>OZ024888.1:58353889-59101389 GCA_964017195.1 Siderastrea radians | reverse complement strand
TGTCACGTGACTGGTCATCCCATTCCAGCGGTCACGTGGGGAAGGTCATTTGGTCAGCTTCCTCAGGGAAGAGTACGGAGTAATTCCAGTGTCATCAAACTTTTAAACGTCCGAAAATCTGATTCTGACAACTACCTCTGTACTGCGACTAACCTGTTAGGAAGTGTTGTAAAAAGAACTGTCTTAACGGTCGTCTCCCTTCCTCGGTTTACTGTTAAGCCACCTGTTAAAGTTGTCGCAAGGCCTGGAGACACTTTGACGTTAAACTGCAGCGCTACTGGTGATCCACAACCAGTCATCAGCTGGAAAAGACTAGGATCTCAACTGCCAGTTGGGCGGGGCCAGCAGATGAATGGCGCGTTAGTGCTCAGAAGCATGAAAATGAACGATACAGGACTTTACATTTGTGTTGCTACAAGTGCGGGAGTGTTTGGTGTGGAAACGGTTACCTATATCAATGTTAAGGACCCTCCTAGAGGTAAGTTAATATTCAAACACTATTCAGAGAGTTGACTTAAGATGGTCTCTCTGTGTGACTTAGTATCAATTTAAATATCGGAGTACAAGCTTTTGTCTTGTTGAGCACATTATGATGCCAATTTGCAACTTCCATCCGAAGTTACAGAACAGTTTTGGTCCCTATGGTAATTCCAAGGTTAACTAACCCTCCGTAAATGGTGATCACCTGAATGCACGCTTCCGTGTTGTAAATAAACGTTTTTATCCAATAGCTAATTTTTGGAGTTTTAAGTGTTTAAAACAAAGTATTCAATTTATTTTGCACTTACAATGTTCAAGATTACTTTAAATAGAGGGAACCATAACGTGACTGTAACATCACTATATCAAGGTGCTAGATATGGTATTTGACTAACCGGCATAATTATGGTATGTCACATTATGGCCGAGATTTCACAAATTTACTATCCAGTGTATAAACAGAATTTGGCTAAGCGAAAGTGCATTTATTCTGGTCCTAAAAGGCAACCGTCTAAAAGTTGTACCATAACAGATACTAGAAACAAAGTTAATTCATTTTAACCTTAGTACTGTATGTAAATTTGTTTAGTTTCGGGTCGAGATTGCTCTGCACTGCTAAAGTCAGGCAACATTCATAGTGGAGAGTACTCAGTTATTTTATTTTTTCGGCAGATTGTTCTGATCTGTTAAAATCAGGCCATACTCAGAGTGGAGTGTACTCTGTGAACCCAGACGGTAAAGGATCCTTCACTGTCTACTGCGACATGCGCACTGACGGTGGAGGATGGACCGTGTTCCAAAGAAGACAAGATGGCTCGGTAGACTTCTATCGGGGGTGGAACGATTACAAATCAGGCTTTGGTCAGCTGACGGCTGAGTTCTGGTTAGGAAACGACAAGATCCACAGGCTGACAGCCTCTAGAACCAGTTCTCTACGAGTGGAGTTGGAGGACTGGAACGGAGTTAGAAAGTATGCCAGGTATGGAAAGTTCAACATTGGGAATGAGCAGGCGCAGTATCGACTTGAAGTGGGTTCATATTCAGGCACAGCGGGAGATTCATTAACCCCAAGGCATAACAACATGGCGTTTAGTACCAAAGATAGAGATACTAGTAGTAGCTGTGCTGTGTCTGCCACTGGTGCTTGGTGGTACAGTGATTGCTATTACTCAAATCTGAACGGCAAATATCTTGGAGAAAAGGACTATGGCAACCAAGGGGCATCGTGGTATCACTTTAAAAACAATTGGCGTTCACTTAAATACACGGAAATGAAATTGAGGCCATCATCCTAGAAATAATTCCAGTTACAGATTTGACTGAGAAATACGAACTTGGCGAAAGGTAAATCAATAATACGTTGGTGTTACAGAAACTAATGTACTAAACTTTGGCGAAAAGGTACCCCATCCAAATACCTAGAGCCCAGATTTTAACTTTCATGTACCTAAAAGATGAGCCAGTAATTAAAAAAAAAAAGCGTTCGAGGGTGCAAGCTTTCGTGTATTTTTTATTTTTGCTTTTTTTCCTAGTTTTGCTGTGAGGCTTCAATTGAGCTGTTATACCTTTCACTTTAAGGTGTAATTTAGCGACCATTGACGACCACGGACGACCGTGGAGTTTCCATAGTCTCCGCTCGATTGTCTGAGAGAGAGAGAGAGAGAGAGAGAGAGAGAACGCGCGGTCGTCAACAAAAATTCTGGGTCCTGATGTTTTCCTCTTTTCAAGTGCATTCATTTGTACAATGTACTGACATATATCTTCATCATCTTCGATAAACGTATATGTATATCTATGTTTGTATCAATTGGGCGCGTTATTCACCATACTGCGTATTAATTCGAAGGGGAATAAAATTGCGGATGGTTGTCGAAGAGCAAACCTCAAGGCTTTGTAACTAAATGTCTTCTAATTATGTGCCATAGAAGAGCGTGAATTTAACAAAAGCACACATTTTGTATTTGCCGAGTTTATCAGGAGAAGAAATAGCTGGGAACTTACTGCTTACGAGTACAAGTCAGGGCCCATGTTGTTTAAAGCAGGATTAAAGCAGCGGCTACACGGGCGTTTTTTTTGCTTGCGATGGTGATGCGATTTTTTTTGTTAATTGTCGCGTCGCTGGCGCTAGGTGGTGGCTACACTTGGCGTGATTTTGTCGCAGAAAATTCAGCTCATTGAATTTCTTTTTTTGCCATTCTTTCAGCTGGCAAAAAATCACAAGCAAAAAATCGCTCGTGTAGCTGCGGCTTAAGCTAACCTAGGAGTATCGTCAATTTCAAATTAAGGTCATTCCCCCGAAATAAAATTTAACATAAGATTTTTGTCAAACTTTCACAAGTTGTTATCTATCGTGCAATGTTTTGTAATATAAAATAAAAAGAATAGGTCGCCATGCCCGTTTACGAGATATCATCGTCTCAAGTTACCCCACATAATTCCTTGCAATTTCGCCTAACGAACACCTGTTTATTTAAAAAGTTTACGCTACTTTCCGTAGGAAGAGGAAGCACATGATTAAAGTAAATCTTGAAACAACGTACTAGATGTAAAATATCGACAACAAGGAACAATTTACTAGAAGTTTTATGGCAGATACTCGAAGCTTCAGACGAAATTGACTTAAAACCTTCCTTACGTGCGTGTTCTCGAGGTCGTGATTTCATCTCACTGTGTAACGCGTTTCTAGTAATAACTTTTTTTTCGAACATGTGATTTTTTTCTAACTCTTTGAACAAAAAGAGGATGAATGGTAGGTCAAAAATAAATGGAAAAAAAAAGGTCACCATTCCTGTTTAAGAGTAAATGACTTTTCTTTTCACTGGTCAACTTAGCCTCATAGGAAATCTATTACTCCCTGGACGTGCGCGCTCTATGAGCGCGCGCTAATGACGCAACAAATCGTGCGCAGTAAGGATGCGCAATGCAATGCAGGGCAATAACCTTAAGTCCTATGGCCAAGCCATGAGGATTCCTGCAAATCTGAAAAAGGACAGAAAATAGTCAAAATACACTCCTGAGTAGACAGTTGCTATGGAAACGTAAATCATCGTAGAAAAGTTATTGACACAGGAAAACTTTCTCATATAAATCTTAGGAAAAGTCACGAGATTTGGTGATTATTCGTCAAGCCGTTTAAAAGTTATATTTCGTTAAAGTCAGCGCGGGCACAAGGTGTCCCCCTCGCCTCCCGCCAGGCTAAATAGGATTAAACAATCTACTACAGGTAGATCATTTCATTTTTGTACAAATCTTTGTTTGATTGTTGTGGATTTGAATTGAAGTACTTATCTTGTGGTTTAATTTGGTACCCTGTGTATTAAGTGTTTGATTAACACTGAAATATCATGTTACTCGATACTTTGCTCCTCTCTATGTCAGTGGCTTATAGCTGAGCGTACGAACCAGTTGTTCCCCAGCTACTATGCTATAACGTTACAATTCGTTGTTTGTCTATGTTGTAGCTCAATTTTATCCTTGGTTCAACTTTTATTTTCTTTTGTTTCGTATTCATTATCAAAAGAACAAAGGAAAATAAAAAGGATAAATTTGAACTACTATCCCCTAAACATGCAGCCTATACATTTAATTTTTTGAAGTACACTAGTATTCAATATACTCCCCCAAACACAGCTTCTTAATATGGTTTGTCTGAGACTAACGATAAATTTAGACTACTAGTAGCCCCGCCTTCAGCTCAAAGCGGTTTAGTGAAAAAGAACGCCACAGCTCGCGTAAAAATCGCCCTCAGCCGAATGGAAAATATAATCAACGCGCGGGATGGAAGTAGTTCCACACAGCAGCCGACTTCCTTGCACTTCTGCGTGTTCTTCTCGATGGACTTACCCCTACAATGTGATAAATAAAAATACTGTCACTCATTGTTTCTTTTTGTATCTCATTCTGTAACGAATTGATAGCACAAGATGAGACGGTTGTGGCTGTACTGGGTTTGCATGTTTTCTAGTCATAGGATTATCCAGCGTTGTCTAAATAAATTGCAATGTGAAATGTGCCAAAAAACATGTACATCGAGTGGAAACAATACCTACGCACAAAAATTTCAAAATACGACTTTTATTTTCAATGATCTAGATATGTGTTCACAAGATCATTTCACAGTTCAGTACTTTGAACCCGATCCCAATTTCTAACCCAACTTAAAAATTCTACAGAGTCGATCAGCGCGGACTCGATTGATCAAAGCGCTACTGTTCTACTTTGAGGGTGGTAAAGGGGGGTCTGGATCACGTTTCACGAAAAATAAAATGGCCATTTCACGTTTCACGGGAAATAAAATGGCCATTTCACGATAAAAAAATTTCTTACTTTTAGATAAATTACATCCAAAGTACAGGTTTTTGTTTGTTGTCCTCACCGAACGTCCACTCAAGATAATTAGCACTGTGCGAACTTAAATTGTAAAACAAGCTCGTTTTTTGTAAGGCATGACTAAGGTGTAGCATATGTGTGACATATTTGATCAACTTCATATGCGTGACATATTTATTTTTGGGGACCACAGATTGTGTACTAAATCTGTGCCCCCACCCCCCCCCCCAAATTGTTTTTTTAATTGTTTTAAGACAGTTGTCGGAATGTTCTCATGAAGGAGCAGTCTATGGTGCCCGGAGGCGGGTACTCCCCCACAATACCTATACGGGTATGTGCCGCCCAACGGAGCCGTGATTTTGGGACTCCTGATCTAGAACGGGGTATCCATTTTAGAGAACGGGGTATAAATAAATAATAAATTATTCGAACGCACGAAAGTTTAAAATTGTCAGCAGCCATTTGAAATTATTAATAGAGAGTTTTCTTAACTAAAACTCAAAAAAAATACATAACCAACAAATTGCTGCATCCCGTGTTGCGCGCAGTAGGCGTATTGTAAGGTAATTATCGTGTTATAACGCATTCGATAACGCGCGCTTGGTTCCGGCGCGATGAGCGGGAAGTGATATTGAGTCAGAATATACAGCGTTGTGTCTACGCAGGAAACCTACTTCTAATGAACGGATTAAAATATATCTATTTATTACATGGTCAATAAAAGCTCCATGATCACTTAGTAACACGGCCTTAAGGGGGATTACACGTGGATACCTTTTACCCTCTTTAATTAATTCGCTAGATTAATTTTAGAACTTCTCATAAGGGACAAACGTTTTAGTAAAAGTTTCTCAGTTAGTTTTTAATACAATGGTAAATAAAGAAATCGCCAATCATGGCTTTATCTTCAAGTTTCAAAACGAAGCAATAATGTGGCTGATTTGTCAGAGAAGAAGAATTGTTGTATTTGGATGTATAAGTCGAAAAAACAAAGAAATAACGTAAAAAAAAACCTGGCTATTGCAATTATCTCCATTTTAGAACGGGGTATGAAACATTGACCTATTTCTAGAACGGAGTATCATTTTGAATGCAAAATCTTTCTAAAACGGGTTCCTATTTTGGAGACCCGGGCGGCACATACCCACCCAAATTATACTTGAGTACCCCCCCCGGGCTATGGTGTTTCCGACACCCTTCTGTTCCGCCAGACACTGTTTTCCACCAAAATCCAAAACGTCTTTCTTGAATGTTTACAGGTTTTTTTGTCTTTTTTGTATGTGTGCTTTGCACGACAACAGGAATCTAGACTTTTCTTTCTGCACCAAGGCTTTCTTGTTAGCATGTACTTTATGTCAACTAAACAAAACTATGATATGAGGCAAAACCTTGCGACCGTCCAGATACGCTTCCGCAATAATCACCAAGAAAACCAAGATAAACGGTGGAATGAGTAGAGCGACCTGGCATCCAGAATGACGATCAGTCACAATCTTGCACTGGTCGCGCAGTTTACCACACGTGGTCTTGTTTTTTAAAAACGCTTACTATAGAATTTTTTGCAAGAAAAACAGAATCATGGTTTATAGGGACATTTCAGGATAAAAGTAAACAGACATTTTGCAATTCTCATGAAAAAAAAAAGGTGATTCACAGTTCGCGGCTCTGTAACCAAATCACGTTTCACGAGGAAAAACTTTGCCATTTCACAATTCACGGGAAATAAAAAGGGCCTTTCACGGGTCACGAAAAAACCCTTAACCACCCTCTACTTTGCGACTGAAAAACTCCGAGAGTAAACTTATGTCTTCATAAGAAGCAAAAAGCACGAAAACATGATAAAAGTGTAAAATACGATCAATTCGTGAATTACCTAAACGAAAGGACAAAATCGAATCCATCGCCTTTGGTCGCCATATAAATTTTTCCTTTCCGCAGTTCGGTTGGAATATACAACATCTGCGCACGCGCAGGAGGCATATTCGCTGACTAGATCCTTACAGATTGCTTTGCAAGTTGTGAGAACATCGTTTGGATTTCATTTAAGAGAATGTATGGGAAGTTGCTTCCCCCCCCCCCCGGGACGCATCAATCCCTCGGCTCCTGGTTTTGCTCCTTCGTTAGGGTAGACTGAGGTAACTCCCGGCAACAGGACCAATGTCATGGCGATAGCATCAATGAGATACAAAGAAACTGAAGTGAAACGAAAAACATTATTTTATATACTTTGTTTAAGCTTCTCACACTCTCACCTAAAGCAACTATTATAACGAAGTGTAATAGACTTGAATTAGTGCAGTTTATATCGTCCTGTTTTGAAATGAGAGACAAATTATTGTCAAATTCTTGATCAGTGATTATTTGATTAGTTTTGTTTAATGACTTTTTATTGTAATTATTGTTATTATATATTATCTTATGCTTTTGCAATACTGTAATGTTTTATGGTCATGCAAATAAAGCGCAAGTGTTGTTGATTTAGCAAATTTTTAGCGAACATAAACCAACAATGAATAAAAACTCAGAACAAATATATTCCTTGCTCAATTATAAGTTGAACTCGTGTGATAGAGTGATTTAGCAAAATCCCGTGAAATTCCCATTGGACAGTACCTAACCTGCATAGTATTTTGTAGTTTGTAGTTGTTTCATAGGTAACCTTTTTACACCGCGTCAAGCAATTCATTATAAGTTTTAGTATTTCCTTAGTCAGGTGGGAAAGAGGGTCTCTATGGGTTAACCGTTAGCCGTAAAACGGCCAAAAAGTTAGTCGTTAGGCCTAAAAATTGAAATATTTTGACCGTTAGTCGTAAAAAAAGTTAACCGTAAAAATCTTTTGTAGCCACGATTTATCATTTTGAAAGTACCAAGATCTCTT
Source organism: Siderastrea radians (assembly GCA_964017195.1). NCBI lineage: Eukaryota > Metazoa > Cnidaria > Anthozoa > Scleractinia > Rhizangiidae > Siderastrea > Siderastrea radians. The sequence continues at coordinate 59,093,702 of OZ024888.1, read as the reverse complement.
GTTAAGATTGTTTGTATGTCTTGTCTCGCGGCTACTGCGAGTATGACGGCTACATATTCTGCCCTAGTACCGAAAGAAAACCAAAATTACAATTCATAAAATAATTACCTGGTTTTTTAAATTTTTTTTTCTTCCCAGAATGGTCCAAAGACCTTAAATGTGTATCACCACAGTAGAAATTAAGACGGAATCCATTAGGACATTGAGTAATTTTAATCATCAGTGGACAAAAATCTTGTACCAGAATAATTTAAAGCAAAACCCCTTTTCTTTTTTACATTTTTTGAGAGCTATGGATGTAATTTGTTATCTGTAATAACCCCAAAGGCAATTTCTTATGGGAGCCCGAGAAAACAAATTTCAAATTTCACAAAATGAAATCTTACGCATAAAAATTTACCTATTTTACCCGTGTTTACACAATTCCTGTGAAATTTGAAATTTGATTTCACGGGCTCCCATAAGAAATTGTCTTTGGTGTTATTACAGATAACTAATTACGTCTATAGGTCTTAAAAAGTGTAAAAAAGAATGCGATAAACTTTAAATTATTCTGGTACAAGGTTTTTGTCCACTGATTACTCAATTTCCTGATGGATTCCGTCTTAATTTTTAACTTTTTAAAACAATGCAAATTAATTTTTAAATTTTTTGTTAACCGTAACAGAAAGAAAATAACCGTTAGCCTTAAAAAAGCCAAAAATTTAACCGTTAACAGTAAAAGCCACCACCCCATTGAGACCCTCGGGAAAGTCCATAATTTGGGCTTTACCTCGGTGTAAGAACCTGTGAAACTCACAGATGACGTAAAATAAAGGAAACAAAACATTCCAAACAATAGCGTACAGCAAACAACAGCTAAGAAACAAAGAAAATCGTGTCAGGTTCTTAAACCGAGGTAAACCCACAATTTGGTTCCTTTGAACATTCGGAAAATAGGGTAAATTTCTAAATACTGATTCACATTTGCCGCAATACCCATAACACGATGTTGTTTTGCAGAGGACTGCTGAGAAATGCACGAACCGGCAGAGCTAGCACGCATTCGCGATCGACATAGGAAGCCAAAGCTTACTTTAGTTGCTGAAAGTATGGATTAAATTATCTGAAATCAGCCATCAGTGTTTCTTTGTTGATATCTTATTTACATGCTATTTAGGGAAGAGTTTAGCTATCCGAGCGACAATAAACATCCCACTAGGTTATGCTCCCAACTAGTACGGGAACATAAATTAATTAGTAAGGCGTTTATTCTCGCTCGGAAAACGAAACTTTATTCCAAATAAATACCACGGAAGTAAGATGTTAGAAAATCAGTAATTTTAGATATTTTTATTCATTTTCAGTGGTCAGTAAAGCTTTGGCTTCCTGTACATTTTACAGTAATGTGTATATAAATATTTAAATTATAATTGCTTCTGAAAATGTACAAAACAATACAATACCAGCTGATTGTGTCATACGCTTAGCTGTATATGGTAACCTGTCGTAGTCCGGAGACTGTGACTGCTCACCAGCTAGTTTACATGTATTCCACATGATTTAACTCAAGAATAACTTTAAATTAATATTATAACAGTATAAAAATACAACCAATTTCTGCCTAAAAACCACATTTGATACTATACACTGGGCATACTAGGTTATGAATTATGGTAGACCTGACTAATCTATATAATTTTTAAATCTAGTACTGTTTTTGAAAGCCTTGAAAGCGCTCATCACTTCCAGGATCACTTGCAAAACAAACGCTCAAAAGAAACTAAATTTGCCGGAACCTATTGTCAAATTTGGTTCCTCCCTCTGGAGAAGAAAAGTTGCGCATGCAAAAGTGGAAACGACAAGACGCACTAGAGTTCAGCCTCAATTTGGTAGGGTCGGGAAATAAGACTAGACCGACACATGAAGCACTAGAGCTCGAGAGGAGCACGAGTTACGCCTGTGTAGCGAAGTGTACGCTCAAGGTCCGGTTGTTCAAAACCTTAAGCAAGGTTCCTGGTTCTTTTATTTACAAAGAGTTTTCGTTACAAATTACAAGTGATTGTTAAAACAACCAAAGTCAAATGTAAAACAAAAGAGATTCACAGAAATCCGTATCGTTTCGGACTAAAAAACGTAATGAAAAATTTACGTTAATCCTGGTTTAGCTTAATCCTGTTTTGAACAACCGGGCCCTGGTTGGCTGCCTAATTAATAGGTTATCGACTGATATCCTGTGTGTAGAGAAGTCACGCAAAAAACAAAAACAAAGCAAAACAGACAAGACGCAGAAAGAGGACAAAAATGTCTTTGTTTTAACAGAGAGATTTGTTTTGGAGCCTGTTAGCAGTTCTCATGACCTAGGGTGTGTTCATACAATAAAACAATTATTCCACCCAGTCTCGAGGTTCATAAACTCAAAGGCATCTCGATAGCTAGGAAGTTCATAAACGACTTGATTGAGTGCATATAAGGAGATAACAAAGACCTGCGTATGAATCTATGCCTCTACTACAAATTCAAACAATCAAATCTAACTTTTCTCATCACCATAAAGAATCAAGAATACTGATAGCATAACAGATATGCCATCATCGCACTTCGCTACAAATGTTGCCACCAGCAGGTTCTTTTGTATCAGTTATCCCAAAGACTCCAGCGAAGTCTACGAAAGCGCCCATCCACCCCCTTTAAATGATGCGGTGCGAGATCCCGGTCCTACATGCGAATGTACCCCTGTCCAAGCCGAAGGACCACCGCTCTTTTCCTTTTTTCTCGTCCATATATTATTGTACATTCTCGCAAATTATAGGTTGTTTGAATATAAATTGTTTTAAATGCAAAATAAAACCATTTTAACCATCACAGCTGTCAAAGGCAGAAAGCTACGTCACTTCCGGTCTTTCAGAGTCTTGAAGTTTGAATCAGTTCAGAATTTACGAGCGCGAAGTTCGTATGAAAACAACACATAAAATGTCGCGATAAAGAAAATTTTGCGCCGATAAAACTTGTGAATGCCAGTTACTTCATTCTGAACACGTGCTCGAAGTAAAAAGCTTAAGTTTTCTGAAATGGCGTTAAGTTTTGCGGTTAAAGTGAAACTTTCGACATTTGTCTGTATTTCCCTTTGTAAAACTATGGCGGGAACTGCGCACGCGCCGCGCGTTTGACCGCTGTGTGATTTTAACCACTTATAAAGGGGATTCCCTTGAATTGTTCTCATGATTCATTTTCCATTCTCTAAAGTCAACGCACGTAACATCTTCTGGCCAACGTTGGTCGAACGATCAACCACTATATGAGTAAGTGCTTGTACAGGGGCCAGTTTAATAAAACATTGACTAATTTACAAGTGTAGCTATTGTTTTCAACCTCTGAAACAATAGCTACACTTGTAAATTACACTTGTAAATCTTTTATTAAATTGTACCCAGTATTGTGCTCTCAAAAAGCTGTCACTTTTTCCACAACGACGACCTCTGTCTGCTCTTCTACGGGAATCTCAACTTTGCAGTATTGACGATGTATATCACGAAGTAGGCACTTGCACTGGTGATGATGCTGCCTCCCGCCATGTAGAATGCGGGCGCATACGAACCTGTGGAATCCACTATGTAACCTGGTGACAAAAAGAAAGGCGATTTAACACTTGGCAAATTTCCAAACGCCTTCATAGACGGTCCCGACCTTCCCCAGTACGAAAATGGACTGCTTTTACACAAGCGAAATAGGCCGCAAAGAAAGCCCCCGTTTTCCTTAACCAGTGGGCGTAATGCGACCGTTGGGTGCAAGGACTTGAATTGTTGTACCGGAAAGCACTGGTTATACAGCTGAAACATCAGAGAATTAACTCTGTTTTGTAAGTTTGTGTGCTGAAGTAAACCTATTAACTTCCAACTAAGCGTAGCCTGATTCTCAGACGGTCCGAGGTCGCCCGCCCAAACGCCCTCCTCTCCTAGAGGGAGTTTGGGCGAGATATAATCAGAACTATCACAAGAGTAAGATTGGAGCCACTATATATCTCTAAAGGCAATATTGGTCAAAGGGTTAGGGTTAAAATGCGCCTTTAAGGAAAGAAATCATCGCCGTTTCCTTAGTAATACTTCTTAGTGTATAGGGCCGCCTTTTGAATTCCCGATGAGCATCGTCGTCGTATTTTTATTCTCGATACCGGGAAAAAGAGAGAAAAATTGCGATGGTAAACTTAAACGTCTAGGAACGCAAGACAAAAACACTGCAGGACGGTGGTAAAGAGAGATGAAATAGGGAGGGCGTAGCAAACCAGAGAGCATGATTCTGATCACGTGGTACATTTGCAAAAGTCAGAATGTCGGATTTTTGCATACCAATTCTACCACGTGAACAAAGTCCTTCTCTCTAATGGCTATGCACTATTTCGTCCCCCTATTTCGTCCCCCTATTTCGTTACCCGTGCTATATATCCGAAGGCCGACATGTTAGAACACCCTACCTCCCACAAGCAAATCTCGGGAAAGAAGCAAACATTATTAGTTTTAAGAGTGGGTATAAATTGCACATGCTTCGGTATTAGAAAATAATTACCGTTGTTGCCTCTCTACACTACGATAGATGGCAAAATTCTTGAGTCGTTTTCGTACAACATGTACCCGTCTGTGTACCTCAGTCTTCAAAACATTGCGCCCTGTTACCCTTAAATCTAAATACTTATCTTTACTTTTACTTTTTTCGCTTCAAGTTTTGAACCTGATGGTCTGAATGAGTTCCTGGAAACACTGATAAGAGGATGAGAGAGGTAGGATTAATTTGTAGTTTAGACAGATAAAAAGAACTCTTTCAAATGAATGCGTCTCATGTGCCACATGTGTACTTGTGGCACAGAATTTCCTAATATCACAAACGTAGTAACGAATACGGTTAACAGGTATTCAGGATTTTTCGACAGTTTCCTTCTTTTCTTGTCGCCTTGTTTTGACTCGCAACGGTCTCCTTCAGAACTACCTTCTGGGGTGTTAGGATCAAAGGAAAATCCGAGAAAGCAGACAACAACAAGAAGACCAGCCATCACGAAAAACGCTCCTCCCCATCCGAGCCCCTTAATGGATGGTGCCAAAATAGGGCTCATCATGAACGTGCCCGCTCCTGGACCCGAGGCGATCATTCTGGTTGCTAAGGAACGCCGTTTACGAAAGTACTTCGGCACAATGACAAATACAGCGGTGTAAACACAACATGCTCCGAAACCGAATATTAAACTGTACGTAAGGTACATGACAAATATCTGCGTGCTTGGGAAGTTGCAGCGAGCCCTATCACAGACACAAAACCTCTAAGGACAGCAACGACTCTTGGACTGAAGCGATCGCAGAGTTTTCCCGCCACGGGTCCAAAAAAGAAGGTCAGGGATATGCAGAGAGATCCAAACCACGCTAAGGAAAATCAAAGATCAAGTAGTTTTAGAGGAAGAAATTTTACAGTCCTAATGCTTTTTCTACTTATTGGGTCTTATTCAGTACGATCTTTACCACAAAGTGTACTCCTTAACACCAAGATTTATAAAGAAATTTATTATCTGTGTTAATTTTCTACGTTAAAGTTTTCAAGTAGTCAGAAAAAAGACTTCAAAATAATATCATCACTCTGTTAAAATTACTTACTTTACATGCCCGTATAAAAAGGATCAAGGATCAAAGAGCGATAGCTGGGGGCGCAGGAAGAATCGCAGTCCATCACAAGTAATGATATATCCAGTTACCTGTTTGTGCTTTGCCTTTTTCAAACTCGTCCAAAAGCGAGGGATATATCACTCGAAAACTGTATGAGCAGCGAATAGCGAGCACAGTGCACAAGGAGCCGGAAGCCGCTACTACCCACGCCCAGCCGCTGTCGTGCTTGTGGACTCGCTTGGATGAAGGGAAGCATGCGAGCAGCGAAGAACTAGGAATATCTTGGCCTAATTCTGCCATTGTAAGAACACATTTCTAGGGTATTGATTCTCAATGGTTCAGCACACCTGTGTATGTAAAAATATACTGCAATTACCGTCTTAATAGGGCGGCGCGGGCTGTCTATTCTATGTCGTCGGGACAAGAAGAACGTTCCAATGGCGAGACTTCAAAAGAGAAGTGGGGGGAGAGGGGGGGGGGGGGGGCAAAGGTATTTTCGTGATCCCGTGGTCAGGATGAGGAGGGAAAGGGGCGCTTCTGTGAATCGAGATTGGGGTGCATTCTGTGAGGCGTGAACTACTAAAATCCTTGGCCGTGAATCGTAAATAGATTGCTACAATTTGAAGAAAATTTATCAAAGATTCGTAGTAACCAAGTTTGGCCTTAATAACGTGAGCGGAGATATGGTCAGATATTCGTTGCTACTTGTTTTCCATTCAGTAGTATCATGATCATTTGTTCGATTTTAAAGGTCTTGACAGTATGAACCTGGCACATGTGATATGTGCGCTGAAATATCACTGATATCATTTAAACATGGAGCGTCGAGGATATAAGGGCTCTATTCCTGCATTGTGCTGTTTGGAGTTTTAAAATTCTGCTCATCCGTCGACAGTCAAATTAATTATAAAGAGAAGGGTAGTTTTAAATTGTCTTCGTTAAATTCCATCTGATCATTGATGCAGAATTAAGAAATTTGAATACAAAATGTACTTACGAGTACTACCTGGAACGTTCTGTCTTCTGTGAAGTTCTGGCAAGAATTTTTTTTTCTTTGTTCGATTCGGCAACTTTACAATTAGTGAATTAAGGTTTTTCCCGCAAAAAGCGGGGAGAAATAGTTTGCGAATATTTCACTTAAAGCCCTTTTTTCTGAGTAGATATGCGCTTGAGACAACACGAGTTTTTGTGAAAGAAAGTCTAACAAGCAATTAATTTTTTGTTGTTTACTGGTTCATTGTAAGGATCCAAGAGAGGATGAAGGGGTAAGAGAGCTACTCCCCCATATAGACCCTATCCCCATCCGGCATTTGTCGGGTTTTGAACCAATTACGCTGAACTTTCTTCTTTCGAAGCCGATCTGAAAGTTATCTGATTGAGAGTTCCCTGATCAAAGCACTCTATAGTACAAACTATAACATTAAAGTTTTGTGCCTTATACCACGCTATCAATTTTTACAACTTTTTATTTCTTTCGAGAATCGTGAAAACGTAAATAGATTGTAAATATTATATTGTTTGTTTTGGGATTTGTGATGTTTCGTGACCTCGTGACAAGACCCCAGTTTGCCCACCCTCTCAGAAAGACGAGCGGATGCTTTCCTATCATGGTCTATCATATACACTGAAACAGAATATTTAGAATTCGGTTTAGTATCTCAAACCTCTCGCTATTTCAAAGCAAAAGCCCTTTATCTAATGACAATCGCAATTGCTTCTTTAATTTTCCCGATGTCATCCGCAAGATAACTTGCAATTTTATTTTTGGATAAAAAATAAAAAATAAACAATTTAGTTGTGACAGTGGAACCCGCCAAGACAACGACCCCCTATAAGAAGAAGAATCCGGTATAACGAACGATATTTTCAGCCCAGTGATAGTAATATGTATGGAAAAGAGCCCTGCTACAACGAGCAACCGTTTTAAGGGACACATTTCGCCAGGTAAGTCCCTTAGCACCTCGTTTTATAAAGTCGGGTTTTCACGGTATTCAGAACAACCGCGTGTTTTTTTAGAAATGGGTTTCTTCACCGGTCTGTACTGTTAAACAGAAAAGAAAGAGGATTTACCTACCAGACTGGACAAGTACAATATATCACGATTTTTTATGTAATTGGTATCCTATATAAAGTCAAAACGAACACTGAAGATGTCTTTCATGACATCGATCACCATAGAGTTCTGTTATTGATTGGCAACCCGAGTTTTGCTGCAGCTATGACTGGTAACGTCACCGGGTCAAAATTTGCCGTGTGGCATGAAATTTTCGCGGGATCTAAGTTTTGCAAATTTCGCAGATTTTCCATCGATCCGATCAAAATAAACTCCCGCTAAAAACTTCATTTGAGTTGACTGAGAAAATAATATTAGGATCTTCCCCCAGTTACAATCGCAACATAACGAAATAATCTCTGCATTCGGCTCCCGGTAAATTTGATAACAAGCATAGAAGAGATCATCTCCTGCCAAAGAGCAAAAGGTAGTTGACTGCGTACGTATTTCTCCCAGCCGAGATAGCATACAAAATCAAACCATATTGTACCGTGAGTGCAATGAGACAGCGGAAAGCGGCATAACGCAGTCGTTGCTATCCAAAAGGGCGTTTAAAACTTAGCCTATTTCTAACCCTCGGGCTATTAAGGGAACCCTGTAGCAAGATGGTTACCCTAGCACCAAAACATTTCTTCCTTTTTCCCGGTCGGTTTGATTCAGTACATGTATCAGGTTATTCTTTGTACTACGTTTTAGTATGTAAAAATACACCAGGCTTTGATTTAAAGCCGTTTCATCGTCTTGTCGAGAAGAATTCATCTAGCCCTCGGACACTGATTTCTTTTTCTCGTCATGGATTGTTAAATTCACTTTTTTTCAAAATTGCATTAATTGCCGGCTGAGGAGCCTCGACATTCATTATTACAAGAATCTTTAGAAATAATAATAAAAAAAAACCTGGGGTCATTAAAGCTTATTGCATTAAGCTCACTTCTACGTCGTTTCTGAACATTTCAACGCGCAAAAATACACCAAGTAGGTGTTCACACTCTTTGGATCTTGAAAAAAGATTAACCCGGACAGGGCTGAACTCGGATGTTCAAAGGACGGCTCAAGCTAACCGAGGACTAGCCTGCAACACAGATGTTTTAAGGGGAGGAGCGCGTCACGAGCCCAAAGAACGTATTTGTTGGAGGCTTAACCGAGGATTAGGGTCAAAATTAATTCGGTGATGTTAAATTCTTTATGATTTTTTTTTCAGATTTTTTGTATTCTTTTTCTTTCTGCTACAGTTTGACCTTGGCTGCTTCGAAGCTACCGTATAATCCCGCTTTCTGGAACAAAATTATTTGAGCGAAAAAGAGGCCGACATGCCAGTAGCAAATAACCATAAGCAAAATCAACCAGGGGAAACCAGTTTCAATTCGAGATACCGGGGGATTCAAGATGGCGCACTCCAAGAGTCAAACTTCACGTCGTCTATAAATGTGATGCATGAGAGTTTTCCTTGACAAGCTCGTTTGCTCGTGCGCATAGGGCGAGCGAGTACGAACTATATTTGCTTGTGTAAACGATTTACAAGCTTCCTTACCAAGGTTGCCTTGGTAACCGCGACACAGTCTTGAACACACATGCAAGCTGTTTCCTTGACAAGCGTCCAAGGCCAATGTTTTTCTTTGAAACGTCAGCATTTGAAAAAGAAGACCGATCAAGTCTAAAAAAATCATGCTAAGTTTAGTCGAACACACGAGAAAATAAAACTGTCTCGACTAATCAACAGTGGAAACCCTTTTCACCCAGAGAAACAGAAACACAATGAACAACGGGTTTAACAATAGACCAGGATACAAGCACATAATTGCTTTATTAAATTCTCCCAGCTATGTACAAAATACAAACACTTCCTTTTTCTAATTTACCCCTCTTAAATCAAAACCGACTACAAAATAAAGCCACCAAAAACAATGTGGCCGCAATCCGAAGAGGAGGAGTTGCAAATTCAATTTTTTTTGTCACTAATAGTTTCAGTTTCTACGACATTTTTTAGCTGCACCAGTGAATTAAATAATAAACTGAGAATATTGTAGCTGTAATAAGCATAGCTAAGTGCTACGATGCCCTTGAAGATTTCTACATTTAGAATCCCGCATTTTTTACATACACTGTGGCTTATTTTCTTCGTGAAAGTTAAGTTGCCGCAGTGCACACATTTGCATCCTCAGTAGCTTGCTGACATTTCTTTCCTCTGAAAATTCTTTATCCATGGGGATACACCTTCTTTAGCCACGGCCTTGGTAAATAGCGAGCCCCGTCAAATTCTAAGAAGTATTCTTCGAGTGTTTGGTGAACAATCTGCAAGAATAGTTACACGAGAGCACAAATCGTGTTATAATATGCATGTGATGTGCTATATTTTTCTAACCTAAAGGCGCTGTTACTCGAGGCAATTTTTTCTGTGCAACTTGCAACACATCGATGACGACAGCATTGCGAGACAAGTTGCAAAATAAATGTTACACGCTGCAACTTACCTCGCAACTTTGCCAAACGTAGGAGACCTGTCTACTTTTTCTGTAATTTGCAACACAACATTTCATTGTGAGACGGGTTGCAAAGAGGCAGTGTTTAACACACGCAATATTGTGGGCATCTTTTTTGCAACAGCGTTGCATTGCAAATTGCAGAAAAAGCAAAACAGCGTAACACGATTCTGGTCTTGATCCCAAAAGCATGAGATTTTGGTACCTTGCGCGACAGAAATTACATAGCCACTTCATGATCCATAGAAAATCTGTGGACCCCTGGTCCAGGGACTTGAGCCAGTAACAATATATAAGAAGCAGGTATGAATTCCTGGGCAAGTTTATTTATCATCGCAAGGAAGGGGTAGTGTTGGTCTCAAGGCACGTCCACCGTCACCCCAGTTCATATCTTTCTGCAACTTAGTAGCTTTCTAGCTGAAAGTGTGTAAATTAGTTTCTTCCTAAATTCGAAGAGCAGAAAGCACAACTGATTTGCCTTTATTCACACACTGAAGTAAAAAAAAATAAAAAATAAAAAATGATTATGATAAACATGATAATAATAAAGGACGGTGTAGTGCAGAGAACTTGTAAGCCTAGCTTAAAGGCAGGAATGCCCCTAGAAAATGCATGTACAAATTTGAAAATCCACATTACATGTACCTTGGTGTTGGAAATAACTTCAATATTCTCCTCAGGCACGTAAGTTATCTGACTGCTTGGCCGATCACGTATGTCAACAAGAATTGCATAGTTTGGCATCTCGCGCCAATGCTATAACAAATTGAAAAAAAACTGGTTTAAGTAATACAGTTTATGTTAATTTATTTATTTCATTTATTCATTCTCTGCCACAAGGAATTCTTACAATACTGATGACTGACAAGATAGAGTGCATGTATATTAGGCAGAACTACATAGATTGTGGAAAATAAAGTGTATTGTTTGTCTCACGAATTTGGCCACTTCAGTTGTAGACTGCCACGTTTCGACTACTTACTGCTAATCTTTAGCAGGCAATGAAGTCAGCTACAATAGCCACCCTTTGACAGTATTTATCAGCCACTGAAAAGATGTGTCTACTGAAAATATTATGAGGTGGTTTCAATAAAAAAAACATTTGACTAAATTAGGGATCAGAGTTTGAGCCAGGAAAACATTGTCAGTAGTGTCTGTAGAAGGCTCAAGAGGGGACTTCCCTCTGTGTTACTCTAGGATGTCAAAATCTAAAATGTCTGTCATCAGTATCATCCTGATAACTTTAAGGGTAGAAATGGGGAAAAATATTTGAAAATTTCCACCCAGTACCCTGTCACATTCATGTGAGATACAACTCCCTTCCCTCTCCTCCAATCCCTCCTTATTTAAATAATTTGCATAATTTGTTCATTTCTGATCGCAGATAGGATATGAGGAAAACAGCACGACTGCTCAGTCTACCAAGCACCTGACTGTTGCTTTTACCCGGAAGGAACAGCTCCGCACCCCCCTCCCCCCCCCCCCCCACCGTCTCTCATATGGGTGCACATCTGTATACACACACACATTTCGATTTGTTGAATTACAGCTAATGAGAAAGATAGCACATGTAGTTAACTACTTCTGTAATTGTAACTTTACCATTAATTTTGTGAAAATTAACAACAAGTGCAATGGCTTGAAACGGCAATTTTTATCAACATTTAACAACATATTTGGGAAATGAATACTGAGATCCATTTTCCTGTTAAACTTTAGAAAGTTACAAATTAAATACATTAATCAACAGGCTGGTGTATGATGGAAAACCATGACTGAGTAATGAGGAAAAATTAACATTAAAGTGAATTGTTCTCCAACCTTTTTATCTCCATGATTATTTTGTATCCAAAGCTCAGATGCCTGTGAAATAAATTAAACCTTCATTGTTAACAGAACAGTTTTCAATTTGGAGTACAACAAAACAGTCAAACCATGCAAATGAATGCTAGTCATCCTGACAAAACACAGCAGACTTGAAAACCAATGCACTTAAAACCAAATGAATGTGACCTGTCTATCATAATAATACAGTAATTTAAAAAAATCCCTCCATGCTTGCCCAGTTTTTGCAAACTCAGTAGATTTTGTGTGACAAAATTGGCCATAAGTTTTGTCATAGCAATGGCCACTGTTTTTTTTTTTTTTTTTTCACTTTTTACTTTCTGACATTAAAACATCAATTGATATAATAATAATTATTGCCTGGCTTGCATGTATGCCAGTGAGCCCTTCAATTCTGTAGATTTATTATTTTGTGAACAAGACTATGAGCTGCAATCCAACACTAAAGGGGGAATTAATTTAATGAAATTATTGCTTTAGAATCCCATGGCTGGACTGTACATTGTAAATATAGTTTATAAAAATGAGCAAACTACTAGACATGAGTTAAAAGAAGAAATGTTAAAAAAGTCGTTTCACTCATTATCATGTTTGCATTTATATCGCATTTGACATTACAGCCCACAGAAGGCTGGCCTGTGTCACATATGAACCTAGTTGTATGGCCTCGCTCACCACGAGTCCCCTATAGCTAAGATCATCGAAGAGCATCGAACCAGCATGGTAGAACCAGAATGGTAAGAGCATCGAACCAGCACCTGGAAGGTCATGGGTTCGACTCCCGTTGGGAGGACTCAGATTTTTTTCTGAGTAATACGACTATTTCAACATTTCTTCTTTTAACGCATTTCAGCTAGTTGTCACTCCATTATCATGTTCTAGACATGCCTTAAGTTTTTCATCCCAGCCAATGATGACTCCACGATAATTCCACAGCTTATGCCGAATAACTTGACCCACTTTGAATTTAACATGTTTAGGCCTGGGGGTGCGTGGCGCTGTGGACATGCCAAAGTATCCATTCTTCTCTTGAAATTTAATCACTTCTTCAGCAGGGCATTCACCATCTTCATCGTCCAAAAACAACACCAAAGAACGTGTCCAGTTGGCTATCATTTCTGGCCATTTTTCCCATTCAAGAAAACCACCACTAAACAGGGTCAGAGACTTTGAAATCCTACAGGCAAAACATGGCAATCTAGTCAGAAACCACAGAGCATCTACTTTAAAAATAGGTCCGCCTGATACGGACGTGTGGTTACTGTGTGAATGAGGCATATGAACTACTGCATGGTCCATTAACACATGAATAATTTTCCCCCTTAAAACTGTACAAACCAATTGTTGGATTCCCCTTCACCCTCAATTTGTATTTTCCTGGGCTTACTTATAAAAAAAGACGAAAAAGCACGTACTGCCCTGAGGGATTCAAACCCATGCCCTCCAGTTGAACTTCCTATCTTAGCCTACACATTAACCAATTGAGTTATGAAGCTAAATTTACGACATCATTTCTCCAAGATGGCAGCCACTGTGTTTGAAACACAGCAATTAATGTTAATTCACTGACGATTTCGGGGAGAGAACACTCTCAAAATGCTTAGAAATTCACCACATCATTGTCAGGGAAAACTTTGAAGTGACTCTTTGAAGCCTTTTTTGGAAGGAGATACGTACATGTAGTAACTAATACAACTTTTTAAAAGGGTTGTTTGTTAGATTCCAAAATTGATGCTGAGACCCTCCAAAGATTAGCAAAGATAACTTTTCCCATTCCTGATTGGTTCCCAAATATTCCAGTGTTACCCACGTACTGACATGGCACGATAGTATTAGCGGTTACTGGCACATTCAACAGAACGTGTTGAAGTTACAGGAACTTACAGCAACCATGACATCACACTTTTTGTGAAAAGTTTCTTTGACTGGCCTACAAATGATTTAGGGTCAGTGTTATTTCTACGGGCAGCTTGCTAAAAAGGCTTGACATGTCATCTTGAAAAGTTCCTATCTCCAAAGGTTTTTTACGGAGAGAGCCACAGCTTAACTGAAGATGCATTTTCACATCTCTGTTTCAAGCTTCAAGTGATCTAGGATCCCACAAACACTTGTGCACATTATTATAAATAGACGCACCTCCCTTTTTTCTATGACTACCCACATTTTTTTTCAGAGTAACTTCCACATACGTTGAACCAATATGCTTAAGTTAACACCGCTCATGAACATTTCAATGACTGACCTGAACCTGACCATCACAAACACATCTGTCAGAATTTTTTTACAAGAACTAATGTCTAGGGGTAAGTATAAGGACCCAGATTTGAATTTTTACAGTAGAAGTATGTTAGTATACTAAACTATTGTTCTAATAAATGAAAGCACAAGTAACACTCTGCAAAACTATGTTTATGTGATGGTCTGTTTGCTTTGCTTATCAATCTTCCTTTTTCATCTAACTTATTTAATGTTTATTTAAGTTTCAGTAGCTTTGGTAACCTTTCTGTCTGATGAGTCAGCACAATAATCATGGCAGTAGTACTACTGCAAGCCATTTTTTTGTCACGCCACCATGCACAGCTTCATGTAGTCAGCTACAAAATAATTTTATATATCTCCACATGAAGCTGTGTGTGAAGCTACAGTGAGCAGAAAACTTACTGTTTTATTAGCTGAGCCCTCTCGCTTGCAGATGGAGCAGTCCACTGGCAGATTAAGTACTGTAATGGTACGGCGAGAAGAAGAAGTAGAAACTGCAATCCACGAGGCATTTTTGCATCAATGCCAATTTCCTCTCACAACCGCAGACACACAAAGCACTATCTAAACGTGCGATTGCAAATTCCGCTGCTCTATTATCCACTACGACATTTTGGGTTGTCGTCAACAAGACGTGTCGGGACGTGAAAGCCTTTAGTACAGTACAGAGAGAGTTGTATGTTTTCCTCGAACAACGAATCAATAAACTCCACGAAGGCAAACAAGTAAGGGAATCGTCCTTGTCACCAAGCCCCACGGGCAAAAATCGATTTTCGCCTGCGGTTTACTGGTCAGCGGATACTCGTTGCAGCCGGTTCTTTTCCAACATGGCGAAAGGGCGAAACTCGCGGAAAAGGAAGAAAAATTCTAAGGGAAACGAGGAGATTGATAGCGAAAACATTGATGAAGGTGAGTTCAGTGTGTTAGGAATTTCTTTGGAGTTTCATTCTGTTTTTTAGTGACTCTTATTTTATTATCTCACATTTAACAAAGCTGTTGAAATGTAGTGCGTGCTCATTTCATGTGGCCAAAATTGAACTCTTTCGAATCATGAGCTTACTTTAATTTATCACTGTGAATTTACATGTATCCTGCAACATTTTTCATTTTGTTCTTTTAATAACCTAAGTTTTTAAAATATTTTGTTTTGTATTATTCCCAATCAGCATAGAAAAGCAGCGACATAAAAAGGAAACCGGAAGTGATCTCAAATGAAAGTTATGCCTGTTCAGTTAAGCTTTTAAATTATATTAACCGAGAACGTGGTTTTTTAAACTGCAAATGCTACTTAATTAAGAAACAGAAAACGCCCACCTGGAGTACTCCTAATTTCTTCTATAGCCTTTATTGTGTAAAATAGTTTTCTGTGTTTCAGACTTCCACAGACTTCCATCATGCAGTTTCTTGAAACAGTATCTTTCATATAATACATGAAAGTGAATTTCCATCAGTGGTGAATTGAATTTCCATCAGTGGTGTTTGACATGTAATAACAGGACTACGAAAAAAGCTCCCTCCCTCTATTAAGCACCCCTCATATCCCCCCCCCCCCTCCCCCTCAAAAGGGAATGCAGTTTCATATTATTTGAAGGTACAGCTACACAATGCAGGGTCACTTTTGAAGGTACATGTAGTTACTGGCTCGTTTGGCTCGTTGTTATTAATCTTGCTCATTTGTCTTGGCAGTCAGTGTATCACTGAGAAAACAATCTGGCTCCTTTGCCCTGCCATTATCAGCTTGTTTACTTAAATAAAATCACCCTTCAATCTGTAGTAAAGCTTCTTGTTTGTTTGTTTGTTTTTTCATAAAAGTTTGATCAGTGTTATACTATTTATAGGTGTCAAAAAGTGCCCACACATTTCAAGAGCAGTCAAGCTTCAGAACTTGCAAAACAAAGTTCCCCACACTACCCTGGGTCAGTGTAAGGTAAGCTCATTCTGCTAATTTTCATCTGAGAATTTAACTTACTGTACATGTAGAATTCTCGAAACAGTTGAGATAATAAGTTGTTGTTTTGCTATTTCAGGATTGTGGTGAGTTAGATTCTTCAGAAGGACTGGGTGTCTGCATTTGTTTTTGTTGTGCTCATCAGGTATTCAATGGAAGTTTCAATAATAATTTAGAAATAAGTCAATTCAATAAGTGATGAACTTTAAGTTAAAAAAATTATGTCATTGACTAACTATCATAAATATTAATGATGGACATGAAAAACACTGTGCAAAAACCAGATGAGTAGATATGTCTTCCACAGTTTTAACTGTATGGTTCAACATTTTCATGACTGACCATTATTTAATAACAGGTCTGCATTCTTGTATCTCCAGGGATGTGACAGGAACAGTGAAGAGAAGCATGCTTTATCACATAACAAGTCCAACCCTTCACACAGCATTGTGGTTCATCTTCAAAACTGGGTTGTATGGTTAGTGCGCATTAACAGCAGTTACTCTGTGTGTTCTCTTTCAGTAGCATTGGTCTGCTTAGTGACAGAGACCTTTAGATCAGTCAGTTGAGTGTGAGATTGAGTATGAGTCTGGTACTTATGAAGGTTAACTTTATTTTTGTTTGTTTGTGGCACATCAACAGATTTATTACTTTTTTTTTTTTTTTTTTTACTTACCGGTGCTATCTGAAAAGGGCTTTCATTTATGAGCTGTCATTAAAAAGTTAGGGTTTAGCTTTGGTGAAGGATGGGAGGGGGAACTGAGTGTGAAGAGAATTCAACACTAAGTTCTGTTGTCCTTTTTTCTTCCCTCTGCTTCCTTTACCTTAATCTTGAAGTTGCAAGGTAGGTGATGGGGATGCAGTTGATTAGGGTTTAATGCACAATGGGTGTATATTGTGATTTGGGACAAATATCACACTCCAAAGGTGCCCCATTTTTGTAGGCATTGTGGGTTTTATGTTCTAAACACTGGTTTGTTTTCTTTCTTTTCCCTTTTAATTCTTTCTTTTTCGGCTGAAGGTAAAATTGACAACAGTGTTGCTGTAGCAGTGGTCTGGTCTAGTTTTAAGAACTTTTTAAATATTCAGTGATAATTGATATGAACCAGTGAAAATGAAACCGCTTTGTATTGGAGTGTTTTAGCTATTGACAACCGCATACCTCAGTAGTTCACGGCTTTATTGACCCCAATTTTTTTGCGGGCATGAACCACTAATGTTTCAGAGACATGACATTTCCTTTATGTGTGTATGTATTGTCAGGTGCTATGCTTGTGATGATGAAGTGCCAGTTGAACCCGAAACAGCTATTCACAACTGCATCAAAGTGATATTGAAGGCAATGAACTTGAGCCCACCACCAGGTATGTATACTCACACAAGACATGTGTCTTGTAAACTTCCTCCAGCTTAACCAAGTACATGATAATTTGTAAGATAAGTTCCTTGGAGAATTATGTAACTCAGGAGCCGCTGGTCATAAGAGAAAACTGCAAGCTTGGTGTTAAACTGATCACTTTTCATTGTCAGCTCAGCAATAAGCTACATGCAAATACTTAGAACTATCTGTTTAATGGCACCTACAAACTGGGTCTACATACCATATTTATTTATTTTAACAATATTTGTATTTGATTTAATGGTACAGAGTTGGAAATGTCTCTTTCAAGTGCAAGCAATTCATCTGTTGATAAACCAAAGAAGGACAATGTGAAGAACAATAGCCAACTACGGAGCCAAATCAAGGTACAACCACAATAGCCAGACCAATAATAATTAAATTAATATATAATAGCCAGCATATGTGAGCCAGAGTACCTCAACATTTCACATACTGACTTTTTACTTCTAGCTTAATATCTAGTCTGCAGATTATGAAAATGCTTCTTTTTACCCTTCTTAAACTCTGTCTGGAGTCAAATCTCAATTCCTATGTCAATTGTAATGTTCTCCTAATTGCTGAATCTCATGTGTCACCTTTTCTCTATTTGATATTCACAGGGGCTGGCAAATCTTGGCAACACCTGTTTCTTCAATGCTGTCATGCAGGTAAGAACTAAAAGTCTTTTATTTATTATTGACTCCAGTGGGAATGCAGAGTGTAGGCTGGGAAAATATTAACCGAGAACCAAATACTCTGCCACACTCTGTATCAGTCACCAAACTCAGTCAAAAAGTCTTAAAATTTCTGTCTGTATTAATTAACGTTTTGTTTTTGACTGTGACACTGTTGACTTTTGGTAGGCAGCTCGGGAAACCTGCCAAATTTTCCATGTGCCAAATGCACAAATTAATCCAAAAGGATGCCTCTTTTTTTCACTCTTGGCAAGGATGATCATTTTCTGTTGCCAATCCATTTGGGCATCAGAAGTATCATCCATTTTGAATTCATGTTATTCACTATGATTAGGTTCAGTTTATTTAAAGTTAAAATTAAGATGTTTTGTTGGGACAAAGATGTTTCAGATTGCATTTATAGGAGATGCCCTTAATTCTTCTTTTAGCAGGATATACACAGCTTTTTAATGGCCGATTGGCCCGATGCATGTAAGCTTCATTGGGGATTTCTCCTATGGAAAGTAGTTTTGTAAGGAAAAGGTGTATAGGGCCATACAAGTCGTAATATTATATTTACATGTTTTTCACTTATAATTAATGCTGGGTAATTTTCTTAGAGTACTGTAAAGGTCACACAGAGGGCCTATACTTTGGTTAAAGTATCTTTAGTTAGTTTATGGAAAAGGAAACCATTGCAACCCTGCCCCTTTGCCCCTGCCACCCCCCTCCTCCCTATGTTCCCCAACTCCCTTCCCTTTTACACTCTCTGTAAATTAATATACTTACCTTTTGTCAGTAAAAGGTTATATGCGAGATGTAGGCACAAGCTACAACATAAATTATTTATGTAAGCAGCAGTGCTTGTTTCCTTAATAGTTTTTCTTTGTTTTGTTTTAATTTATCCCAGAACCTTGCGCAGACAGAGCTTCTTTATGTCGCAGCCACCTGTGCTTCACAAGAAGGCTTCACCCAACATGTGTCACCTAACAACAAAGATTTGGTGAGCACATTTTAGTATTTTGGTCTATTTGGTCTAACTGGCTGAAGATAATTTCTTTGTAGATAATTTCCAGTCTGTCTAGCATGAGTGGACATTCAGGAAGACTATAAAACTATTAACATTGTATAGTTTTGAAAATAAATATCTTTTCATCACAGAGATCTTAGCATTCCAAGGTAAGTTTAGTTTATGCAGGGCTTTTTTTTATCTCTGCACTCTCTATGCTTCAATTGGCTCTACTGCCTCACGAGCGAGTCTAAGTGTTTACATTGTTCTTTTTACTTTAGCTTCACTTGCAGCCAGTTCGGACTGACTAGTATCCGCCTCTCTCTTCAGCATTTACATCCACTTTGGCTACAACCAAGACATTAGAAGCCAGGGGCCTTGACTACAGGCTAGAGCTCATAGAATAAATGGACTGGTTCGCTTTATTCAAGTTGTTTTGTTTGAGTTCTTCGAATCTGTACAGACCCTAGAACGATTAGAAGTCTCCGATGGATAAAGAAGAACAAAAATAGAAATAAATTAAAATAAAGCCGAAAAATTAAACACGTTGAGCCGGTTTTTTAGTAACACCCTAATGAACCAACACACAAAGACAGTGATCACCTTATTACTGACTGGTGGAAATGTAAATTGACTGTGTTATTCTAACAACGTTGTAAGTTTGGATTTGAAAAAACAATGTTGTTCCAACGCTATAAGGAGCCATATCCAATGTGAGAAAGAAGAAATATTAGCCGTGGCTACATTACATGTACCCAGGGAATTGAAGGGGGTAAATATTCTGGCTGGCTAAAAACATAGCCGTTTGTTTTTCTTCATGAACCGAATAAGAAGACGAGGAACACATTCCAACGAGCGCGCTGCCAAATTCCTCGGTCTGTTGCATTTCCTGACACGTAAAGAATTCTCGAAACACATGAAATAAAACGTGCAGTAAGCCTAAGCATTTAATTAAAATTTAACATTCATAGCATTACTCAGTCTTCTAACCACGGACGCCGCTTGCTAGGCCTACCTATAAAAATCCGGACTTTTTTCGGGATTTTTAGAGCTTCACGCGATTTTTAGAAAACTATAAGATTTTTAGAGATTTGGAGGGATTTTTAGAGGTTTTGGTGAATATTTTTAAGGCTTTTGTCTACTTGTTACAAAAGCGCTTGAAACTTAGAAAAGTTTCGCACAAGCGATTGTGACGAATCTTTTTCAATGACCCCTTGATGACCCCTCACTGTATCGGTCGGCGGTTTTACCCATAATCCAGCATTCCTTGCTGTCAGTGAGTTCAGCGGAGGTTGTTAATTTGGCTGAGACTGAGGGCGCTAGCAGAGAGCCCACCAAAGCCATGGAATTTTCACCACAGGTCACCCAGTTTTTTAATATCATGGGATTTTTAGAGATTTTTAGGAGTTTTTACGGGATTTTTAGAGGTGAAACCGGAGATTTTTAGAAAATTTTTGAAGAAATTCCTGAACGTTTTTTAGCCCATTTTCGGGATTTTTGTAGCTCGCCGTACCGTTTGCAAATTCATGCATGCACTGCACTTGCAGCGTCCAAAACTCGGCCTCGAGATCTCGTTGGTAGAACAACCCTTCAAACCACCAAAGGTTTTGCTTATGGCATTTTTTGTTGTTATCAGTCACTTTACCACGAAAATTCACCTGGGTAAATTTTCCCGAGGTAAAATCGGTTACACGGGAAAATGCCATTTACAGGGAATCCTCGCATTTACCTAAGTAAAGTTGCCTCGTGTAACCACGGCTATTAAGTATATCACGAACGTGGGACAAAGAAAAAATCTGAGTTTTCGTCGGGAATCGGGAGTCGGACCCATGACTTTCCATGCACCAGCGGGACGCTCTAATCACTGAGCTACTGAGGGGCAAGTGACGAGCAAGGTCATTATTACTAGCTTTATCATCTTTCTCTGTTTTCTTCACAGCCTCGACTCTCCGTCACCGTTCAAGAGACACCTGGATCTGTTACCAAAGCATTATGGAAGTTACTCCAAGATTTTAGAAGTTCAAGCGGTGGCACATTAAACCCGCGACAGCTGTTCGGCGAGATTTGCAAGACGTAAATTCAAAGTTTCTTGTGTTTCCGTCAATAATATTCGAGGGTAGTTGTACAGCGCAAAAGGGGGTTTATTATTATTATCACTATTACTAGGTTTTTTTTTCAGGATTTTTTTTTTCGCTGCGCCCAGTTACTAGGAAAACAAGCTATTTCAAGTGTGTCTATTCTTGTCTCCATAGGGCCACAAGATTCAAGGGATTTAGACAGCAAGACAGCCAAGAACTACTGCGCTACTTGTTGGACTCCATACGGAACGAAGAGATCAGAGTAATTTACCTAATGTGCTTTTTTGCTACTGATTTCATTGCTGTTTACAAGCCTCCGTGATGCGAAATTTACGTTTTTGAGATATCGAACTTTTTACATATTACTTATTGGTACACTAAATTTGTAGTAGACCTACCTCAGTTTGTAGCGAAATAGCTGCTAAAATATTCATGTCCGAAAAGCTGTTCAAATGTGAAAACTCTTTTTACAGGGAGATAAGCTTTCTTTGACGAAATTTTAATAGCGCATATCACTTGACGATTTGTCTGTTTGTTGTTTTGTTAGCGAGTTAAAGTTGCAATCCTGAAATCTTTCGGTGTTTCTGGCGGAGAGGACGGTAAAAAACTGGACGATAACAAGAGAGCACAAATCAAAGGTAAAATTTTTCAGAAATTTTGATGTCAACGAAGTGCTTTTTTTTTCGTAGATCTTTTTGCCGATTTACATGATGTTTTTATGTTGTAAGCTGCGATTTACATGTGCATGTAAATTTTCAACTTTTCCAGTGATATATGTGTTTCATTGCATTTGTCCTAAATCCAGAGTATGGCGCAAGCGCCGAAGCACCGCTGATAGACAGCGTGTTTGCTGGCAGGCTCGTAAGCATCGTGATATGTCGTCAGTGCCACAAGGTTAGTTACCAGGCTTCTTTCAGCTTTGAACAGGGAGTGGTATTTGCTTACTTGCATCTGAGTTCAGTGTTTTTTTTCCTCTACGGGTAAACAACAACCTTAACTCTTGCCACTACAAAATAAATAAATGAAAAATAATTGTTGAGTGCTTGCGGGTAGTCAATTTTTTAACAATACTGAAAATAAATTCAAGTTCAAAAATGGCAAGACACGGCACAAACTCACACAGACGTGCATGTAACGCTCTTACAGTCATAGACATTGTCAATTAATACCGCCGGAGGGTACGCTTCTAGCGTCGAACGTTTCATGTGCTGAATCCAGTGCGAATCAGCCATTTTCATTTCCAGTGAGTAGATGACATAACCTCAGCTCGGATTGGTGAGGCTGGTTAATGTTTTAGCACAAATGTACTTGGGTGCCGAGAAAATATTATTTTGTTTTTATTTTAAATAAAAACAGTGGAATAAAATTATCAGCACAAAAAATACAAAAATTCAAAAAAGTGAAATACTAAGCGCGTAATAAAATTTATTACAGGTCACAAAGTTATGTCTTCGTACAGCGTCGTTAAGTCCGACGTTGACGTTGTTCAGCGAAACTCGTTTGGAAGGGAGTTCGAGGCTTTTTGCGCGAGAATACAAACCGGTTGGCTTTAAGATTCGGTACATGAAAAGTTTGACGTTTGAAACGGGCCTAAGACATACAATTCTGAGAAGTAGAGTAATTTAAAATTTGAATAGTTAAGATTTCTTGTTTCTTTTAGGAATTCAAAATGGAGGAAACATTTCTGGATTTGTCTTTACCATTAACAGCACCACAGCAGGTATATAAGAAATGTTTAAATAACACCTCAGTTTTTAAAAAGTACTAAAATATTTTCCTGACTCAGAGCGCTATAAAAAGTTTTAAACTGTTAAAATGGGATATTTCTTTCGGACCAACCGAACTTCATCAGTCACACCTAAGTTGTCTTACGCGGTTGAAGACGATCTTTTAGCCTGCATTTGTGGCAGTCGATCTTGAAATGTTATGACAGTGCAATAACTTTTAGCCTGCGTAGCTGGCGGATTGTCTGTGTAAAGTTTGGGCTGGAGAAGCCGCAACACGAGCGACGAAACTGTTAAAGAAATGGAGAAGAGTTTAATTTGCTTGTTTTTTGTGTGTGTGTTTTTGTTTTTGTTTTTTTGTTTTTGTTTGTGTAGTTCGAAATTAAAAACCTAAACTTAGAGAAGAGAAAATGTGGTGCTTCCAAAATGAGGCCATCGACACTAGGTTATCTCTCAATGATGCTCTAATGCGTAAGATGATGTCTACAGAAGACCGACATGGCATTCACAAACGTGTATTTCATCCCGTTGAACTTCCTTTGTAAGCTCTGTATTAATTTACATGTTTCCAGTTAAACACATCATACCAGTGCGGGTAGATCGAGATTCTTATTCCTTATGCTGGTAAATCAGTGTAAGTGCGGTATCGCCGTTATGAATCTCATACCGGTTTGTTTACTGTTTGCTCTTTGATTTACGGGTATAAAAAACACTCGTGAAAACGACCCACACCAAAAGAAGAGAAATGAAAGTTTGCTTGCAGCTTAAATGATCCTGATGATCAGCCATGATATCAATGTTCGCCACGCACTGGTCTATCTGGTCTGTCTTGCAGGAATCTTGGAACTTCAAGCCATTCACAACAGGCGGAAAACAGAATCCAAAATCATCCAAGTCTCCTAGCAACAAAGACGAGACGACAAACGTCAAAGGTAGTGACATAGAAACTGGGACAGATTCCAAAGCAAAAAGCCCGAGTAAACATCAGCTGAAGTCAGCCAGGAAAGCCGAGAGGGTAAGTGACAATAAGAACTGCCGCACGAAACGCTTAATAGACAAAACAATCGTAGAGCATCGTAGACCGGGAATTTGTTTTTTTGTTTTTTTTTTCATCTACACTGGTGTTCGTAAGTAAAAGTTTATCTAACTGCCAGCTAGGTCAAGTTATAGCCACGCCGACTTGAAAGACTGCTGTTGAAAAAAGGTATCAGAGTTACCCAGCCATGCTCCTTGCTTAGGATTGTTCTTCCAAGTACATCCAGCTCGCTACAATCGTAGCTTTGCTACCGTACAACCAGCAAACTACTAAATACCCCATTACTAAATGCTAACTCGAGTGCAGATACATGTAACTTTATACCTTAACTGAAGACACGAACTCTCAAACACGACCACCGCAAAACACTAGAACTATTAATTGCTAAACAAACCACTTCGACCACTATATCATAATTAGGAGAGGTAAGACAAGGCGGACCATTGCTACTGGACGAGTTTCGATCGCACCATCGAGACAAAACGCACAAATGTTAATAATCAGTTAAGTGATTTCTTAGTGCTAACGCGCAAATCAGGCACGCGTTTGCTTTCTTTTGCGGAGATATGCCGTCCACATTTAAAGAGTAACTTCAAGGAGGCCAACAGAAGGCCAAAAGTGAACTAAATAGCGTTGCAAGTCTTTTGATTAGGGGGACAAAATTCAATCTGAACCTCGATTCAAAAGTCGAAATGTTGGGTTGCCCTATTTTGTTTCATGTATTTTAAAATGTAGTTTATTAAATTTTTCTCTTTTTTCCACAGAAAAAAGGGAAAAAGGGAAAAGGCCATGGGAAGAAAGGTAACTTAAAAGCATCCCATGAAGCAACGGAGAACAAAAAAGCAAACACAAGTGACGAAGAAGAAGAATTAAGAAAAGAGACGGAAGTGGAAGGAGATGAACTGGGCCAGATGAACGTGTCTGATTTGGACGGCAGTGACAATGAGAAAGAACAAAAACTGAACAAGGAAGATGGTTTGGACAGAAACAACGTAACAGAAGCGCTGGTGAGTGCTCGTGATCAAGTCTCTGAAGAGATACCCAATAATGATGCTCAAGTACAAGATGAGAAATGCAACCTGCAGCATTTGCAAGCAAGTGGTGAGGCTTACAGCGCGAGTACAGGTAGTTTAGATACTAACAATACAGAATGCGAACAAGAATTACTTGAAACCGAGAACGAAGTTTCAAGGATGGACATGTCAAATAGTGGAAAGACTGAAATTATTTCATGGCAGCTTAATTCTGAATACTCACAAAGAAATACAGAAGAAATAGCTAGGCAGGATCCCAGCCCAACAGGTAGTGTTAAACTGTTTTCAGGAGTACAGACAAGCGATTCTGAAAAAGAAGAACAGCATTCTCTAGAGGAAATGGACGTGAATCAAGCCAACGATGTTAGTACGAATGTGTCATCGAGTGTAAATGAAATTGTTGAAGGAACTGGAAACTTAGCCTTAAACGCTACTTTGGCAAAAGAGAGCAAGGTTGTTAATGGAACCAGTGATGTTAATGAGAGAATACTATCAAACGCAGAGGAAATTGTACAAGGAATGGGAGACCTGACTTTAAACGCAATTCTTGAAAAAGCCAGTGACGATGTTCGAACGGAAAGTGTTTCCAGTAACTCGTCAGTGGACTGTAAATTGAATTCGATTCATGATGCATCTTTGTCACTAAGTTGTACTGAAAATCCCTCAAAAGACAATGCTGTACGAGATGAAGGAGGCGAGAGCGTTGAAATTAAGGATGAAATTCTAGCTCTAGTTGAAAGCCTGCCTGGAGGTAATGCTGAAAACATAGCGACACCTGTTGACGAGAATATGTCTTCAACATATAGGTCCACAAATATTTCTTCAAGCGAAGCAGAGAGAGATGAAATCGAAGCAAAAGCGAACGAAAGCGATACAGAGCGCGTGAAAACAGACCAAGATTGTGCACAAGAAATGGAAATTACGGCAAACTTGAGACCTTCTGAATCTGCTAAAGGAAATGACATAGAAGACGCGGCAAATGGAAGCATTTCTGATGAATGTGGAACCGATACTGAGGAAGATCATGGACGTGATTCAGTAGCAAACAGATGTCTCAAGCTACAACCTGCCTATCACCCCTCCCCAGGGGAGTGCTCTGTCATGTCCTGTTTAAACCAGTTTTGTGCTGCGGAGTTGTTAGATGGTAGTAATAAGTTTGCTTGTGAAGAGTGCAGCAAGAGAGCTCAGGGATTGAAGAATCAGGACAAAGGATCCAACAGAGCTAACAAAGAGACAAACGACGACGATAAAGACGATGATAGTGACGATGGTAAGTTAAAGTTTCGTATCATAGTTTGTTATCCACGTATGAAAATGTCAGAGCGGTGGCTTAGTGGCGGTCATAGGGACTTAAACACGGACGTTCGTGAGCCTTAAAAGTCAGCTGGAACGTCCTCTTTGTTGGCTTGTTTGAATTTAGCACCTCTCCAAAGGCCGGAAAACTCTTCTTTTGGTGTCCGGTGGCTTTTCGTTATGTACTTAATGACAATTTGCGTCAAAGGTTGCATTTAGCTTCCGGCTGTCGTTCGTGGCTCACAATCGTCTAAGCTTAGTTTTTCCTATGGCTTCAGATTTTCCATTTAAAAACGTCGTTGGTTGACATTTTCGTTGCTAAATTTGCCTCACGTTTTCTCTCCCTACCCAGGTGTAGAAATGAGCATTTTATCATGGAAAACTACAATCTAAGCTGACAATGCAATGGACGAACATTCTATCCCGGGACAGACAGACTAGTAGTTCTTATACTTGCGTCTTGCAAGAGAAATAGGGTTAAGGTTGGGCGGTTGGGTGGCCTGAGTGTGGGCGGCCTGTGCGCGCAATATGAATATTTTGTTGCGAGCGAAAGGTGGTAATACGTGCAACCGCAACCTGCAATGCAACAATGTTGCGCGACAACTTGCAGGAAAATACTGCACTTATTATACGGCCTTGAATGACACCCTCTTCGTTTCAATGCTTTAAATCGTCTCTCAGTTAGAATCAAATACGGCGTTGACTTGATTCTTGCCTGGTAAAAACCTGTAAACTTCAAGAAATTAATAGACTGCGAGTAGTCATATTTTTCTCGATGGCGATTGAGGGGCGGGCGAAATACACACGCACACGCGCGCAGCTCCTGTCGCGTCGCGTCCCCTCGAATTTTCGCGCGCGCGTGTGTATTTTGCCCGCCCTACAATCGACATCGCCAAATTAACCAAAATGTCACCCGAAACAAGTAATGGTTGTAGAAAAAGGGCATTTTGCTTGTCAGCATTTGTTAGCTTTAGTGGTGAACTTTTAGTTTAGATCTTGTACATTTTCTCATGTTTTCTCATGTTCATTTTTCCAGAGCTCTTAACCGATCTCACCTTCTCCTCTCCTCCCTCTTTTGATCGACCAAGCAGTAGAAAAGTCAACAGAAAAAGTGCAGTTGTTTCTCATCTCACCACCGTTTTTGTGCGCTCCTTTTCCATCATTCCTTCCATGGCCATGCGCTTCGTGGCGTGCTAACTGTTATAACCCCTACGAGCGAGCTGTAGCTTATTTCTACGTCCTTTTTCTCCTCAGACGAGCTTAAAGGTGCCAAGGCTGTAAAGAGCAAGAAGTCTAAACAACAGACCGTGTACACAGTTGCCACCAAGCAGTTGTTGATCTCTTTCGCTCCTCCAGTGCTTACCCTCCACCTGAAGCGCTTCCAGCAGGCTCGCTTCACGCTGAGAAAACTCACCAAACACGTGGACTTTCCTTTAGAACTGAACCTGGCACCGTTTTGCAGCAAAAGTGGAAGGGTGAGTAAAAAAGTGGGATATGTATCTGTATATTTGGATTCTCATATAAATAAGAAGGGTACATCAATAAGGGGTGGGGGGGGGGGGTCAAAATGGTTTTAACTAGCAACTCACATAGACTGGAACGTAATTAAGACTGTCAAACATCCAAAACGTTTCTCTGACAAATTGTTTTTGTACCTCTTTCCCTACCAAACTGACAAACAGCACATGTTTGAACTGGAAACTTTAGAAAAGCGGCCTGAAAGTAAAAAGAATGTGATAGCCCGTCAGACATTCACGCAAATGCAATGTCGCTTTGTTTGTAAGCCATAGTGATGAAATTTCCCGATGGCATTGCGGCCGCTGACTTCATTCTTGTTGAACGTTTTCATCACGTGTCCCTAACTTTGAAGACTGTGCAACTACTTCCTGTTTAATCGTCAAATCATTGATTGGTATTGACTGACTGACTGACTGACTGACTGACTGACTGACTGACCAATTTTCACTTTATGTACTGTTTTTTTTTTCTTTTCTTTTTTTTTTTTTCAGAGTCGCACTGACTCAGAAGGACAAGTGCTGTACTCGCTGTATGGTATTGTTCAACACAGTGGCAACATGAACAGCGGCCACTATACAGCTTATGTAAAGGTCAAAGAGGCGCCAGTGAAGGGCCTTTATGACAGGATCACTAACATGAATGAATTAACAGATTTTATCAGGAACATGTGGACGGGAAAGGCGGAAACTAAACAGCGCAATTCCGTATTTCATCATGAGCCTGCGCCAGATGGTCAATGGTTTCACGTCAGTGACTCAAGCGTCAGCGCAGTGCCGGAAACTAAAGTGCTGAAGAGTCAGGCGTATATGTTGTTTTACAGACGGCTTCCCCTCTGTGGCAGATAATGATTGGCTAATTATCTGCGGAGGTTGCAGTGAAAGACACATACTCCTGCCTCCAACTTTAAAAGGGACTGTCACGTTGATTTTACAGGTGTTTTGTCAAACCTATGCTTACACACAAAATACTCCTGGAACACCAATGGGTAGATAACAAATGAATTTTCCAAAGAAGGTTAAACCATAATAGTTTTTGAACGATTTTTGCAAGACAACCGTGGAACTTGAAAAATTTTGCCAATCTTTTTCGTACTGTACTCCATATCCATCCGGGCCATCAGTGGCCAAAGACACTTAAAAATTAATAGTATCACTGCTCTTAGACTAGTAAAGTTTCTATCCAAAACTGGACCAATAATTGATGGTTTTCATTAATGTAAAAATGACTTTTGGCTCTTCGAAGAGTCACTAAAAATAGCGTAGTCCCTTTAAAGGATAACTGTTCCACTCAATCACAATTCTCGAGGTTATTCACGTACAGAATGATAGGCACTGATTTTGAAAGCGTTTGTGTGGACAATACTTTAGACTACAGCCAAAATTTGAAATACACTGTAATATTAGTAATTCCGTGCGTAATAAGTTTGGCCAGCTGTTGTTTAGTAACTAGCTGTTATTAGCACTTGTATTTTTGTTTTCCATGCAGCCATTGCCAAACGTTGGCTGGAAGTTGTCGCTTCGTGCATTATTTGTCTGTTTTTTTTTTCGTGATAAATTGGGGTAGAATTCACTCGTCACGCAACATACCCTTCAAACCTTTCTGAAAACGTGTTAATAATAGGTTTTTTTACATTCAGTTTTCATGAAAAAGTTAATAGCATCTGTGAAGCAATTTTTTTCCGCCTTAAATTTCGGCTTTTCAAGGTCCTTTTTTGCAATGCTTTGTCACTATCTTAGAAATGTAAACGCGTGATACTAATAAAGGTAGACAAGGGAAACTAGACGAGGTGAGGACATTTTGCGTTTATTTGCTGTGTGACGACCGTCTCTTCTCTGGTGAACTGGAACTGCAAGCTTGGAGAAACCTTGTTTCAGACGAAATACGTGCGCACATTAGAAATATTAGAAATAATTATCCAAAAGTAATTTATAATATAGGTATGCCTTTCATATCGTTACTGTGGCTTCTTGCTTCATTTTTATTTTCTAATAACTAGTTGTTTGTTTGGTTCTGAGATTTCTTTGCAATGGAAAGAACATTTTTTTTTTTAAATAGAGCGTGTTTCAGCCTCTTGACAATGGAGAGGAAGCATTTGGGGAGTTCAGATTCAACCTTAATTATAATGATGACTAAGAAACGTGCCGTGTAATGTGAGCAAAATTTTCCGGATAGAAGAAAACGACATACTGCTTGTTGTCGTCGTCTTTCTGTTTCAAGTGACGAAGTTATTTTGTATCTTTATCCACCCCCCCCCCCCAAAAAAAAAATAAAACTGATTAGAACAATATCTTATTGCAAATTTACGAGATATTGTTTTGCTAAAATCCTAGATGGCTGTTATTTGCCCATAAAAACGACTTCTCTTATCCCTTCGAAGATGACGTAACATTCCACTAAAGAAAATCCCCTAATGGCCTAATCGTAACTAGTTGAAAAGCTAAACCAAAACACTCCTCCAAATATTCTTGTAAGGTGGTGGCACTGCGGTTTTCTTAATAAACGTTCTAACATAAATTCTTCGCCGA
Source organism: Siderastrea radians (assembly GCA_964017195.1). Classification (NCBI taxonomy): domain Eukaryota; kingdom Metazoa; phylum Cnidaria; class Anthozoa; order Scleractinia; family Rhizangiidae; genus Siderastrea; species Siderastrea radians. The sequence continues at coordinate 59,063,221 of OZ024888.1, read as the reverse complement.
CGTTCGTTGAAGCATGAGCTTTTCGTTGGCCGAACGTTGGCGAGGTGTTGACGTTTAGCTGCGCATACAACGTCGCCATTAAACAGTTGTCGGTTATGTTCAGCTGTATGTTGGAAAACAAGAAAATAATGCTCGAACGTTAAGTCCCGCAATTTAGGAAAGTTCAGCTGAAACATCAATTGTTTCGTTTGACAATCAATTGAACAAACATTTACGTTTACTTTCTAATTAATTAGTACTGATTTGCAGAATAAGTTTACGTGGAAAGACAGCAACTTTTTGTCTACGGGCCTCAAATGAATTCATGTGTCAGTTTTCTGCAAAAATTCAAAACGAAAAAAAAAAACTGTACTCGTTTTTTAACAAGGATGAATAAATATGTTCGCATTGTGTTCAGTTTTCTAGACGAAGCACCTCGCTATTTAATTTAATGCTCACATAAATTTGATAAGAAAAAGCATTTATGCTTGGATTTTGTTCATATCAGTCTCCGTCTCAATAAAATGTGAAACTTTACGACATCACAGCACGCACATTTAGGGGACAGGGTGTTTGTTGAGTTTTGGCTCTGCAGTTATCATGCACCTATGAGACGAAGCAACAACATCGAGCGACGTTCCAGTCAAATTTCAAACAATATTTCGGATTTTGAAATTCAAGCACGCATCTTGTTGTATTCAATACTTTGAGCAGTGTTAGGCTGGAAAGATGTCTTTTACAGGTCACATCTCATAGGTCACAAGTACAGGTCACCGTGTTGCCGACATCTAAACACGTTGGACAGTGTCTCCTAGACTGCGAGCAGCCGTCCTATTTTCCTCAGATCCTACGCGCGAGTGGACATGAACAAATTTATCGGTAGCACAGTGGCCTGTACGGGTGACCCGTCAGTGACCTGTGGAATGTGATCTGTAAAAGAAACCTGCCGTGTTGGGGTGTCATGAATTACTAATTATTTCGGAATTATGCCTTCATTCGTGAATGCCAATTCAGAAAGACCATTAATAAATAAATCTAATTTAGCTAAGAATTGTGCCAGCAGAATTTGGTAAAGTAATAATAATAATAATAATAATAATAATAATAATAACAATAATAACAAATCAACCTACTGCAAGGTTCCAATTCTGATCAGCTAACTAGACAGGGAATATCTCGGGGGGAGTTAATATGGGGTAAAAAGAAACAAGTTGTCGCTCCAAATTAAACAAGAAAAATATTTGGACTCCCTATGAAGGAAAAAAAAAAGAAAGGAAGAAAAGGAAGAAGAACAGCAGAAAAAAGCCACTGTCTTTAATTACTGGTAACAATGCCCTCAGTGGTGATCATTTACTTTATTCCCATGACCTGTTTGTTTGATCGTTTAGTGTCATTTTAAGGAGAAGTAAGACACTGATCACTGTCGCGGGTTAAGAAAGTTAACTACAAACACGTCAATTGGTTTGATCGATTGACAATCACTTAAACAAACATTTTATTTACGTAAATTTTCGAGGTAAGCAGAAAGAATTTTAAGCGGGGCATTTGTATCGACGTGCCTACAGGACTCAAATGGAAGGAGAATACACGCGGGCCAGTTTTCCTCAAAAACAAACCAAAAAACTAAAATATTAATTGTACTCGTCACGATGAACAAGGATAAATTCCGCTCGCAGGGTGTTCAATTTTCTTGGCACAGCACCTTAATATTCAATTATGCTCACACAAACTTCAAAAGAAAGTTAAAAGCAACTATGCTCACGTTTTGCCCATATCCGTCTCGATAAGACGTGAAACTTTACGACCTAATAGGCCGCACATTTAAGTGACAGGAGTTTATTCAGTTGTGGCTCTACAATTAATTTTCAAATTTTGAATTTCAAACTCACTTCATGTTTTGCTCAATGCTTTCTGAATTACGCCTCGTGAACACCTATTAAACACCATTAATGATGATTGCGTTAGAAATTGTGCAGGCAGAATTGTTCATAAAATGAACCCAAATCGACCTATAGCAAGGTTTCAACTTTGTTCAACTGACTCGTTTTCAAAATAGGTAAAACTGCATACTAAAAAAAAGTAACATGGGGTAAAAAAACACTGTACCTACCAGAAAACTTTTAGACACTTTAAAAAAATAGTTGCAAATAACCACGCACTGTAACTACTGGTAACTCTGCTTTCAAATAAAAACGAGTCGCTGTTATTGAACTTGAACTGAACTTCCGAACAGTGTGCATTGCTTCGGTAAATCCTCGGAGTCCAGTGGCAGACTTTCCGACGCATTTCAACCAATGGAAGAGCACTACGAACTCACATAAACGTAACAGTGTAATGACATGTTACTAGGAAATTTTCTTTCATTATATTTGACCCAGTTACAGCAAGGGTACCACTTAACCTCGACCGGCTCAACTCATTACTTGAGACTTCAGTACAGGTAAATGCTGCGGTTTAATACTTAATTCTTTCCTTTGGTTGGCAGATAAGCTAGAAAACATCTTTAAAGATACTTGGGGCAGAGTTCCCTGGTTGAAAATGCAGTTTCTCGGTGAAAATTGGAAATTTAATGGGTCAATCCACATAGTGTGTAAACTAGGGTTGATCCAGTCCGTCCGCTCGGCTTCCAGGATTTGTTGCTCATGAAAATTTCGGTTTTCGGTCAGTGAAAATTGGACATTTAAAGGGTTAATCAACTCTTTGCGTGAAACTAGTCTAGATCCAGTCCATCCGCTTGGCTTTTAGAATTTGTTCTTTTAACTTCAAATAACTGTTTCAAGATACATTGTGGATAAAAAATCATATATGGGTTTCAACACGTTTACATGTCACTACACAAGTTTCAAAATTTGCACAGCTTTTATGACATCATTTTTTATTGTCCTCGTCACCGTTCGGCGTCAGTTTTACATGAAAGACCTCACCTTAACTGTTCTCCGCTTTTGTGCTGTTTGTTAGCTTTCGAGAACTAGAGCTTGTATGGTGATACCTTAGCAGAAGAAGCGTTTCTCATGTTTTCGTGTAAAAATGCTTTCAAGGCCAAGTTGGTGCTTCATCTTTTATTTTCCTAAAAGAGTAGGGAACATCTACCTGGATGTTATGTTGGAAGTGATAGGTTGGGGAAATTGGAGTGGATGGGTTGGGGGGGGGGGGGGGAAGGTCGGTTGCAGTCCCAGTGCTGGGTGGGTGGGGCGAAATCATGAACTCGGTGACGACAGTCATTTGCATCTTTAATCATACGTTGACGCCGGATCTCACCCTCAACAATCAGGCCTCCTGTATCCCTTTTTTAACCCATTTGACGATATACAGTTTGTTGTTGTTGTGGTTGTTGTTATTGAGGAACTCTTGACCTGTTTTCTTCAGATTTTTTGGTGATACTTTGTTATTGTTTCTAAACTCTCTGCTTTTATTTTGCAGTTTTTAAAATGACATGAGAGCCTTAACAGCTTTGGTTTTCCTGTTCCTGTCCTGCCAAATATGTTCAGCCGAGGGACAGTGTTCTAACCTGCAGTTCAAAGGCGCATTCACCCCTGACCACACACAAGCCAACTGCGGCGATGGAACTTATGTCGCTGCTATTCGACCTGCCCAGCCAAGCCGATGAAGCAAAATGCTGTAAAACTGAAACACTTCTCAGTGACTGCGCCAAAAAAACTGTTGGAGAGTAAGTGAACCTCTTGTTTTTTTTGGCCTTTCAGCATGATTCTAATAGTATTTACTGGCATCATCGTATCTCTCCATCAATATAGGGGTATCTTCTTTAAAGAAGGATTTTGCTACAAAGCCAAAGGCGGGCCAGACACAGATGGACAGTGCAAAGATTCAAATTCTTACTCATCGAAAACTATGCTTGAGTGTCCGGATGGGTATTTCTTGAAAAGCTTTTCTAAATTGCAAGTTTGGACGCCAAATTTTTTCACGTGCTGCAAGCTGGAACCGGGTTTGTGCGACACATCTTTATCATTGATTCATAGGGTATAGCTAAAGGATAATCCCTTAGCGTATTTAATGCTTCTTTCTGCCCAGTGTGATCCCACAGGTGAGAAGTTCTGAAAAGGACTTCTGTTTGACGCTCACTTTCGTTTCGACAAAATGTGGCGAAGTCATCGTAGTACTCAAGTGATTAGTGTATGGTCAGTTGATGGTATGTATTTCTCAGGTTGCCGTGGTGACGTCACTGGCTGTGAAGTCTTAAAACAAGACAATGTAAGGTTAATCAAGAACAAAATACAAACAGCAGTGATAAACATGATAAAACAACGCATCTTGTAAAGCTGACTTGACTTTTCGTCTTGTAGTTCTTTGCAATTTTAATCTCAACTGTCACTTTTGAAAATGTATGTTGCGTGACATACGAAAGGTCGTCATTTTTACGAAATGCGTTGTTTTATCAGGTTTATCACTACTGCTTGTATTTTATTCTCGATTAAACTTAGATGGCCGAAAAATAGGAGTGTTTAAGGCAATATAAGTTGCATTAAAAGAGAGGAAACAACGACTCGGATATTAATTAGCAGCAAACATGATTCCCATCTGCGGGTTAAACATGTTAACTAAAGGTAAAAATCACTTTCGTTTGGGCACAAGTCTCAAATGGCGATAGAACATAGCTACAACAACAGTGCCGTCGTAGCTGTGTCTGTTAAAGTGTGGGGGACACTTTGCCATTTTCTAGGTCAAAAAAATTCTCTGAAAATCCCTCTCTCCTACTTCAAAATGTTACTTTTCGCCTACTTTTCGCCAATCACTACACTCTAACGAACCTCTTAATTTACACCAAGAAGCGGTTATTAATGAGTTACGAAGTCTAGAAGATGCGGCAACACATTCACATTCTTTGGACTACCTAATAACCGAACTTGAAATACGCACAGCGGCCAAAAAACTCAAAAACAATAAATCTCCGTTTTCAGACAAAAGCAAAAACGAAATGATCAAATCCAGCTTAAACGAGTTAATGCCTGTTTATTTGAAATTATTTAATGCGGTTCTTAGCTCGGGCACTATGCCTCAAACATGGTGCGGTGGCCTTTTACACTAATCTTTAAAAGTGGGACTAAAAATGACCCCTCAAATTATCGGGGAATATGTATTTCTAGTTGTCTTGGTAAACTATTTTGTTCCATTCTTAATCAAAGACGTCTTGAACACGTTCAGTTGCTTGACATACTTCATAAATCTCAAATTGGTTTTCTAGCAAATAATCGAACAGCAGACCATGTTCTTACACTACGAACGTTAATAGACAAATATGTCAATTGTCACCAAACGAAAGTATATGCATGTTTTGTGGACTTTAGGAAAGCATTTGATTCGGTCTGGCATGATGGACTTCTATACAAGCTATTAAAAATCAATATCCGAGCAACAAGCAACAAGTAAATCACTATTTTCTTGAGGCCTTTTTCTCGAGTTCTACTGATCCCTTTCTCGCAACACGCTGAAAAAAAGATCAGTTACTTATAACTTACAATATCTGTGCTGTACATGCTGGTGCTTTGGAATACACCTCAAAGAAAAGTCGAGCTCTAATTTGCGAAAGGGCGTCTTCCTCCAGCCTAGTCCAAGGGCGCTCGGTTTTATCTCGCGTCATTCCGTGACGTCATAAAATTTCGCGCCAGGTCGAGTGAGAAGGCAGGGAATTACCGGGTAATAGGCTGGTGCCTCTCAACGTACTAAAACGCAATCGTACAGGAGACAAAACGTTCGAGTTCTCCCCGACAACAGACGTCGATCCTTTCTCACAATTCCCGGTATGTCAAATGACTGACTGAACACAGTTAATCAAGTTTCAGTAACGAGTGTAAATCACATCTGCTCAGTATCAAAGTTTATCTACGAATGTAAAAGTAGTTCTGAGTTATGATTTTTTTTTTTTTTACTTTTGTTTTCTTTACAGATTGATATCCAAGCTTAAAACAGCTGAGACTCTGTTGAACTGGGTAATCAGGATAACAGCGAAAGATTTACAGTATGGATCGTGAAGGGATTTTGAGAGTGTCACTTATGATGCGACGCTATTTTAAAGCAGAAGAAATTTCAGTTTTGTCGGAACAGAGTGTGATACTCTTTACAAGGGACAAAAGTAGTACTTATTCTTGCGTTTGTGTGTGTGCCTTACTGACCCTTTCACGAACACTGCTACTGAGCCGTCCCTTTCTAGGTCTACAGTTTAGCATTATTCACGCGAAAAAGGGAGCACGGTTGGTAAGCAAATTGGCCAAGGGGGAACTAAAGACGAGGCACCTCTCCTCTAGTTTTCCTCTCGTCACAGTCGAGTTTGTATTTTATTTTTAATTCCTTTTCTGTATTCTGCCACTCAATCCGGCTTTGATGAAGACCAAAGGAGAAAAAAAAAATTAACATGGGAATTTTTTTCCAAGTTGGGCATTGTGTTCACCCTTTTTTTATTCCACTGATAAATCACACAACTGTTATGACTGATGAGCCGACTGATGATGAGAAAGCACGGCAAACTGTTCAAGACGACTACGATTGTACGCCAATGAGACAAATTTTTGTTTACGGCGAGTTTCGTTTTCAAGTTCGAAAGCCGTTTCTAATTCTCACCAAAATGTACTAACCTTACAAAATCTCAGAAGCGCCATCGTCTCGCCTCCGTGCTTGAAAACTGTTCGCCAAACGTCAAAACACAATAGAAACAACAATAAAAAAAACTTGTTCCCTGGCTTTTCGGAAGTAAAAATCAAGTGTTTGATTTCAGTTAAATGAGATGTCTTTGGCTTGTGAATAATTCTTTTCCAAACCGAGAAAATTTGGTAGAGCCCAATAATTTTGCCCCAATTTTTGATTCGGCCGGCCCAGTGCGTACAGGCCCCTAAACATGTAAATATTTCATGTCAAAACTAGTGTTCATGATAATCTATCTTCTTTTTGCTTTCCATAGTCCGTTAAACCACGCCTTAATCTTCTTCTTTTCTTCTTTGGTAGGAACGTAAAGCGAAGGCTCCTCTGTGTACGGCAGGGCCTTCATTTTTTCATTTACTGTGCTCATAGATGGTGGATAGTCTCTTAGATACCACAGTGCCTTTCTGTGCCTTCGCTCGTGTTTTAACACTTCTATCCTCTGAATCAGTGGAGAGTACAGTTGAAAATTGACCTCCAAAGGCTCTCCATCTATTACATTACGCAGTGTGAATGTTGCACCTAAGGTATTCTGCCAGTGGTTCTTTGCAATGCAGATTCCTACAAACCTGAAATAGAGAAAAAAAAAAAGTGTCAGTCAAAACTCGTCAACGTTTAGAGATCATCCCACTGTAAAATATACAAAATGTCTGGCAGTGAACGTTATTTTCACTTGTGTAATATCCCCAGGAGGTGGACTGTTGGACGTGCAAGAAGAATTCATCGCAAATATTACAAGACTCATAACAACCTTTTATTGTGAAAACCCAACCTCACCAAAAACTAGCTGCTGCACCGGAAAATGGCCTGACAAACTGAATTTCATGCACATACACTGCACTCAACATAAAACAAAAAAAGTTTTGCAGTATAAGTGAAACTTTCCACATTTGTCTTAACATTTTTTGCTCTAGCCCCCTTTTTCGCGCGGCTAAAACTTCGAAAATCCCGTTCTTCGGACTTTTTGACTCTAAAGCCCCACGGAAACGCTTGCTACGAGGGCTACATTTTTCTTTTTTTTTCTTTGCAAAACTATGGCAGAACCCATGCACGGGTCGTATGCTGGACCACTGTGAAGCTGTACACATGCAACAAAATCTTTAGGTACATGTTGTGGTTCAATTTTTAATTCCTTTGTTCTATTCTCATTATCATACATTACCATACACTAAAACAAAGGAAAATAAAAATTGAACCCAGGAAAAAATTGAACCACGACATACACATATAATGACTGACCTGACTTTTCCTTTAGCAATGTAAGGATCTGCTCTGGTGACTGCTACAGTGCTGCCCACTGAGAAATCTTTCACATCCAATTTCTGCAGCCTGCGGTAGCAGTCCCTTTGTTCCAGGTATGTCATGACATCTGTTTTGGCTTCTTCTGGGGAATCTGGAAATCCACTGGGCCAGTCCTTTTCCTTCCAGATAAAACGGGGTTCTGGCGTTGCGCCATCTAGTGCTACTTTGGCATTTGGGAGTGTCTTGTAGATCGACTTGACGTTCAGTTCTGCAGCATTCTTCTTGTACCACTGGTTGATATTCACTTTAATCTGAAGGCATTTGAGATGATAAGTAAAAATGTGGTTTACTGGGCCCGTTGTCACATCACATATGAATAATAATATGTTTACAAATTATAAACATTTATAAGACCAAGAAAAAACTCGGAGAAAACCAATTTACAATTTGATCAGGAGAATGACGCATTACGAAGCTACAATGTTATTGGCATACATCTTCTAGTTGTTAAAATTATTGAAAGAAAAATATGGTAGTTCAAAATAAAATACTGATAATCAATATATGAATAACTAAGTCAATAGAAAATATAATTATATGTAATAGTAAAAATGACAAAATACATGCATCTATTTCAGGAGAAAACATATATTCAAGGTTGACATACTGTGCACTTGAAAACACTTAAAATTAAAGCATTGTTTGTGGATCAGGTTTGTTGTGCAGTGGACCCCCACCCCCACCCCCCCATCTCCAATCTCTCACTATCTCGAAATCTGAAATCCATTTCCCTTAGATGATGTGATGATGTTGTGCAGTTATTCACTCTTGCCTAACTTAAACTCCTGCAGCTTGGTATCTTAAATGAATTTGAGTGTTGAGTGCCCAAGATAGCAGAAGTCTACATGTACTTCACGATACTTGATCCCTGGCACAAAGATCTATGACAGTTTGCGTCTTGTGTCGATATGGATGTTACATGTATTTTAAGTTATAGGCTTGCAGATTTCAACCTTTGTTAATAATGTGCAAGCCTGGAAGCAACAAAAGTTATGCTGTTTTCATTCTGATTTTGGGCCATTTGTGTTGAGCTCTTGTGCAAAGAAATAAATACTTATTGTAAACATCTGGATAAGGGGCGATGCATGCAGATGGTAATAATACTGTAGCTTGACCTTCCTGTATAATAATGATAGCACTTACCTTCCCCTTCTTGCCAGGAGCAGTTATCTCGTTTCCTTTTTGTGGCAATGTTTGCACATTATTATCTTGAAGACTTTTCTTTAGTGCTTGTATTCTGTCTGTTTGTGTCTCTAAGTTAAACAATCAAATAATACCAAATGAGCTACTGCATTAAAAAAAATTTTGAGCCCCAATTGTGGCCCACTGTATTCTCCATTTTAAGACTGTATTTTCTTGCCTGAACACTTCAAGGTCTAATAATTATTAAGGGGAGGGTTAGTTGAATAACATTGAGCTAAAGAATCTCAAGGTTGCACTAAAAGGATGTAAAAATGACTACAGAAATGCAACTCCTGCTTCTTGGTCAGGGCCATTAATTTTATTCAGTAACAGGGAAACTTGTCCCCATTAGCCTAAGCCCACCAGTGGCGAGGCAGTCAAAGAGAAGCCAGGGTCACTGTCAGCACAGGTGGTGCACCCACTTTTTTATCTACACAGGGACCAAGTAAGGCAAAGTTGCCCAAAGCCCATAAGTAGCTCACATGGCCATTAGCGTGGCTGTTACCACAAAGCAAATGAGGCAACTGTAAGCCACAGGACGTACAAACAAATGTTTAAACCAACACTCTTCGCAATGCTTGTGCCAGAGGGGAAAAAACAACCAATCAGAAATGGAACTTGGTTGACAACGACATTAAATTTGCGGCAGTGATATGCCAAAACCTTATGTGGGCTCACTTTGTTCATAGTTTGGTCAAATTTAGCCACATATGTTTTGTGTGACTAACACCATGTTGGATGAAAATGTTTGATGCCACTACCATAACCTGTGTACCAGTAGCTGAATATTGAGTGACGGAGCTGCAACAAGAGATACAAAGCCTGCGAAAGGGAATTGAGATGGGCGATTTTAATTCCTGCCTGTATGAAAACCAAGGGTCTTTGAATAGCCCATGGACCAGTGTACAGAAAATTTGGATTTGCTGAGATTTGTGAACAAGACAACCAAATGTTAGATGATCTCTCACATTTCTCCCATTTCTTTGCACTTAAAAGAAACAAGAATTGTGACCTCCACAGAAGAGAGAACCGATAAAGGGTAGAATTGAAAAGTTACTCTAAAGAGAGCAAATGATGGCTGAGAAGAACTACTTGAAGGAAGAGACGTGATGGCAATTCTACCTACAGGTTTATGGAAAGTTTAAAGTTAACATTTCATTTATAGTCTCATCACTAAAAAGCAACATATGTGTGACAAATGCAACCTGGAAACACTCATGTGCTTGTTATTTTGCCTCTGAAGTTGCCAGCAGACATTTAACCCTTTCTTGTCAATCCTCACAGAGTAAGACTACCGTTAATAATTCTTTTTAAATCAGAGTGAATGAAATCAAAAAGCTCCACAGCAGTTTCTAGACTGCAAGAAGTTATCCTAAATGTAGGCTCTGCTGTTTGCTGCTCATGCTGCACGTTTGCTGCATTATTTTTGCGCCAAACAGGGAGAGGCTGCTACAATCTACAGCATTTCATATAATTATTTACCTTCCATGGGATTGACAAACTCCATTCAAAAGATTACTCAATTTTACAACATCTAGACCTATTTGCAAACAAAGTTCTCCCAGTGTTTTGATACCACAGTGTTGCACCACTTAAAGAGTTAAATGATTTTCCCTTGAAACAGTCGATGTTTTAAATTGAGTTTTCAAACTGGTTGGTTGGTTTTAATAATAAGAACAACAAAGGTGATTAAAGTGGGCGGCATTCAAAAAAGCCTAGTTCTCTGGTAGGCAATGTTTTCTCACGGATTATGCTCCTTGTTGTCGTGGCTTACACAACTCATGGTGGCCCTGCCGGGAAAGCTTTTCCTTCACCCGGCCCGCAGACAATACCACCAGAAATGCAGGCTACCAAGCCTCCAACCACCAACCTCCCACCAAAATTACCTGATAGTCTAATCAGATATCTGCTGCCAAAATCTGACCACCGCACCTCTACGTGTTCAGGGAGTGCTGACGAACCCACAGGAAGGTCCAATCAACCATGGGCAAAAACTAATCCCCAGAGAGCATCCTCTCAGAAGGAAAAAAAAAGGGTACTCCACCTCTTTTTCAAATCAGATAGCTTTCTGGGTATTTTTTGGTTAGTGTTGAGTTTTGCAAAGAAAAAATGGCGATAAAACAAGCAACGAACGAACAACGCGTTGTGCATTTGAAAAGTGGAAGTTACACCACTGTGCAGTGTGGTTTGAGTGTGAAGAAATCTTTTAACAAAACCGACCTGTTGCAGATTGCAGTTTCTGGGATTTCCACTCTGTTCGTGGGATACTTTCTAAACGTTTTTGAAGATTTCGCAAGACTTTTTCGTCGACGTAAGGGGATAATAACTTTAGTCGAGATCTCACACTGGACGCCATCTTTCTTCTTACAGCATGATTCGTGCCCAATGCCCGCGCGTTAATCTCTGAAATTTAGTACTTTTTGTGTAAGCATACATAGACACACGATGGGAATGCTGGGAGAAGTGAAGTCGTCGCCATGTTGCTTTCTTGACTTGATTTTCTGTGGAAACAAAACGATAAAGTTTTAATAGAGATTCATTGTAACCTCGGAATCCGATACTTAGCTGATCATTCTCAGAAGCTTTTTAAACTTCGCTTTGCACCATGCCGCGAATTATAATCAAAGGCGGCGTGTGGAGGAATACGGAGGTTTGTGAGATTTTCATGTATTTTGATGACAGGGCTACGCACGTGAAATAAACGTTTGCGTGTTTAGAAATAACCGCTGATTTAAGATGGAAATCTTGCGATATTTGTATGATTGTTTTCAAAATAAATGTCGTTCAGTGTGAATGGTTGATTAACTTTGATCCTAGACTTTATAAAGCAAACTTAGCTGTAAGGTCAATTCATCATGATCATAATTAAGCTTATGTATAAAAATTATTATTTAATTCTAAAGGATGAAATCCTCAAGGCTGCTGTTATGAAATATGGGAAGAATCAGTGGTCCAGAATTGCATCTTTGCTTCACCGCAAGTCAGCCAAACAGTGCAAGGCAAGATGGTAAGTGTGTGAATAACGACTCATGAATTCTAGCTCACATTGTCTCAAGAATGCTTACATGACCTGTATGTTATATCTTTAGTTGTACTCCTAGCTTATTAGTATCTTAAAACATTCGTTCACAGGTATGAATGGCTGGATCCTAGTATTAAAAAGGTAAGAGAATTTTACAAGGAATCAGACTTCACACAAAGGTGTTGTTGTAATAAGCTGAAATGTCACCTGTCTCCTCTGTGGTTTAGGGGCAGGAGACAGCTGACATTTCAGACTATTACTGTAAAGTTGTTGTTGAATTTCCAGTGGCGCTAATGTATTTTGTTTGCATCTTCACTTGATAATTTTTGTGTGTTATTGACAGACTGAGTGGAGTCGTGAAGAAGATGAAAAGCTTCTTCACTTGGCAAAGCTTATGCCCACACAGTGGAGAACGATTGCACCTCTTATTGGTCGCACGGCATCACAGTGCCTGGAACGATATGAGTTTCTTCTGTAAGCGTGTTTTGTTTTAACACTTTATTGTAACAGTTCACATTTACATAAGTTCACATGACTTAAACATAAATAAATAAATTAATCAATTAAGGTATCAGGGTACCCCAAATGACAACATTGCGTTTTCACCGTTTGAGCGTCAGGCGTTTCACAAGGACCCTGACAAACTATATATTTTCTGAAAGCTTAATAATTGAAGATTACGAAAACGTATTTAGATAAAGAAAAAAGACAACTGTGTCGAAAATATAGACTACGTTTTTTAAAAAGTACCTCGTTCACAAAATCGATTCCGCTCCAGTCGATAATGATCTGGAGAGAAAGACGAACATCGCGCCGAATTCTTCACACCTTTGTCTCAAAAACCGTGTCTCGGAATTTTTGTTTCTGGCCTGATTTATTTTCTGCACTCAGTTAAACTTTGAAGTTCGAAGAAACACCTCTCCTCTTTCTTTTACGGCTCATAACTTTTGAATGAAAGCAAAAAATAAAATTCGGAGACACAGTTTTGGTGTCAAATTATGTGGCAACATTGTCGCCAAATTTGAGCTAAAATCGTTGAAAACTCGCTGAACGCGAACTTAAAATGTGCGCCCAATTTCTTGAAAAATTAGTTTCGAGAAAAAAGCCAAAATATGATTTGGAAACTTTTTCCGGTCTGAGGAGATTAAAACACCTAGGTGTCAGGATAATTACCTGCGGTTGACAGAGGGGAGGCTCAACTTACCGCCTTACAACAATAGCACAAACATGCCGACAAGAATGGTGTCAAATTTTGCGTGTTTTTATGTTGGAAAGCGACTTTCGTTGAGTACGAGTGCCGTTCAAAGGGTCTTCAAACGCAATAAACGGAAATTTTAAAGTCATAATATCACGTCGGCTGTAAAATGCCGAAGGCATCATCATTTGAGCTTGGTAAGACTACCCAAGCTGCCGGGACCTGAAAGACGAAAGGAAAGGCGAAAGGAAAGCACATTGAAATCTGCGAAGAAGCCACCACGTGTTCGACTCAAGATCTAAGAGAGAACATCCTGCCAGAAATGCAAGCTTTCCTGGACATGCCGTCTTTTGCGCCAAGTTGATTCTTTGATACATCTGGCTTCGTAGAAATGTTATGGAATTTGAATGGATGGATTGTTTTTCGCCGTTTGCGTTACGAAAAGCGAGCTGGCAGTTGAAGCTTATCACACTGACAAGTGAGGAGTCAGGAAGCGCAAGTAATTCCTCAACGCTCGATCTTTTCTCTCCCTCTCTCTTTCACAGAGATGATCGAAGCCACTTTGTAGACACACTCGAAATAAGCGGGAACTGCTACGCAATCGATCGCGTGTCAAAACATCGGGGCCCTGTTATGTCACATGCTATTTTCAGCGTTGTTGACAGATGACTGTCAACACATGGTTAGAGAAAATTAATGCCACAAATCTTTTTTCGTCCATAACTTTGCGTAGAAACAATCTTTTTTTCTGAAACTTTTTGTAAAAGAGAGGTTTGAATAATATCTATCTGAAAATGACAGAAGTGTATTTTTCGAAAACATGTTCAATTTTGGGGTACCATGATACCTTAATAAAAGAAAAAAAGGGAGAAAAAATTTAAGACAGTAGACGGAGAGCAGGATAAAAAAGGGAGGAACCCAGCTAAAAAATACTTAAACAAAAATTGGTTTTGGATTTACGAACGGAGGAGAATAAAGTAGTGTAAGAAGCCACTTCTTATCGCGCATGAAGAATTTTGCACCATCTCTGTGAAATTTGTTCTTTGAGCCTGTCACCATAGAAACTTGTTTTTCAATTTCAAAATTGAATTTCGGCCGTTGCAGGTATTCTCTGATACATGGAGAGATATTCTTAAATTTACAACAATAGCTATAATATCTTGCAAGGAGCAAACAGTGGTTTAGTAATACATCATCTTCCTCTCCTCCAAAGCCTTCAACATTCATACATTATCTAAAATGCATGAGGCTGGTATAAGATGGATTGAAATGAAAAATTCTTTCACACCTTGCAAAAAGGTTTTTGTTACTGAGCATTCCCAGTAAAGATGAATTAGTGTTTCCTTGTCTGTTTTGCACGAATAACAAAGAGCTGTATCCGATATTTGAATTTTGAAAAGAAAGGAATTTGTTGCTATACGTCTGTGGAGGAATTTGAACTGGAAATTCCTTAGTTTAGTACTTACTGTGCATATCCTTGGAAGTGAATAAATAAAAGTCCAGTTCAAATCCTCTACAGCTTGAAGTTTACAGTCTCTTACCCATTTTTCCTGACTCTTTTTAGGGTGAGTAGATTTTTATTTGCTAGAATTTCATAAGCTAATTTGGTTGGCTTAGTTGCTGCAATCAGTTTCTGTAAGCCTGTTGATAATGGTGTTGTTTTTACCACTTTTGACTCCTAAATAATTATGGTATATGCTGCAAAACAAAACTGTATTTTTTCTGTCTTTGTCATCTTTTCAGAGATCAAGCACAAGCTAAAGAAGGTGAGAAAGATGAGGGTGAAGATCCACGGAAACTTCGTCCTGGAGAAATTGATCCTCACCCTGAGACAAAACCAGCACGGCCAGATCCCATTGATATGGATGAAGATGGTAAACATGATTTCTTTCCTTCCATATTAATTTTATCCTTACAAGAATAAGTAATAACTTCAAGTTTTTTGGTTTTCAGTTGTGATCACAGAAATTTTGCTCATTTATATTCACCTTATTGAAAAAACTGTTGTTGTGTGAAAAGCATATGCTATGAATGATACGACCCAACGGTTTTCTGGGAAGCGGGAAAACTTGCTTCTATTTTCATGCACGTGGAGATAATATTAACACAGTAAACCCAAATCTAGTTCAAAAACTTCTTAGGAATGAAAATATCTTGAATATTAATATATGGAACTGAGTAGCAAGCTTGTCAATGCTGTCTTCCCAGAAATCCATTGTGTCGCATCGTTCATGGTTTATACCGTATTTACCCGCAAATAGGCCGCACCCCAAACTTGTGACCTAATCTTGGGGAAAAAAATAATTTCTTAACTATACAAGAAGAAGAATCGAGTTACGAGTCGAGAAACTAATGAGCTTGTCGCTTGATTGATCTAACGAGAAATGAATCGGACAAACGGACCGAACTTGATCGCGAGCGTTATTGTTTACAGATCCAACAAGTGTGTCGAAAAATGAGGTGCAAGCGTCACCGTTTTGTGCGATCAAATAATGACAAATGATACACATGCGTTTAGAATTCGCTGCTCCTTTCCTCATAGGGTAAATTAACCACTGAGTTTTTAATGAAATTATGAATATATGAAAGTCATATATTTGAACTGCGGAATGAAGAAATAAATGTGAAGATGATCTTCGCAGTTATTAACACAACTTATGCAGTTGCGAAAAGAAAGCCTGAAAAAATCCCGGCAAGCCTGATTTTTTCAGGCTTTCTTTTCGCAACTGCATAAGTTGTGTTAATAACTGCGAAGATCATCTTCACATTTATTTGAGTTTTTAATGTTACGGAAATTGTTGCGATAATTCTCAAAACGGCTATTTGACAAAACGCTCTAACGTAAAGTCGCTCGAAAAAAACTCAAGCTTTTCCCTGTTGTTGCGTAAAACAGGCATTTCATGGGCTCAGCGTAGTGACAAGCTTTGTATCAGCGATGCTAACTTTCCGATTGTTTAAGAATTTACACATTTACAGGTGAAACAGAAAGGCAAAACGTCTGCCGAGAGTGAGAGTTGTATCAAAAGCATCGTTACGTTACACATTGTGTATTTTTAGCAAGGTTTCAAATTTCGCTTTTGACGTATGCAAATTAACGTGCGTAGGGGTAAAAATAAATCACCTCTTATTTATCGCTGAAGACATGACAATGTGTATTAAACTTCGAAACTGTGATATTTTATATCAGTTTCATCTATGACTTTTTCTTTTTATGACGGATCAGTGTATTTTTTGTGTAGCAAATAAACAAAATGCGGTTTCACGTGAACGGCATCGAAAGGGCTTCGCGGCTTGACATGCAAACTTCGTTGGACTTCATCCAATAACAAACATATTCGGAAACTAGATACACTCATTGCAGCGGAGAGAAGCAAAATTCTTCGAAGACATGGATTATCTTGACCTCATACGATACATTCAATCAAACTGTCAAGCTTTCAGTAACTTTGTTGACTCTGTGTGTGTCGGGAAATTTTGCTTATTGATGAGCTCAAAACTCTTGTACCCGCGTATAAGCCGCACCCCAAATTTTGAACGTTTTTTCCTTGAAAAAAGTGCGGCCTATACGCGGGTAAATACGGTACTTTGCACCCGACAACGTTTTGTCAATCAGGTGTATATATATTTCAAAGAAAGACGTGGTTGGTCACTTGATTCAAGTCCTGTTTTTGTGTTCAATAAAGTGGAAGATTGTTCAAATTTGAGAAAAAAAGGAGTAAGTTGTAATTCTCAGTATGCCTTACTACAGGAAAGTGCAACAAATTGTTTTTGCAATTTTGAGAGAGCAGTATTATATAAGATTAAATTTTTGTGAATTTGGAGATTCTAATACAGTGTAAAGAAGTGACCCTTTTTACTTCATGCGTATGGCTTAAAAAAACGAGACTAAAATAAAATAATAGTTATAATAAATTACTGGTGTCAAATATTATTGTTAAGATAATACTGAACGTTTTTCCTTTATACTTGTAATTTTGATTTGTGATCATATCAGAATTGGAGATGTTGTCAGAGGCTAGAGCTCGTCTGGCAAATACCCAGGGAAAGAAAGCAAAAAGGAAAGCAAGGGAGAAACAGCTTGAGGAGGCAAGGTGAGAAACTGTTATATTGTATGGAACAAAGAAAAGATCTGTCATTAGTCCTTTACGGGAATTAAGGCGTGCACCTTCCACACACACTTTTGGCTTTCCTTAACACTGAGCAACTGGGAGATTCATGGTGAGCTGCATGTAGGTCATGTTTATTTAGGTTTATTGTGACATGCTTCCTGCCTACTGTACTTCTAGGATCAGCAATGTAAATAGCATGTTGTATCACAATAATGGAGTAATATGTATTGTGAACCAATGACATAAACGTGAAATTCACGTTTTGAATAGTAAATGTCACCCAACAAAAGGACTTTCTGTTTGGTGCTAAAATTGCATGATCCAGCATCTTAATTTTTTTCCCATGACTTTGAGAGATTAAAGTGTTGCCAGTTTATAGATAAGCTCTATAGAGATTTTATTGCACTTAGTATAGTTTAGATTCCAAGGTTGTGCTCTGAGAAGAATTGCAGAGTGCTCAAAGGCTCCCAACTATGAAATCTGGGGTGCCCAGCTCTTAAAAATTATGCGACTTAGAAGGAGTTTTTTATGCACCTAAAGACAAACGTTAGTAGCATGTAGCCCCTGGTCACCGCTAGAACAAAGCCCTAGATTCTTACAGTGTAGACATGAGACAAAACTGCAACAATTTGCCAAAGCATGGTAAATTTTGGTACTGCTCAAAAGTTATGTGTAATGAACAAGTGGTAAAAAGAAATCATTTTAATTATGCCTGGTGCTGATGTGTTCATTTATTGTTTTTGTTCTTGATATTTCAGACGCCTTGCTGCTTTGCAGAAAAGAAGAGAACTGAGAGCTGCTGGTATAGAGTAAGTGAATTTAATCACCCAGTTATAATTCTCTTCAAGACCATTTTGAATCTGTACCTGTAGCTTGGTTTAAATCCTCTTTTGAGAACAGTTTTTATGTTGAACTGTGGCTGTCTTCCAATCTACATTACATAATTATACATGTGTATATTATTTTTACAGGATACGGAAGCATCGCAAGAAAAGAAGAGGAGTGGATTACAATGCAGAAATCCCATTTGAAAAAAAACCTGCTCAAGGTATGGACAGTGGTTCGCTGAGAATTTGGCAAAAGTTGTCTAATATTGAGACATTGCTATAATTTGTGATACTTTATAGAGAGAAAACCTTAAAGTTAATCAACTGCAGGTGGCTTCCATGCCAGCCTTCTACGTGACTGTATATCCAAGCTTTCTATATTTTTGTAAGTTAGTAAAAAAAAATCACTTTCTGCAGGCAGATAAAGTACAAAAGCATGGAAAGAAGTTGACAAATTACAAATGCATCAAAAAAATTAAAAAAAAATCAAATTGAAACTTGAAAGAAGGAAAACCTGTGGACCAGGAGAAAAATGGTTGAAGCAAGGCAAGAACCGGCTGACCCCCCGTGATGCGAGGTCAGGTTTAGCATGTCAAACGTATATGGGAGGCAAGTTCTTTCATCACTGCACCAGCCCAGCCTCCTGACTTTTCCCTTGTTTAGTTCATCCATAGGCTTCTGTTTGATTGAAGGACAACTCACTGATGGACTTGTGCCATCTTCACTTTTCAGGATGGCATAAGGCATACACTGTCTCCATCTCACTCTCTTTCAAACCAGTCTCATAATCTTGCTGCAGATCAGGTTTTTCTTCTTCAGCTCTTTAGGGTTTCCCCATCATTTGGATCCCTAGGAACTCCATTTCAAGGCAGCTCATACACTGTATGATGTTACTGACTGACTTCCAAAGTGTTTGCCCTGTCTGCTTCCACTTTCTTCTCTTGATAGTTTCATCAATGCAACTTTGGATTCCATCTCAAACTAGTGATTCAATAGTTCAGGGGACCTTGCATTAAAGAGGAGAAAATCAATCAACATCAGAAAAAGAACAGCAGAGGATAAGACTTTACAAAAAAGCATTCTGTTTTGTTTGAATTAATGTGAAAGGGAGGAAGTGCTTGAATTGTGATCTGTGAGAAGTTAATTATTGGCCCCTTGCTTTGCAGTATGTGATGTATTGTGAATCGATTGAGTGATTTTCAATTTTCAACGCAGGGTTTTATGACACTGGTGAAGAGGAGCTGCCGGACTATCAGCCTGATTTTAAAAAGCTTCGACAGGATCATCTGGATGGCAAAATGAGAGACGATATGGAACAGGTGATCACCGACTACAGCAGCTGTAATTTTGTTTTTGCTTTTACTACAGTAGTCATTGCATTTAGTGGGTGGTTTTATAAGTCAAGTTATTCAATTGCTATGTTGACAGCAAGAGAGAAAGAAAGACAAAGAAAAGATGAAGAAGAGAAAGGAAAATGACCTGCCAGGAGCAGTTATGCAGATTAACAAGTAAGACATTATTATTTACTTGCGATAATTACAGAAGAGTTGAAGTGATGGTTTAAGGTGTCATTGTGTTTCATAGCAACTGAAAATAAAGCAGTCATTTCTCAGTAATGCTAATTCATGATCGCTCTTGTAGAATTCATAATTATGCAGAGTAATACAGGCAACACTTTTTTGCAACTTGTTGCACAGCCATATGTTTTGTTGCAAGCTGCAGTTGGGGGTAGATCTAAAGGACTCAGTTTGAAGAATTATATGGCTTTAGTTATTACATTTTCTAAAAATTCAACCAATTCAAACTAAGGAAGCCTTAATTTCTTTTGTTTCGGCTTAAACAGAGAACAACGAAACTGTTCATGCTTTGCTTGTGTTGCTTCAGCTTTTAGGAAAAAGCTTTGTTAATAGCTCAGCTAATTCTTCTTACTTCTAATAATTGGAAGAATTATTCTTCTGTGTACTTAAACCTTAAGTTCGAAAAACAAATTCTGAACTGTGTTGCACATAATACACTGTAACTTGTACCAAAATAGAGCTCATTAGAGCAATCTGGATTTTAAAGTCAGATCATTTAGGGGTTTTGGGGGGGCAACATGGCTGACTGGTTAGGGTGCCAAACTTGAAATTATCCAGAGTTCCCAGGTTCAAGACCCACTCTGACCACTTACTGGAGTTGTTTCTTGCATTGGTAACTTCCCTGCCATATATGGTCTGCCTCCCACCAGTTGGGGTTTCTAAAGGTTACTCCAGACCTTCACAGGTGTCATCCAGGAAAAAATTCACGTGTGGGCCACTTTAAAGGAAAACATGGCAAACTATATATCGTCGGAAAGGTTAATAAATGTAGATTTCATAAAAAAATATGAGTTGCCAGTTTCTTCAATTCTGCAAAAGAAAAATGCAAACAACCACAAAAATGACCATGTGTCATTCAAATCCAAGCTCATTGGCAAAGTAACTGCACAATGTTAATCACAAAGGATCAATCATCAAAACTGTGTGAGCATTTTTCTATATTCTGAGTGGTTATTTTTTATTAATCTTTTAAGTTCGAGCAGCAAAGAATACGCAATGCGCATTGTGTTGAAGATCACCACGGGTGAAATATTTATTTATAAATTTCAAAAATCCCCGACACGCTTTGGTTTCACAACATCTAAGGAATGTTCAAGCCAAATTTCACAGAAATCCACCGAACTTTGATACCCTATTAATTCATTTATCTGATTGAATGACGCATGGTCATTTTCGAAGTCATTTTTACAATTTTAAACCGGCAATTGATATTTTTTTCTGAAATCTACATTTATTAACCTTTCCAACATTATGTAGTGGGCCGTGTTTTCCTTTAAAATGGCGTGCATATGATTTTTTTTCCTAGAGGACACCCGCGAAGGTCCGGAGTAACCTTAACTTTGTGATGTTTGTTTTGAAGTGCTTTGTTCATTGTCCCTGAAAATCCCCTCACAGCAAGTGGCCAATTAAATTATTATCATTACTCCTGCCCCTCTTGCACTAAGCCCTTCAATAAATATCAATATTAATAATAATTATTTTCTTATCCATTCAGACTGAACAATCCTGACTCAGTGAAGAAGCGTAGCAAGCTTGTCCTTCCCACACCACAAATCTCTGATACAGAACTGGAGGAGGTACAAATAACAAACGGTGTATTTTCTACTAATAGTAGTAATACACACAATGTGACTGAGCTTAACATAAATTTACAATTTTTCTCATTGACAATCTCAAAATATTATTCCTGTACATGTTGCGCTATGCTTGATGATGATGTATGTCATGTA
Organism: Siderastrea radians; assembly: GCA_964017195.1. NCBI lineage: Eukaryota > Metazoa > Cnidaria > Anthozoa > Scleractinia > Rhizangiidae > Siderastrea > Siderastrea radians. Next base: position 59,041,650 of record OZ024888.1, on the reverse strand, counting down.
TGAACATACAAAATTACCCAGCGTGCCACGAGCCTTTCTGTTACTCAGTAGTTGAAACATCTGACTTTTCTGGTCAAGGCCAGTGGTTTCACGGCCACTATAGTTCTATGCCCCTAAATACAGTTAACTTTAGAATACTACAATCTAATGTTTACCATCAAAGGTTCTGATAAGTCCTGTTCATAATCCCTAAACAGCTCCACTCCACACAGGGGTTTATGACTGCACACATGGATGCCTCAATCTAGGTAGCCTGGAACTATGCTCATTGCATGGATTTTTATGGGCTACACTTTATTTTTTGAAGGTGGTTATCTACAAAATAAATCACATGTGAACTGCAGGTGTAACAGATGAAATGATAAATGGGACCCTCACAGTTAAATGTATTCACCTGAAGCAGTTGAAAAGACAAACCTGACAAAATTCAGGCTTGACTGGGATACTATCCTTTTAACTTTGACCAAGTGCACTGTTATTGCTTCAGAAGGCACTGTACATGTCTTGTTTATCAGTGAGAGTCGTTATTGCTTCTTTAGATTGTAAAAATGGGTCAGGCCAGTGAATCAGCTCGTTTATCAGTGGAAGACAGTAATATGGCATCAAACGCCCTTCTGAGTGAGTACTCTGTGACTCCTGCTGCTGCTCATGCATTGAGGACTCCTCGAACACCTGCAGAACAAGACACAGTATTACAGGTATAGTTAAATACATGTTCGTGTAGTCCACTGGCTGCGCACATTGTGGTAGCGTGAGGTCCAGTGTTTAATGTGTTGACTGATTGAGCCTTCAAGGGAAATTAAAAAATGGGTTGAATTATGGTGAGTTTGATCTATCGAGGATAAAATCGTGAAGAAAATGATGTGAAGGGAAAAAATAGCATTCACTACGAGTTAGTGAGACGTTTGAGTTTCGAGTTACTGAGGGTTCGATTTACTGAGAGTCAACTGTAGGTACTTTGAAAGTGTTTGAAAAGCTTACCTAAAGGTGGGGATTCCTGTCTCCAAAGGTTGTGATCAACTTTAATAGACAAAAAAAGCAAAACAAATGAATAAAATAATGACCTCTACGAAATCAGTAACTGGTTCAAAAGTGTATTTTTGCACCACTACCGTGATTCATAACCAGTATGTTTTGCTATGACTCTTTCAGGAAGCTCAAAACATCTTGGCATTATCTAATGTGGATACACCTTTGAAAGGTGGCATAAATACACCACTCAAAGAAAGTGACTTTGAAGGTGTAACCCCAAGACAACAAGCTATTCAGACCCCAAACATGATGCTCACCACTCCTTACAGGACACCACAAGGAGAGGGAACAGGTAAGAGGGGAAATCTTTGACTATGTAAATGTGATGATGTGGTTGACGACAAAAGGCAGTGTTCAGTACAACAAGAAGCTGTTTGTAGCCTTCACTCGGGCTGTAAACAGCTCGAAAGCATGAGAAACCCCAAAACAAGAGCAAATTTGCATCAAAAAGCACTAAAACGTTTAACTCCAAGACACTCACGACCTCGCAAAAGGTTCACAAAAGCGTGTTCAGATGATGACGCAATCGCCAAACGATTACGTATTCTTATTCCCGGAACCCGCGCAGCCTTACAATCGCTACACGAACAAAAAAACCACATGGCAAACCTTGACTCGTGGCCTCCGGCCGGAGTAATTAATTAACAGTCTGGACTTTTGGGGGTTTAAGGGGAGAGGCTCTTAACCATCATATTGTTGCTATGGGAAGTTCCTAACCATCATAACTTGGAAACCCCAACTTCTTTGGATAAGCTGCTTGGCAACGTTTGTTTTATGGGAAAGTTTTTAAGATTTTCAAGTCACAACCATATTTAGCAAGTCATGTGACCTGAACAGAAAAAGATAGTAAAACTCAAAGGGCATACAGTTTTCACTATTGAAAACATTGCCAACATTTAAAGATTATTAAGATGCAAAATTTGAAGCATTGATTTCTAGAAATACACATTATCATAAAAGCTATGATGTCATAAGCATGACTGTTTGTTTCTACATTTTGTGCTGTAGCTCTTCTATTTTTTGCAATGACAGTAATTGCATGCTTCCGATTATAAAGAAGGCTGGATTATCTCCGATTCACAAAAAAATCAGAACTTCACCTAGTTTCCTCCGAGTTTTCACGAGTTTTCTTTTTAATGCGCAGTTGGGGACTGACACTAGCTACACATGCACAATGTCAAGTTTTGGAGTTCAAATGTTCATCCTCATACAATTCACCAACTTAGCAGCATAAAATGCTGCAAAAACAGCAAAATACCCTCTGCAAAAATCCCTTAGCAACAACGCCAGATCTGTCGTTAGGAATTCCCCGCCCCCCTTAAGTCTAAGTGTTTTCTCATAGAGCAGTTTTCAGTTGAGTGTTGTAAAACCGAAAGGTAATTAAGGGTCCTACTAATAAAGAGGTGTTTTCGCAAAGGTTGTGAGTATGGGGAAAAGGCAGACCTTAGCAAGACCTATTGGAATTTAAAAAGATAACTGTTAAAAAAAGCTTTAAAATACAAAGAATGTAAGGAATTTTCATTCCAAATTTAAGCTCAATTATCTCTGAAAAATGCGTGGTTTCCCTCAATTTTCTTTTTGGATTCTGATACACCTTGTTAAGATCTGCTTTTTCCACATAGACATAAACCTCACAAAAATACCCTTGTATTAGTAGGCAAATTCCCGAATATCGTCCTAAATTACCAGTAATTACTCTGGCCAATCTCAAAAGATGTGAACAATCCATTCCTAGTGGACCAAACAGAATATAATAATTGGTTTTGGTTTTGATTCTGTTATGATAGGAGCCACCCCACGTATGGGTGGAACTCCTCAGCGAGGCAGTGGTGGCATTACACCTGGCCGTGCATCAGTAAGGGACAAGCTGAATATCAACCCAGAGGAAGCTTTAATGGAGGAGTATGAAGCAGGCTATGGAGCTAAACAACAACAGGTGGGAATATGTTATGTTTTGTTTAGTGCTGAGAAGAACTGTTTGTGAGGACACTGACTGACGTTTTGACAACAGGGCAGAAGTGATTAGTCAAGAGCAGCTTGTTATTGGAACACTGATGATGTGACATCACCACTGTTGGGAAATTCACGCAACGTTTCTCCACAAAAATTTCTTTACACCATTTGGACTAAAAACATGTTAGGGATGCAGAATCACTAGACATTTTTAAAAGACAGCTGAAAACAGTTCTTTTTAAGCGTGCTTTTTTAAATTGATAATTTTATTGTAAATAGTGCCTTTGGACCGTTGGGAAAGGGCGCTTTAGAAATGTTATTATTATTATTATTATTATTAACAGCAACAACAAACCAAAACCAAGGTGTCTTAGTCTTTTTTTTTTTGCTTTGCAAGGAGAAAATCAGTGATCAGTGAATGTATGAATCAAATCCAGCAATGTCTTTTATGCTCCACTGTAACATTCGAATGTGGCAATAACAGTTGGTATGTTGTTATTTTCTAGGAAGAGATTAAAGCTCAGCTAAAAGCAGGACTAGCCTCACTGCCTGCTCCTTCTAATGACTTTGAGATTGTACTGCCTGAGGTAAGAGCATTAGAAACATGTACAGGAGTGGGTCTACATGTGTAATTCATGTCATCTTTCTTTTCGTTTGCATGAATTAAATTTTGGGTGGGTTGGGGCGTCGATTCAAGGCAAATTTGCATATGGTATGTTTTTCTCTCAAAGTATTTTCATCATCTGTAATTGTGGTATCTTCGGTCTTTTTTATAACCCTTATTAAAGGATGGATTTTTTTGTTTGAAGTCTTTATTACAGGCTTACTTTAGAAGGATGAAGGCAAATTTGGAAAAATTTTTGTAACTTTCATATTTGGCTGTCGTTTTTCACTACATCAAACTTTTGTGATTCCGATTTTTGATTCTTAGGTCACTGAAGGTTTTCTCTAAGAAGGTATATGTAGTGGAACCTGGTCTTACCAAATGCAGTTACCTTCATGACGCAACCAACAACCACTTTTTGGAGTCCCAAAGCGTTATAGTCGTAATTTTCTCCCTAATACGGCTATTCAAAATTCCTAGTTGATAAAATAACAAAAGCTTCCCCCCTCCCCCTCCCCCCCCCAAAAAAGAAAATTGATAAGGACAAAGTCAAACTATCATTTATCTATTTATTAGCCGTAACAAAGTCATTTCACCCTATAAAGTAATTTACTGCCTGTCTTGGTTTTGTCTTGGCCTCACTCCCTGTCTTGGTTTAATCTTTGTTTCTCCTTCCTCTTTGTAGGCTTTCCTAGTTTCATCCTATCCCGTTAACACATGTACAATCGCGCTACTGTTACAGTCAAAAATTTAATTCTGTGGCTCTAGCTGTGGTCGTCTTACAGGTCTCCCTTCTTTAGGGATCATTATGTAGCCATTGCATTTATATCTTTATTCCTTATGGAAGAGACTGTTTTTCCACAGACTGGTGAAGCGGAGGAGGTGGAGGAAACTGCAGACGAGAGCTTTGTTGAAGATGCTGCAGATATTGATGCAAGAAGGATGGCGATGAAAGAAGCCGAAGGTTTGTGGCCTTTTTGTTTCCATTTGGTTTAGCAAAACCATTGACAGCTATTACATCACAAAGCACAAAGTATGAAAGTGTGTCTCTCAACACCTAAACACAAAGGATGAAAGAGAAGGAAACAATTTTACTTTTTGTCAAGTAAAAGTAGAGGCTATGCCGGCACAATGCTACGGACTGTACGTGGATTTACGTTCCGTACCTCGACCTCTTCTTCAGAGTTTTCGTGTCCCTCCGGATCGATGACTGACGCATAAGAGGATAAGAGATTCTTTCTGGTGATCCTAAGACAATGGATTCTATTGCTTCCATGCTGGAAATAATCTTAAAAATTGTCGATGTCTATCCGAAAAAGCCGTTCAACGATTTGACAGCAGCAGGCAGCGATGAATTTGCTAGCGAGGCTTCTGTGGGAAAAACCCGACAAAAATCGTTGATTAGTGAGAGTACGCCATTTAACAATAACGTGCTTTCAAAATAAAAGCAAGCGGCCGCGTTGCACCAAGTGTGAAAATGGGGCGTTAATGCGCATGCTTTATCCAATGACAATTCAAGGAGAGTGCCTAGACTATGAGCAGTCTCTCTTTCCGCTCAGGGATAGTCGAGGGAAACGAACAAGCGAGCGGGCGCGAAAATCGTCCGTGTCGTTGAAACGTGTCAACGCGGCAGGCAAATTCCGCGCTCGCTCGCTTGTTTGTTTTCCTCTACTATCCCTGAGCGGAAAGAGAGACTGCTCGTAGTCTAGAGAGTACCCAGAAAGCAACTCAAGTTCATTTATGGCCGTCAGTTTGTTTCCGGGTAGCTATCCAAAAGTCACCTCTTTTAAACTAGCAATGTTTTGCCATGCCTCAACCACAAATTCCAACTTAATGACGCATTCACACACCAAACTGTCATTACATTGTTGGTGACATCAGAGGTAATCATGATTTGCTCTCCATGTTTCACCATATTATTGTTTTGTTACAGCATTGAGAGAGATGAGACGGCAGTCCCAGGCTGTTCAGCGAAACATGCCGCGCCCATCTGATGTGAACGCTTCTGTTCTGCGGCCAGCTAATGTTGAACCACCCCTCACTGGACTGCAAAAGGTACAAATCAAGAGCTCAATTCAAGTTCAAGTGAAGCTGTAAACCAAGTATCCCTTTCCGAAAGTTATGACCCCAAACAACAAGCCCAAACCTTGCTAGGTCCCATCTGTTATTTAATCTTTGATAAAAATGATGTACAATGTAGATCGAAGAAACAAAAGTGCCTGGATAAGAGCTGATCTTTGAACGTTTTCATTTAAAAAAGCCAAACAAACAAATAAAAAACCAAACAAAAATGTCAATATCATAAATACCCGTTTAGTAAAAATTGTGTTCACGAAACCGCTAGGCTACATGTTTTCGTGTGTTTAACCAGGTTTATTACGTACGTGTAGTCATGCAGGCCCTGTATACGATGAAGCGTGGATTTCTGATTGGCTTTCACTTTAGTACTAACCCCGGGGTATCCAATCGATGGAAATCGATGATCGGTAGAGCAATCGATCAATCGATATAAATCGATAAAATCAGTCAGTTGATATCGATTGGTATCGGCCAATCGATGATCAATCGATAGTCACATGAAACTCTTTTATCGATTGCTATCGATTGGCAAAACAAGTAGCACCCAGTTTCTCAACGCAATGAATCAGTACCCTGTTGCACGCACACTCGAATTTACCACTTGTCGTGGCGGACGCGTAGAAAAAGTCAGTCGCAAGAAGTTCAACTCCATAAGCGGCATCGTTAAAGCTAAGGCTTCAACATTGAACACCCGCGAGCTTTTTACTACTTGCAAGAAGACGGAAACCCGTTTAAAGTTATTAACGATCATGGGCAGCTCGGCTACCTTGGATCCGAGCTTGTGGATCACGCTTCATTAAATTGGGCGCTACTGCTTTATTTATTATTTTGCAACAACGTATACTGCTGTTGTTGGCAAGCTCGTTGTTTGTCGATGTAGAACTTCGGTTAAGTAACGTGACGATTGGATTCCCCGGGTACTAACGGACTCTCTGCTTATATGCTACGAGCAGGGCGTTCATGCCAAATAACTGGCGACGAAAATAAAATAATAATTCTCTTAACAGAAATGTTTCTTTTGGTACGTTGATGTAAGGGTTCCTGTTATGGCCGGGCCTCTTTGTCTAGCCATGGACAAGCTCTTGTAAAACCTTACAAGGTGGCGACCAAAAGTGCTTTAAAGATACTCTGTCATTCAGAAAGGAGAAATCACGTTCATAATCCAGCAACGCTTCTTTACACCCCGATTATACAGATATCATCGAAAACCCCGAATTTTTCGATAAATGAGCCTACATGTAGTAATTGACCTAACTCTTCATGAGTCTATAATTAGACCTGCGAGCAGTGCTCGGACTCAGATTTGTAGAAGCTGAACAGTTCCATTTGGTTTCTCAGGCAGAAGAACTCATCAAGCGTGAGATGGTGACCATGATAAGAAATGACATTGTCAGTCATCCAACAGCTCTTCAGATTGAAAACCTAACACACAAGAAGTCTAAAAATGCCGCACAGGCCGTCATCGCTGCAAACCGTGCTGCGTTGGAAAGCGAACCACTGGAATCGTTTACAGAAAAGGAGATTGCTAACGCTAGAGACCTGCTGGCGGGTGAAATAGAGTTTGTACAATCCAAGATGGCGCATGGAGATCTACCCATAGAAAGTTACACTAAAGTGTGGGAGGAATGCTATGCACAGGTAGGTTAAAGGAACTACGTCACAGATAACTCAACTTGAAAAAGCTGGCAAGTTTTTTCAAGTTTGTCATTCGTAATCCGTCTTAATCTCCCTCAGTCGTAACCATCCTTGTTTAGTTTTGGTTAATTGTTACTTATTTGGTGTTTTTCTACCTTAGGAAACTATTATTTTGAGGTTTCCGTTAATGAGAGAATAATTTTGTCAGATCAGAAAAATAAATGAAAACGCCGTGACATAGTTCCTTTAACCCTAGGTTAACTCTTTATGCCCAAAGTACATGTACCATGACTACAGTCAGAGGCATTTTTTGTTCTTTTCTTTCTTTTCTTTCTTTTCAAACTTAAACCCGTTAAGCCCCGATAGTGATCAGCATCAAATTTCTCCTCATCATATCAGTGCATTATGGCACTCTTAAAGTGACGAGAATCAAGGCAATGATCACCAAAGATGAATTGTCTTGATGTTTGAACAAGTTCTCCCAACTAGTACTCAGCAACATTTATGGAGACCAGTAGGGAGAATTTGTATTATGATGCTAGGGCTTAAAGGTTTAAAACATCTCCCACCATAATTTCAAAACTTAGTTACAGGTCCTCAACCCAGGCACAACTGCAGTCATGGAACTGTCCCTCTGCATCAAATTTCTCCTTGCAATAATAACGCTTAATTAATCACAGAGGTTATGGGAATTGCGGACATGATCACCCTTGGAAGATGAATTCTCTCCATATTAACAACTTCTCCCCACTACTGCTATAATGATTCTATGGGGACATGAAAGGAGAAGTTGTAGTTTGATATTGGGGATTTAAAAGGGGGTTAAGCTATAATTACATAATGTGGCTTGATATTTGGCTGCAAGGAGAAAAAGATTGAAAGTGAGTATCTACACTGGATTGCTGTCTCTTTGTAGGTTTTGTTTTTACCAACACAACAGCGATACACCAGAGCGGCTTTGGCCAGCAAAAAGGACAGACTGGAATCCTTAGAGAAACGACTCGAGGTAAGGCCTTGCTTCAGCCCTGGTGCGTTTACTTAACCCTTTCACTCCCAGAGTCAGTTATGGAGACATTTAAGGTGCTTCTAACTTTTCAGTCTGTGGATGAAATCCTGTGGTGTGACCATTCAAATGAAACCTCCTCGGCGGTACTTTCACATGGTATTATTTATATTGAAGTATTTTGCAAATTAACAAATTGACGTCAGTTTTTTATGCGTCTGTCCTCTCATTGATGATAAATTTCGTCATAACATTGTCAAAGTGTTGTAGATTCACGAGCCGCAGGCGAGTGGATCTACAACAAACTTTGACAATGTTATGACGAAATTTATCATCAATAAGAGGACAGACGCATAAAAAACTGACGTCAATTTGTTTTTTACAATAACAAAAAGCCCAAACTGATTTTCAAACGAAGGAAAGAAATGCTATCTAGGGTCAATGGAAGATGCGATTGCCGCAGAATCTGAATTTCATCGCTGTAATTCGGAGAATCACAGGCTCGTAAATTAAAACTTTAGTAAGAATAGGTCAGAAATACAAGGACAAATTCGAATTGCTCAACTAACCTTTAATCCAGTGAAAACTGTTCACAAAATAATCCGTTAAAACACGGTTCAGCTTAATTTCATCGACAGCACAAATTCCCGCTCACCGCCGATTTTCAGGTCTGAATCCACAATAAACATCCTCATCTTTTCGCTCTAAGGTTACAATGGTTTCTTCAGTTTTAACCCATAAAATTTAGATGATTTCCTCATTGACGACTACTAGATTGTGGTACAATTCTCGCCTCGTCAAGAACGCAGCACTAAAAAGTTTGACAAACCTTTTGCTGATTGCGTCAGCTTTACGTGTTTCATCCGTCTGTACTCTTATTGACGATAAAAATTAGCCAATCAGCGCGCGAGAATTCGCTCAGTTATTGTAAAAATGAAATTTGAAATTTGTCTTAAATTTTGATTTTAGGTACTCTTGGGAGTAAAAGGATTAAGGACGGTGTCTTCTTTTGTTACTGCGCATACGTTCTGTGTATCTCGGGTCTGGTCCGAGATATTCAAGTTTCTTAAAGGAGTTGTGTCATGAAATTTAGCCAAATTCAGCCACTAGGACCTGGCCACCAAATTAAGTGAAACATAAAAAATTGATAAAGGTTTAAATAACGCAGCAAATACAAAAGAAGGAACAGATGGGCCAAACTGAAGAAGATTAACATGGACTGCAATTGGGGTTTTTGAAAAACTGTTAGGCTGAACAGTTTTCAAAGTTCATCTCTGTTGTTTGTAAATTTAAATATAACGCTCGGGATACGTATTTGTTTGTCACGAAACTCTGATTTTGTCATTTTCTTCGCTAATGTTAAGCTTTATAGCAAGTAAGGGCAAGTAATTGGAAAAACTAAACAAATTGGATTGGACTGCCAAGACACAGCACCTTTAAGGAATTTGCCTACTAATACAAAGGTACTTTTGAGCGGTTTAAGACTATGTGGAAAAAGCAGATCTTAGCAAGGGCTATCAGAATCCACAAAGAAAATTGAGGGTAACCATGCATTTTTCAGAGATAACTGTGGCTAAATTTGGAAAGAAATTGCCATGCATTCTTTGTACTTTAAAGCCTTTTTAGAATTATGGTTGCTTAATTATCTCTGAAAAACGCGTGGTTACCTATATGGTTCTTTTTAGATTCCAAGAACTCTTGCTAAGACCTGCTTTTTCCTCATAGACATAACCTTTGCAAAAATATCTCTGTGTTAGGAGGCACGGTCCTTAAAGGAGAAGGTCACTCCAGAAACGGTGTATTTTTTCAAATCGCCAATAAAAAGATAAAGCTGAGTCAATGGGCTCCTGGCTAAGTTGAGTTACTGACCGTGGTTTTAGCTTCTAAAGTGCATCCGATCCCACTGAAATTCCTCTCCAAAGAGGGCCAAAATTCAACACTGCGCGCCGCCATTTTGAATCGTACCTAGCAGCCTGGCCGCTTGTCCGTGACGTCAAATCGTACAACGATACCAGCGGTCGGGTAACGTGGGCTCGTTTTCAGAGCCCACGTTACCCGACCGCTGGTCAACCACAGTCAGTAACTCAACTTTTTTTGGCGATTTCAAAAAAATACACCGTTTCTGGAGTGACCTCCTTTAAGTGCGACTGTGCTACCTTTCGATTGGAACAGTAAGTGCAGTGGAACCCCAATATAACGAAGTACCAAGGGACTGGGAAAATGTGCGTGTTTTAACGTGGGTTCATTATAAACGAGAGCACATTATAACGAAATTATGGGAAAACGACCAAAATTGTCGTTATATAGCGTTCTGGCTGATAATTAATTTGCCTTAAATTTAAACGGTTTTCCGTTGCACTACTAAGCATTTAGCTGAATCGTGCTGTTTAAGGACAGTGCCTCCTTTTGTTACTGCGCATACGTTCTGCGCATCTCGGGATATTCGGATTTCTTAAGGAATTTGCCACCTATAGTACAACAATGTTTTTGCGCGGGTTATGACTATGTGGAAAAAGCAGATCTTAGCAAGGGCTATCAGGATCCAAAAAGGAAACTGGGAGTAACCACGCACTTTTCAGAGATGATTGAGCTTAAATTTGGAAAGAAATTGCCATATATTCTTTCTATTTCAACGCTATTTTTAGAATTATGGTTGCTTAATTATCTCTGAAAAATCCGTGGTTACCCACATTTTTCCTTTTGGATTCCAGTAACCCTCGTTAAGATCTACTTTTTCCCCGTAGTCATAACCTTTGCAAAAATACATCCGTATTAGGAGGCACCGTCCTTAAGGCTAATACTCAGCAAATGCTGCTAATACATCAAAGTGGTCCTTTTTTTCTTATTTACAATTTTCACTTGAACCTTGCAGATGAACCGTATGCACATGACGGAAGATGCGAAACGAGCGGCCAAAATTGAAAAGAAGCTTAAAGTTCTTCTGGGTGGATATCAGGTAAGAATTAATTCTTTTCTGCTTCGAAAGTCAGAGAATTTTTTGTTAACTGCGTGGTAAGGATTGTTGTCGTTGCTGTTGTTGGCCAGGTAATATTGTTTCAAAAAATGTCTGAATCAATTGACTTTTTTAGCTTTATCGCTGAAGGATTCATCATTTATGATCAATGAAAATTGGTTTGTGGTCAGTGAAATGGGTTGTTGCGTTTAAAAAGTGTACCCTACCTGTTAAGGTCTGTTCTTTCACTCTTACCCTTAAAGAAACCCATTAAAGATGGTGAACCTTGAAGAATTTCATTATAAATGAATGTGACCCTCAAGAAATCCATTAGAAATATTTTCCCAAGAAGAATTCCATGAAATTTCTATTCAACCCTAAAGAATTCCTCTGAAATTGTGGGTATTACCCCCTAAGAATTCCATTATTTTTCAACCAAGCCCATAAGGAATTCCTGTATTTTCAACCTTACTTGAAATAATTCCGTTGTTTTTCCACCTTACTTCAAACGAAATCCACCGTCCCTCAGCGGGGGGGCGGCGGAGGTGCATATATTTAAGGCGGTAGCCCAATAAGAGTCAGGAATTTGTTTCATCCTGATGGGTAGCAATCCATTAAGTATTAATCCTAGGACACTTCGAATGGGATGACGTGACAATTGCTTGGGTCCGTGATATTACAGGGCTTTCGAGTAACACTTTTCTGGTCACAGCAAGAGTGGTGTTCGCATGTTGAGCACTCATGTCAGGTCTTTTATGTTGGCCAAACATGGGCATTGTCCAGTTGTATTTTGTAATTCAATGAGCGATGTTGTTTTTGCCTTTAGAGTCGAAGTGTTGGTTTGACCAAACAGATTAATGACCTCTTCGAGCAAGTCGAACAGGCTCATACAGAGAAAGAGACGTTCAGGTCACTCAGAGAGCATGAACTAAGAGCCATTCCCAAGAGAGTTGAGGTAGCATAACTTCTTTCATTTACTTTCATCTTGGTCTTTCGAAAAACGAAAGATGTATTGTTGGATTGATGTTATCATCTTTCTTTACTTCAACGTAAATCTGGGCTGTCGTGCACAAATTCAGAACCAGTCGCAATTTTTAACTTTTCATCGACTTTATCTAAGACACGAAGGAAGAACTTGAAAACGTTGGCCCGACTTTTTCAAGTTGAAATCCATCATCATCATCATCATCATCATCATCATCATCATCATCATCATCATCATCATCATCATCATCATCATCATCATCATCATCATCATCATCATCATCATCATCATCATCATCATCATCATCATCATCATCATCATCATCATCATCATCATCATCATCATCATCATCATCATCATCATCATCATCATCATCATCATCATCATCATCATCATCATCATCATCATCATCATCATCATCATCATCATCATCATCATCATCATCATCATCATCATCATCATCATCATCATCATCATCATCATCATCATCATCATCATCATCATCATCATCATCATCATCATCATCATCATCATCATCATCATCATCATCATCATCATCATCATCATCATCATCATCATCATCATCATCATCATCATCATCATCATCATTTCCTTTGCTTCACGCGGGAGTAATTGAAATAGGAGACGTCTGCACGCAGGCTACAACAGTTTGTGTGCACCAGAATAACCATTTTTAATAAAACGGGAACATTAATCTCGGGCTTCAGTTGACACAAACGTGGTTTTTTTTAAATTTTTTATTTATTTACTTTTTTTTTCAATTTTGAAGATGATAATATAGATTACTCTGTCGCTTTAATTCTGGATTTCGATCTTAGAGCTTTCAAACCCCGAATTTGTACTTTCATTGTATCTTTGAAGGTGTTTTAAAAATTTTCGTTCACCTAATCCTCGTTTCTTTGTTCTCTTTTGCAGTCGCTGAGGGAAGGCGTTCGACGGCAGACGGATCGTGAGCGCCAACTTCAAAGTCGTTATTCCAATCTGTTGTACGAGAGAGACGCGCTTTACGGACATGTACCACATCAGTGAGAACCATTGCTATGTTCCTACTCATTAACAGGAGTCCATCTATTTAACGTGCATTCGTTGGCGCCTTCCAGTGTTCGTTTGTTCAAGTCAAGAGAATTGGTTTTAACATGGAGTGAAAGTTGCCAGTGTTTTCTTTCCATTACAACATTCCAGCTGCTGTAGACCCAGAGGACACGTCGCTACTCGCTTTTGTTTTTATCGGCGAGATTTTTTCGTAATAAAGTGTAGGAAAAATAGTGCAAATGAATGCCATTGCACGTGCATGTAAACGTATGTGAATTTGAGCCAATTCTATGACATTCAATCTTCTGAAACCCACTTTGGTAGAACAGAACACTGCATCGAAATTGCACGTCGCTAAACGAAAATACGAAGACATCCCAGTGAAAAAAACTTCCAACATCACTAAGATTAGGAGCTGCCTTGATCGATAATCTGAAGGTTGACGCCCATCAGCCGCGCTGTCAGAGGACTAACTCATTTCGAGTCTTTTTTTGTTGGAGTTCACTGTGAAGGCAATGATGGACTGGGTCAAGTGAGAACGTGAGAAGGTTTGTTGGAGATTGCTAAGTAACCTGACTTAGCCTGATGACGTCATGCTGGCGTGACAACCTTTGCAGTGCTTCTAGGAAGGGTTTGTAGGTAATGAAAGCTTCAGTGAACTCTTGTTTTGTTGACTTAAGTCGCATTTACTTGCGTTAATCAACGCTTCGTTAGGTGCGCTTACATGTAAAAGGGAACATCACTGCTATACATTGTTAATTGTTTCTTCATGTGATTAATAAACAAACAAACAAACAAACAAAAAAATGTGCAATTTTAGGGTAATGTATAGCCTATGCATACTTGTCCCTCTATCGGAAAAGGAGACGAAACATTCTCGTCCCCAGAGCCGCCTGGCCCTCAGTCGCCGGCTGCTAAGAGGGTTAAGGGCTCTGGGGACGAGAATGGAGACGAAAAGGCAAAACTTGGGCTACTCCTGTAATACCAATTCAGACAATTCGAGGATGAGATCGGGACCTTCCTGTTTGTTTATTTGAATTTTTTCTTTTCAGGGCGTCTTTGTTCTTTGTTCTTCTATTACTGAGAAAAGCATATCAACGCTATCACATGCTTGCCCCCCTCCCCTTAGGAAGCGGCTTTCGTTGAACTCCTGAGCTCAGCAGCACTTCGTACGTATCTGTGTTTTTTTCAAAACCCCAAATGCGCAGTATTTTTTTCCCACGTGGTGAGACTATGACTTTTGAGTGACACTTCAGTTCGGAAATTAACTCCGTGGCATTCTTTTGTGAAAATGAGTAATTCTATCAAATCCCATGTTCTCTCAGCTGAACGCGCTCTCATGGGTTGTTTCTTAGTCACGTGATGAAGACTGGATTCAAGTTACCTAGTTCACAGCGGTCAAACGCGAAAAGCTACGTCACTTCCGGTCTTTCAGAGCCTTGAAGTTTGAATCAAATATACGTTCAAACGTTTACGAGCGCAAAGATCGTATGAAATTCAAAGGGCGACGTCGCAGCTCTTACAAGGTCTTCTCTGATTTGGTGAGAAAACAATACTCCAAACAACAAAACAATGGACCGTAGCCCCGAAAACAATAGAGCTGCGTTATACCAAGGTCCAACGAAATTAGAGGTTGTTAAGAGCTGCGGGGCTACTCAATTCAAAACGATGGATAACACGTCCCGGCAATCCGAATTTCACACTGGTTCATTTGGAACACATACTCGACGTAAAAGATAACGTTTTCAGAAGCGGCGTTAAGTTTTGCAGGTGATGTGGAGCTTTCAACATGTGTCTTTATTTTCCTTTGCAAAATTATGGAGGAAACTGAGTATGCGTCATACATTTGAACTAGCCAAGCTCTCTTAGCTGGTTACGCGTGCGCGAATCAGCGGCCTTCGCTCGCCGGCTCGAAAATAACGACTTCGCCGCTGAGTCGTGTGCGAGAAAACCCAACTGAGTGAGCCTGATCCCATGCAACAATTCGAAATTGGGGAAAACATAGTAACCGTTTCCCTCGGAATCACACTGAAGCCCTACAACATCGCACTCGCGTCCTTCCAATGAGTGCATTTAAAAAATAAATAAATAAATAAAAACAGCAACAGACAGTTGAGGAAAATTACAAGTTGTTTATAAAACCCGATAAGCTGTAAATACAGTACAGAATATCCCGGATTAAAAATACTCGTCAAGTAAAGATAACAAATATTTTACAACATTTCCTCAAAATTTGATACAGTAAAATATTGGTATTATCATCTCGGAACAATAACAAAACAAACAAAAAAAACGAAGAGTACACAGTTGAACTGATAATTATTTTTAAAGTTGAATAACTGGTCTTGGGTTCAAGGTCAGAATTTTAAACAGCTAGTAGTACGATGATTTAATCTGACAAATACAAAAACAGGGGCAGTTTGCAATGGTCTACGTTGGCAACTAATCATTAGAAAAAAAACAGTTAAAAAAGAAAACCATTGCTGGGACTGCTTACATTGGCGGCAATTTCAGGGTGATTTGAAATGTGTAGGGCCGAGAAAAGGAGCGCTCGCGAAAACGAGATGCTGCATGAAAGCACATGCCCTTTACTCCGTCAACCTTTCTTTTTTGATAACAGCCGGTACTTTGCAAAGGTGATTTAAAATAGTCACTAAAATCGCGTAAGAACCGCCTAAGGAAACAGACGTTGAGAACCATCATGACAAGGACTCGCAAATTCTGCCTCGTGTCGTCACTTATTAAGGCATCATACTGGCTTCACGTCGTCGTGAGATGTGCTCGTAGAGCACATTTTTCATTTCGTATCATCACTCTTTTTTGTTGCACATGTACAGCACTATAAACTAAGAATTTTTCTTTTCTCAATGATGCACCTGAACTAACACTCTCAGCGAGATGGGAAACCGTCGCTAAGAATCAACGTAGGTATAGGTGTCAACCTGTAAATTATTTTGCTAAGTTTAAGGTACAAGTTTACCGCAGCTAACAGTCGTGTTCTTAGTCACTATTGTAGTCTACGTAAAACACTCCTTCTGTTCAAAGCTGGTCGAGAAAGAAGAACTTAAAATTGGAATTAGATCTCAGAATACAATCGACACTGATTGCCAAGGCAATTTACACTAACAGTCTCAACGTCTCTAGTTTTTTCCACCGTTTCACGGCGCGCACACAAAAAATTCAAACAAATTTTTGGAACAACTAGATGTACTTCAGAGATTTTTCCATTTGTCATCTGGAGCAAGACAACGCGTGCAAATATTGCATCTTTTCTGTTTTTCGCGCGCGATTGCGAGTTCGTTTCGCTCGTCTCAGTCCCTAAGCACAACGAGGGTCGGCTCACAGTCCAATTTTGTCTCTCTCTGGGAGGGCCTGGTTACCACTACTTTTTGAATGACAGATAAGAATTGAAAAATCTTCAAATTTTTCAGAGGGATGTTTGTTTCCCCATTATTTGCCTTTTCATGATGTGAAGTGGAAAACAAAAAAACAATAGATTGACCGCATGGTGTTAAACAGACAATACAAACGTCGAGATGAGTCTCAAATTACAAATGTGGGCTTCTGTTCCCAGCTACACAAATCTTGGTAATATATGGATTACTGTTTTACTGTTTCCTCTACTCATTTAAAACTATTTAGATGTATTTTCTTTCCTCTTTTGTAGATTATCTATAAAGGCTGGTTTTCACTAGCGACGGAGTCGGAGTCGTAAGCGGAGTCGTAAGAGCGCTCATGACCCAGTGAAAATCAAAACTCGGAGTCGTAAGCGGAGTCATAAGCTCAACGGAGTCGGAGTCGGACGAATCAGAATCAGTTCTGCTCCGCTTACGATTCCGTCGCTTACGATTAAGTGAAAACCACATTGTCGGAGTCGGAAGCAGAAGATGAAGGATAA
Organism: Siderastrea radians; assembly: GCA_964017195.1. Classification (NCBI taxonomy): domain Eukaryota; kingdom Metazoa; phylum Cnidaria; class Anthozoa; order Scleractinia; family Rhizangiidae; genus Siderastrea; species Siderastrea radians. The sequence goes on along the minus strand of OZ024888.1, from coordinate 59,024,455 downwards.
ACCAATCACAGTGCTCGTTCCCACACTTTGTGATTGGCTTAGTTCTTCCGCTTCTGCTTTCGACTCCGACAACCAAGTTTTCACTAGATTGCAAGCGACGGATTCGTAAGCGGTGAAAACCAGCCTTAAAAGCCAAATTTTGCGATCCGTTACTTTACTACAACTACCAACTCCTTCCCTTGTTTATCAGTGAAAATTAGGGTTCTTGTTATGTACACCTCTAGTATTATAAAATTAGTATTATAAAATTATTATAAAATTAGGCTAAGAAAGGAAAAACGAAATGAATTCTGGTAGTTCGCAGTAAAATGACGTGGTCGTGAAAATAGCCTATTGCATGACAAATTTCTTTTAACCCTTTAAGACCCAGCATTATTATACAAGTTCTCCTTACTTTTCTCCATAACTTTTTATTACTAGATGGGAGAACTTGCTTAAACATCAAGACAATTCATCTGCGATGATCATTCCCTTAATTCTGCTGCCTACTCAGCTGTCGAGTGATTTATGGCTTTCTCCTTGGGATAATGGGTACTCCTTGGGAGCGGGGTGATTTTCTCGTTAATGGTGGTAAAGACAGCTTGAAGCATGTTTTGTCGCATTGTGGATAATTGCACTCGCTTTCAATGAGTGTGTTGCAGCTGCCTGAACTGTGGCCGGTGGACTGGTACCAAGCGTCTAAGGCATCGTTTAGAGTTTTTCCGCCCACCATGACTTTGAGCCAATCGCTGTAAAACAGCAGAGTGAGAGGTCATTCATCAGAGAGCTGTGTACAAGTAATATGGCTGTGTAACCTTTATCACTCAGTTTTCAATTTTTAGATCCTTTAGGCGAGGAAGATAGAACCTAATTCTTCCGCCCTATTTTGTAAAGGTTTTTTCCGCCCCCCCTCCCCCCCCCCCATAATTCCCTGCCCCAATTCTAGGCGGCTCTTACCATACATTAATGTGCTTTTAATTTATTTTTACTGGTCTCGTACTTTAAACCATTTCATTTTTCATTTTATTGACAAAGAGAATACTTACTTCCGTGTAAGGATTGTATGAGAAACGCACGACGGCGCAAATACGGCACTAAAAAAGAGAATGGACGAAAACCTGTTTCAATATTAATAGAACATTTCTAGTTTCTTAGAGCGCTTTTCAAATGAGTGTCGTAAAACCAAACACAATCACAACAAACACAAATTATCCAATGAACCAATCAGAACTCGAAGCAAATTCATGTCACTAGCGCCAAGCGCGAGAAAACGCGTGCGAGCAAGTCGCAATTGGTTTGAGTTTTACTTCTGATTGGTCGAGAAAGTGGCGCGAGATGTTTTAACCAATCACAGAGCGAAGTAAAGCAAAACCAAAGCAAAACGCGAATTACTTTCGACACTCAATTGAAAACCGCTCTAAGGTAAAATGCTAAATCAAGTACTATCACACACAGGAAAACACTGGTAATTTAGCAATTATTCACCTTCGCGGCTCGGCACATCCACCACTCTTGACCGACACGGAGGTGAATAATTGTTTTAGTGTATACCCAAGCTTGTGGAAAGCCAGCACCAAATAGTTTCTATTTTTCTGAGAAATGAGGAAGAACTCGCGCGCGAAACCCAGGACAATGCCGGGAGGTGAATGGCTGATACTATCCTGAGTTTGAGTAGCCAAACAGAGCGCGTGAAACTGAAGCACTATCAAGTGGTTTGGAGTATACTAATTAAACAATAGAGTTCTCTTCTGTCCAAGGCACTGTCGTGTGAGGAAATTTGATGTTCACAACAAATTTTAGCCCGAGAAAGCAGATTCAAAAGGAAAGTACTACGAGTTAAGCCCCAGCAAAGCGATCAAACATTTTCGTCCAACATGGTGGTTGTCACAAAAAAAACTTTCGGTGGCTAAATGGGCAAACAATGTTCGACCAAACATCAGACAAAGTGAGCCCGCAAAATGCTGTGTGCCTGTTACCGCTGAAGTTATCACGCCAGCGCGGGACAAGTAACATATACACAAGTTTGTGATTGGTTCTGTTTCTTCCCGCTCACGTAAGTTTATTGGCCGATAAAACGTTTTTTTCTTAACGCAAAATGTTTGATTAAGATGAAACATGGAGAACCATTTGTATGCAAAGTTGTGAGAGGCAGCTAAACAGTAAAACACGTTCTTTGAATGACGATGTTGGACAGAAATGTTTGATCGCTTAGCCCAGGCTTTAAATGGAAGGTTTCCATTTGTGTCAAGATTACTCAAAATGAAAGCGTACTTGTAGGTTGGAGCAATTTATAACTTACCATACAGCTCCCTTGGTCCGGTTAAATGATTGCTTCAGCTTTTCCCCAAGCGAAAGGACACATTGAACGTCGATGTCTTTCATAGTCGCTTCACTGGGTACGTTAAAACTTCCAGACAAGGTCCATGCCAGCTGTGCTACATCATACAACCACTGGAAAACGAACAGGGGGGCTGTTGAAATGACATAATCTTTGATTATCCACCTTCAGTTAGTTATTTAGCACTCGGCAAGAGGCTGAGAAATCGAAACATTCGAAAACAAAGTTTGCAAATTAAACAAAGCGTGCTAGTAAATTGCAGCTTGGGTAGCTGTAACTTGCAGCGCAACATAGGGCTCCACCATCTGTATCCACCAACATTGAGGGAAATACTTTGAGTTTATATTATACAAACAAATAGCTTTTAACAGTTACTTTATTTCCTCTCTAATGGGCAAAAAACTCGTGTGATGCTATACCTCTTTCATCCTCGGTAGATAAACCGGGCGAAATTTATGCGAGCAGGAGCCTGGTACGAGCGAAAGTTTACAAGACGGGCGGGAACAGCCCCTGGGAGGATACCTTTAACGGACTAGTTCAAGAGCCCATTTGCGTTCTTGCTTCTGATTGAGCACAAATTTTGAGGCATTGTAGTTTTTGTGCCAATCAGCGATCAGCTTATCTCCCCGTTCCTTTCGTGACGTCTTATACAGAATGTAATGTAATTTAATGTAATAATTTTTGTGTTTAATAATTAATGTATTCTTCTGAATTTTGTTGTGAATAAATTGTGAATTGTGAAATTGTGAAAAGTGTAACTTTGCTAAATCTTCTACCCAGATCTCATACACTCATGCGTGCTGAAATAAACTTTCTGTCTCGCTCGTTTGATAGGCCTACCATCGAAGAACGTTTCAGTAAAATGGGACCAACAAAGCCAAGAAATCGAGAAATTTGGCAAGGGTACTCAAGGAAAAAGAAAACAACGAGTATAAAAATCAGTTCGAGGTACTGTGAAAAGTTCACACCTTAGTTGTCCCCTTAGGTGTGAACTTTTAGAAGCATGCAGTTAGGATTTACGTGCGATTCACAACGTGTCTTTGCGTTTGCTCCAAACTGCACGCTTCTAAAAGTTCACAACTTAGGTCTGAATTTTTCACAATGCCTCAATCTGACTTTCTTGCTTGTTTTCTTTTTCCTTGATTACTCTCGCCAAATTTCTCGATTTCTCGACTTTTTGGGTTCGCATATTACTACAACTTTCTTCGATGTTAGGCCTATCAAACGAGCGACACAAAAAGTTGATTTCAGTGGGCACGAGTGCATGAGATCTGGGTACAATATTTAGCAAAGTTACAATTTGTGTAAGACGCCACGAAAGGAACGGAGTAACAAGCTGATCGCTGATTGGGCAAAAAAATACAATGCCTCAAAATTTGCGCTCAACCAGAAGCAAGAACGCAAATGGGCTCTTGAACTTGTCCGTTAAAGGTACCCTCCCAGGGGATGTTCCCACCCGTCTTGTAAACTTTCGCTCGCACCAGGCTTCTACTCACACCGATTTCGCCCGTTTTATATGCCTCTCGCCCCGACTATTTGCCCCTGGGTCTCCGAGGATGTACCTGTTTGTAATGCGGACCAGCCATTGGAAGCTTTTCGCGAAATTCATTTTTTTTTTCTACACGATTTTCTGCCAAATCGCGAAATTGTCGCGGAATTAAGTTCCAGCAAAAATTGATAACAATAAATTTATACTTGAAATGACTTCTTATTGATCTAAAAGATTATCTAAGAGTGAAACCCGGAGAGGAGAATCCGCGGGTGTAAAGCGAGAATGAACGAAGAAGGCGGCCGACTACTTAGAATAAGCCCTTTTTGTTACAAACAGAGTTTGATTTCGTAAAATCATTTAATGCACCGACGGCAAAGGTAGGAAAACCTCTGGGGCCAAACTTGAAATTGTACTCACTAGGTTTCGGTGATTTACTGTCTGTGCGATACACATGTTCTCCAAAGTAACATTTCCACTTTTTCGTGGGATTTCTTCTCGCGCAGTCGTCCGGAACAATTCCTCTCCAGTAACTGAAATTCAAGAAAGGAAGACTTCTTAGGCTTTCTAAAACGAAAATATAAAATGAAGGCAAATCATAGCTTCGTAAGCGATGTTACCATCTCTAGAAAGCGTTGCAAAAGAGGCAAACCAAAACTTAGTAACTATTCATGCGTCTTATTTTGCAATGTCTTCCGGGTAGGAGTGTGCGAAACGAAAGTGAATCTCCTGTTTTCATAAGATCGGTTAGGTGATTTGATACTTACGCCATTCCCTGCTCAATGGCCTGAGCTGGATCGCAGTTCCTGCGGCCGGCAGCACGACACCTTCGTGTCAGCGGACAATCATGACCCATCAGGTACCAACCGGAATCAGCTAGACCTCGCACCTGGACTTTGGCACCCGCCATCTTGAGTCTCATTGCGATTCTGTCCAAATTGAGGATTACCCCGATTCCACCAGCGCTGGAAAACAGAAAAACACAAAACATGCCAATGGTTACAAATTGGTTCTACTAGCTGCTTACGCTCGGCTCTTTTTTTTAACAGTTTCGGCCTGGACTCCAAAGTGCTCATCTCTTATGCATACGCGGTACGGCCCGAGAAAATGTTCGGCGCTCTTTTCATGACTGAATGAATTGCGGGTGTCTTCTTCAGCAAAATTTCCGTTTGTTTATCTTTCAATTTAATGATATTTTCTTAGCTCGTCCATTCCTTTTGTGTTTCGTCGGTTTCTTTTTCTGTTAATTGACTTTTTTATTTGCGGTCGGTTTGTTACTTAGTTCTTTGGCTGCCTCGTCCCCAGTCGCTCGCGATCGCTCATCCCCCGCTCGCGCTCCGCGCTCGCACGTGATCCCTCCTCTCGCGTCAAAATCCGCGCTTGCTTGGCCTTGGGAAAGCCTGTGGAGGAGGCAGGTTCTTTGGTTCTTGTCGTTTTTTGTTTCGTGTCAACGTTTTGGGCGGTGGCCATCGGCTAACGGTATTAGGATAACGCTTGTACCTGCTGCCGGCTAGGAGTAGATGCTTAGCGTGGTAAAGTCCTAGTGGCAGCAACTCCTCAATCACTCTCGCTAATATTCTGGTTCCAAGAAAGGAGAATCGTTCTGCAAAATATAAAGAAATCAGAATTCAGAAATTAACAGAGTTGTGTTTTATGAGGAGCCTACCGAGGAGAGACTAATGCAGTCTTAACCAGTGTGGGTGTGTACAAAAAAGTTGTTCACAGCTATGGTGCTTCCACGGACGTTAAGTGCAGGAACACTGGCATTGCCTTTGAAGTTTGCAACTATTCAAGTCCAGTCCTTTAGATTGATAAAACTGATTAGAAGAATAAATATGCTGACCTCCTGTTTCCCAGCTGGATGCATTTCCACTCCACGCGTCACTTGAACAGTAAGGTACGTATCTAATGCACAGGAACAACAAACAATAATCAACATATGAAATCTCCTAATAGCTAGAAAAACAGTCTGAATCATGTAAAATTGTACTTTTGCTACTAGCTGTCCCTCTTTTCCCAAGTGATAGGCAAGAGACGCGCGTAAAAATCGCCCGTCTCGTGGAATATCGAGTCGATACGGGGAACGTAGAACATACTTGCTTTCTTTCTTTGCCTTCCACGAGTTTTCATATGCTAGCGGAAAGCAGCCTTAGCACACACCCGCGTGTTCTGCCTCTCACTCGGCTGTCCCTGACACTGAAAAAGAGGTGAGAGGGGGGGGGGGGGGGCGGCACGAGAGAAAAGGGGACGGGAAATGGGATTTCCTAAGGTGGTGGAAAGCGGGATAATTAATAATTAAGAATATCCTGCGTGATATTTCGCGGTGTTGGGAAAATGAAGAAAGGAATTTCAGACTCTCCCCTCGTCCCACACATTCAAAGCAGGGACTGCTCCCAGAGTAAAAACAAACAGACTCAGGAATGGAATCTTACACGTGATTAGCGTTCCACCAGCTTGGGTTTTCACGTGGGTCAGGAGACAGCAGTCCGATTCCTGAAAGACATTAAACAAACACCACGAAATGGCTGTGAATAAAGCACTTACCCAAAATCCTAGGCTCTGTAGTATTATGAGATGAAGTCTGTTCATTTCCAAGAGTGGGGAAAACCACACAATGCTCATTATTACCTATTGCCTCATTTATCACCGGTGTCCATTACATGAAATGACTAGGAATATTAAATACGCCGCTGGCATGCCTCTGTCTGGTAGACTGAGGTTTTGAAATGACTGTTTCGGTTTTCAAATAAGCGATTCTTTAAGGACAATTAAGCCTTAACGACTAACAACCATGACAAGTGCTTGAACTATCGCTGGGCCTTTAAAATGAGGGCTACTTAGCACTTTTTCCCGGATACGTCATTTTCAATTTGTTGTTGTTTCCAACTTTTTGAAATGGAATTTAAAGTGAAAGGAATGAGCCCGGCAGTGCCGGAGAAGCGCTTCAAATATTTTGGTGAATGACGCTTTAAGTCCCAAGAGTGACCAACATCAAATTTCTCCTAACAATATCAATAACTATTGAAGAAAAATTGTTATGAGAATTGCTAAAATGATCACCAAAGAGAAATTGCTTTGCTCTTTTAACAATTTCTCCCAACTTATACTATAAGAAAATATATAGAGATCAGTCAAGAGAAGTGTTGGGGTTTTAAGGGTTAACTAAAATCGTTAACCATACCTCTTTTTGTGTTGCTCCACCTTTTTGACGACATCAACTCCTTCATTCTATGGTGTCTTACACGACAAGACGCGGCACTATCACAAAACCAACCACCTTATAACAAGAAACACCAATCAATTAATTGCACAATTCCGTCAGAAGCTTTAAACAATTCTACTTCTTAAGGATCAAGCACATCATGATCCAGAGGAAGTGTCTTCTCTACCACGTCTTTGCAACGCAATGCTTTTCCACAGCGGAATATTTTTAAACATTTTTTCGAATAGCCGTCCAATTTCATGATGAATGAGCTAACTTTGGTCCTCAGCCTACCTTCAAGTGAAGGGATTAGACTAGATCTCGTGTTGTTCACGAGGATCTCACCAAAATAAGTATTTTCGAGGAAATGGAGATCTAATAATAATCCGGTCTGAGAGAAGAGTAATTTGTAGTGTTAGAAGAGTCTGCCTTGTCAACATAAGACGAGATCACCTTGTTGCTAGTAACCTCTGCTGGCAGGGAAATACGATTGAAACCGATTGTGAAAAGGTCAAGTCTGTCTTTCTGAGATGCTCAACACCTTTTCGCTGACCGAACTCAATTTCTGTAGATGACTTGAACGTCCCTTCCTTTCAATATTGGGCCTTTGCAGGCCAAAGTCGTGTTTTATTTACTATTTTTAAGTTTTCTTCTTCAGAGTGGTGTTAATAATAGCTGACATAATCCCCTAACGCTTCGAGCTAATTCTCTTTTTACGCCCACTTCAAGATTGCGGCCGATTAACGTTTTCAGCAGAAAGGAAGAAAACAACTGTTTAAACAATTCAGAAAATAGCTGAATTCAAAACAATTCTCCGCTGCTTCTCTAAATTTGCATTATCGAAATGTTATTTTCTCGAACTACCCATTTTCTTATTAAAACGTGTATGTCGTGACACCTTGCATTATGCGAACAGTGGTCGTTTTCTAACGAGAATCAACCAAATATTTGTCCAAACACAATTTGCAACCTTTTGCTGAAGCCAGATAGTAAAACAGTGTTAATTTTAAATGTCTGATGCTTCACTAAAACCTGAAAACGTAATAGGTAGTCCAAGATAATGAAAAACGCAAATGTCCTCCATCTTGAAGTAGGCGTAAAATTGGCACGGTCCGATGTGCAACGGATTAAGTTTCTGTTTGTTCTTTATTTTGTTTCGTCTTTTCGTGTTTTGCTTGTATGATGCACAAAGTACAATTTTTAGAAAGTGCAATGTAAAGATTTGTTAAATTACCATTTCGCCAAAATAAACAGCTGTACACGGGCCAAGGAGAGGGACATTACAGGGCTAAGGGGGGCTTATCGGTATTTAGTATATTGGGCCCCCTTTTCTGACCGTTTTTCGGCTCTTTTAATCGTAATGTACGGGTTCGGTAATACAAAGGAGATTTCCACTTAACTTAATAAGATTACTTTATCCCATTAAATAACAAGCGAAGCAATCCTACTATCCCTTTAGATGGAGCATGACAAGCGTCTGATTAATGACGTCGGTTATTTTCTTCTCAAAGCAGCTGTATTTAACAGACGTCTCTCATGTATTTATAAGTCTGACTGTTATTTGTACCTTGGAATTCTTAACTCAAGGACTGTGTAATATTGACCAAGCTATTGAGCAGCAATTTTTCTATGAAATTTGTTACGCCGTACAAGGTGCTCCTAAGGTTAAGTTTGTGAAATAAATTTCAACTCAACAGTGAACCGAATTTTAACTCAACAATGAGCCGAGGGGAGAGAAACTAGAGGGGAGAAACTGGGGGAAACTAAACGACAGGGAAAATAAATAGCCTTTTTTCCAGAGTGGTGCTATTAATAGCTGAAAAAAAATCCCCTGACGATCCGTTGTACCAACGGATCGATCGGATCGATTTCTGTGGAGGTTTTTTGTCCACCTTTTCGTGTTTTGCTTGTATGACGTACAACGTAAAATTTTGAAATTTATCCAACTACATCGCCACTTTCCTGCGGGTCTCGTTCATTTTATATTTAATTTCTCAATCTTTGGCCCTGTACATGTAATGCTCACGAAAGATGACAGCGTCCGAAAGACGTCAAAACTTGCATGCCGATAAACACAACTAAATGCACGTTTATCCAAAAACAACAGCTTTGTGAAATAAGTTATTATGTTACGTTTGTAACTATTTGCCGCTAAGCGATAGTAGTTGAAATTTCTCTTCATTTTACCGACAATGGGATTCAGAAGAGATCCGATTAGACTCTTGTTTCCCCCCTAACTTGTTTAAATCCGCAAAGCGTGTTAAAAGGCGAATGATATTTCCGGTAAAGGCCACGCGCACGGTTACACACGTGCGGATGTGCAAAAACACGACTTCGTTTTTCCCCTAAAGCTGCTCTTCCATTCAGTTCTTTCCAAACGGAGACTCAGGCTGCATTCTAATTTCTCTGAGACTGCTCTTTCTTTTCTTATTTCAGCTTAAGAAAAACGGAACATAATAAAGAATGACAGTTTCCAAAACTGAGAAGGCAATTCTGCCAATTCGAAACTGACATCAAACCCTTCCCACGGAAAAGAACGCAATCTTGCCAATTTCGTACGAGTCTTATTTTCTGCTCCCGATATAATTCAATAAAACCGAAAACGAAATGGTCCCCAAAAGAACACGATTATTATCTTTCTCTGGATGCATTCCCAATTCCGGATAGTCTCTAACGTTAGAAGAAGCTCTTGGTTGTATAGCGTTTGATAGTTTAAGAACAAGTGAAGACGTGGCAGACATTTTATTCAATCTTTCTTACCTTCCAAATACACTATCCACCTTTTACTGCCATGCACCTTCCTCAAATAATACCTAAAAGTTATTTAGAAAAGTAAAACACGTTAAAACCACAAACATTAACTTCATAGTAAGATGAAGCACAAATGGGTGACACCGTAAACATCAAGGTAAACGATAAAATAACGCCAAGTCAAACATGTGATGAGCCTTTGGCCTGATAATGATCTGTTTTCGATTATTTCAACACAATAATAGCCATTTCGTGAGTTGTCATGAAAAGATTATCGTGAATGATAAACTTCTCTTAAACAATATTCTTTGAAATGGCGACATATTTCGGGTATGTACTTGCCCCGCCCAAAAAAACATCTATTTTGGTTTCCTCAAAACCGTTTTCTTGAAAAGGATAGCTGAAGGAATTTTTTGTAAACGTCTTGACAGAAAAGGATCATTTTTCTCGCTATAAATTAAAAAAAAATGTGTGACCACACTCTGCATAATTCACCGACTTATAATTTATTTATGTTTTATTTAAGTTAATTATACACACAAATTCATACAAGTTACATAGAGATATAATTAAAATCATGCACAATGTGAATTATGCATTAAAAAAAAACAAGGCAGCTAGGTTGCCGTTTTTTCGGTTAACAGAGAAGCCACTGCTGTTAATGGAAGACTTGGCACAGTGCTATACTGTGACGAAACGGGAAAAATGCGCGTGTGAAACGACGGCTCCAAACGTCTGTGCTGAAATAGTTTGGTTTCTTCAGATACCGGATAGACATCTTATCAACACAAACAGGCCGTACAGAATGTTCCGGAAAACATTCTTGTTTTATTTGTTATTGTGTTTTATGAAAAACCGATGCAGTTACAAATGGGAAATATCTCTCTCTTTTTAATTTTACCTAGACTGTGCGTTTCCTGACATCTGAAGAAAATGGCGATCCCTTTGTGATATTTGAGCTTCAATTTACCCTGTACAACGTTGAGTTGGTTTCAAATTTTGAGTTTGCGGATAAAATCCTAAAGTAGGACCATTTAAACGAATACTATGAAGCAGTCCTTTCCTGTGGTGTAGTTTATTATGCTGTTTATTATGCTGTACAAGGTGATTTAACTTTAGAGTCTGTGGACGATCTCTCAAGTGCAGTAATTCAAAAAACGACATTGATCAATATTTTCCGTGGAGCTGTTTCCTTCTGTTTCCTGTGTCCTCTTTCCTTTCCTTTTTTTTTGAAAAGAACATTTTAAAAAATTTAGTTGGTATTTGAAGAAGTGAAAGGTTTGAAACTTATCCTTTTATTGTAAGAAAGAAAGGATGCAGAAATCACACAATTCAATAAACTGTTTTGTCTTAGACAGTCATGCAGATTAATTCCTTTAAGGCATTTAATTTTAGGCCAAAAATAACAAGGCTTGGAGTATCTAATCGGTACGTCAGTTGTCAGGTGTGCTCAGCCTTCACTTTGTAATTTCCTTTAATTTGGCCTTTTCCGCAAAGATTTAGTCTCAAAAGAGAACAGAAAAAGTCTTCTTAATTGAAGAACCAGCCTGGTTTACGGAAATCTAGGTAAGTTTCAGCAGTGCACTTTTGAAGTGTCACGACAAAACCTCTTCTTGCATGGCTATGATCTTCAGAGCGGTTTTAAAAAAAATGATAAATCTGTATTATGGTATTATGTGTTCTGCAAAGCTGATCTGATCACGAAAACTGCACTAGGTGCTGTAAAGGCAAGTACGATTCTCATATTGATAAGGGGTATGATATGTACCGATATTTCCTAAGGGTTCTGATAAGTACCGATATTTCATATCATCACTGTCGCACAAATAACAACATGAACACGCGCGCGGTTTTCTTTTCACCCTTCACCTGCTAAGAACGACAAAAAACCAAAGCGACACAGTTTATAAAAGTTCCGATTTGGAAGATACAGGAAAATAGGCAGAACAGCAAGAAGGTACTACAATTTAATGTTGACACTTTAGGACAAAATTCAGACTTAAAGGTTAGAACCATCTTGTACAGTTTAACTGAAACAGTTTGTTACGCAAATTGCCCAATTTTGGATTTTGTCCACATTTAAGATGCCAGAACCACCTGGGAACGCGCTGAAAATAGTACCTCAGAAAATTACTTCTCAAGAACTTTCATTTAAGGGGTCACACTTTAGGATTTCAAAAACAGACTCAAAAGTTAGATTAAAAGAATACGTACGCTGATGACGCAAGGGTTAATACTGAACTCCGGGAGTAAAACTCTTTCGCTTACCCTGCCGGAGTGCCGTCGTTGCATGTTGCGTTTCTGTCATCGAGGCGGTATAATTTCATTTGAAATGCATCGTTTGCGTAGCGGCATGTTCGAACGAGGTGGAGTAGCTGCTCTGTGAGCTCTGCGATGATATCACCATCCTCTATGGTACAGTTTACACTTGCAATTGACAAGACAACTCCGTAGAGCACCGCTGTAAAAACACGGAACTGAAGAAAAAAAATACACAGTAGAAAACATGTCGAGTTATTTGTTTTATAAACATACCTTTACAGATAGCTGGAGTTCCAAGAGAAGTCAAAAGATTAAGTGGTGGGTTGTTCGCCTCAAGGAGTTATACTGGATTATAAGTCCAAACGGCACTCCCGTTCCGCACAAGAACTGTTCCCCTCATAGAGTGAGACAAGTATTCATTACCTGAGTTTTATCTTTATCTTTTGAGTCTGTGGATGAAAGTCTAAAATTTGACTATTCAAATAAGCCGGAACTGTTGAACAGTACTTTCCTGTCGCCGTGCTTTTCATTAGACAATGTTTCTCAATTGAAATTTTAGTTAATTTGTCAAGTTCGTGCATAGGGTTTGTATCATTTAGGTTGCCTTAGTTCACGGTGATTCATTTTGTTGTTAACTTTGCAATCTGTGGTTAAAGCTTCAACTTTTCCGCCAAGTAAAAACAAATTAGGTCCGTCATAATTGAATAAGTACTCCCAATTGTCACAAATTGGTTTCTTCTAAATGGCATTAAACTAAAAAAACACAAAGATTCAAACCTTCGCGGTTTGACGCAAAATAACTCCACATGACAAAACACCACAAAGGAATATGCAATGCTACATTGAGAGTTCACTCACCATTTCTGGCAAAAACAAGTTCCTCACTCTTTGCGATCTTGTTCTTCAATCAAGTCTTCTCAAGTAGTGTGTGCTACGAGGCAGACGTGAAAAGGTTAACGTTGTTTGAAATGTGTTCCGCAACAACGTAGCTTTCCTACAAATTCAACGTGAGCAGTGGACTTCCACTACCAAACAACAGAACACTACAAATACAAACCAGAAATAAATGAAAATGAGTTGCACAAGTTGCCTTTGTAGCAGGCTGAAATTCAATGGGCGACTTTGATTGGTCGCGGCGACTAGAAAGGTTAACCCTAAATGCTAATTATTAAACTCAAACTGCGGAGATTAATTACAACACTTCAATTACAGAGAAGAGCACGCCATTGGAGCATCTGCTAATACTTTAGCAATGATAGCCATAATCTTACATAAATATTTACATAGTATAGTTGTTTGGTCTATGTATTTCTCGTAATAACAAGCAAATCGCGCGCGCCACTGCTAAGGATAGAATTGCGCTCATTTTGAGCACGAAATGCCTAGGGTCGAAGGGCTCGAAGACATACGCTTAACATCTTAAAGGAGCAAAATCACTGTTCTTTCTCTCTGAAACCAATTAAGGCAATAACCCCCGTGTTCGCGCGTTCCAAGCCCACTTGGGACTCCGGTCGGTTGATCAAAGAATTGTTTTCATTGTGGCCAGTGGGATCAAAGAAAAAAATGGTCCAAACCGCAATGGTCGGAAACAGGTCAACTTCAAGTGTAATCGTTTATAGAACGGTTTGCCAGAAACAATGAGTCACTCTGAAAACGTGTAAAACAGCTCAAATCGCGAGGCACTTAGGGTACTTAAAACCGCTTACGTTATCTTGGTGATCGCATATCGCTTAACTAAAGACTATTCAAATCTTCTTGTTCTCTGCCGTCACGAAATGTGCCGCTGATTTAATCACAAAACGTGTCTATTTGTGCAGCTATGCGAAGAAACAAATGTGTTTATCGATATGTTAGTTTATCACATCAACACCACTGAAATATGCAAATGAAACTGTCGAGAACTGCAAGTTCGCAGCACGCGTTTAAGACTAAATACTAGATATTGTACAAGAGAGCACTCAACAAAAGGTGCGATAAAAAGGATTCATGGCCAAAAAGTTGGGTCCCCCAACTCGTTTAGCTGAAAAGCCAAAGGTTAAAGGAATTGCGGACATTGCCTCTTCTCGGCAAAACTGGGCGAAACGAAAGGTTAAATGCCTTAAACTTCTGTGAACGTGCTTCTAACTTCTGCTACTCTGCTGAGATGTGTAAAACCCTTACTTGACTGGTACGCCTGAACGCTGTTGAGTAGTATTTTTTATGGTGCTGTTTGCCTTGTATTTTGCAAACGCTCAATATGTTTTGATATTAATTGGAATTTTGGCATTCTTGGGTATAAAAGACTCAAGTACATCTGAGAAGAAACTAATGCGCATCAAAGTAAAAAAGCTTTACGTCCTTTCTTCCTGCATTTGCGTTAAGAGAAAAATATTCAAAGATTTAAACCTGTTTCGCGCGTTCAGTTTGTCTAAGGTCCAAGGGTCAGAACATGCGCAGCCGGATAAACCCATAATGTAAACGGACAAAACATTTACAATTTTCTTGCACAATTGGTTAGCAAAAGAATTTGGCAGCCACGTCTTTGGTCTATATGGCAAAAACATGACTACAAGGGATGTACATTGCAGAATTCACAAGAGGTATTTATTAGATAGATTTTCTGCTGTAAGAATGGGGTGCGGACATTTCTCTCTCAATATGCAGCAGAGAATAGCTTGCATATCTGAGAGGGGCGAAGCTGAGAATGTTACCCCTTTACAAAAAAAGAGACACGGATGAACTTTCTAGAAATCGGAACTACATGAGAGGTTTATACAGATGTTATCCTCCATGGCATGAAGTGCATATTGAAAATCAGTTGGAAGCGGGGGCTGCTTGCTTGAGCTGCTGGAAGTTCCGTCGCGAAATTAAAATAACCGATAAATTATCGTGTGTTTTTACCTCCGATTCTAGCTCAGCCATATAAGCATATTTAAGCTCGCGGCCTGGATTTCCAAGAACGTTAAACATTATAAGTAGAGCTAGATGCGGTTAGTAAAGCGAACAAACAAACAAACAGTCTAAAGACAAACGCGTGCTAGCACGACATTTTGTCAGAATGGATTTCTAAAAATAATGTCTGCGATTTTCGCAGCCTTACAATCTTTTAGATTTTAATGCATGTTATCTCTGGTCAGCTATTGTATGGGTCCCAATTTACCGATCGCAGCAATCCACGTGTGCTAAATTTAGATGGATTATTAGCCGACGAAAAATAACCAAATGGACTTTGATCAGAAAGTTTCTCCATTGAAACCTTTTTTAATAGGATTCTGGGGATAAAAATTGTAAAATACAGTCGGAAAAAAACACACAACATTTTAAAACCTTTAGACATGTTTCAGCGGCACAACTGCTATAGTCAGCAATATGTTTCCTGCTATCAAGACGTTTTGGTAACTTTTAAAATATAGGGATTAAAAGGATGACCCAGTTTACAAAGATTATAGTTTTAAGGATCAATCAGGCTAAGTGACTTTTAAGCATTTTAGGGATAACTGTCCTCATAATTAAAGGGATTAGAGAAAACCAGACCTTCCTAACAGCGGCTCAAAAGAAGTGAATGAGGACAACAGTAAAACACAGATCACCCTAAAATACGTCTTGAAGGGAGTCATTCTTAGGTTTCTAAATCCTCGTATTTGCCTTCTCGTCAGCTTCGGAATATTAAACGGTCTAGCACGCCAAATGAGGATCAGCAAATAAACGTCGGCTAAAAAGTCTTTCCATTTTGAGAGCTTCATTTATACTGATAAACGTTTAGCATACACTTAAACAACGGGCGTAAGGTTTAGGGGGTTAGTGTTTGTTACGTTGCACAAGGTGCTTTTAATGTTTGAGTCAGTCGATGACTGGCGATGAAATCCTGAGGCGTGACAATTCAAATAAAGATTTTTCAGAAGTGTCTTCCTTTGCACACTCGAATCTAAAACCGCCATTTACAGTAAAAACCTTATGAACAAATGCGACCGATTCTTCACTTAATTTAGAGCTTGTAATTAAGGAAAAACGAAAAATAAGAATCACCAGTAAAGCTACGAATTAGCTGGTTTTAGCACTCATGTCGCTTTTTAAAACAAAAATGGATATGAATACCCTGTAAGATATGCAGTCGGCTTCTTTGCAATTCACAGCAAGCCCCCGGAGCTTCAAAAATAATCTTGAACTGCTTTCAGTCCTTTCTCTGGATGACTGAGGCACGTTTCAGGAGACCTTTTAATTAATAATTCAATCCGAACGATTTTTTCGTTGAAAGATCCGGCAGTTATGAACTTCCCGTAAAAATTAGTGTAAAAAAACATTGATGGTATTCGATTGTAACCGTAGAACGCCTCAGACAAACCAAGCATGCCTTTTAATAAACTTAATTGGTGCTAAGTTTTGTCGTTTGCAAACATAATAAAATTTGACCCAAATAAAAGCAAAATTAATAGAATGTATTTGCAAAAGAGAGATTATCTCTGTTTTGCTGAACGTTGGTCTGACCTTCACTACCCCCTTTGACACTCCCACGTACAAACTTCCCTCATTCACCGAAAGGACACAGTGATAAGAACAACAATTGCGTTTTGTAACTCACGCGAAATTTCTCGGCATCTACTAATGACTTTGTAGTAAATCTCACGATAAAAACGTTTTAGCGGTTTTAGAGCAAATGACTAAGGAAAATGAGAACGATTTTTGAACTATTTGGATATTTTATTCATGTATCATATCCCATTCCTTTTGAGTTTCAATTACCAATGCAGTGTTTTGTAAGATTTAGAAGTTTTAATTGAAAGTATTTTAAGAACGCAGAGTGGGGATGTTCTTTGTTTAAACATTTCCTTAAAATAATAGCTTTCCTTAAAATAAAAGCATTTCCTTAAAATAAATAGATAAGTGAAATAGCGTATTAATCTTTATAAACAAAACCAAATTGTAACAACAGGTTTTGAGCAGGGTTTATTTAGAGAACGTTTCCGCAAAACCTTTTCTGGAGCATCCGTAGAGTGGCACGCAAACTTTCGCCAATTATTAGCCTGACTTCGTAATTTGGATGGCTTTTTGTCGAGCGTGATCAACGTGGGCACTCCCTCATGAAAAGAGGCCTCTAAAATCGGTGAAGAGGGCCGATAGCGTCGTCATTAATTCTATTAGGCAATTTCTAGAATAAACTATGCAAGCCGATCATTGCCAGACAATTTACGACCCTGAACCATATATATTATACGAGTGGAGAATCCACTCTACAACAGAGGGATAAAAGGCTTTTCTCGATTAAATTAAGACCAAAAATAGAATGTCCTACAACACATCAGTTTAGCTTACTCACAAAGTTTATTTGGAACTGTTTAAATGGCCACACGGCTTTTTCCGGATATTAATTGCTGTATGACTTAAGATGCTAAGATACCATACTATGAACATAAGAACAGGAAATTGAGAAAAACTGGAAATGCGGATTATTAAATACTTTCTCGGAGATTCATTCCAGAGGTTAATTTGCGTGATTTCAGTTTAAAAAATGGACATTAGCATATAAAGTAAATACAACGCGTCAATTAATGTAAACAAAGAAGACATAACCGCAAAAACGAAACTTGAATCTCGCAGTAGATTTAACTAAAATCCTCTTGTTTAGATTTTGGCCGCTTTTTGGGAGCGAAGGAATGAACTGACGCCATCTTGTTTGGGGGCAAACACGAAAGCTAGTGACTGTTCAGAGATCTCTTTCTAAGGCGCACACTCGACATCACCACCAATCTTACGCCTTAGAGAAGTGTGTCTGTCTTACTGTAAGGGGGTACGAAATCTATTTTCGGTAACACTTTCAAAAGGAAAAAGATACGTTCTCATCAGTTATGTTAAGGAACAAAAATACAAACAACAGGAAATTCACACTAACATGTATTTTATCGTATAATTAATATAAAAGCATATTTAGTTTGGTGTTGGAAAAGTGATAGAGAAACATTTTAAAATTGTATTTTAGTAATCATATAAAAATGTTCTATTGTTATGGGGTACAATTTGTATTTTTGGTTTGGGTTATTAACAGTTTTGATTCTAGATGCGCAGAACCAAGTAGTGATTGTCTAGTGTTTAGTTCCCTCTCACCTTCCATGGCTTACACTCGCTTAATTACACCGTCCTGTTTTCTTTGTCATCTTTGCATTTGTTCATTGCTGAATCGAGTTTCCTATCAGTTAGATCATCTTTAAAATTCTTACCCTTCAGTGAGTTTTCACGGCTCCGAAAACGGACTTTCCTTCTATCTAATTAGCTATGCACCTTCTTATCCAGTGAAATTTTGGAACACTTATTAAATTATTACTGAGATTTTGCTGGGCCTCAGATGACATCTCTAATTGGTTCTGCCGCACGAAATTCACACTTTGGGTCCTTAGGTAAGATGAGTTATCGATGTTGTAAATAGATTAGATAATTTCCGTTCTCTCGAGCTTGTAAAAAAAGCGTGTAAAAAAGTTCGAGTTGAGTTGTTAGTTGAGTTGTAAATTGATCTGAGTCGAAGAAACCAATAGATGGTTGGAGAACGGAGCTGTGGCAACCATGACGTCTTAGAAGCCTTAATCGACTCGACGAACCGCTTCTCTGATCTGACTACACCACTACTACAACAGTCAAGCTAAAATTCCACTCTTAACAATTAAAACTTAAAATAACGTCCAAGCTTTAATAAAAATTTACTTTATTAGCTCACTCAAACTGTGGATAAGTGTGTGTGTGTCTCAGCATGACGTGGACGGACATGAATTGCAAAATAATTGTGCCCTTTTTTCAAGTTCCTCAAATGTGTCAAGGGCACCCAACGGTTGGTTTCAGCGGAATATCTGTTAGGCAGACCTAAATCGTCAGAGATATTCGGATTTAATTCCAGTGAAAACTAGAGATTTCTTTGGCGAAATATCCCCTCAGACTTTCGTAACAAGGGGACTGGTTAATTCCTATTGTTTTCGGAGGGACAAATGTATCGTTTAGAGTGTAAAATAAGGTCAGCTAGCATTTTCAGACAGCCATTAGCAGCTCGGAAATTCGGCAGATGGGATTCCTTAATCCACATATTTTCTGCGGCCTAAACTTTCAGTTAAAAACGCCGAACAGATCAACCTGTATTAGCTTAAACAAATATGCCAGTTTCAAAAGCTAAGAAAGCAGAAAGTGACGTTTCAAGTATTTTGCTAAAATTTTCTCCTTGGGTGCCCCAGATGTGTCTAGTCATACCGTTTAGAACTAGGGTTATCGCTCCTGTTAGAACAAGCTATGGTTCGTTCAGTCCGTGTTAAAAATTTAACTGATTTCTTTGCCTTAGTGTTCGAGGAGCGTTTTCTGACTAATGCTGCATCGTCTTAATTTTAGCTTTGGCTTGACCAAACACCACACAATTACCGTCACGTAGCCTTAAAAGAAAATTAAGCTACAGCGAAATAACCGATCATGAATCTGTTACGGCAGGAACAAACTTGACGTGCCCGCTTTAAAGAGAAGACAGTCAGTTATGGAGGTTTCCATTACGAGAAAGTTGACTGTAAATCTATGAACCTTTGTATTCTCAGTTGTATAAAAGGTGCTGCGCGGCACAACATTTCATGCACCGTATTTTCTCGATTAAACGCCGGATCCACACGATCAGATTTGAAATGAACAGCGGAGGCGTTAGTCCGAGGTACCGGCGTTTATTTGAGTACTTCATTTCAATGTATTTCTCTCATTCCAATTCTCCACCTTGTTTTGAATATTAATCGACTAGAGATGAAATCAGTGGCATTTTATTCCTGTCTTAGTTATGTTGTGCTATATTTTGCTGTAAGTTTAATGAACTTAAAGGCTATTAAAAACCAAAAGAAATTAGGCTATCAAAACGGATGAACAATACAACATTTTAATAAATGCCAGACACAGGTCTTCGAGGTCTAGTTAAAAAAAAAAAACCTGGCGTTTAATTGAGAAGATACGGTACTCTTTACCACATTTTTTTCCTAGTTCAGTAGTAAAAATTTAGTGCATGCTTTCCTTCCAGCACTTAATAAATCAACTCTGTCAGACGAGTCTAATTATATATCATGAGCCTTCTTAGCAAGCAGACTACTGGGTTAAGGGCTACGTTCCTAATTATCTTGGAGCCTAGAGTAGACGGTGGAAACCTATGAAGACCCGATTGGACTCAATAGGAGTCAAGACTACATTGGCAACTGCCATCAGTTCTGCAGAATGAAGGCCTTCTGAGTGAAAATGGCGTTAATCAGCTGATTTAAATCTGAAGTGACAAAGATAACTGTGAGGGGAGTGAATTTGGATACCAATAAGGGCCAATAAGTGGATTAATAGGTGCTACGTTTGGATACCAACTGGATCAATTCAAGGTAAATTGGCCACTGTACAGAGACTGAAAAACGTTTAATGTAAATCTGTAGCACACATAACAAAAGTTTTGCCCGTCTGCAAGAAAATAAACAAAATACATGAAATAACATATTCTATTTTCTGAGATCGTTTCTGGGCCTTTGAAAGGCATTTCATGTAAGATGATACAGATCGATCTCTTCGGATTCCGTAGCTGAAAATTGAAGTTGGAGAAGATTTTAGGAAACGCAATCTTATCCCTTAAATTTCCAAGCTGCTGTTGGCTCTCGGAAAATGGTAGCTGGCCTTATTTCGCGGGTTCTCCAAGTTTTTCAATGACTTCAATTTCAGTGACATGGAATTGTCAATGGGGACACAATTGTCAGACGGTGAAATTTACTTTTTAATTGTATCTATATTAAAATGCTCGATTGTGATTGGTTCTCCGCCACGTAACTGGAGGGTGGTCACGTGGGTCTCCAATTACAGCTGTCCAGTTTGAACTTTCTGTATCCGGATAGCTATGCGCGCTGCGCGCGTATCAATCCGAGTTGCATTGAAATGGGTTCATTTTATAGCTGTTTCTCCACCGCTTGCAAAAGTGATAATTAAACATATATCCCCGAAGGGCACGTAGATTTTCTACTCTCTTATTTTGTTTTAGATACGATTAATTGGTTACTGGACTTCGTGTCGTACATTTCAGGGGTAGCCTGTTCCAGGCGTTCAGATAGTGGATTCGCTCGCGCTCCACTATCTGAACGCCTGGAACAGGCTATTTCAGGGGTAATCATGCTCGTAATTTCGAATAGTCCTCGCGCTAAGCGCTCGGCCGATTTAAAACTACTCACCCGATTACTCCCTGAATTGTACTTCACTCGGTCCAATTACCATTGCTAATCGATTGTACATGGCTGATATGATTTGCGCGGATAAAAGAGAAATGGCTTCTCGCGGTTTGAAAACAAAAGCAGTGTAGAAGGGCGAGAGCCCGCAGCCAACGCGAAGCTACGAAGGAAATGAAGTAAATTTTAGTGAACTCAGAGAAATAATTCCATGTTTGAGCAAATCTTGGAACGGAATAAAGGTTAGTTTTATAGAAACTTGTTTAAAAAGTCTGCATTAAGTATTTTGACTTAATTTGCGAAGCCATGCTCCATCAACTCAATTTCCTGTTTGAAAGTCTTGCATGTTTCAAAACCGTCTCACTGAATTTTCTTTGTTACTGTTAAAAAAAATATTAAGTCACTTTTTATGATTCTGAACTGTTATTGATAATAGATTCGGAGTTAACGTTGTCAACGTTTGCTGTGGACTGATCGACTCACCTAACTTTGGCGATATTGTGACGAAATCTATTATCAATAACAGTACGAATGCAGAACGAGCGTAACGATGTAATTATAAAAGTGCCGAAGTCGTATCTTAACATAATCTTCATCAAATAGACAACAGATGTAACGTTATCGTCCGAAACTTTAGATACGAGCAGTTTTGGTCGCTGGGCGCTTTCAAAATAGGCAAGCTCGACGTCCATGGTCATAACGTTTAGGTATTTAAACAAAAGGGGCACCCAAGGGGAAACTTTTAGCGAAGTACTTATAATATGATTTTCTACTTTCTTAGATTGTTTCAGAGCTTTTGAAAGACAAATTTGTGTAAGCTAACACAAGTTGATATGTTCGGAGTTCAGTTTTAGCTCAGAATTACTAAGGGCTGAAGAAAATTTTATGAACCACACTCCTATCAGCCGAATTTCCGAGTGCTGATAGCTCTCCGAAAATGCTAGCTGGTCGTATTTTAGACTCTAAAGACTAAACGACTTGTTTTCCCCTCCGGAATTAATCAGTCTCCCGGCTAATAAAGTCTGGAGTGATGTCTTGCCAAAGAAATCTCTGGATTTTCTTGCAATTAATTTGAATATCTCAGGCGATTAAGGCCTTCCGAACAGATATTCCATGAGAAGGAACCAACCAAAGGAACAATTTAAGCACTGAAATTTGCACCCCTTTCTTACATCGCCGGATCCCCAAATTTTTCAATGACTTCAAATTCAGTGACATGAAATTTTCAATGAGGACACAATTGTCACTCGGTGAAATTTACCTTTTTATAATTTATAGTACACTCAACAAAATTACTCGTTTCTGATTGGACGAGAGGAGTACAATTAATTCCAAATTGTATTCTGTTTGAGTACCTATTATGTTTCTTTCAAAATGCAGTTTTCTGTTTGCTGTTTAGTTGTCAAATCCTGTCATTTCTGAGTTGAGTAGATTATACTCCGGAATGTTAATGGTTTTCTTTTTACCAAATAAAGAGTTGTTTACTGTGAAACACGCTCACCAGTGCATGACGAAGCCAGCAAGACGCACGCGCGACGAGGTCTTGAACTATAAAGAATTCTGTGGAGTGCACTATAAATAAAAAAACGCAGGACGTTTTCGTACAATTAGTGATAATTCACACGACGTTTTCGTACAATTAATGATAATTCAATACTCGTGATGTTTCAAAGTTCTCAAATTACACTCGCCTAAAGGCGCGTGTAATTTTGAGAAATTTCAAAACATTAATCGTACCCATTATCACTAATTGTACTCGAGGTCGTGCGATTCCCTATACGAATTGTACTCCACTCCCACCAATTATCATTGCTAATCGATTGTACATGGCTGATAATCATTTGAGCGGATAAAAGCGAAATTACTTGTCGCGGTTTGAAAACAACAGTTGTAGAAGGGCCAGAGCCCGCAGCCAACGCGAAGTTACGAAAGAAATAAAAATGAATTTTAGTGAACTCAGAGAAATCATTCCATGTTTGAGCAAATCTTGGAGCGGAATAATTCAATAAAGCTTAGTTTTAGAAAAAAAAACTTGTTTCCGAAGTCTGCTTTGAGTATTTTAACTTAATTTGCGAAGCCATGCTTCAAAACCGTCTCACTGAAGTTTCTTTGTTACTGTTAAAAAAAAAATAAAGTCAATTTTTATGATTTTAAACCGTTATTGATAATAAATTCTGTAGTAACATTGTAAAAGTTTGCTGTGGACTGATCCACTCGCCCAACTTTGGCGATATTGTGACGAAATTTATTATCAATAACAGTACAGATGCAGAACGAGCATAACGATGTAAAAATGTCGAAGTCGTAACTTAACATAACACCAAAAAGATCACAAATGTAACGTTATCGTCTGATACTTTAGATACGAGCAGTTTTGGTCGCTGGGCGCTTTCAAAATAGGCAAACTCGACGTTCATGGTCATAACGCTTAGGTATTGAAACAAAAGGGGCATCCAAGGAGAAACTTTTAGCGAAGTACTTACAATATTATTTTCTACTTTCTCAGATTGTTTCAGAGCTTTTGAAAGAGAAATTTGTGTAAGCTAACACAATTTGATCTGTTCGAAGTTCAGTTTTAGCTCAGAATTACTGAAGGGCGAAGAAAATGTTAGGAAACACAATCCTATCCGCTGAATTTCCAAGCTCCTGATAGCTCTCCGAAAATGCTAGCCGGCCTTATTTTACACTCTAAAGACTAAACGACCTCTTTTCCCCTCCGGAATTCTTCGGTCTCCCTACTACGAATGTCTGGAGTGATGTCTTGCCGAAGAAATCTCTAGTTTTCATTGCAATTAATGCGAATATCTCTAGCTATTTAGGTCTTCCGAACAGATATTCCCTGAGAAGGAACCAACCAAAGGAACAGTTTAAGCACTGAAATTTGTCAGTAAAGTACGGTAAGTTATTCTTTGAGATTTCATGTTTTGTTCCTATCAGTACTTCACTTACCTGTTTGGCCTGTGTGTTGTGATAAAGTTTATCGCAAGAATTCTTGTCCAGCTGAGCTGTCTCTTGGAAGACGCCTTTACTAGTATCACCACCTGTTAAACTCGTTTAACAAGTTTACCACTTGTTAAACTGCGCATGCGATGGTTCAGTTATGTTATGTTAAAACATGAGCAATTAACATGAAAACAAATAGCTGAAACAGGAAACGGATGATGTGTGTTCGTTTTCGGGAACGGGTTTTCTTTACTGTTCAAAGTCAAATCCCCGAAATAGCCTTTTCCTTTGACGTCATTTTTTCCCCTTTCTTATTTGCAGACGGTTAAGAACAAGGAAAATATGTCCCAGTTGCCGATATGACTTCGATTCATAAATTACCTCGCATTTTCCGCCACCTTAATAAAGTGACGCGTTAATTTTTATAACGATAATTTCTACCGTTTTGATCCCAAATTATGAAACTTGTCCTTAGCAATAGCCAATTTAACATAAAACAGCTTTCTTTGTTTGGCATATTCTTATTGAACTTTTGATACATTGTGTACAAGTTCAAATCTCGCCATCATCAGATTCGTCTCTCAAGACACAATTCGTTATTTTTCACACAAAATGCTTAAGAAATGATCAACATACCCTTTCTCTTAAGAATACGTGAACGGACGTCCCTAAAGATTTTCATCCTCGAGTTTATTCCCTTTAGCGGAGAATCATGCATTCTCTCTCGCGTTAATTTCTTTATTGTAAACTACAGCGTAAATTCTCTGTAAAAAGGTACGTTATTATGGCAAATCAACGCCCCATAAAATTATTCTCGTTAATTTGGACGCATGTAGATCGCTAGCAACGCTATTTTCTGCGACCTTGAAAGTGAAGAGTCAATTCCTGACATGGTTAATTTCTACCACTTTGGTCACAACTTCTGCATCCTATGCTCAGCTATTAATTACCAAACTGATAAAGATGAGCGAAAGATAAGCGGGAATACTTAAATAAAAACAAAAGAAAGTATTACCTGGCACACTCTTAAGGGTGTTCACAACCTGAGATGCTATT
Source organism: Siderastrea radians (assembly GCA_964017195.1). Lineage (NCBI taxonomy): Eukaryota > Metazoa > Cnidaria > Anthozoa > Scleractinia > Rhizangiidae > Siderastrea > Siderastrea radians. The sequence goes on along the minus strand of OZ024888.1, from coordinate 58,999,268 downwards.
AATTAACTTGTTTTGGACGTTAATGTCATGATAGGTTTTCGACAACGTCTAGTGCCGGCAGAAATAGATCATGTTCACAGAATTCTAATCCTCGCAAAATAGTTGAGCTCGCAAGCGAAATAAAATCCCCGGTGTAGCAGACGCGCCTGGGTTACGTTTTGGGTTGAAGATTTCATTTGGCAACTATAAGTGCAGTTAAAAATCTAAAATGACCACAAGTAGAATTATTTTGGTCGGTTTTGGGTTGGAATTCTGGAAAAAAATGACTAGAGATGAAACAACCTGTCAAAACTTGGCGGGGGGGGGGGGGGGAGGGATTGGAATTCAACCCATGCCAAGAAACGAGATGCTAGTACTTTTAAGGAGCCTAGTCTCCCTGATCTGAGCCTTTCAAATTGTGAGAGCAGGTTTTGAGCAGGGTTTATTCAGAGAACGTTTCCGCAAAACATTTTTTGGCGCACCAGTCAGAATTTGCACCAGCGCGTGGCACGCAAACTTTCGCCAAGTATTACGTGGGCACTCCCTCATGAAAGAGGCCTCTAAATCGGCGAAGGGGGCCAATTGCGTCGTCATTAATTATATTAGGCACTTTCTAGAATAAACTCTGCAAGCCGATCATAACCAGACAATTCATGACAACGAACCATATATATTATACGAGTGGAGAATCCACTCTACAATTTGAAAGGGATAAAAGGGTTTTCTCGATTCAGTTAAGACCAAAAAATAGAATGTCCTACAACACATCAGTTTAGCCTAATGGCAAAGTTTATTTGGAACTGTTTAAATGGCCACACGGCTTTTTCCGGATATTAATTGCTGTGTGTCTTATTGAAAGATGCTAAGATGACATACTATGCACATAAGAACAGGAAATTGAGAAAAACTGGAAATGCGGATTATTAAATACTTTCGCGGGGATTCATTCCAGAGGTTAATTTGCGTGATTTCAGTTTGAAAAATTGACATTGGCATACAAAGTAAAAACAACGCGTCAATTAATGTAAACCAAGAAAAAATAACCGCAAAAACGAAACTTGAATCGTGCAGTAGATTTAACTAAAATCTTCTTATTTAGAACTTGGCCGCTTTTTGGAGCAAAGGAATGAAAAGACGCCATCTTGTTTGGGGGCAAACACGAAAGCTAGTGACTGTTCAGAGATCTCTTTCTAAGGCGCACACTCGACATCACCACCAATCTTACGCCTTAGAAAAGCGTGTCTGCCTTACTGTATTGTGTAAGGGGGTGCGGAATCTATTTTTGGTAACACTTTGAAAAGGAAAAAGATGCGTTCTCATCAGTTATGTTAAAGAACAAAAATAAAAACAACAGGAAATTCACACTTACATGTATTTTATCCCATAATTAATATAATAGGATATTAAGTTTGGTGTTGGAAAAGTGATAGAGAAACATTTTAAAATTGTATTAGTAATCGTATAAAAATGTTCCAATGTTATGGGATACAATTTGTATTTTTGGTTTGGGTTATTCACGGTTTTTTATTCTAAATGCGCAGAACCAAGTAGTGATTGTCTGGTGCTTAGTTCCCTCTCACCTTCCATGGTTTACACTCGCTTAATTACACCTGTTTTTTCTTAGTCATCTTTGTATTTGTTCATTGCTGAATCGAGTTTCCTATCAGTTAGATCATCTTTAAAATTCTTCCCCTTCAGTGAGTTTGCACGGCTCCGAAAACGGCTCCTCCTTCTATCTAATTAGCTACGCACCTTCTTATCCAGTGAAATTTTGGAACACTTATTAAATTATTACTGAGATTTTGCTGGGCCTCAGATGACATCTCTAATTGGTTCTGCTGCACGAAATTCATACTTTGGGTCCTTAAGTAAGCTGAGTTATCGATGTTGTAATTTAGGTCGGAAAATTTGCGTTCTCTTGAGCTTGTAAAAGAAAGCATGTAAAAAAGTTTGTGTTGAGTTGTTAGTTGAGTTGTAAATTGATCTGATTCGAAGAAGCCAATAAACAGCTGAAGAACGGAGCTGTGGCAACCATGATGTGTTAAAGCCTAGCTTAATTGACTTAGTTGGTCGTTTCCACTCGATACTCGTGACCCTCTTCCCACGAAGCCGCATTTTTCCAAAGCGAAATCTGCAGCTTGTCAAGTGTTGCACAGTTAAGCTAAAATTCTACGCTTAACAATTAAAACCTAAAATAACGTCCAAGCTTCAATAAAAATTACTTTATTAGACCTCCGAACGCGGCAAGCGGCCCTTCCGACGCAGAGAGGCGGCTGTATTCGCAAGCTAGCCACTGTATAGAGATTGGAAAACGTTGATGTAAATCTGTAGCACACATAACAGCGGCACCTTGCAGGCGGGAAAAACTTAACGAAAAGGACATTTTGTTTCAAATATGTTTTTTTTTTCATTAAACCTGATAAATCAACCAAAATCAGTCTCAAACGAGTAAGATTTGTCATGATAAACGATTTGAGATATTTTAGTTAACTCTTTCCCGTCAAGACTAGTATCTTCCCGACGTTAACGTCGGGAACCATTGAACCACTCCTGATGTCATCATTTTTTACGTTACCAAATTGTTTTGATAAGCAGCTAATACAGCAAGGACAGATCCATCAATATGTGTGTCCATTTTGAATATCGACTAAATTCTGGTAGAGCTATACCAGAAAAAACGTGTCCAATTTTGGGTGCAAAGTTGGGGGAAAATAGGCCAAGTCACCTAGTTGATCAATGTTCCATTTCCAGGTTTTTTGAAGGACTGAGGCCAAAACTTTTCCAGTGGATAGAAAGGGGATAAGGTGTAGAAGATAAAGAGAAAAGAAAGGGAGAGAAAAAGGAAAGCAAAAGAAGCGAGAAAAAAATTGGAAATGAATCAGCAAAAAAAAAAAAAAAAAAAAAGAGAAGTCCAAATTTTGGCTTATGCGCATGCGTGAAATCAAAATATTGTACAATTTACAACAGAAGCTGGCTCAAAATCTAGCTAAATTGTAAGAAAACGCTTTTGTAGCAAAGTTTAGTGGCATTTGGCAACATAGCACTCAAAAAACCGCTTTAACGGTAAAAAATGCGTTTTTTAAGGGAAAAAATCGGACGGGAAAGGGTTAATAAGAAAAATACGTGAAATGATATATTCTGTTTTCTGAGATTGCTTCCGGGCTTTTGAAAGGCATTTTATGTAAGATAACACAGATCGATGTCTTCGCATTCTGTAACTAGCTGAAAATTTAAGATGGATAACATTTTAGGAAATGTAATCTTATCCCTTGAATTTCCAAGCTGCCGTTGGCTCTCAGAAAATGGTAGCTGGCCTTATTTCGCACCCTTCTCTTACATCGCCGGGTCTCCAAATTTTTCAATGACTTCAAATTCAGTGACATGAAATTTTCAATGAGGACACAATGGTCAAGCGGTGAAATTTACTTTTAAATCGTATCTATGACAAAATGCTCGATTTGATACGTAACTAGAGGGTGGTCAGTGGGTGTCCAATTACAGCTTGGATAGCTGTAATCGGACAACTATGCTGCGCGCGCGTCAATCAGGTGCACTAAAATGGGTTCCTTTTATGGCTGTTTCTCTACTGCTTGCAAAACTGTTAATTAAAAATATATCCCCGAAAGGCACGTAGATTTTCTACTCTCGCATGTTGTTATAGATTCGATTAATTGGTTACTGGACTTCGTCTCGTACAATTCAGGGGTAATAAACCTATCTTTTTTAGCCATGTTCTTTTTCATTTTTATGTCTATGTCTAACTTTATAGTAGTTTTTACACGTTGTACTGATTATTATGATGTTTCATTTTTTATATATATTCATGATTACTTGTAAGAGCATTGAGACTTCGTTAAATGTTCCTAGCACTTGTATAGTGTTGTTATTATTATTATTATTATTCGTCCTCGTAATTTCAAATCGTCCTCGCGCTCAGCGCTCAATTTAAAATTACTCGCCCGATTACTCCCTGAAATGTACTCCACTCTGTCATATTACCATTGCTAATCGATTGTACATGGTTGATATCATTTGCGCGGATAAAAGAGAAATTACTTGTCGCGGTTTGAAAACAACAGTTGCAGAAGGGCGAGAGCCCGCAGCCAACGCGAATCTGATTGGCTATCACCAGCCATGATTTTAATAGGACAGTGTAATTGGACAGTGTACGCGTCATGCCTAAGAAATTGGAGAGTACGCGTCAGAGCGCGCGCTCCAAAAGTTCTTTTTTTTTTACCTATCTCGCGAATAAAACTGTTGTCTATTCCTTCTGCGCTATGTTTTCTCCTCTTTCTTTCTCGAATTTTGTTATAGATGTGTTTAATTGGTAACAGGACTTCGTGTCGTCCAATTCGGTCTGTAATCATACTCCTGATTAAACAAATCGGACGACCGCATAGCGGGAGTCCGATTTTGTTAATCACTCGTGTAATTACAGACCGAATTGGACTCCACTCAGTCCTATTACCATTATTAATCATAACTATAACAACATTCTAAAATCTGATTGGCTATCGCCAGCCATGATTTATAATGGTAGTAGGACTGAAAGGAGTTCAATTTGGTCCGTAATCATACGAGTGATTAACGAAATCTTTAATCAGGAGTATGATTACAGACCGAATTGGACGACACTAAGTAATGTCACCAATTAATCATGTCTATAACAAAATTCGAGAAAGGAAAAGGAGAAAACGTTCCGAAGAAGGAATAGACAATAGTTTTAATTTGAAGATGCGAAAAACAAAAAGAACTTGTTCAAGTGTAACTGATCCATTAGAGCGCGCGCCCTGACGCGTACTGTCCGATTACTTCCGCATGATGCGTGCACTGCCCAATTACACTGTCCTATTAATGCTCCAATTGTACTTCACTCCCTCCAATTACCATTGCTAATCGATTGTACATGGCAAATGTCATTTGCGCGGATAAAAGAGAAATTACTTGTCGCGGTTTGAAAGGGAAAGTTGTTGAATGGCGAGAGCCTGCAGCCAACGCGAAGCCACGAAGGAAATGACAGTAAATTTTAGTGAACTCAGAAAAATCATTTCATGTTTGAGCAAATCTTGGAGCAGAATAAAGATTACTTTTATAAAAACTTGTTTTCAAAGTCTGCATTGAGTATTTTGACTTAATTTGCGAAGCCATGCTCCACTAACTTGTTTGAAAGTCTTGCATGTTTCAAAACCGTCTCACTGAATTTTTCTTTCTTACTGTTAAAAGAATGAAGTCAATTTTTATGATTCTGAACTGTTATTGATAATAAATTCGGTGGTAAGATTGTCAAAGTTTGTTGTGGACTGATCCATTCCCTCAAATTTGTGACGAAATTTATTATCAATAACAGTACAGATGCAGAACGAGCATAACGATGTAATTATGAAAATGCCGAAGTCGTAACTTAACATAACACCAAAAAGACCACAGATGTATTACGTTATCGTCTGAAACTTTAGATAAGAGCAGTTTTGGTCGCTGGGCGCTTTTAAAATTGGCAAGCTCGACGTTCATGGCCATAACGTTTAGGTATTGAAACAAAAGGGGCACCCAAGGAGAAACTTTTAGCGAACTACTTGGAATATTATTTTCTACTTTCTTACATTGTTTCAGAGCTTTTGAAAGACAAATTTGTGTAAGCTAACGCAAGTTCATTTGCTCGGAGTTCAGTTTTAGCTCAGAATTACTGAAGGCCGAAGAAAATTTTGGGAAACACAATCCTATCCGCCAAATTTCCGCGCTGCTGATAGCTCTCCGAAAATGCTAGCTTGGCTTATTTTACACTCTAAAGACTAAACAACCTCTTTTCCCCTTCGGAATTAATCTGTCTCCCTGCTGATAAAGTCTGGAGTGATGTCTTGCCAAAGAAACTCTAGTTTTCATTGTAAATAATTCGAATATCTCAGGCGATTTAGGCCTTCCAAACAGATATTCTTTGAGAAGGAATCAGCCAAAGGAAAGATTTAAGCACTGAAATTTGCACCCTTCTCTTACATCGCCGGATCTCCAAATTTTTCAATGACTTCAAATTCAGTGACATGAAATTTTCAATGATGACACAATTGTCAATCGGTGAAATTTACTTTTTTATAATAAGTTCTGTAGTAACATTGTCAAAGTTTGCTGTGGATTGACCCACTCGCGCAACTTTGGCGATATTGTGACGAAATTTATTATCAATAACACTACGGATGTAGAACGAGCATAACGATGAAAAAATGTCGAAGTCGTAACTTAACTAAGACCAAAAAGATCACAAATGTAACGTTATCGTCTAAAACTTTAGTTACGAGCAGTTTTGGTCGCTGGGCGCTTAAAAAATAGGCAAGCTCGACGTTCATGGCCATAACGTTTAGGTATTGAAACAAAAGGGGCACCCAAGGAGAAACTTTTAGCGAAGTACTTGGAATATTATTTTCTACTTTCTTAGATTGTTTCAGAGCTAGTCTAGAGCTTTTGAAAGACAAATTTGTGTAAGCTTACACTAGTTGATCTGTTCGGAGTTCAGTTTTAGCTCAGAATTAAGGCGGAAGAAAATTTTAGGAAACACAATCCTAACTACCGAATTTCCGAGCTGCTGATAGTTCTCCAAAAATGCTAACTGGCCTTATTTTACACTCTAAAGTCTAAACGACTTATTTCCCTCCTCCGGAATTAATCAGTCTCCCTGCTACGAAAGCCTAGAGTGATGTCTTGCCAAAGAAATCTAGTTTTCACCGCAATTATTCCGAATATCTCGGGCGATTTAGGCCTTCCGAACAGATATTCCGTGAGAAGGAACCAACCAAAGGAACAATTTAAGCACTGAAATTTGTCGGTAAAGTACGGTAAGGTATTCTTTGAGATTTCATGTTTTGTTCTCTTCAGTGCTTCACTTACCTGTTTGGCCTGTGTGTTGTGATAAAGTGTATCGCAAGAATTTTTGTCCAACTGAGCTGCCTCATGGAAGACGCCTTTAAACTTGTCAAACTCGTTTAAACTCGTTTATGATGGATTTGTCATGCGTTCTGCGCATGCGATGGTTCAGCTGTGTTAAGTTATGTTATGTTATGAGCAATTATGCTTTGTTATGAGCAATTAACCGATTAAAACAAACAGGTAAAACAGGAAACGAATGATGTGTGTTTGTTTTTGGCAACGGATTTTATTAACTGTTCGCAGTCAAATCCCAATAATAGCCTTTTCCTTTGACGTGATTTTTTCCCTTTCTTATTCGGAGACGGCTTTTACGTAGTGAGATTGTTAAGAAAAAGGACAATATGTTGCAGTTGCCGATATGATTTCGATTCATAAAGTACCTTATTTTCGCAACCTTAATAAAGTGGAGCGTTAATTTTTATAACGATTATTTCTACCATTCTGATCCCAAATTGTGAATCTTGTCCTTTGCAATAGCCAATTTGATACAAAACAGCTTTCTCTGTTTGGCATTTTCTTACTGAACTTTTGATACATTGTGTACAAGTTCAATCTTGCCATCATCAGAATCGTCTCTCAAGATACAATTCATTATATTTCACAGAAAAGGCTTAAGAAATGATCAACAGATAGATATTGATGCTTTATCAAAAATACGTCGCAGCCTTAGGTGGCTGAATTGTGTATTACTGTACATATAAAATCTAAAAATCTATACTGTAATGAAGGTAAATGCATTTAAAAATAAGATTTAAGTAAAAAAAAAAGTATCATCCAAGCTACAGTTATGGTCCAATAAACACTTATGATCCAATAAAAACATTCAAGATTTATTAGCCTGATGACATAAAGCCATCAAAAAACTATTCTTGAACCTATTAGCCTTACAATGCGGGAGACTATACGTGAGCGGGCGCCCTAGGTTGAATCGTGTGGAAAATGCTGGCGGCAAAAGCGTTCTTAGTTTATGCTGGGTATCGCTAACTATGCTCTCGAAAGTGTGCTTACAGATGTTATCATGATGTAATGCTATTGTGGGCAGGCCTAGCCTACTCAGCGCATGATGGTACTCCATATATGGGCAACACACTCTTTCTCTTAAGAATACGAGATCGAACGTCACTTTTCCTGCGTCTGTACGCAGTCTGAAGATTTCCGCCCTCGAGTTTATTCCCTTTAGCGGAGAATCATGACTTCTCGTTCGCGTTTATTTCTTTATTGTATAGTACAGTATTTTTTTGTTTAACAAGGTACCTTATTATAGCATTTTAACTGACGCTTCATAAAATTATTCACGTTAATTTGGACGCATGTAAATCGCTAGGAACGCTGACATGGTCAATTTGTACGATTTTGGTCACAAATTCTGCATCCTGTGATCAGCAGTTAATATCCAAACTGATAAAGATGAGCGAAAGATAAGCAGGAACACGTAAATAAAACTGTATTACCTGGCACACTCTTAAGGTTTTTGACAACCTAAGATGCTATTGATTAACTTGTTTTGGACGTTAATGTACATAAGTTTTCTTCAACGTCTAGTGTCAGAAGTTTATCATCAACAACAACAACAACAACAACAATCCTTGTCCACAGAACTCCATTTCTCGCAAAATAGTTGAGCTCGCTAGCGAAATAAAATCCCCAGTATAGCAGAGGCGCCTGGGTTACCTTTTGAGTTGAATTTTTGGTTTGGTAACTCTGAGTGGGTTAAAAATCTAAAATGATTAGAGACGTAACAGCCTGTCAAAACTGGGTGGGGGGGGGGGGGGGGACTGGAATTCAAGCCATGCCAACAAACGAGATGCTGGTACTTTTAAGGAACCCAGTCTCCCTGATCTGAGCCTTTCAAATTTTGACAGCAGGTTTTGAGCAGGGTTTTTTAGAGAACGTTCCGAAAAACAAAATTTTTTGGCGCATCAGGAAGAGTTTACACCAGTGCATGGCACTTGAACTTTCGGCAATTATTAGCCTGACGTTCGTAGTTTGGATGGCTTTTTGTCGAGCATGATCAACGCGGGCACTCCCTCATGAAAAGAGGCCTCTAAAATCGGTGAAGGGGGCCAATCGTGTCGTCATTAATTATATTTCTAGAATAAACTCTACAAGCCGAACATAACCAGAAATTTACGACTCTAAACCATATATAATATTTAACAATTATTCTACGAGGGCGCGCTGGATATCGAATGATAGATAACCAACGAGGCGCGTAGCGCCGAGTTGGTTATAATCATTTGATATCCAGCAAGCCCGAGTAGAATAATTGTTTTATTAAAAACTTAACCACTATTTAGAAAAAAAATCAGAAAGAACGGGAAAAATGAGAAAAGAAATTTAAGCGGAACAAGAATCGATCACATGACTGAACGAAAAAGGCGCCAAAACCTTGCGAAGTGTTGCAGCGTTTCATTGCAAAGCTGAATGAATCAATGAAAACTGCTCGAAAGTGAGCAAAGTAGCACACGTTTTGGAAAAAATCTTCTAATTATTGGCTCTGAAATATGGTACATGTTTGATTTTTCCTGAACATTGTTGTAATCATCGTTCAAAGCGGATTGAAGCTGTACAATTTCACCATATAGCTGCTGGAGTTGAAACTGAACAAGTTTGTAATCTGTTCGCACAACGGAGCCATCATGTGCGTGTTTGATCGAACTGAAGACAGAACAAATTTGAACAGTTGAACTTGAAGAGGTATTTTCTATGCAGCTCAGAAGCAAGATTACTGTAGCGAGGAACATTAGAATTCACCATCATAGTTTGTTAAACGCAAAGCGCAAAATGCAGTTGTTCTCGGTTTAGAGGTTGCGGACGGAATGGTAAAAACAACATTCAAACAACTGGAAAAGCGATTCAACTCCGTTTACATGGTATCCAATTTCTATTTGAGCATTTGGACCTGTTGGAACACAGAGCTACAACAAGTGCAGGTAAACCAGTGTCCTGATTTTGCATGTTAAAGCCGAAAAACAATCTTGGCCTTCCTTCCTTCTTGGTCGTTTGCAGCTAGCTGTATTTTTTTTAGCACTTGTTTAGACTGCTTCATGATTTTCGCACCGACTCGCCATGAATGTGTGATAGTTTTTATTAAATGCTCCAGCCCCATTTCATTGTGTTTTATTTTATGCCTTGTCTTGATATTTTGAAGTGGAAATCCTTTCTGATAATACCTACCGTTTGTTCAATTTCAATGATCGACGTGACGATCGATGAAAGAAATTAATTGTAAACACAACGCTTAATGCTTAAATTTCCAGTTCTGCACAGTTTCTTCAAACAATTTTGACTTGTGTTAGACGACGCTGTTGGTGATGCTTGTTGGTGACGTTGTTGGAATTTCTGCTTAATTTAAATTTGCTGGCAAGTGATTTTTCTCGTCCATTTTTCTCGCCGGGTTGCTCACGAGGAAAAAACTTTCAGCTCACTTTGTTGTTGAGTGTTCATTGACCATATTTGGTCGCAGCAGGTATATGAGCTGATAGCCTAGCTCCGTTGAGCCAATCAAAATGCTAGAAATCCAATATACCTAGTCCAGTTTTTAATGAATAGATTTAGCCAAGCCTAAAAGCGGAGCCCCCTTTTTGTTTTGTCTGTTTTTTGCTTTTGTTTTTTGTTTTGTTTTTTTGTTTTGTTTTTGCTGGCAGTTATTAATTTGTGAAAATACTCTCATCCAAGTCGTTTTATTAAAAAAAAAAAAAAACAAAACAAAAAACAAAGAAAAAAAAGAAAAAAATTCTTGCTCCCGCTGAGTGTCGAACCCGTGTCGTCGGCGTGAGATGCCGGTAGCTAGTCCACTAGGCCATGGGCGTTTGACATTGGTTTCGAAGTTAATTTTAATACCTATTTCTTTCTTCGTGACAAGCTGCCTATCAGCATGAAAATGCTGGTGTTTTTCCCGGCAAAATGTGTTCGAAACGCCGTAAAAACCATGGTTGTGGACAGAAAGAACCAAAAAGCACTAGCTCTGCTATATTTGGCGTCGAAACCGCAGCGAAAAGCTGCGAACTCAAGCGGTGTGCCGACCGAGTTTGAACAGAACCGACGAGGCAAATTTAAACTTTTTGCCTGAACTTTATCGCCGAATTTCTTTCGCCTAGATTGAACTTTTCCCCTTCCACCAAAAATACAACTGAGTGTTCTTTTGAACTTTTTTTTTTCATTAACAAATTTGTTTTTGACTTTTGTTGTCTTTGCTTGTTTTGCTACAACGCGGGTCAACATGCGATTTCGCGCCGAAAACACACGGGATTCAGCACAGGGTTATATCCATGTGGGAAGTGTATTGGTAGCCCTGTGGTGCGGACGGACGGACGTACGTATGTACGGACGGACGGATGTACGGACGTACGGACGGACGGTCACGTGACTACTACGTCACTACCAAAATTTTTTGGCTTGATAGATTACCAAATTTCTTTAGCAATGGAACTCCGCTGACGCGCTAGCGCGCTGGCTCCGCTATTATACGAGTGGAGAGTCCACTCTACAATAAACAGGGGCACCCAACGGGTTCGTTTCAGGAAATATCTGTTTGGTAGGCCTAAAATCGCCTCAGATTTTCGGATCTAATTGAAGTGAAAGCTAGAGACTTCTTGGGCGAAACATAACGTCGGTCCGAAAGAGAGACAAATGTATCGTTTAAAGTGCAAAATAAGGCCAGCAAGCATTTTCAAAGAGCCATCAGCAGCTCGGAAATTCGGCGGATAGGATTCTGTTCCCTAAAGTTTTCTGTAGCATAAATTTTCAGCTAAGGCCAAACAGATCAATCTGTATTAGCTTAGAAAGCAGAAAATGTTATTTCAAGTATTTTGCCAAAATTTTCTCGTTGGGTGCCACTGAATAAAGGGATAAAATCATTTCTCGGTTCAGTTAAAACCAAAAATAGCACGTCCTTCCGCAGATCAATTTCGCCCACTGACAAGTTTATTTGGAACTGTTTCAATGGCAACACGGCCTTTTCCGGATATTAATTGCTGTGTGACTTAACTTGAGCTAAGATGTTAAGATACCATACTATTTACATAAAAACAGGAAATTGAGAAGAACTGAAAATGCGGATTATTAAATACTTTCACAAAAACAGAGATTCATTCCAGAGTTTAATTTGGGTGATTTCAGTTTACAAAATTGACATTGGCATATTAAGTAAAAACAACACGCCAATTAAATTGTAAACAAAGAAGACATAACCGCGGAAACGAAACTTAAATCGCGCAGTAGATTTAACTCAAATCCTCTTGTTTAGAACTTCGCCGCTTTTGGGAGCGAAGGAATGAAACGATGGATGGAACGACAAAAGGGAGTTACGACTGACTGGTGTCCGACGCCATCTTGTTTGGGGGGCAAAGACGAAAGCTTGTGACTGTTCAGAGATCTCTTTCTAAGGCGCACACTCGACATCATCACCAATCTTATGTCTCAGAGACGTGTGTCTGTCTTACTGTAAGGGGGGGGGGGGGTACGAAATCTATTTTTGGAGGACGTTCGCATCAATTATGTTAAAGAACAAAATACAAACAGCAGGAAATTCACACTTAAATTTATTTTATCGTATAATATAAAGGGATGTTAGCTTGGTGTTGGAAAAGTGATAGAGAAATATAAATTGCATTAGTAATCGTATAGAAATATTCTATTGTTATGGGGTACAATTTGTATTTTTTGTTTGGGTTATTCACGGTTTTGATTCTAAATGCGCAGAACCAAGTAGTGATTGTGTTGTGCTTAGTTCTCTCTCACGTTCCATGGTTTGCACTCTGTTCATTAGCAATGTAAGCAATGTTTGTTGCTAAATCGAGTTTCCTTTCAGTTAGATCATCTTTAAAATTCTTCCCCTTCAGTGAGTTTTCACGGCTCCGAAAACGGCCTTTCCTTCTATCTAATTAGCTATGCACCTTCTTATCCAGTGAGATTTTGGAACACTCGTTAAATTATTACTTAGACTGATTTTGCTGGGCCTCAGATGACATTTCTAACTAATTCTGCCGCACGAAATTCACGCTTTGGGTCCTTAGGTAACTAAAGATGAATTATTGATGTTGTAATTTAGGTTGGAAAATTTCTGTTCTCTTGAGCTTGTAAAAGAAAGCATGTAAAAAAAGTTCGTGTTGAGTTGTAAATTGATCTGAGTCGAAGAAACCAATAAATGGGTGGAGAACAGAACATTGGTAACCATGATACTACAACAGCCGGTTAAGTTAAGTCCTACGCTTAACTAGTAAAACCTAAAATAAGGCCCAAGTTTTAATAAAAATTACTTTATTAGTCAACTGAATCTGTGGATAAATGTGTGTGTCTCAGGATGGCTAGGGTGAACATGAATTGCAAGATAATTGAGCCTGCTCTTCATTTTCCACTAAAGTTCCTCCAGGAATGCTACTGACCACCCAATTCTCCACCTTGTTTTGAACTTAGTCGACTAGAGATGAAATCGGTGACATTTTATTCCTGTCTTACTTATGATGTGCTTTATTTTGCTGTAAGTTTAGTGAACGCGCTCGGCCGATTTAAAATTATTGCCCTATTACTCCCTGAATTGTACTCCACTCCCTGCAATTACCATTGCTAATCGATTGTACATGGCTAATATTTTGGGCGGATAAAAGAGATATTACTTGTCACGATTTGAAAACAAAAGTTGCTGAGAGAGAGCCCGCAGCCAACGCGAGGCCACGAAGGAAATAAAGTAAATTTTAGTGATCTCAGAGAAATCATTCCATGTTTGAGCAAATCTTGGAGCGGAATAAAGGTTAGTTTTATAGAAACTTGTTTTCAAAGTCTACATTAAGTATTTTGACTTAATTTGCGAAGCCATGCTCCATTAACTCGTTTGAAAGTCTTGCATGTTTCAAAACCGTCTCACTGAATTTTCTTTCTTACTGTTCAAATAAATGAAGTCAATTTTTAGGACTCTGAACTGTTATTGATAATAAATTCGGTGGTAACATTGTCAACGTTTGCTGTGGACTGATCCACTCGCCCAACTCTGGCGATATTGTGACGAAATCTATCATCAATAACAGTACGGATGCAGAACGAGCATAACGATGTATGTAATTATGAAAATGCCGAAGTCCTAACTTGACATAAGACCAAAAAGACCATAAATGTAACGTTATCGTCCGAAACTTTAGATACAAGCAGTTTTGGTCGCTGGGCGCTTTTAAAATAGGCAAGCTCGACGTTCATGGTCATAACATTTAGGTATTGAAACAAAAGGGGCACCCAAGGAGAAACTTTTAGCGAAGTACTTAGAATCTGATTTTCTACTTTCTTAGATTGTTTCAGAACTTTTGAAAAAGAAATTTGTGTAAGCTAACACAAGTTGATCTGTTCGGAGTTCAGTTTTAGCTCAGAATTACTGAAGGCCGAAGAAAATGTTAGGAAACACACTCCTATCAGCCGAATTTCCGAGCTCCTGATAGCTCTCCAAAAATGCTAGCTGGCCTTGTTTTACAGTCTAAAGACTAAACGACTAATATTCCCTTCGGGAATTAATCAGTCTCCCTGCTACTAAAGTCTGGAGTGATGTCTTGCCAAAGAAATCTCTAGTTTTTCTTGCAATTAATTTGAATATCTCAGGCGATTTAGGCCTTCCGAACAGATATTCCATGAGAAGGAACCAACCAAAGGAACAATTTAAGCACTGAAATTTGCTCCCTTCTCTTAAATCGCCGGATCTACATATTTTTCAACGACTTCAAACAATTAATCCCAAATTGTATTCTCTCGGAGTACCTATTACGTTTCTTTCAAAATGCAGTTTTCTATTTGCTGTTTAGTTGTCAAATCCTGTCATTTCTGAGTTGAGTAGATTATACTTTGGAATGTTAATGGATTTAACCAAACAAAGAGTTGTTTATTGCGAAACATGCTCACCAGTGCATGACGAAGCCACCAAGACGCACGCGCGACGAGGTTTTCAACTATAAAAAAGTTTGTGGAGTGTACTAGCAATAAAAAGACGCACGACGTTTTCGTACAATTAGTGATAATTGGATACTCGTAATGTTTTCAAAGTTCTCAAATTACACTCGCCTAAAGGCGCGTGTAAAATTGAGAACTTTCAAAACATTAGGGACCGTTCATTTTTTATGGGGTAGGGGGGGCTGGTGGGATTTAATGGGTAGTACCTGTAAAATGTAATGACCCCCCTCTACATTAAAAATTTTTTACCTGGCCCCCCCCTTGTAGTCCTAAATATTTGAGATGACCCCCCCCAAAAAAAAGAAAGAAAAAAGGGATAAAGTAAATCTTACTAAAACTTATCAAGCTGAAAATTTAACAGTCAATTTTATCACTCAAGTCCTGCTGGAGTAAATGTCTTTATTCAGACAAGCACTAAAGGTAATTTTCTGGTAGGGGTTCGAGAAGTATCTTCCCCTGGAAAATTTCGAAAATTTAGAGATGCTCTAATGCAATTTGCTGCATTCTGAAGTACATAAACAGACAATTCATACCGGTTTAAAGCATTATTTTTGACATTATTATCAGTTGTTCAGTTGTTTAAGAATCAGACTAGCAGAGGGCAAAAAAGAGCTGACATTACCCTGGCTGTATTTTGTTATGAAACAGTTCGTGGGGTAGAGTAGCCGTTGGGTGTATAACGAAGTAGTGGGGTCCGGGGGCATTCTCCCCTGGGAAAATTTGAATTTTCAGAACCTTAGAAACGCTATTTTTGGCCTTCTGGCACTGATGTTTGCATTATTACAGAAGCTGTCACTACTAAAGTTAAAGGCAATTTTTTTGGTGACCCCCCCTTTACACACCATATTTTTTTGGCTGGCCCCCCCTTTGAAGCCATATTTTTTTACATGGCCCCCCTCAAATCCCACCAGCCCCCCCTACCTCATAAAAAATGAACGGTCCCTTACACGTACCCATTATCAATAATTGTACTCGAGGTCGTGCGATTTCCTATATGAATTGTACTCCACTCCCTCAATTACCATTGCTAATCGATTGTACGTGGCTGATATCATTTGCGCGGATAAACGAGAAATTACTTGTCGCGGTTTGAAAACAAAAGTTGTTGAATGGCGAGAGCCCGTAGCCAATGCGAAGCCAGGAAGGAAATGAAAGTAAATTTTAGTGAACTCAGAGAAATCACTTCATGTTCGAGCAAATCTTGGAGCGGAATAAGGATTAGTTTTATAAAAACTTGTTTCCAAAGTCTGCTTTGAGCATTTTGACTTAATTTGCGAAGCCATGCACCATTAACTTGTTTGAAAGTCTTGCATGTTTCAAAACCGTCTCACTGAATTTTCTTTCTTACTGTTCAAAAAAATGAAGTCAATTTTTGTGATTCTGAACTGTTATTGACAATAAATTCTGTAGTAACATTGTACAAGTTTGCTGTGGACTGATCTACTCACCCAACTTTGGCGATATTGTGAAGAAATTTATTATCAATAACAGTACGGATGCAGAACGAGCATAACGATGTAAAAATACCGAAGTCGTACCTTAACATAAGACCAAAAAAATCACAAATGTAACGTTATCGTCTGGAACTTTAGATACGAGCAGTTTTGGTCGCTGGGCGCTTTCAAAATAGGCAAGCTCGACGTTCATGGTCATAACGTTTAGGTATTGAAACAAAAGGGGCACCCAAGGAGAAACTTTTAGCGAAGTACTTGGAATATTATTTTCTACTTTCTTAGATTGTTTCAGAACTTTTGAAAAAGAGATTTGTGTAAGCTGACACAAGTTGATCTGTTCGGAGTTCAGTTTTAGCTCAGAATTACTGAAGGCCGAAGAAAATGTTAGGGAACACACTCCTATCAGCCGAATTTCCGAGCTCCTGATAGCTCTCCAAAAATGCTAGCTGGCCTTGTTTCACAGTCTAAAGACTAAACGACTAATATTCCCTTCGGGAATTAATCAGTCTCCCTGCTACTAAAGTCTGGAGTGATGTCTTGCCAACGAAATCTCTAGTTTTCATTGCGATAAATTCGAATATCTCAGGCGATTTAGGCCTTCCGAATAGATATTCCATGAGAAGGAACCAACCAAAGGAACAATTTAAGCACTGAAATTTGCAGCCTTCTCTTACATCGCCGGATCTCCAAATTTTTCAATGACTTCAAATTCGGTGACATGAAATTTTCAATGGGGACACAATTGTCAATCGGTGAAATTTACTTTTGTATAAGAAATTCTGTAGTAACATTGTAAAAGTTGGCTGTGGACTGATCCACTCACCCAACTTTGGCGATATTGTGATGAAATTTATTATCAATAACAGTACAGATCCAGAACGAGCATAACGATGTAAAAATGTTAAAGTAGTAACTTAACATAAGACCAAAAAGATCACAAATGTAACGTTATCGTCTGAAACTTTAGATACGAGCAGTTTTGGTCGCTGGGCACTTAAAAAATAGGCAAGCTTGACGTCCATGGTCATAACGTTTAGGTATTGAAACAAAGGGGCACCCAAGGAGAAACTTTTAGCGAAGTACTTAGAATCTGATTTCCTACTTTGTGCGATTCTTTCAGAGCTTTTGAAAGACAAATTTGTGTAAGCTAACACAATTTGATCTGTTCGAAGTTCAGTTTTAGCTCAGAATTACTTAAAGGCGAAGAAAATGTTAGGAAACACACTCCTATCCGCCGAATTTCCGAGCTGCTGATAGCTCTCCGAAAATGCTAGCTGGCCTTATTTTACAGTCTAAAGACTAAACGACTTATATTCCCTTCGGGAATTAATCAGTCTCCCTGCTACTAAAGTCTGGAGTGATGTCTTGCCAAAGAAATCTCTAGTTTTTCTTGCAATTAATTTGAATATCTCAGGCGATTTAGGCCTTCCGAACAAATATTCCATGAGAAGGAACCAACCAAAGGAACAATTTAAGCACTGAAATTTGTCGGTAAAGTACGGTAAGTTATTCTTTGAGATTTCATGTTTTGTTCCTATCAGTACTTCACTTACCTGTTTGGCCTGTGTGTTATGATAAAGTGTATCGCAAGAATTCTTGTCCAGCTGAGCTGCCTCTCGGAAGACGCCTTTACTTTTATCACCACTTGTTAAACTCGTTTAACAAGTTTAACACTTGTTAAACAGCGCATGCGATGGTTCAGTTATGTTATGCTAAAACATGAACAATTAACATAAACAAATAGCTGAAACAGGAAACGGATGATGTATGTTCGTTTTCGGGAACGGAACGGATTTTCTTAACTGTTCACAGTCAGACGGTTACGAAAAAGGAAAATATGTCCCAGTTGTCAATATGACTTCGATTCATTAATTACCTCGCATTTTCCGCCACCTTAATAAAGTGGAGCGTTAATTTTTATAACGATAATTTCTACCGTTTTGATCCCAAATTGTGAATCCCAAATTGTGAATCCCCGGTGTAGCAGACGCACCTGGGTTATGTTTTGGGTTGAAGATTTCATTTAGCAACTATAAGTGCAGTTAAAAATCTAAAATGGCCACAAGTAGAATTATTTTGGTCGGTTTTGGGTTGGAATTCTCGAAAAAATGACTAGAGATGAAGCAAACTTTCAAAACTGGGAGGGGGGGGGGGGAGGGGAATCGGGAATTCAAGCAGTGCCAAGAAACGAGATGCTGGTACTTTTAAGGAGCCTAGTCTCCCTGATTAGAGCCTTTCAAATTGTGAGAGCAGGTTTTGAGCAGGGTTTATTCAGAGAACGTTTCCGCAAAACATCTTTTGGCGCACCAGTAAGAATTTGCACCAGCGCGTGGCACGCAAACTTTCGCCAAGTATTAGCCTGACGTTCGTAATTTGGATGGCTTTTTGTCGAACATGATAGACGTGGGCACTCCCTCATGAAAAGAGGCCTCTAAATCGGCGAAGGGGGCCAATCGCGTCGTCATTAATTATATTAGGCACTTTCTAGAATAAACTCTGCAACCGATCATAACCAGACAATTTACGACAATGAACCATATATAGAGAGAATATATGTATAAAGAGAATTAAGCATCTGCTCCCTTTTTATGCAAGAAAGATCTATGTCACAACAATGGTCATCCCAATACTTGAATATGCAAGTATCGTATGGGGCGAGAAAAACAACAAAGTTTTAATGGATTCTATCCAAGCTCGCCAAAATAGAGCAGCCAAGATGGTCCTGGATAGGGCGCCACATTCGTCTTCAACTGAAGCACTTGCAGATCTGAACTGGGTGAATCTTACAACCAGAAGACAAATGAAACGCTGCCTTTATATGAACAATTTAATAAACTTGAACAATAGAAACAACATGATTATCCGAGGTTCGGTCCGTCACAGTCACAACAGTCGGTCAAAGGACACTGTTCGAATCATAAAATCAGATACTAACTGGGGACTGCTTAGATCCCTAAATAGTGCCTTACTTGACTGGAATGCCCTGCTTATGGAGATGAGAAACCTATCTCATAATGCTTTTAGAATATCGTTACATAATAGGTTTAAAGTTTAAAATAGCTTTCCATTTTCTTCAACTTTTAAGTAGAACTTAAGTGTTTAATCCCTCTTAATTCTTTTCTAATATTTAAATATTAGCATCTTAGTATTTTTAGTTAAATTTTATCTTCTTATATTTTCACAGTGCCCTATTGAAAACCACCTTGCGTCATATAGGCCATGTGTATAAAGAATTGCATTATTTATTTATTTATTTATTATTTATATAATTATATATTATACGAGTGGAGAATTCACTCTACATTAAAGGGATAAAAGGCTTTTCTCGATTCAGTTAAGACCAAAAATAGAATGCCCTTCAACAGATCCGTTTAGCCTACTGACAAAGTTTATTTGTGTATTTGGAATTGTTTGAATGGCCACACGGCTTTTTCCGGACATTAATTGCTGTATGACTTAAGATGTTAAGATACGATACTATGTACATAAAAACAGGAAACTGAGAAGAACTGGAAATGCGGATTATTAAATACTTTCATAAAAACGGAGATTCATTCCAGAGGTTAATTTGCGTGATTTCAGTTTACAAAATTGACATTAGCATATAAAGTAAAAACAACGCGTCAATTAATGTAAACAAAGAAGACATAACCGCAGAAACGAAACTTAAATCTCGCGGTAGATTTAACTCAAATCTTCTTGTTTAGAACTTGGAATGAAACGATGGATCAAACGATAGAAGGGAGTTACGATTGACCGGTTCTTCGGGGGGGGGGGGAGGGGGGGCAAACACGAAAGCTAGTGACTGTTCAGTGATCTCTTTCTAAGACACACATCGTCGAGATCACCACCAATTTTCCGTCTTAGTGAAGTTTCTGTCTTAGGGAGGTACGAAATCTATTTTGGTAACACTTTGAAAAGGAAAAAGATACGTTCGCATCAATTATGTTAAAGAACAAAAATACAAACAACAGGAAATTCACGCTTAAATTAATTTTATCGTATAATATAAAGGGATATTTAGTTTGTGTTGGAAAAGTGATAGAGAAATATGAATTGTATTAGCAAACGTATAAAAATATTCTATTGTTATGGGATACAATTTGTATTTTTGGTTTGGGTTATTCACACTTTTGATTCTAAATGAGCAGAACCAAGTAAAGGTTGTCTGGTGCTCAGTTCCTTCTCACCTTCCACGGGGAGTTTACACTCGCTTACTTTACTTACACCCGTTTTATTAGTCACCTTTGCATTAATGTTGATTGCTAAATCGAGTTTCCTTTTAGTTAGATCATCTTTAAAATTCTTCCCCTTCAGTGAGCTTCCACGGTTCCGAAAACGGCCTTTCCTTCTATCTAATTAGCTATGCATCTTCTTATCTAGTGAGATTTTGGAACACTTCTTAAATTATTACTGAGACTGATTTTGCTGGGCCTTAGATGACATTTCTAACTGTTTCTGCCGCACAAAATTAACACTTAGGTCCTTAGGTAACGAAAGATGAATTATTGATGTTGTAATTTAGGTTGGAAAATTTCCGTTCTCTTGAGCTTGTAAAAGAAAGCATGTGAAAACGTTCGTGTTGAGTTGTAAGCGGAGTTGTAAATTGATCTGAGTCGAAGAAACCAATAAATGGGTGGAGAACGGAGCAGTGGCAACCATGATACTACAACAGCCGGTTAAGCCAAAATCCTAACTAGTAAAACCTAAAATAAGGTCCAAGCTTTAATAAAAATTACTTTACTAGTTTGCTGAAACTGTGGATAAATGTGTGTGTCTCAGGATGGCCAGGGTGAACATGAATTGCAAGATAATTGAGCCTGCTCTTCATTTTCCACTAAAGTTCCTCCAGGAACGCTACTGAGCACCCAATTCTCCTCCTTGTTTCGAACTTAATCGACCTGAGATGAAATCGCTCCTATCACGCTCCTATCATCTTCGGATTCTGTTGCTGAAAATTCAAGTTGGAGAACATTTTAGGAAGGCAATCTTATCCCTTGAAATTCCAAGTTGTCGTTGGCTCTCCGGAAATAGTAGCTGGCCTTACATCGCCGGTTCTCAAAGTTTTTCAATGACTTCAATTTCAGTGACATGACATTTTTAATGAGGACACAATTGTCATTCGGTGAAATTTACTTTTTAATCGTATCTTTAACAAAATGCTCGATTTTGATTGGTTCTCCGCCACGTAACTGGAGGGTGGTCACGTGGGTCGCCAACTACAGCTGTCCAGTCTGAACTTTCCGTAATTGGATAGCTGTGCGCGCTGCGCGCGCGTCAATCCAAAGGTGCACTGAAATGGGTGCACTCGTAATTTCAATTCGTCCTCCCGCTACGCGCTTTGCCCATTTAAAAATTATCGCCTGATTACTCCCTGAATTGTACTCCACTCCCTCCAATTACCATTGCTAATCGATTGCACATGGCTAATATCATTTGGGCGGATAAAAGAGAAATTACTTGTTGCGGTTTGAAAGCAAAAGTTGTTGAATGGCGAGAGCCCGCAGCCAACGCGAAGCCACGAAGGAAATGAAAGTAAATTTTAGTGAACTCAGAAAAATCATGCCATGTTTGAGCAAATCTTGGAGCGGAATAAAGGTTAGTTTTATAGAAACTTGTCTCCAAAGTCTGCTTTGAGTATTTTGACTTAATTTGCAAAACCATGCTCCATTAACTAAATCTCCGATTTGAAAGTCTTGCATGTTTCAAAACCCTCTCACTGAGTTTTCTTTGTTACTGATTTAAAAAAAAATTGAAGTCAATTTTTATGATTCTGAACTGTTATTGATAATAAAATCTGTAGTAACATTTTCAAAGTTTGCTGTCGACTGATCCACTCGCCAAACTTTGGCGATATTGTGACGAAATTTATGATCAATAACACTACAGATGCAGAACGAGCATAACGATGTAAAATGTCGAAATCGTAACTTAGCATAAGACCATAAAGATCACAAATGTAACGTTATCGTCTGAAACTTTAGATAAGAGCAGTTTTGGTGGCTGGGCTCTTTCAAAATAGGCAAGCTCGACGTTTATGCTCATAACGTTTAGGTATTGAAACAAAAGGGGCACCCAAGGAGAAAAATTTTGGCGAAGTACTTGGAACGTTATTTTCTGCTTTCTTAGAATGTTTCAGAGCTTTTGAAAGACAAATTTGTATAAGCTAACAGAAGTTGATCTGTTTGGAGTTCAGTTTTAGCTCAGAATAAGGCCAAAGAAATACCTTACGAAACCCAATCCCATCCGCCGAATTTCCGAGCTGCTGATAGCTCTGCGAAAATGTTAGCTGGCCTTATTTTACACTCTAAAGACGAAACGATTTATTTTCCCCTCCGGAATTAATCAGTATCCCTGCTGACGAAAGTCTGGAGTGATGTCTTGCCAAAGAAATCTCTAGTTTTCACTGTAATTCATCCGAATATCTCAGGCAGTTTAGGCCTTCCGAACAGATATTCCATGAGAAGGAACCAACCAAAGGAACAATTTAAGCACGGAAATTTGTCGGTAAAGTACGGTAAGTTATTCTTTGAGATTTCATGTTTTGTTCTCTTCGGTACTTCACTTACCTGTTTGGCCTGTGTGTTGTGATAAAGTGTATCGCAAGAATTCTTGTCCAACTGAGCTGCCTCGTGGAAGACGCCTTTACTAGTATCACCACTTGTTAAACTCGTTTAACACGTTTACCACTTGTTAAACTCGTTTAACAAGTTTACCACTTGGTAAACTGCGCAAGCGATGGTTCAGTTATGTAAACAAATAGTTGAAGCAGGAAACGGATGATGTGTGTTCGTTTCCGGGAACGAATGTTATTAACTGTTTGCAGTCAAATCCCAAAAATGGCCTTTTCCTTTAGGCGATTTTTCCCCTTTTTTATTTGCAGATGCTTTTAAGTAATGAGTTTGTTAATAAAAAGGACAATATCTCCCAACTGCCGATATGACTTCGATTCATAAAGTACCTTGCATTTTCCGCCCCCTTAATAAAGTGGAGCGTTACTTTTTATAACGATAATTTCTACCATTTTGATCCCAAATCGTGAATCTTGTCCTGAGCAGTAGCCAATTTCATATAAAACAGCTTTCTCTGTTTGGAATATTCTCACTAAACTTTTGATACATTGTGTACATGTTTAACCTCGTCATCAGCAGAATTGTCTCTCAAGATACAATTCGTTACATTTCACACAAAATGCTTATGAAATGATCAACATACTCTTTCTCTTTAGAATACGAGATCCTACGTCCCTTTTGTCCGTGAAGCAAAGGGAGTAAGAGACGTCTGCACACAGCCCAAAGATCTCTACCCTCGAGTTTATTCCCTTTAGCGCAGAATTATGCCTTCTCTTTTGCGTTAATTTCTTTATGGTAAACTACAGCGTCAATTTTCTGTAAAAAGGTACCTTATTATAGAAAACTATAACACTCCATAAAATTATTGATGTTAATTTGGACGCATGTAAATCGCTAGCAACGCTATTTTCTCGACCTTGAAAGTGGAGAGTTAATTCCTGACTTGGTTAATTTCTACCACTTTGGTCACAAATTCTGCATCCTGTGCTCAGCTTTTAATTACCAAACTGATAAAAATGAGCGAAACATAAGAAAGAACACTTAAATAAGAAAAAGGAAGTATTTACCTGGCACCCTCTTAAGGGTGTTAACAGCATGAAATGCTATTGATTAACTTGCTTTGGACGTTAATGTCATGATAGGTTTTCGACAACGTCTAGTGCCGGCAGAAGTAGATCATATTCACAGAATTCTAATCCTCGCTAGCTGGCCTTATTTTACACCTCTAAAGACTAAATGACTTGTATTCCCCTCCGGAATTAATCAGTCTCCCTGCTAATAAAGTCTGGAGTGATGTCTTCCCAAAGAAATCTCTAGTTTTTCTTGCAATTAATTCGAATATCTCAGGCGATTTAGGCCTTCCGAACAGATATTCCATGAGAAGGAACCAACCAAAGGAACAATTTAAGCACTAAAATTAGCACCCTTCTCTTACATCGCCGGATATCCAAATTTTTCAACGACTTCAAATTCAGTGACCTGAAATTTTCAATGAGGACACAATTGCCAATCGGTGAAATTTACTTTTTTATAATTTATAGTACACTCAACAAAATTACTCGCTTCTGATTGGTCGGGAGGAGTACAATTAATCCCAAATTGTATTCTGTCGGAGTACCTATTATGTGTCTTTCAAAATGCAGTGTTCTAATTGCTGTTTAGTTGTCAAATCCTGTCATTTCTGAGTTGAGTAGATTATACTTTAAAATGTTAATGGTTTTCTTTTTACCAAATAAAGAGTTGTTTACTGTGAAACATGATCACCAGTGCATGACGAAGCCACCAAGACGCACGCGCGACGAGGTCTTCAACTATAAAGAATTTTGTGGAGTGTGCTATAAATAAATAAAAAAATGCACGACGTTTTCGTACAATAAGTGATAATTGGATACTCGTAATGTTTTCAAAGTTCTCAAATTAGGCGCGTGTAATTTTGAGAACTTTCAAAACATTACGCGTAACCATTATCACTAATTGTACTCGAGGTCGTGCGATTTCCTATACGAATTGTACTCCACTCCCTCCAATTACCATTGCTAATCGATTGTACGTGGCTGATATCATTTGCGCGGATAAACGAGAAATTACTTGTCGCGGTTTGAAAACAAAAGTTGTTGAATGGTGAGAGCCTGCAGCCAATGCGAAGCCAGGAAGGAAATGAAAGTAAATTTTAGTGAACCCAGAGAAATCATTCCTTGTTTGAGCAAATTTTGGAGCGGAATGAAGGTCAGTTTTATAAAAACGTGCTTCCAAAGTCTGCTTTGAGCATTTTGACTTAATTTGCGAAGCCATGCTCCATTAACTTGTTTGAAAGCCTTGTTTCATAACAGTCTCACTGAATTTTCTTTGTTGCTGTTAAAAAAAAATGAAGTCAACTTTTATGATTCTGAACTGTTATTGATAATAAATTTTGTAGTAACATTGTACAAGTTTGCTGTGGACTGATCCACTCGCCCAACTTTGGCGATATTGTGTTTTGGTCGCTGGGAGCTTTCAAAATAGGCAAGCTCGACGTTCATGGTCATAACGTTTAGGTATTGAAACAAAAGGGGCACCCAAGGAGAAACTTTTAGCGAAGTACTTGGAATATTATTTTCTACTTTCTCAGATTGTTTCACAGCTTTTGAAAGACAAATTTGTGTAAGCTAACACAAGTTGATCTGTTTGGAGTTCAGTTTTAGCTCAGAATTACTGAAGGCCGAAGAAAATTTTAGGAAACACGCTCCTATCTGTAACAAGGTACCTTATTATAGAAAACTGTAACACTCCATAAAATTATTTTTCGTGAATTTGGACGCATGTAAATCACTAGGAACGCTATTTTCTGCGACCTTGAAAGTGGAGAGTTAATTCCTGACATGGTTTATTTGTAGCAGACGATGCAGAATTTGTGACCAATATGGTCAGCTATAACCAAATTACACACAGGCACGCAATGCGTGCAGAGCCAAAACGTTTTGTTCTGCAAAATGGTGAAATTTATGAGGACTGCAACCTATATATATGGGTCTTACACCACTGCAGTCCACCTCAACTACGCCTTTCCCTCCTCGCCTGCGGTTAATGTAACACGTCTTCGCCAGAGCAAGGAATCAGCATATTCAGATATCATAAAACCAGGTAACAAGCAGCGTGACTACGTGAAGTTAATAATGATGATGATAATAATAATAATAATAATAATAATAATAATAATAATAATAATAATAATAATAATAAAAAATAATAATAATACCTTTATTGATAGTCATAGTGAAAATACAATGGACGGATAAGAATAAGATGCTAAGAAATTACAATCAATTATTAGTTTAAAAAAAACTTTTTAAGAAGTAAAATTCTTTTCTTAATTCTCAATTCTTCTTCTTATTGTTGATAGTAATGATAATCTGCATTACAATCAATCAATAGGTTAAAAATACTATTAATCTATGAAAAGGTAATAAAATATTCTAATAGTTAAAAGTATATATATCCTAATGGCGCTCATTCGTGAAACTCGGAATAAATAATAAAATCAATCAAAATCCCTATCTAATGGCTCCCTCGGTTGCTTCAATTTCAATGTCAGAGTTCTTTAAGTCCCATGAGACCCTCTTAACAGTTCGTGATCCACGAAGGCAGATTAGCGCTGATCTCAAAAGAGCAAAGGAAGTTCTTGCACGAATCCAGGAGATTGTCTTGGCGTAATCTTCTCCTTTCTTGATAGCGATTAGCTCGGCTAGGCGGCTATGAAACATCCGGCATTCTTTCCCCATTCCACCCGTGGTTGTAAATACCAGCGGTGTGAAAGTTCCTTGCTCGATATCAACAACTCTGCTTGCGTACTGCCGCTTCTTCTCGTTCTCATGTATCCGATATATTTGTTGCGGTTCCAGGTCCCTATAGCTTTCAGCGTTTGGGTGACAGACCCTGACGTCGAAAAAGGCTGATTGCTGAGGCTCCCAAAATCCGCGTGCATGTATATCCAGTCTGGCATCTCTCGCTGTGTTCGACCCTCTTGTCAACTGCTCACCTGATACATCTTGCAGCACTGGTTCAGTAACGACATCGCTACAAACCATATTTATCAACTCCGCTTCCAGATCCCTCAGTTCATTATGCCTCTGAATGACAAACCCCCCTCTCTTACATATCATGGCGTGGTCAACATCAAACAGTTCCCCGCACACACAGCTAGATGGAATATCGTCGATTGGCCAGTCATAACGTAGTTTGACTCCGTCCTTAAATTGCCTTTTGTTAAGATTAAATCCTAACTCTTTAAGAGGCAGTACTGTTAGCCACGTGGACGATCCTTTTTCGGCAGCCAATTCTAGTGCGCGTTGAGTCTTCTGAGATGCGACCTCCTTTATTCCATTGACCTTGTTTTCATTATCGTTTGCTCTCTTTTCTCTTACCTCTTGCTGTGCTGATGTTATCAGGGAGGGATCTGGCAACTGATGTGCCTGGGACACAATCTGTGCAACGAGAGGCGTGGTTACTTTGACTGATGACACGTACTCACGCTGTGCATCGTCACACGGGTTCCCCAGACCCAATCCTCCCAAGCGTACTGGTAACGATAGTATTTCCCTGTCCAACTGGCTACACTGCCGATCTGTAAGAGCAGGGATAAGTATACGTGATATAGCGTTCTCTAACGGCTCAAGCAGATCTTGAATATCTGGAATGGTTCTGATGAAATACGTCCATCGATGTTTTAGGCCAAACGTGTATGCTGCATAGCACGCTTGGGGCTGAACCGCAGCAAACTTGGCTAATCTCGTTACTTCACTGATCCAGTTGGACACCTTATCACTCACATAGTCCTCCACATATTCTCGTGAGCCTATCACAGCTCCAAGATGTTTCTGCCCTTGTGTTGTTACATTCACAGCTGTTTCCTTGAACGCCTCCTTCACGAGATCCTCCTTGTCTGGCTTGGTGATAACCCAGCATTTCTTGGCTTTTGGGAAGTAACCAAAATCTGGGCCGATCGTACTCAAGGTGTCCCACCACTTCTTGATATCCGAAACAGAGCCAGCTCCGCTGGCATCATCTGCAAACCAGCACTGCTTGATCTCACATGCTCCCTGGAGACCAGTAATTAAAGGTTGCATACTTAAGGCGTATAGTCCCATTGCGAGCGGGTCACCCTGTGTTGTTCCTTCAGCTGAGGGGATTTCCTGGCCTCCGGTGATAAACAGGCGTGACGAGAGTCTATAGGTGTTGATTACATAGACCGCGATGATCGGACATAGGACCCGGACATTATGCAGTGCCGCCGCTCGGTTTAGTGAGTTGAATGCATTAGACGCATCGATTAACAGCACCGCGTCGGTTTCGTCACTCTCAAATATAGTATGCATTGCATGTATGGCGGCTTCACTCCCAGATTTATTATAATATATATAATATTTATAATAATAATAATAATAATAATAATAATAATAATAATAATAATAGCGGAATAACTAATTGAGTGGGGATGTACCGATATAATAATAATAACAATAATAATATTAATAATCTTTACTGCAGAAGGGATCAGCTATTCTGCTGATTATAGCGTGACATTAAAATTGCACGCAAAGTAAATAAAGCTCTTCGTTTCCCTTTTCTTCAAAGACAACATATTCCTAAACATCTGTTTCTTGCATTTTTGATGTATTCAAGTCGTGAAATGCGTAGAAAAACGACGATACTTGTAACGCGAACCACTCTCTAAGCAGAACTGCGCTGAGGTAGTAATTTCTGTACTTATCTCTTTGCACGTGACATGGCGCCTCGATGGAGATAAACACGGCTATTTAATTTTTCCCGGGAAAATGTGTTCGAACCGGCGCAAAAACTATGGTCTAAATTTCGAGGCCGATCTTGCTCGCTGAACTCAATCAGCTTCCCGTTCACTGCGCTTTTCCGATTATGTCAGCTCTTCCCATTGGTTGCCGTGATTTCCCGCCGATTATCCGTGGGTAATCTGTTAATTTTTGAACAAACAAACTACAGTTGCTACTGGACAGGAAGGTGCGGGTTACATGGCAATTTTTAAATATTAAATATGTTGTGCAAATACCAGTGCCACAGACTTCATGTCAATTTTGATTTTAAAGTAACTGGTAACAGTAGTCTGTCACGGTATACAGAAACTGTAACACTGTGTACGTGCGAATGCACAGGCGAATCTGGGTTTCCACTTGTTGTACAAACATGAGGTGTACCAGTAATTGGCTTTACTTACATAAATAAAACAAGAGAGTATAAAGCATAGACAGCTTGTGTAGACAGCATACCGGGTAATTAATAAGTGTATCATAAAAGTAAACAAAGACGACAAAGACTACTGCTGATCCGATGCCGATGAGAGTCACAAAAAATGAAAATAAAGTTACAACGCCGGTCTTTACGAACATAAATAACTTCGCTTTCAAATATGATAACGAATTTCAAAATTTAATTTCCGCCTACCTTTTCAAATTGATACGCCTGATTTCTTCTTAAACAAAAACAAAACCGTAAACCTAAATCAAGCTTTCAAAATTCATTGGTTATAGGTCTCTATTAGAATGCTTTGTTGTTAATCTTGCGTTCGGTTTGAGATGTTTTGAGCGTTGCGTTACATTTCGAAGGTTCAAATTACAAGCACTGAGCTGTCAACACGGTATGCAAATTTTGTTCAACACGCTTTGAACTATAACTAATGGTATCTAAATCTAAAGATAATACTCTAATTCCTTGAGCACCAGTGTAACTTGGATTTAATATTAGTTCCATTGAAGTTTTTTTCAGTTTTAAGAATAGCTATCAACAAGCCCCGCAATTTCCGATTTTACTTTGAAATGGTCTCATGTTTTATTACGCACGCAAAAATGCCACTGCAAATTTTAAATTCGCTGTTACCGAGAGAGAACCCCGAAGTATTTTATGCTGTTTTACTGTAGTCTTTTCACCACCGTTATAAACTTGGGCTTTAAATATTGTTTCTTTCACTGTTTTTATTAGGCGGCCGACGTGCATATATGCACGTCGTGCCGACTCATAAAATGGAAGTTGCATTCCTTTTGCATTCCTTTCGTCGTTCGTCGTCGTCGTCCTCGTCGTTGTCCGTCACTGGAACTCAGTCCTCTTGGTGTCGCGCGGCCAACAGAGACAACTGTACATGAGGCTTACTGAACGAGAATTGAATGGTATTGCGATAAATTTTCCATCTACGATCGCAGAAAATTTCAGAGCATGTATTGACAAACTACATTACAATTACTGCAGACGTGTTAATCATGTTTTTAAAGGGAATACGGTGACAGATCGTGACAGAACACGAAGGGCTAATTGTGCCAAGCAGGTCACCGAAGGCCAATCTTAAAAGTCTGTTTTACTTCTGTTTCTCAAGTAGTGGTGGTTACGAAAAAATTAATGCTAGAGAGGAGTCTAATTCCGTTGTTTTGAGTATTGCTGCGTATGGAAGTTAAGTAAAGGTAAGCGTTTCAAATGTTTATGTCGCTGTTTTTGAGAACATTTGGTTTGGTAAGGGTCAACGTTTACACAGGTTAGTGATTACTTAATTCCTTACATGCCGGAAGTGCAAATTGTCCATAACAGGTCACCGGAAACCAAGAACTACTTAAGCTTTTGTTTTCCTTAGGAAAAGGGGAGGCGGGGGAGACTATCGACCACCTGTAAATTCTTCAGAATTTCTTGTTTTAATTAGGGATCGAAGTAACGTTAATTCTACGAAATATCTTCGATCGATACATGAGGTAGTGAGTAGGTTTTCATGCAGCCACAACGTTCTGTTCATAACAAATCTCAAATTGACAAGTCCGTCTTTTGTTTGCTGCTGTGGAAATTTGTAATTTGGCTAAGTAAACACAGGACTACAACGCGAATAAAATCCTGCCAGACCTCACGTACACAAAACAGCGCATTCGTGCAAAACATTTCAAAGCCCGGGAGTCGTATGGCTATGTGCCGCTGTTAAGGTAAGGTTTTCAGTGTCCGGATGGCACAACCCCTCCCAACATCTCACAGAGTACCCCTCCGGCCTCACAGGCGAAAGACAAACACTCGTCCACGAAAACTGAAAAACGAAAAGGGGAACTTATAAGAGACAGAGGGGTAACATAGTCTATAAGCTAACATGTGGCAGAAGCTTCTCCCATTTCTGGAAATGTCTTATTAGTTTATTCTGCTTTGTTGCTATCGTTTTCTCCACTTGGTATACATCTCTAATCTTGGCCTTATAGACTCGTAAGGAGGGATTACCAATATTCAACTTACACTTGTAACTATAAAATTTTGCTGTCAGTATCAGATGATTCAAAAGAATAAAATCATCTTCCGTATTGAAAACTCCAAAGAAAATATCCATTATTGTAAAGGGTTGAAACTTAACCCTACATTCACCAAGCCAAGAGCAGAGAGCTTCCCAGAAAGTCTTTGTCACATCGCAGAAGAAAAATAAATGTTCGAAGGATTCAACCTCTCGTTTACAAAAGGCACATAAAGGCGAGTCCGTCATTTTTAACCTAAACATCTTTTCATTTGTAAATACTATATTATTCAATACTTTATATTGGAATTCCCTAATTTTATCACTCGTGACTGTAAAAGGCAAGGAGTATATTTTCTTCTAGTCAAAAGGAAACTGTGGAAATTTCTCCTTAAATTTTTTTTTGAGCAGTTGGGGGAACCTGTTTTTTACTTTTAAAAGCCCTGTAAAGCAATTTGGACGAAACATTTGTCAGAGCCACCTCAGAATTTTCTATCTTTAACTGAATTGAGTCACCAATATTTGAAGGGAGGTGTATTGTGCTTTGTCTAATGATCTGTCTCCATTCACAAGGGATTGCGTCGACGATGCTCATTAATTTAAAATGCTCTATTGGAGACAGATTTGCATTTAACACCTTAACACCCTTTAGGAAGATTCTAGTGTCGGAAAGAAGATCGCCGATCGTAACAATTCCTTTAGAAAACAAATGTGTTTCGAAAAGCGAGAGCCCTTAAACATTAATATTTTTATTGTTCCAAATAACCTGATGAACAACGTCCTCGTACGATAGTACCAAAGATTGATTTAACACGGACCAAGCGTCAAGGCACTCTTTATAAAAAACTGGAAGGTAGACAGGTATCAAAATATGCTCTTAAGAATCAACTCTCCGCCTATTTTAGAGAAAAAGTGGTTCAATGTTATCTTCCAAGCACTGGTATTATCCTTATCCCCAAATCTCTTTAATACCATCACCCTCTGTGCGAGGATCATCGATTGAATGTCTAACATCTTAAGTCCACCATCCTCGATATCGTTAATAAGAGCGGCACGTTTGATTTTATCGTTTCCTTTCCAAATAAAACGGTAAATTAGACTGTTTATCTCTTTGATCAAATCTCCTGTAACTGTAATCAATGCCGCTTTACTTAAAACTTTAGGAATAATAAAGGATTTAACAATCTGTATTTTTCCTAGTAATGTAAGCCCTCTCCACTTCCACATATTCAATATATCTTTGATAGACTTGAGAATTGAGTCGAAGTTTGCTTTCATCCTTGATGATGTATTATAGTCGAAGACAATTCCCAAAATTTTTATCGATGTTCGTATTTTGTGAGGAAAGTTAATTTGATCAAGACGATTAGCGAAATAAAATCCCCGGTGCAGCAGACGCGCCTGGGTTACCTCTTGGGTTGAAGTTTTCACTTGGTAACTCTAAGTACAGTTTAAAATCTCAAATGATCACAAGTAGGATTATTTTGGCTGTTGTTGGGTTGGAATCCTCGAGAAAAAAATGAGTGGAGACGTAACAACTTGTCAAAACTGGTACTTTTATGGGGGGAAAAGAGGGGGGGGGGGAATTGGAATTCAAGCCATGTCAACAAACGACATGCTGGTACCTTTAAGGAGCCCTAGTCTAAGCCTTTCAAAATTTCTGTTCCTTTCACTGATATCGAACCAAAAAGATTACAGATGTAATGTTCATTAAGCACGAAATTCACAGTCTCATCGTTTTGATAACTAAATAATCTAAGCCTATCAAACTTTCCGTTCCTTTCAATGGTATTGGACCAAAAAGATTACAGATGTAATGTTCATTAAGCACGAAATTCACAGTCTCATCGTTTTGACAACTAAATAATTTGATCAGAGAATTGTGTCAGTAAGATATGGTACGTTACTCTATTGTCTAAATTGCAAGAACAAGAATTATTGTCCAGCTTGGCTGCCTCGTGAAATATGCCTTATCACTACTTGCTGCACTCTTTTATGAAGATCTGTCATGAGTTCTGCTAATGCCATCGTTCGGTTATTTAAGATTATGAAAACAAATAGTTGGTGGAAATGGTTGTTCAAGAGGCGGCACAGGAAACGGATGCTATTCCTTGATAGAATACGAGACCTCCGCTGGAACTTTCACCATCTCTTTCGCTTTAATTTTCTTTATTCGGCACTACGACCTATTTAGTAATATCTGTATAAATTTTGAAGTGTAGTTAGCCCATTTCATGTATTAGTAACATTTTGTATTTTGATATTTATATTTAAATATTTTGTAAATTAGTTATAAAGATTCACTTCAAGAAACCTAATAAAGTTTATTGTATTGTATTGTATTTCTCCCTTCAATTTGCGTTAATTTACGTCGCGTTAATTTCAAATACCTTAATAAACACAAGTGTTAATTTCCTATACCTGTTAAGGTAATAGGTAGTTGCGGGCTTGATAAAGAGTGTTTACGGGAAGCGGCAAACGCCGAGCGACCGTTTAAAATGAAACATTTTCTTCTCACGTTTCGCGATATCTCCTTAAAAAACAAAAATGTACTAGTGAAAAAGCTCTCTAACTATCAACGAAAGTTTCATTTACGGGTTGATGTTGTTACCTCGAGATATGATGACGGATGTTTGAATGCATAATTTGAGCGCCTTTTGCGTGAAAGACTTGACAGCCCCCGTGAAGGTGAAAGCTAAACATCAACTCGTTTTTTTTTCCTACTTTTTTTCTGCCTAATTGTGTAAACGCCAAGAGTTACTTCCATAGGATTATTAGAAACAAAACTTCACTGGGCGTAAACACAGACTGGTTATTGTGGCAGAACGATTCAAAAACTTCAAATAAATACTCAAGTTTACCTCTTGGAGAATTATCAAACATTTTTGCAATAAAAAAACTGATTCTTTAAAAAAAGGATCAACATTATTATTATTATTATTATTATTATTATTATTGCTATCATCATCATTATCATCATCATCATCATCATTATTATTATTATTATTATTATTATTATTATTATTATTATTATTATTATTATTATTATATTCTTAACAGTGAGATGACTTCGAATTATGCCTCTATTCAGAATCAATGTAAGGCGGAATATGTATTAATCCTTACAAACAGAACAAATTGTGACAGCCAGGATTTATGTAGAGAACGTTTCCGCAAAAGAAAATCTTTTTTGGCGTATCAGTAGAGTTTGCTCCAGCGCGTGGCACGCAAACTTTTGCCAAGTATTAGCCTGAAGTTCGTAATTTGGATGGCTTTTTGTCTAGCATGATCAATGTTGGCACTCCCTCATGAAAAGAGACCTCTAAAATCGGTGAAGGGGGTCGATAGCGTCGTCATTAATTATTAGGCAATTTCTAGAATAAACTCTGCAAGCTGATCACTGCCAGACAATTTACGACACTGAACCGTATACATTATACGAGTGGAGAATCCCCTCTACAATAAAGGGATAAAAGGCTTTTCTCGATTAAGTAAGACCAAAAATAGAATGTCCTACAACACATCAGTTTAGCCTAATGACAACGTTTATTTGGAACTGATTAAATGGCCACACAGCTTTTTCCGGATATCAATTGCTGTGTTACTTAAGATGCTAAGATACCATACTATGTACATAAGAACAGGAAATTGGGAAGAACTGGAAATGCGGATTATTAAATACTTTCATAAAAACGGAGATTCATTCTAAAGGTCAATTTGTGTGTTTTCAGTTTACAAAATTGACAATAGCATATGAAGTAAAAACAACGCGTCAATTAATGTAAACAAAGAAGACATAACCGCGGATACGAAACTTAAATCTCGCAGTCGATTTAACTCAAATCTTCTTGTTTAGAACTTGGCCGCTTTTGGGAGCGAAGGAATGAAACGATGGATGGAACGATAAAAGGGAGTTACGACTGACTGGTGTCCGACGCCATCTTGTTTGGGGGGCAAACACGAAAGCTAGTGACTGTTCAGTGATCTCTTTCTAAGACACACATCGTCGAGAACAACACCAATTTTCCGAACAACAAGAACAAAACTACAAACAACAGGAAATTCACACTTAAATTAGTTTTATCGTATAATATTTAACAATTATTCTACGAGGGCGCGCTGGATATCGAATGATAGATAACCAACGAGGCGCGTAGCGCCGAGTTGGTTATAATCATTTGATATCCAGCAAGCCCGAGTAGAATAATTGTTTTATTAAAAACTTAACCACTATTTAAAAAAATCAAGAAAGAACGGGAAAAATGAGAAAAGAAATTTGAACGGAACTGTAATCGATCACATGACTGAACGAAAAAGGCGCCAAAACCTTGCGAAGTGTTGCAGCGTTTCATTGCAAAGCTGAATGAATCAATGAAAACTGCTCGAAAGTGAACAAAGTAGCCCGTCAAGTTTTGGGAAAAAAAACTTCTAATTATTGGCTCTGAAATATGGTACATCTTTCATTTTTCCTGAAACATCGTTCAAAGCGGATTGAAGCTGTACAATTTCACCATATTAGCTGCTGGAGTTGAAACTGAACAAGTTTGTAATCTGTTCGGACAACGGAGCCATCATGTGCGTGTTTGATCGAACTGAAGACAGAACAAATTTGAACTTGAAGAGGTAATTTCTATGCAGCTCAGAAGTAAGATTACTGTAGCGAGGAACATTGGAATTCACCATCATAGTTTGTTAAACGCAAAGCGCAAAATGCAGTTGTTCTCGGTTTAGAGGTTGCCGACGGAATGGTAAAAACAACATTCAAACAACTGGAAAAGCGATTCAACTCCGTTTACATGGCATCCAATTTCTATCTGAGCATTTGGACCTGTTGACACACAGAGCTACAACGAGTGCAGGTAAACCAGTGTCAATTTTGCGTGTTAAAGCCGAAAAAAATCTCGCCTTTCCTTCCTTCTTGGTAGTGTGCAGTTGTATTTTTTAGTACTTGTTTAGACCGCTTCATGATTTTTGCACCGACTCACCATGAATGTGTGATAGTTTTTATTAAATGTTCCTGCCCCATTTCACTGTGTTTTATTTTATGTCTTGTCTTGATATTTAGAAGTGGAAAGCCTTCCTGATAAAACCTAGCGTTTGTTCAATTTCAATGATCGACGTGACGATCGATGAAAGAAATTAATTGTAAACACAACGCTTCTATTTCTGCACATGTTCTTCAAACAAATTTTGACTTGTGTTAGACGACGCTGTTGGTGATGCTTCTTGGTGAAGCTGTTAGAATTTCTGCTTGATTTAAATTCACTGCCAAGTGATTTTTCTCGTCCATTTTTCTCGCCGGTTTGCTCGCGAGGAAAAAACTTTCAGCTCACTTTCTTGTTGAGTGTTCATTGACCATATTTGGTCGCAGCAGGTATATGAGCTGATAGCCTAGCTCCGTTCAGCCAATCAAAATACTAGAAATCCAATATACCTAGTCCAGTTTTTAATAAAAAGGGATATTTAGTTTGGTGTTGGAAAAGTGACAGAAAAATATAAGCAAACGTATAAAAACGTATAAAAATATTCTATTGTTATTTTTGGTTTGGGTTATTCACGGTTTTGATTCTAAATGAGCAGAACCAAGTAGTGATCGATTGTCTAGTGCTCAGTTCCTTCTCACCTTCCGTGGGGAGTTTACACCCGCTTAATTACACCTGTTTTCTTAACCTTTGCATTAATGTTGATTGCTGAATCGAGTTTCCTTTCAGTTAGATCATCTTTAAAATTCTTCCCCTTCAGTGAGTTTTCTCGGCTCCGCAAACAGCCTTTCCTTCTATCTTATTAGCTATGCACCTTCTTATCCAGTGAGATTTTGGAACGGTTCTTAAATTATTACTGAGACTGATATTGCTGGCCCTCAGATGACATTTCTAACTGGTTCTGCCGCACGAAATTCACACTTCTCTTGAGCTTATAAAAGAAAGCATGTAAAAGTTTGCGTTGAGCTGTTAGTTGAGTTGTAAATCGATCTCAGTCGAAGAAGCCAATAAAACCATGATGCCCTAGAAGCCTAATTGGAATCGACGAACTGCTACTCTCATCTGAGTACGCTACTAGTACAACTGCCGGTTAAGCTTAAGTCCTACACTTAATTAGTAAAATCTAAAATAAGATCCTAGCTTTAATAAAAATGTCTTTGTTAGTGCAATGAAACTGTTTTTAAGTGTGTGTGTGTGTGTGCGTGTGCGTGCGTGTGTGTGTGCGTGTGCGTGTGTGTATGCGTCATGATGGCCAGGGTGAACATGAATTGCAAAATAATTGAGCCTGCTCTTCTCTTTCCACTGAAGCTCCTCCAATGTGTCTAGTACTGAATATCCTATAGAACCAGGGTTTGCATCTGACTAAAGCTACATTGTCACAATCCGGCGCAAAATTACCGTTACGTAGCCTTCAAAGAAAGTTAAGCTACAGCGAAATGATCGCATGAATCAGTTACGGCAGGAACCAACTTAAGGTGCCCGCTTTAAAGAGAAGACAGTCTTAGTTATGGAGGTTTCCGTTTCGAGGAAGCTGACTGAAAATCTTTGAACCTTTTTATTCTCAGTTGTATAAAAGGTGCTGCGCGGCGCAACATTTCATGTACCATAATTTCTCGATTAAACGCCGGGCCTCGAACAAACGCCGGGTTCAAATAAACGCCGGGTCCACACGGTCAAATTTGAAATGAACACCGGGGGCGTTTAGTCGAGGTACCGACGTTTATTTGAGTACTTCAGTTCAATT
Organism: Siderastrea radians; assembly: GCA_964017195.1. Lineage (NCBI taxonomy): Eukaryota > Metazoa > Cnidaria > Anthozoa > Scleractinia > Rhizangiidae > Siderastrea > Siderastrea radians. The sequence goes on along the minus strand of OZ024888.1, from coordinate 58,961,442 downwards.
TATATCTCTCATTCCAACTAAAGGAACCCGCAACCAGTTTTCCACCTTGTTTTGATCTTAATCGACTAGAGATGAAATCGATGACATTTTATTCCTGTCTTACTTAGGTTGTGCTTTAATTTGATGTGAGTTTAGTGAACTTACAAAGTAATAAATACTAAAAGAAATTGGGCTATCAAAAAGGATGAACAATACAACATTTTAATAAACGCGTGGCCCCGAATAATTGCGGGGTTCAAATACACGCCAGGTCTTCGAGGTCTAGGGGAAAAAACCGTCCCCAGCATTTAATTGAGAAAATACGGTACTCTTTACTGCATTTCCTTACAAGTGCAACGCTCAGTAGAAAAATTTTGTGCATGCTTTCCTTCCAGCACTTAAGTCTGCTCTGTCCGACGAGTCTAGTTAGTATATATAATGAGCCTTCCTGAGGAGCAGACTTTACTAAGTTACGGGCTACGTTTCTACTATCTTGTGGCCTCGAAGAGACGGTGGAAACCTGCAAATGAAGAGCGAATTGGGCTCACTAGGAGTCGAGACTACATTAGCCACCGCCATCACTTCCTCAGAATGAAGGCTTTCTCTCGAGTGAAAATAGCGTTAATCGAGTGACAGCGACAAGTTTGTGTATAGAAGTTATAGAGCTGCGCCTGTGAGGGTAGTGAAATTGGATACCAACTGGAGTTAATAAGTGGATTAATAACTGGATTAATAAATACCTTTGGATACCAACTGGATCAATACAAGGAGAATGAAAAACGTTTGATGTGAATCTATAGCACACATAACAGCGGCACCTTGCAGACGGGAAAAACTTAACAAGCATAATGTCATATTCTGTTTTCTGAGATTGTTTCCGCGCCTTTGAAAGGCATTTTATACAAGCAAGAGAGGATATCTCGATACAAGATAACACAGACCGATGTCTTAGGATTCTGTAGCTGAAAATTTAAGTCTTCATGTACTTCATGTACTTAAATTTAAGTCTTCATGTACTTAAATTTAAGTCTTCATGTACTTCATGTACTTAAATGTACTTCAAGTTGAAGTACATTTTAGGACACGCAATCTCTATACCCCTTGAAAATGGTAGTAGGCCCTATTTCGTACTCTTCTCTTACATCGCCGGTTCTCCAAATGTTTCAATGACTTCAATTTCAGTGACATGAAATGTTCAATAAGGACACAATTGTCAGGTCGGTGAAATTTATGTTTTAGTCGATTGAACATGCCTGATATTATTTGCGCGGATAAAAGTGAAATTATTTGTCGCAGTTTGAAAACAAAAGTTGTTGAAGGGCGAGAACCCGCAGCCAACGCGAAGCTCCGAAGGAAATGAAAGTAGATTTTAGTGAACTCAGAGAAATCATTCAGTGGATTTGAGCAAATCTTGGAGCGGAATAAAGGTCAGTTTTATAGAAAATTGTTTCCAAAGCCTGCTGCATGTGAGTATTTTGACTTGGTTTGCGCTGAAGCCATGCTCGCTTCACTGAATTTTCCGTTTGAAAGCCTTGTTTCATAACCGTCTCACTGAATTTTTTGTTGTTACTGTTAAAAAAAAATTGAAGCCAATTTTTATGATTCTAAACTGTCATTAATAAAATGTCAAAGTCGTAACTTTACACAAGACCAAAAAGATCACAAATGTAACATAACCGCTTGAAACTTTACATACGAGTTTTGGTCGCTGGGCGCTTTCAAAACAGGCAAGCTCGACGTTCATGGTTATATCGTTTAGGTATTGAAACAAAAGGGGCACCCAAGGAAAAACTTTTAGCGAAGTACTTGAAATATTATTTTCAGTCGACTTTCTTAGATTGTTTCAGAGGTTTTGAAAGGCAACGTAAGTTGATCTGTCCGGAGTATTTGGTTCAGAATTAAGGCCGAACAAAATTTTAGAAAACACAATTTCCGAGCTGCTGATAGCTCTCCAAAAATACTAGCTGGCCTTATTTTACACTCTAAAGAATAAAGGACCTATTTCCCCCTCCGAAAACAAAAGGAATTCATCAGTCTCCCAGCTACGAAAGTGTAGAGTGATGTCTCGTCAAAGAAATCTCTAGATTTGATTGCAATTAATCGTAATATCTCAGGCAATTTATAGGCCTTCCGAACAGATATTCCCTGAGAAGGAACCAACCAAAGGAACTATTTAAGCTCTGAAATCTGTCGGTAAAGTACGGTAAGTTATTCTTTAAGATTACATGTTTTGTTCTCTTCAGTACTTGACTTACCTTACCTGTTGTTCACTGGCCTGTGTGTTGCGATAAAGTGTATCGCAAGAATTCTTGTCCAGCTGAGCTGCCTCGGGGAAGACGCCTTTACTAGTATCTCCACTTGTTAAACTCGTTTATGATGGATCTGTCATACGTTCTGCGCATGCGATGGTTCAGTTATGTTATGTCATAAGCATGAGCAATTAACATGAAAACAAATAGCTGAAACAGGAAACGGATGGTGTGTGTTCGTTTTCGGGAACGGACGTTATTAACTGTTCGCAGTCCAATTCCAAAAATAGCCTTTTCTTTTATTTGCAGACGGCTTTTAAGTGATGAGTTTGTAAAAAAAAAAGGAAAATTATGTTCCAGTTGCCGATATGAATTCGATTCACAAAGTACCTTATTTTCCGCAACCTTATTAAAGAGGAACATTACTTTTTATAATGATAATTTCTGCCATTTTGACCCCAAGTTGTGAATCTTGTCCTTAGCAGTGGTCAATTTGATACAAAACAGCTTTCTTTGCTTGGCATATTCTTACTGAACTTTTCAGTGATGCATTGTGTACAAGTTCAATCTCGCCATCAATAAGCAAGAACACTTAAATAAAAAAGCAAGTATTACACGGCACACTTTAAGGGTGTTCACAACCTGAGATGCTATTGACTACATACATAAAAAATTAATTAAAAATAATCAATCTATATTTACAGAAACTAAGAATTACATAGATGGCAACCCATGCATCCGTCTTCTAGAAAGCTCGATAGATCACGCCTTCTTATTTGTGATTTAAAAGCCTTTAGGCTACTCCACAGTTTAGGACCACGGTATCTTAACGAGTGCTTGCCATAGGCAACGGTATTAAATCTGGGGAGCGCAAAGTCGGCTTTTCTTAATTGATATGTGTGGTTGCTTGCCTGAAATAAATTACAAATTGTCCTGGGACACAAGTTATGTTTTACTCTATACATTAGAATACATATGTCTTGCAGCCTTCTGTTATACAGAGTTGGTAAGTAAGTTTGCTTTATCTAGAAGCTGTTGGTAGTTAGATTGTCTGTCCCTAAAATTGGCCCGCAATCCCCGTTCTTGTAGTCTCTCTAGCCTTCGAGTGTCTGAGGCCCTACAAAAGTGTCATAGTAGGTGACAGTATGTGAAATGAGGAAGAATTGCCGACTTATAAAGTTGTAACTTGGCCATAGTAGGTATTAAGTTCCTTAGCCTCATCAACACGCTAATCCTCTGACTAGCTTTCTTACATAGGCAGTTGATATGTTCATTAAAATGCAATCTCCTACTTTTTTCTGCCTAATTGTATGAACGCCAACAGTTATTTTACATGGAATAAGAAATAAACTTTCACTGGGCCTAAACACAGACTGGTAATGTGGCAAAACGATTAAAAAGCATTAAATACATACTCGAGTTTACCTGTCGGTGAATCATCACATTTTTTTGCAACTCATTCTTTGAAAAAAAAAAGATCAATAAACTATATTCTTAACACTGACATTACTTGCAATCATTCATCTATTCAGAATATTTATTTTATTAAGCTTCGTTAAGATAACAAATAACACTTCAAGAACAGAAAATACAAAAGCCAAAGGCAGCGCGCCCACTACAGCGGTAGGGCAAGCAGTATAAGGCGGAATCAATGTAAGGCGGAATATGTGAAAATGAAAAATTCAATAAATAACGAATTGCTGAGAGGCAGCGCGTAGAATGAAAGAAAAGTAAAGTGCAATCGATGTGAAATCTTACGTGATCGTGAAACATAGCATTGCAAAATACGTCACACTGCTCACAGCTAAATTTCATTGCTGTGCAAGTACGCGAATTCTGAAACATGAATCTACGGCTAAGATTCGGCCGTCGTAATTCACTTATGATCATGCAATGGTGAGTTAAATTTCGACCATAAAACGAATCCACAGCATAAACACTAATGTCTTAAAAAATAAACATCCACACAGAAAATAAAGGGTCCATGAATGTCCTTCACCATTTCTAACAATTGGCAAATCATGCACGCCGAAAAGAGACAGCGCGAATCAAGCTGGCTATTCCTGTAAAAAATAAAATAAAATAAAATAAAAAAATAAAAATAATAAAAAAAAGCAGTCGCAAATTTACGATATGACGAGTTCTACATAGATGTCATTTGGCGAATTTTCTTCACCATTGTCGGATTTTGGTCGAATCATGATTGAAAACCCGCAGTGAAATCAGAAGTAAAGGCACTGAGAGAGCACAAGACAAGAGAGAATTAATTCTCTTCGTGGACAGCGGAATAATACTTCCTGACCTGAAAAAGAACCAGCACAGATACAATTGAATTCGGAAGGTTTTGTCGGAAGCGACTACAGTTTTAGGCGTTTCCTTTGATTAAGCGCCACGAGAAAAATAGAGGCTGTTTTGTTTGGCTGCATTATAATCTTTTACAACATTGGCAACTTCATGCATACTTATACAGCTTACCCCTTCTTCCTTTAGGTAGAAAGACGGATTATGGGGCTCAAAGATCAGCCGCACCCTTACTTAAAAATCTAATCCCCATCTAGCTTAACGCACTTGAGGAGCAGTTTTCAGTTCATGACGGATTGTCAAGAGTAGTCTATATGTTGCCGCCTCGATTTTGTGCTTTCCAACTGCTCTGTATTGAGGCCAACAAGTTCACAAGTGTTTCATAAGTGTATCTCTACTTCAATCAGCCACTCTCGATAAATAAAGGCTTTATTATGCTGGTTTAAAGTGCCAAAATCACTCGGTTTTATATCTCAGAAAAACATCCCCCCGAAATTCATTTACCGGAAAAGTTATTTCCACAAAAATCCACCTCATTATTTAGAAATTACCATATCAAGGTCGCCATGTTGCTAACTTCATAACAACCGCTTCGCTCAGCTCAAATAAGGGCATTTTGTTGTTACAGTTTCGCACTTTGTAGATCTTGGTTGTGTTTTTAGATAGCTACTTTCGTAGAAATCGCTGGATAACTAATAAACTTGAACTGCAAAAATTGAATGCCTTTCAAAAATTTAGAAGAAACTAACATTTCTAAATCGCAAAAAGTGACGACGGAATCGCATAAAAATCGTCTGCTTTCGTGTTACGATAGTCAAGTTTTTTCTATGCTGCAATTTCTTCATGTATTCTGGCAACTATCTCTACATCACAAAACACTTGAAACCGCATTAAATAATCCCAACTGTCCACTTAGTCTTTAACCGGTAGTCTTCGCACTCACAATCCATTTAACAACTATTTTTAGAGCCTCCCACGCAGACATTTTTAGGAGAGTACTATTTTTACAACCTTTACTCGCTCTCGACTTATAATCCGTGCATTTCTTATTTCTCACGCTTATTAATTCGCGGTCGCAAGGTCAATAGAAGCCACACAGTGAGAGACTCAAAACCTTTTTGTCTTTTCCAAAAAATATAATAATCCAATTTCCATAGACAGAATTTTTTATAGTAATATCAAAGTGTTCTTCCGTTATCACAGCTCTACAGCTACCCGCACCAGCAAGCGTTAGAAAATGCCGGATTAGGTTTCACTTTAAGTAATCCCCTTAATAAGGACAGATTCCAGTTACTTGAAATTTCTCACACGAACGTTTTGAACGATTTGACTTTGAAAAAAACTTTCCTCATCGCGCCTTATCTTAGCTCAGCTTCTCACCGCTTCGAACGTTGAAGCCATTCCCCTGAATTCTGAGAGTCTGGCGGCCTCTAGAACTTTCCTGCGCGTTGTGCATAATTTATATTTGTCAAATATTGCCATACTAGGGCAAGAACAATGGGAAATTCTAGTGCTTAACTGAAGTTTTAAGTCATTATACAACTAGCATCAGATAATCAAAAAACTGACTAGCTATAGAATAAAATCAGAGCCGGACTCATGATAAAAATAAATTTAATATGAGTTCAGTTCAGTGTCCAGTGTTCAGTGATCAGTTCAGTGTTCTGACTAGGTTCGGCAGGCTTCTTTTGACTACGTCTTTACAAGGCGTTTATACTACCCCATTTTTATTACTGCTCTATGGTGTGGCACTTCTGCAGCAAGCGCGACTCTGACAAGTTAGACCTTCTAAATAAGCGTATTCTGCGGTTTATCTTTTGAGGACTGAAATTCTGACTACAAATCTGGCAAACTGGCGCATACAAAATATGATTCTTTCTGTAGTCAAGCGTCTTCATTTTGGTAAATACCCAAAATTTTTAAAAGACATATTTAAACTGCGATCCAGCACCTATTCTTTAAAGGGGCATAGTCACGAGGATTTCGCAGATTTTTGGTCAAACCTGTGCTAAAAATTATCGGTAGCTAACTTTATCCATGCCAAACATTGTGTTTGAACATTTAAGACGATTTCCGCTGAACGTTCGAGCAATAAGCGCAAAAATAAAGTTACCAAAAAAATACTCATAGCATTTTGACATTTTGAATAAAAAAAGAAGAAATTGTCAATACTTAAACTTCCAAGCTGACCCCGCAAGAAAAAATTGAATTTGAAGTTATCCATATTCTAATTGAAAAGACGCTTCATGTCAGTTCAAAACAAAATAGCGCCCGTTTTTAGCATATTTTTACGAGATTTGACATTAATTTTCCCGAGAATGCTTGAGAATTTAATCGCGGGGTCACTTGGAGAAGCAAATTAAAGTGAGATGTTTCAAATAGTATTCAAAATGTTACCGTGCTATGAGTAGTTTTTTAGTAAATAATTTTTGCACTTATTGCTCGAATGTTGAGCGGAATCCGTCTTAAAGGAACATATTAACTTAATTTCATTAAGAGAAAACAAACCATGGCCATTTAATATCGATTTAATGTCAACACGCTGAAAGCACTCGAAAAGTTTAGCCTCATTTTTTCAAATTTCAATCCATTTCCATCCGTGCCATCCGTAGCAACAGACGACAGAAAATAGCTTCAGTGAAGTAATACAGCCTTTGGTAACAAAACTAGACCATTATTTGTGGGCGTTCATTGATGTGAAGACACATTTTTTGATTTTTTAAGTGAACTAAAATAGCGTGACTATGCCCCTTTAAGAGGAACTGAAATTCTCTCCCTACCTGAAGTATGTACAACTACCTATGGCCTTAATTCCTATTAATAGTAATGTGGCAGCCACATCAATTCCAGATCACTAACGCACTACAACCGATTTCAACTCCTTTTGCCAGCTAATTTTGTCCTACAATAATATTGTATTTTTTGTAAGTTTGTCTGTATTGTTAAATTTCTTCGTTTTAATCGTGTTATATGTATTTTACTCATTTTTCTAACTTTAGCTAGATCGAAGAAATTAGCCGAAATGGTACTCTGTAAATTCGAGATTAAATAAAGGTTATGTTATGTTTATATGGTGAGGGTGCTAGATCTCGTTAGTTCAGAGGTGATTGTCAAAAGCATCATTGCCCGAATTGAAAGAAAGCATGTTGCAACTGAGGACGGAGAACATCTCTGGCAGACAAACAAGCAAGAGGACAGACTACTTCGTCACTCAAGCCCTCTGGACATGGAAACAATGTTTGTTTCCTTGTTCTTGCGTGTGTTGTTTTATAATCCCGCCACCGCAAAACCTTTCCTACTATACTCATTACTTTCCAACGTGTTGAGCATGAACTCTGCAACATCAGCGCGTGTGATGAAATACTTGGTTCCAGTGTTACATTGTCCTTCTTCGACTTTGTAATTCCCTGTACGCTCGCCTAAAAGAAACGGTTGGCCCTATGTTAGCCTGGGTTGATTTGCTTCGTTTGTGACAACGTGTTCAGAACTAATGCGCTAAAAGTCAACGGAGCCTTTTCAATTTCGATCGTTTTAATCGTTAACTAGTTCATGGAGAGCCTGAAACCATACAAAAATCTTCGCTTCTATCCGTTTTTGCCGTCCACGCGTAAACAGTAAATCTCCGTCCCAACTGACGTCCACTTTGGACAACACTTCTCAAAAACTCCATTTTTGGTATAATTCTCGACGGTTGTTCTGTGGATGGCACACTGGCCTAGCACTCGCGTACAATGTCGTTTTCAAATAAGTAAGGTTAAAACTGCGGATGGGGTCTAAGGGAGCTTACAGAGGTGTCGTTAAGGGTGCAATGCACGTGACCTTTTATGAATCAGGACGGGATTTAAGAAAAAAGTGAAAGAGTGACAACATTTTTGTAGACACCACCAGACAGTCCACCTAAATGCGAGGGCTTTTCGCCGGGGTTGTTAGCGGATTAACTGGTTGCATCAATTGATTATTAGCTTCCAACTCTAATTTGAAATCACATTTCACCCCTCAACCCCCCCCCCCCCCGCCCCTTCACCCTTGAAAAGTTCTCATACATTTATGGAGCCCCATTTATCCAGGATAACTGCATCAGTTTTAGAAAAAACTGCTATCAATGCAGATCCTGCTGTTAAAAACTAAAAAGGATAAAAAGACTGACAATAATGCTATTTACAAGTTATTGCATGGAATCTCAATGAGATAACAACAGGAAAAGACTGAAGCTGAAGAAAAACACTATAGCCTTCACGTGAATTTCACCCTCAAGATACAGCTGTAGAATTAGCTGTCTTTTTTAAAAGTTTTCTAATACGCTTATAAATACAAGTAGTACAGTCTTACCATTAACCAATCCACATGGTCTAACAATGGTGTAGTCCAAAACTTCAGGATCAGTTCCCTCTAATAACCTTTCCATTGTCCCCATGTCTTTAATCATGCCATTAAGAAACAGTGGGTTGATAATCCAATCAACCAGCCACTTGTTGTTTGGCCCTGGCTGGGTGCACCATGCTGTCATGGTAACCAGTCTTTTCATGCCGCACCTGTCAATTGATTGATTGATCTGTCATTTTAGCCATAACCAGCCTCATCAGTGTTAAAGGTTAAAGGTTCAGCTACAGAGTGAAGTAAGTGGGCCATCCAAGTGGGATCTACACTAAAAAGCACTTGTTGTCACTAAATTCTATTTTAGCATTTTAATAGCTAGAAGTCCACCATGGTCAATTGTAAATAATTTATACAAATGTGACTGCTTCAGACGATCTTTGACGATTCGTTGGTAGTCAATAATTATGCATTATATCCTTGGAAAGAATAATTTTTTGTGACCTTTTGTAAAATTTTATAACCTTCAGCAATATCATTGTTTAAAATTATCTTGCTGTCAATTCGTTGTTTAATGAATAAAAAAAATAGACTACATGTTCATGTCAGTTTCCTATGAGAGATTGGGGAACTTAAGCAAACACAATGGCAATGGCTAATGGGAAAGTCACAAAACAAAAGCTTTTGTTAGCAAAACAATGACTCTCTCATGTGTTGTACTTTTGTACATTTCTTGCCTGTTCTGTGCACAACTGCAACATGAGATGACCAAATTCACCATTGTGCATTCACGCACAATGGTGAATTCTCATTTTCCTCCCAAAACTGTAATGCCGTCCTTACAAATGTTCATCTCCTGGTTAGTTCAGCTACATTGGACAGTGTAAATGAGTCGTAATGATTCCAAAGAAGTTTAAAAGCTTGTGAAGTCATTTTAAAGTGACATTTTCCTTCGCAGTGCCGTCATGGTTGCTTAAGCTCCCTAATAGTCAGCCTGGCCGCCCCTTAATGACTAGTCACCCATACAAACTTGGCCTGATAATCTAATTGTCAAATGGCATGAAGCAGCCAGGAGAAGCATTCAATGCCCCTGGGGCCCCAGGAAACTCCCGCTAACTTTCCGGACCCACTAAGTATTTTTTCGAGCTCATTTATTTCTCAGCTAATGGTAATTATTGGCACAAACTTAGCAATATGCTTCACAAAGTTATACAGATTAAAATTTAGTTTTCAAAATTAATACAAATTGTATAGCTATTCAGGAATATTGTGTACCTAAAATAGTTTCTGGGCCAGGAAAGTTATCGGGAGTTTCGAGAAACGGGCCCCTGGACAGGATTTTGAGCAGGGCTTTTCCGTGATGTTCATTCCCCAATTTTTCTCAAGTGGAATTTTCATTTTAAATAAAATTATTATATTAAGCACTTTGAAAGTTATGAAGTAAAAGTCTAGCTATGACTTGTGTGTACCTTTTCATTCCTTCCAATATAGCATGCATGGATTCTGAGTAGAAAGTTGTAGGATTAAAAATACTTGCAACAACTCCTAAAGCTGAGATCACAGCATCCTTTCCTTCCAGTGCAGAAATAAAACTCTCCACATCACAACCATCGCCTTTGATTAAGTCTAAGTTAGGATGTCTGGAGAAAATAAAATGTATGACAATTTACTGATTCTATCCTTATACTGGTGGAGGGGGTAAAGGGGGCATCCCCAGGAGGGGTACTCTGGATTTCAAGTGACAGCGAGGTGCAAATGGGGACATAAATTAAAACCCCCAAAAAATCCCTCACTGAATTTTGTAAAAGTACTCAGAAGGGATTAAATGACAATATCAAAAAATCAACTGCCTTTACAGTACTTTTTGAATGGTCGTGTTTGTGTTTACATGTATCATACTATCGCAATAAACTTTCTCAGATCTAGTAGTCATTCGAACAAATTACATGATTGTACACAAAAAAATACTTGCCAAAATTTTCTCACCCAAAAAAATCACCAAACCATGAATTTCAAACCCAAAAAAATCGTTTTCACCTCCCTGTCACTTGAAATCTGGCGTACCCCCTCCCCCGGGGTAGGGGGCATCTAAACTTCCCACTTCCCCATTTGTTAGTGGATCCCAACTTGGTACCTTTTCTATTGACAATTTTGCAGTGCAATACAATATTTATTGAACACTCCCCACAGGGCCCACAGGGGCTTTTTCCTATTTTGTCCACTTCCCATTACCTTGGGAAACCTAGTTTGCACCCCCTCCCCCCCACCCCTTTTCCCAACTTCCTGGAGTTCCCACATGTCCACACAAGACCATGGTCTCCCTCTTTCTCTTCCACTCTAGGAGGCAAGAAAAAGACAGACCCTGGGAATGAGATTGATAAGAACATTCTCAGAACAAATAAATGCAATGGTCCATCGGTGGTTCCATTAAGCTTACATTGTATTTTGTCAGGGACCGTGTGAGCGGTAGGCTGAGGGGGCTTTAGCCACCCCCCCCCCCCCACTTTTTGCTGCCATTAAAAAATAGTAATGATAAAGTTGGAAAATTCATTAGTCAGTGATTACTTTCAGGGTTAACCAGTACCATGGTTTCCCATGGTTTCTGATTTAATTTTCATATGGACCAAACAAAAATGGAATAGTTCAAATGGCCTTGCTATCATTTGGCTTTGGATTAGTTGAAACTCGCGTGTGCTTTGGGGGAGTCTATCTTGAAGAGTTTGAACCTGCTCAGATTTTGATTACAATCGACAGTACGTAGTTGCAACTCTCGCTGTTGTTCGGCCTCTAATTCGTGAACTCTCATTGACTCTCTTAAGCTCTTGAAGAGCTTGCTTTTTTTGACTCTCCTTCTTGCCTGGCCCGGGCGATACAAACTGTAGTCTATCTCCAGATAGGATTATCAGCAACAACGTGATATTTGCTGAAAATCAACGTGACATTTTCAAGCCTCTATATGCATGTAAACTTTGCAACTAGGATAGCTGCCGAAATATCTCTTTCGCTCCTAACGATGACAAATAAGGGATTCTGCAGTCAGGACACACCGACAGACTGACTTCAGTGAACTATATATTTCATGATACTCAGCTCAGTTTCTCAGTTTGCCTTACACAAGTTTTAAGAAAAACATTTTTGAGATTGAGATTTTAAATGCGAATACGTCAAGGTTTGCACCTTGCTGGATACGTCTTAAAATGTGTGCAGAGATGAAAGAAGAGGCTCAGGCACATACTGTACCTTTAGGACTATTCTGGCTATTCCTACTAAGGTTTAGGAATATCCAGAATACCGACTCCCTAAAAGAACGCATCTAAACCACAACGTGGACTCAAGTTTGGGATCTGGCAGCCTTTATTACAATATACACTACACGTAACATAATACATAATTTCTAAAGATTTTTCGGATCATAAGTTATTAACTGGTACATCCAATAGCCCACAGTAAACAATTCTTATTATTATTATAATTATAATTATTATTATTGTTATATATATTTATCATAAATATATCAATAGACGCTTATAACGATAACACACAACAAAACTGAACAAGACTGCCATGGAAGTGGGTGGGCGGGAAAAATTTTAAAACTAAGCCTATAAAATACTGATTACTAAGGCTAGATAAAAGTTGCCGTTGGCTAGATGCTGCTCGTGCTAAGGCTTGCATTGAATGGATATCTCGGGTAACTTGCCTAATAATGTGTACTGGTACAAAAACTAGTGTACATATGATTGGCTAAAAGTAATCTTGTGACTATCATGGCGCATACTTAAAGTCTTAGGTCATAAGCTTGTGACCCTCACGCACATATTTTATACCTACGTAACAGCTTGGTCAAAATCGAGAATTGGCCCACCAGATCCGGCACTTTGTCGACAGGTTGTAGTCTAGACTTATTTTAATAACAAGTTATCAATATCCACTTTTTTCTGTTTTGAGTAAACCAAAACGTCCCAACCGCATTCCGTTCATTTTGTTATCGTGGCTACATTACTCAGTGAGTGAAAGGAATCATCATCTCCAAACTGAGAAAACTGTAATAGTATATTGTCTTCTATTCTGGATTCAGGCCACCAAAACGTGTCCTAAGTATCGACATTGTTAATCACTGGTAGGTCGAATAGTTTGATGTCTTTGATACTCTTTAGTACAGCTTTGATTCGTTACTTATACCGGTTTATATGACGGGTAAAAACCGACAACTTTTAACACTTTTGGCCACCCTAGATGCATTGTTAGTCATTAAAGTCAGGAAAAGAGGACAAAAATTTCGCGTTAGGCTGTCAATCCACCCCCTCCCCACTCCCCCACACTTGAGCGATTTAGTTAGCCCCCCCCCCCCCACTTTAAAGTAGGCCGCGCGATCCCTGTTTGTAGAGGTAAGTTTGTAGAGGTAAGGCTAGCCTTTTTCAGTCATGCTTGAAGCAGCTGCAGATCACTTTTTTGTGCACTACAATTTCTCCCTTTTAAGCTTAAAAGCAGTAGTTCAGACTTCTCCGCTAGTGAAAAGCTTGTGCGCGTGAAATGAATCACGCGATTACTTTGAACAGTTTACTTTACGCAAGTTCGACCATGTTCACTCAACCTTGTCTTACCGTGTTTCGACTTTCTCGGGCGTTCTTACGACAGCTGTGACAAGGTGGCCTCTTTCTAATGCTTGCTTCACTATCTCCTTTCCTGTGAGCCCTGTTCCTCCAAAAACGACCAGTTTTAATTGCTTTGGGGCTTTGTTTGGGCCTGTGTTTTCAGCCGCCATTTTGTATTTTTGGTGCGACACGCCTGGGACCAAGTAGGTTTTATCTTGTACCCAGGCCCTCTCAACTTTTTCTATCTCCACTGCCTCAGTCTTAGCCCGGTGTGCGACCTCTCTCCTCCGCAGAGGCCTCCTACAGTCTAGGCTCCTAGAAACCATCGTTCCTCGCGTTCCCGTTTTCTCTCTCCAGCGCACCCGCTCCTGTTGTTTTCTTTCACTGGTATTTATCCCGCTCCTGTTTATATTCTTTCACTGGTAATTACTAACAGGAGCCTCTGCGGAGGAGAGAGGTGTGCGATAACTCCCGACAATTACAACTGCAGACTAGACTGCAGACTGCAGACTGCAGACTAGACTGCAGACTGCAGACTACAGACTGCAGTCTTCCCGGTGTGCGACAACTGCAGACTGCAGACTGCAAACCGTAGAGTGCAAACCTCTGATCGAAAACGGACGACACGTCATGAACAATAATTCCCGCGCCGGTCAGTGTAACGCAAACTGCGGACTACAGACGGCGGATCACGGGGGTAAAATGCAGACTGAGGGTGTACCTGCCACGTGTCACGCCTAAGGCGTGACTGTCACGCCTGCGAATCGAAAACTGCGATCTCACGCCTACTCACGTCTGTGTTCCCATTTCCCACGCCTGGTGGAAAAGTTTGAGCCATTACAGCCTTAACCGACTCATTTTGAAAAAAATTATAAAGTATTTAAATTAACTCGAACCAATGCGAGAAAATAATGATCGTACTTTCGCGAAATCTCGGTTTTTAGTAGGGAAAGACACTGGAGACATGGTCATACTCGTCGAGACGAGCTCCGTGTAATCGTAAATCATCAAAGCATCGATTTACTGGCCATAAATCGGAACGTCTTCGGAACGTCTTTGGAAATCTTCGGAAATCGTCGGACATCTTCGGATATTATCGGTCCCCTACGAAAAATCTTGACACTCTCAGGATAAAAATGTCACGCCTATGGATCACAAAAAGTTGGCAGGTATATGAGGGTAAAATGCAGACTGCAGACTAAGTAAAATATAAATAGATTTTAATAGATTTCTTCGAACTTCTACGAGCACAGACGTATTTCTGGCTGTCGTTTCTCTCATTTTCCCCCTGGTCTGCAGTCTGCAGTTATCATTCTGCATCTTACCCTTAGTCTGCAGTCTACATTTTACCCCTGGTCCTCAGTCTGCAGTCGGCAGTCTGCTTTACACTGACCGGCGTGGGAATTATTGTTCATGACGTGTCATCAGTTTTCAGTCAGAGGTTTGCAGTCTGTGGTTTGCAGTCTGCAGTCTGCAGTTGTCGCACACCGGTCTTGACTGGCCTGTGTCTAGCTCTCAACTACCACCCATGACATTGTTGCTAAAGAACGTTTCTAACCATCATATCTTGAAAAAAACAACAACAATTAACGTCCGCAGTAAGCTGCTTGGTCGCATTTTTTCCGTGGGAAAGGGCGTTTTCAAGTTTTTCAAGTCACAATCACATTTGACAGGCAGGTCTCTTGACCTAAACAGAAAAAAAAACACCCACACACACAGAAGGTGCACAGTTTTGGTTAATGAAAACAGTGCCAATATTTAACAGTCATTAAGATGCAAATTGTCTAGCATGTTGAATACTCACCACTTGTTCAAGTTGTGAAAGTAGTGATTCAACTAGATTTCCTAGTTTTCTTGAAATTTGCATTATAACAAGAGAGGTTATTGAGTCATATATACATATCCTTCTACATTTTCTGCTGTAGTTTTGGTGGTGGTGGTGTAGTGGTAAGCGCGTTGGACTTCAGATCTGAAGGTCGGTGGTTCGATGCCCAGTCCCTGCCATTGTGTTGTTTCCTTAGACAAGAAACTTAACCCCACAGGTGTATAAAAGCGGTACCGGCGAAACACTCCTGGGGGTAGCCCTGTGATGAACTAGCATCCCATCCAGGGGGGAGTAGCAATACTCTCAGCTGCTTCATGCTACAGAAACCGGGATAAGCTCTGGCTGTGTGGACCTCCTTGGCTCATGTGCGACTTCACCTACCTACCTAAAACATTTCACCAATCTAGCGAGACAAAACTCTGCAAACAGGCTGTGACATAATACCATCCACAAAAACTCCTTAGCAACAATGTCAGATCTGTAGTAAGGGTTTACCCCTTAATATTTGAGGGAAATCTCCATCTTGCAGAAATGTTTGGAAAGAATTTTCCATTGTATTATTTTTTTTAACCTGCTACATGTACACAACCTTTATTTTTTTCACTTGTTCACTGTTCTAGTAGGATGTACATTTGATGATTGAAATAAGTCAGTGAAGCAAGGAAACATGTTTCTATGGCATTGTGGCATCATTATCTAGTTGAAAAAATAACGGGCAACCCTAATTCATTTTGAACTGAAAGTGACAACAATTTTTTGTGGTGCGCACAGAAACAGAAGTTTTGTTCAGTGTTCAAGAAGTGCGTAAAACAGGTGAAAAATTGGTTAGCGGTATTAGGCACAAAAGAACAAAGGTCATGGTGACACAAAATTAAAGAACAGAACAGTCCTATCAAAACAAATTTTATTATTTTAATATGTAGTACGTTTCTTAAAAACCCTTGAAGTCCCGATGGTAAGCAGTGTCTTATTTCTCCTTAAAATAAAGGGCCGGTTATTTAAACAAACTTTAGATGAGGTTTAACAAAACCACGGTCTAAATCGATTTCAATCTGGCATACACAAAATGTTAGCCTTATTTACCGCAATAAATGTTAAACAGATACGTAGCACAGACTACTACAACATTTACCGTAAACACCGGCGTAAAAGCCGAACCTTTTTACACCAAAATTTCGATCAAATTCGGAAGTGCGGCTTTCAGCGAGAACATCTGGAAAGAAATCGGTAGTTTTCCATGAATCATCCCCCAAAACCCCAAAATAAAGTCTATTATTACTAAACTATGACATTTACTAAACTACCGGTATTTCCTATAAATAACCCACTTGTAAACAGATGTAGAGGTTTATTTGTTACCTTAAACCACGGATTACGTTAGACTTTTCGTTTAAAAAACGGCCCTAAATGTTCAAACATACACTGAAACATAACAATAAAGGAAATGATAACCAAATGTAAAATGAATGCCCTAATTGTTGAACAATGTCTACCCACTTGTACCACAAGAAATAAATGTATATCAGGCCATTGAGGAGAACATGCAAGTCGACAATGGGACTTAAAAGGGTAACTGATTAAGGTTCAACTAACATAAAAATTATTACACTTTTTGATCATGCTATATAATATTGCAGTACACTCTGGTTGCAGAGCACTTGCAGATTCTTTTAAAAAATATATCAATATTTAAAGAGTTGGTCCGCATCTGCCCAACATGTTTGTTAGTCTGATAGAGCCTAAGTTTTACATATTATTTTCTCTCACTGAAACTGTTCACAAGCCAGCAATTGCAATTCCTTTTCTATCATATTCATCACTCTCCAGAGTCTTCAGCATGAACTCTGCAACATCTGCACATGTTATCTTATTTGTTGTCCCAGTGTTACATTGTCCTTCTTCAACCTTGTAGTTTCCTCCAGAGCGTTCACCTGAAAAGCACGCCCACAGTCATGTTAGCCTCCACAAGCAGCCCATTACTGGATCAAAGTATTACCCCCCCCCCCCCAGGGAAGAGCGGGAGCAAAGAGATGGAGGGGGAATACTCCCATATACCTGTAAGTGATAATATATGCATGTGCCACTCAAAGGATAATAGGTTCTGAGCCAATGGGATGACATAGGGTATACAGATCAAGACTGTCGTTATTGCCTTGCAGGAGCCCACTAACCCAGTGCAGACAGGTTACATTTCACAGCCTGGGCTGCTCACTTCAGAGGCTAAAGTTGGATCCCTCAAATCTAGTGTTTCAGGCAACAACCTTGTACAATCAAGTTCATTTTTTGTTTCGTTTTAGTCTGAATTAGAATAACATATCTTGCCTTCAGGCCTGAAATAGCAGACAGAATTCAGGAATTTGTATACTGACCTTCAACTGACAAGTACCATAAAAAACACTTTTTTTCTGTGGCTTACGCCTTTAAATAAGCTTAACAATCTGAAGTTCAAAACTTAATCAACAGTTATGCTATACCCTGCAAATAATTACCTTAGTGGACGTCAGTCCCAGGAAACAGAAGGTTTTTAGTCCAGCAGTTTAAGAAAGGCTAAGCTTGTTCAATGCAATTGGTAGATTTTCACCATTGTGTTTGTTTTTGTTTTTCAGGGGCCTGCTGAGCATTGTTGCAATTATGATTTATGACACAATTATAACACTGATACATGTGATTATTATTTTGTTTTACATTAGAGTAAATGCTTTTGGAAGTTGTAGTGCGGCTGGCTAAACAGATTAGCAGGTTATTACACCTGTACGTGTAAGCTAATTTAATTTTCTTCATTTTCAGCCTTTTTCCCTTATCATCTGTTTCATGTTTCACTCAGTTTGCACACATACCATCACAGTTTTGAAGTGTACGAATCCATAATAAATTTCAGAAATTTTGAAGATGGAAGAAAGACATGAGCAGCTTTTTTAAAAAGTTTAAGGCAATGTGAAGTGGACAAATATCTAAGTGGACATGTGAATCTATCACCTTCTTTTCTTTCTTCATTAATTGTTTTTTTTTAATTAAATCAGATTCTTTTTTAAATAAAAATTCAAGGCACATACATTCCAAGTGCAACACAAAGATGCTTGCCTGTACATACCCTCAAGTAGCCGGCATGGTCTGACAATAGTGTAGTTCAACAGCTCAGGGTCACTATCCTCTAGCATTTTCTCCATGACAGCCATGTTTTTTATCACTCCATTTAAAAACAGTGGCTTTATAACCCATTCCAAGAACCAGTAATTGTTGGGTCCTGGCTGAGTGCACCAAGATGTTACCGTCACCAGTCGTGTGATTTTGTGCCTAAAAAGCAACATTTATTTAACGTATAAACAAGAGTGTTTTAGTGAAAAAAAAGACCACTTGTAAAGTTCATCTAGGAAACTACATCCGGGACTTACGTGGTGTATTTTCCAAATCCTCACCTCCCACTTGTCTATTTAATACAATAATACTGTTTTTACCACTCAGAAATGAAATTCATGTATCATCGTGCTGCCATTTAATATCCTCTATGGATTTAGTGTATTAAAGGGGCATGGCCACGAGGATTTTGCAGATTTCTGGTCAAAACTGTGCCAAAATTATAGGTCTGAGCTAACTTTATCCATGCCCAACATTGTGTTTAAACGTCTAAAGGAACTTATCAACTTAACTTCATTAAGAGAAAACAAATCATGACGAATTAATATCGATTTAATGTCAACACGCTGAAAGAATTTGAAAAGTTTAGCCTAATTTTTTCAAATTGCAATCCATTTCCATCTGTGCCATCCGTACCAACAGTCGACAGAAAACAGTTTCAGTGAAGTAATATAGTCTTTGGTAACAAAACTGGATCATTATTTGTGGGCGTTCATTGATGTGAGGACACATTTTTTTTATTTTTAAAGTGAACTAAAATAGCGTGACTATGCCCCTTTAACTTTAGAAGAACTCTGCCTCACCACCACCCCCTTAATACCAAAACCTTAGACTTGCTTAGTCTGGTCACATTTTGATTGCATTAGGAAGGGTGAAAATCTGACAAAAACTGCTCAGAAAAGCCGAGTCTTGAAGACTAAATACCATATGGTGACAAAGAACATAATACTGTAGTCAACAACAGCAATATACAGACCAACATCACGATGGACTTGACAATTATACTTGATTAAAAAAGCACACAAAAGAGTTTGTATATCCAAGCATCACTCTTGTGAACTGCAAGGGGTGGTTTAGTCAAGCCTCTCTCCTTTTGTAACTTTAATACTGTATGCAGCAATTTTCAATGGCAATGTCAGGTCATGAAAACTGGCTTTGAAGCACCCAGGTTGCAGTGTTTTTGTTGAGCCAATCAAAGTTGCTATTCATAAGCAACTACCAAGAGAGTAAATAAATGAGTGAGAAACCAATCAGCTGTCTAGTACAATTTGTGTATGATTTCTTGCACAGAAATGAGGTCCCCTACTCCACTGACCAGAGGCCTTTAATAAAATTTTCAAGAGCTCCTTTTTGACTGCCAGTGCAGTTGATTTCCATTCCTTATTGTTATCCATTCCTTACACAGTGGGTTTCTTTAGTTAAGCCAGCATACATGTTGGTTCCATTGTATATGTATAATGTATACGTAGAGTGAAGGCAGCACACTGAAGCTAAAAAAATTATGCTTTACAATGTAAAAGAGTACAAAACACTGTATGGTACAACAGTGTTTTACTGTTGATGATCGAGGTGTATTCTTCAAGAAAACCAAAAAAATTGATAGAAAACAAACGTTTTTAACAAAAAGTGTATAACTGGTAATTTGTGCCAGCAGGGGGAGGGGATACTGCAATATAATTTATATAGCTATATTGGGTATGTGCTTAAAAGCAGTTTAGTATGGAAGAGGTATAAGAATCAGAAAGTTTTGGCCTAGAATAGGTATGTGCTTAAAAGCAGTTTAGTATGGAAGAGGTATAAGAATCAGAAAGTTTTGGCCTAGAATAGGGTATTATTAATCAGGAAACTGATCAGTCATATGTAGAATTTAATTTACAATATTTATAGGAACTGACAGTCAGTGAGCTGGGATAGGGTAGGGATTATTGGTGGCTAGTCTAGAATAGGATTGCAAAATCCAGATGAGCATGGTCTGGTAAGAGTCTCACCACCATACCCTCAGCCATTAATTCACAGAGTATCCCCCACCCATGCCCAGCCCTGGTTGGTGCAACCTCATCCCCGAGGCATTATAAATTATTAAGGGTGGTGCCAAAAAGGAAGATGGCAGCTTAAAAACTTTTTTGTGATTTTCCAGTTGAAATCTTGCTTGAGGTCTGGTGTGCTATTCAGACAGTACACTATACTTACACTTAACCTCAATTAATTGTTCAATGTAAGGGTGACTTGTAAGAATGACTCTGAAGGGAGGTTCTCCTGTCAATTTAGGATAGATGTGTGTGCCACAGAGAATCTTCAACCTTGACCCTACTTAAGGATAGAAAATCGAAAATAGGTACAAGGCCTAAACCCGAAAAAATGACACTCTATTTAAGGGAAAAATGACCACTAAAAATTGTGTGATCAGGTCATTTCTGTAATATGAGAAGTTAAGCATCAAGCATAAAATACTAGACTAAGCCTAGTTTAACAATATGCCATAAATCATAACCGTGGTTTATGTACTGCAATTTTAGTTAACACAAAAAGGTACCCTATCTAAATAGCACACCAGGATAACAATTCCAAAAGGGGGCAAAATGGATGCCCCATTTAAGGCCTGAGAACCTCAAAAACTATGCCCTATTCCGTGGCAATACCTATATAGCTTTATATATAGGAGTACCCCCTCCCTCCCGGGGAAATGACTCACCTCTTCATCCCCTCCACAATAGCATGCATAGACTCTGAGTAGAAGGTTGTTGGGTTAAAAATACTTGCATAAACTCCCAAGCCAGACAGCACAGCATCTTTTCCTTCAAGAGCAGCAGCAAAACTCTCCACATCACA
Organism: Siderastrea radians; assembly: GCA_964017195.1. Lineage (NCBI taxonomy): Eukaryota > Metazoa > Cnidaria > Anthozoa > Scleractinia > Rhizangiidae > Siderastrea > Siderastrea radians. The sequence goes on along the minus strand of OZ024888.1, from coordinate 58,940,215 downwards.
AGCATCTCCTTTAACCAATTCTAAATTCTCATGTCTTTTGGAAAACACAAAAATTAAGAGTGAAAGTCCTCCATTAAGAGATTTTGATCTGACATGATAATTTCATACACTGTATAGGAACAGCCAACCTGCAAGTTTCAAGGACGTTGGGTGCTAATACAGAGGTATTTTGCAAAGGTTATTACTATGGGGAATGGGGAGAACCCAGCAACACCTATGGGAATCTTAAACGAAAAATGGCCATGGGTAACCATGCAATTTTCAAGATAATTAAGCAACCATAATTCTAAAAAAGCTTCAAAATACAAAGAATGCATGGTTACCCCCCATTTTCTTTTTGGATTCTGATGCCTGTTGCTAAGATCTGCTTTTTTCTACAGTCATAAACCGCGCAAAAATACCATTGTATTAGTAGTAATAGTAGTAATAATAATAATGCAATTCTTTATACAGATGGCCTATAGCACGCACGGTGGTTTTCAATAGGGCATTGTTAGTAGGAAAATTCCTTAAGAAACCCGAATACCCGAGATGCACAGAACGTATGCGCAGTAACAAATAGAGTCACCGTCCTTAAAGCAATGAAAGAAACTGTAACATAGTAAAGCGAAAGTGAGTGTATGTCATATTTGAATCATTAGTACAAGGATGTGCTCCTGGAGGGGGAGGGGGATGGAGGAGGAGGGGGGCCGGGGGAGGGGAAGCGTTTGATTGCCTGATCTGATGTACCCCTTGCCAATGCAAGGAGGAGGAGGGGTTTGGAATTGAGAAAAATCTGTGATATTCACGAATCAAATCTGGAAACACTACTGCTAATAACCACATAACATTTTTATCCAGTGCAAGGAAGAAACGATGACCAGTGTGCCAGGCTGTAAAAGCACCAGCTTTCCCAGCAAGGCACCTTAGTTTTCCTTTCTGGCGAACGGACCGCTATTAGAACTGCCCAAATGATCAAAAGGTTCTCGACTCACTGAATGTCTAGTTTCTCCGGAGTTCTCACTACAGCCGTGATATGATGCCCTTTCTCCAAAGCTTGCTTTACTACCTCTTTTCCCGTTCGCCCTGTGGCTCCAAACACGACTAGTTTGAACTTTTTACCAGGGGAGCTTTCTTCAGCCGCCATGTTGATGACGAAAAATCTGAGCGGAGACTGGCGTGAGTTACACAAGAGCAGCATCTAATTACCGATTGCCGAGGCGGGGGCTGGGGATCTCAATTGGGGTCCTCAGTTTGACAGTGGGGCTGCCAACTGTCAGTTGTCAAAGGTCACAGGGTGAAGCTTATCAAAAGCTAGCTATAAAATATTAATTAAGTAAACTAAAGCCAAATGTTATTTCGTTGTCAGTTGACACACTGTAATTGTTTTTTTAAAAGGCCTATAAATCGTTTTCACTGTCACGCCGTAAAAAAATAAATTTGAAACCGTTCAATGAAAGAAGCCAAGAAAATGAAATGATATAAAAGACCAATACATAAGAACTTCTCCAAGTCTCAGGACTGTGTCGTGCACCGTTTCTGAGTTATTTGCCCAAACGTTTCACGCAACTTTACTGAGCTTTGTATGGAGACGCCATATTGGTGTACATCGGAGGTACACCAATATGGCGGCAATTTGCGATGAAAGCGCTTTCTTTTCGCTCGTAAGCAAGTATACATGCGCATAAACAAATCTCCTAATACTTGAAATGTTTGAACTGCTGAAAATCATAAGGAGAGCCCTTTTTTTTAAACCAGACAGCTTTGTCGCGGCCACTATCTTGGTGTCACGCGAGGTGAAAATTCGGAAATTCAAAATGCTGTATTTTCAAAACAAAAAACGCTACGGGACTGGAACCTTGTAGAAAGGTTTATTTTTAGGTCATCTTCAACCTGGTGTAGATAAAAATTCACAAGCCTTCGCGATTTTGATTTTAGGGTTCGATAACGTCACGGTGAAAACCATCTATTATGGCTTTCCTGGTTATGATCAAGGGCAAGTTCACATATGAGTTAATGTGTCAGTGTGTCAGTTTATGGGTGAGTTCATGAGTCATTTTATCGGTGAGTTCACGGATGAACCCACGAAAGCACCCACACGCACCCACGGACTCATCCATGAACGCAGCCTCCAATGTAACCATGAACGCACCCACGAACTCATCCATGCACTCACCCATGCACTCACCCACAGATACACTCCCTAACGCACAAACTCACTCATGAAATCATCCACGAACTCAACCATAAACACCCACGAACTCATAACCACACCCATCTACCCACCATTGGACTCAACCATGAACTCACCAAGGAATGCACCCATTTTATAATACTCACCTTGAGCTCAACCACGAGCTCAGCTATGAATGCAATAACAAATTTATTCGTGGGTGAGTTCATAGCTGAGTTTCATGGGTGAGTTTCATGGGTGAGTTCACGAGTGAGTTCATCAGTGATTTCATGGCTGATTTCATGGGTGAGTTCGTGAGTGCAATGAAGGCTACGTTCATGAATGAGTTCGTGGATGAGTTCATTAGGTGAGCCCATGTATTAAAATTAATGGAATTTTTGTTCTTGGCCTTTAGACCGGTTGTTCAAGTTCAATGGCGTTGATTATTCTCTGTAGTCGAACTTTTAGGATTGAAAGCTTTCGGGTGATTTGAAAATAGAGGTTCGGTTGAGCATAGGAGAGGATGGCAAGTTAGGAACAAGGGCGAAATATTGTTGGAATTATACATATTTATTTCCAAACTGGCAAATGGTCCACGGTGGGCACAAACAAGCTGCTAAATCTTTAACCCAGTTTTCTCTGGGCCAATTCGTTCGAGAAAAATCTCACCCTCCCTTGCTCGCCGTATAGCCTCCCACGCATCCGTTTAATACGACTACCCTAAATCGCTTGCAAACTGGTTCGATTATATAGAAAGGGACTGCTATCAGTTTAGGAGAAAGGATCGTTGAGACACGTATACAGACACTCACGACAAGTGCAACCCTTGGCCCTTTATATAAACCGACTTTTATTTGTTCTTGAACAACTGAATAAGGAAAAGACTAACATCCTCTCTTCTGACAAAACTCAATTTTTTTCACCTTTGACAAAAGTGTCACATCGTAAATGGCACTCGCAAAACCCCTTCATGGTTAACGATTAATAATGTATGTTCCAGCCATTCATCCTGATTACCCAGTTAAACAAGTTCCAGCTGTATTCAGCTTGGATTCCAATCTGCAGTCAAAATAAAAGTACGCAAATTAAAATAAATCTTATAACTCAGAGACTTGGATTAACTCTACTTCCATTATCAAAAAATTTTGATACATATCATAAGTAATAAGTAGTTCATCTCTTTTACAGCGTGACAAGTAGGGATGGCGCAGTGGTGAGAGCGCTCGCCTCCCACCAATGTGGCCCGGGATCGACTCCCGGTCCCGGTGTCACATGTGGGTTGAGTTTGTTGTTGGTTCTCGTCCTTGCTCCGGGTACTCCGGTTTTCCCCTCTCCTCAAAAACCAACATTTCCAAATTCCAATTCGATCCGGAACCCGAGGGCCACAGGTAGGTTAGTGCCAGACTGTTAGGTGTCACCCTCGTTAAACAAAGTTGAATTATTTTATTTAATTATTTACAAGAGGATGAGATCAGTAGAACTAAAAAAAAAATGGGCCTCAAGAAAATAGTAGTTAACCTGTTGCTGAACTTAGCACTGCCTACAAGTTTTAGCGCATTTGCGCTTAAACTTGGCTGTGTGGCACAACCTCGGCTTTTTAGCGATGACTTGGGCGCAGTTGCTTTTTTTGTCCCTGCAATCACCACCCACAGCTGGAGCCGTAGTTGTACCGACCGTAGTTGGAGCCATAGTTGGAGCCGTAGTTGGATTAACTTGGCCTGAAAAATTAAAAAAAAAAAGCCAAAAGACTTTTTCGCATGTACGTCAATGGAAACGTAATTGGGATAGTAGGAAAGGAATGGCATTGCAACTTGATAACGACATCTTACCTTTTTCAGGTCATGCTTTGTAATTTAACAAAAATCGTTAGTAAAAAAATCACAGAAGCCATCAGAGACTTAGGGCACCCTGTTAAATAATGCCTATTTTATCCTTCTTTCATATATGGACCACTGTGTGGCCTAAGCGTGACAGGGAGTGGCTCCCTCTGGGTCTTCGACCAACCAGAACGTGAGTGGTACTCCCAGTTATTTTTTATTACTATTATTTTTTACTGTGGTATTTTAACAAAAGCTATTACAATGATAGGCCATGATATAATGAGAGAGAAAAAAACAAAAAAGTGCAAATAATAGGGAAAAGAAAAAAGAACAGAAGAGGTAAATTAATACAATTACAAAATCAATTGACAAGCCTTAGGCTAACATATTTACAAAGAGTTTCCATTTCTCAATGTGCAAACTCACTTTGCTGTTTTGTTCAGCTAAAAATTCTTCAATCTATACAATCTTTCTAAGGTGTACCACTGAAACATATTAAAACTGGGGACAATGCGTTTAGGACGACAATAAAATATAGACTGGTTGCATTGGCTATGAGAACACTGACATGGTTAAGAGACATAAAATAACCATCATCAACATTAAGTAAACATTAAAATTATCATTTTTTGGCTTGATAGTTCTCCCGGTTATGGAAAAACAAGAAATAGTCAACAGTATAGAAATTTTTTTTCGTTTTTTGCTTTTTTAAAACCATGATTATAATTAAAAGCTGGCAGAAAGAATCCAGAAATTTCAATAAAAGGGGACCAAATGGCACTTTAGACTTTTCATTTCAAACGCCAAAAATTATAGCTCAGCTTAAGCATATTCGAAACATTCGATTAGATCCCCTGCTAAACCTGGACTACTAGTCTATGCGGTTTTCTTCCTTTTTTCGTACCCTTTTTAGTCTGAATGTTTTTGATTACTTAAAAATGACATAGGCAAGCAACGGTTCGTAGACGGAGGAAGGCGGGTGGCGCAGAACCGCTGAAACCTCCCCCTAGAGCAGCGTTTTAGATGTCATTGCAGTGATAACAACAAAATTTACAACAACAACAACAACAACGGCAACAACAACAGCAACAGTACCAGCAACAGGAACAACAACGCATTATACTGATACCTGATTGTAACTGACAACACCGAAATTGATCCCAGCAGTTCTGCCCAATGCAATTCTCTTCTAAGTCAGGCTGCTCTTCCGCGTCCCATACTTCTGGCACTTTCACGTGATAACCTTTCAAGAAAAACCCATCTGGACACGTATGCATCTTGTAATCCGTGCTGCCTAAAGAGACATCTTGGCACTGTCCATCTGCATCCGGGCTGCCTTGGGATTTGCAGCAAAGCGCTCGCTCAATGGAGGCTGCTGAGGTATCACTGTGAAAAGTTGCGGAAAATCCTTTGAACACACGCCCTGCGGGACATTCAATCCATTGCTCGGATTTCCCTTGTTGACGGAGAGTAGAAATCCTATATTGACGAGAAAAAAAGGAGACAGATATTTCACGTTACAAGATCGTTTCTTCCAATTGTTCTTTATCTTAAGTTAATGTCTTTATAATTGATTGAAGGATCGATCTATCCATCGATTGACTGATTGATTGATTGATTGATTGATTGATTGATTGATTGATTGATTGATTGATTGATCTGTAGTCAACATGTGACGATAGAAGGCGAAAAAAGCCTACACTAAACGTCATTCCCAAAGGCTAGTGTCATAGAATTTCCCAAAATTAGCCAAGATGCTCTCCCATACTTACTCTGGAAGGGCTTGTTCAACACAATCGTTGAGAGGTGCACCAGCTTCACAGCATTTTGCCCCATCCACGTCAGTCATGCCCCACCAGCCGGGTTGCAGACCAGCGACATAAGAATTGGAACTGCAGCTTACATCTTTGTGGTCCGGCTTGAACGACTGGGACCAATTTTCGCTGGAGCACTGAGTCTCAGCACCACTTCTTTGCCACGAAAGGAACAGACTGATCAAAGCAGTGAAGAATCTCATTCCTTTTGCTTGATATCTGCATGAAAGATAATTAGAACACTGCAATTAAATAACATTATATGACGGAGAAGGGAGCTTCAAAAGTTTCTTCGATAAAACCTGTGATACTTGTATCGGGTTTTTGTCGCGGATTGCCCTTCAAGAAAAGCACTGAGATGCTGAGATGATCGCCCTTTTAGGCCAACTGGGAGAGTCCCAGTAAAAGCAAATAATAGGGTAAAGAATGAAGGGTTGGATGTTTCTGAAAACTATGGTCTTTGCGGGCCCAGAACAAGAATGACGATTACTACGGGCAACCTTTTCCTGTAACAGATGTTTTGTTGGTAGTTAGGCCCTGAGTTGCACGTGTTACTCTACCACCTTCGCGAGCAACAAATGTTCATGTTGAAAAAGGGGAGACTCCAAATCTTCAATTTGAAACTTTGCCACGCGCTGGGTGAGTTAATATGTCTTATTTCACGATTCACATTTTTTTTGTTGTTGTTGTTATTCAGCATCCTTTATTTAACTTACATCCCTCACTAATATCTATCTAACATGCCGCTCCCTCGATGGAAAGCGAAAATTTGTGAAGATCATATCGTTGCGATGAATTTTGCTACGAATAGCGTGTAAGACCGACTCTCCTTGGATGTATTTTGACTTGAGCTCTTTTAGAACTGGACTTACCTTTCTTTCAGAAAACTGGTCGTGAGTTGAACTGGTCGAGGTTTTGTAGTACCTTGTTACGGCGTGCGCTGGTCCAACAATGAAAGTAAATTCCCTTGTTACATGACTTCCGCTTACAACGTTAAACTGACGTGGTCACTTCAGCGATACTTGTGCCTTTTTCTCATTGGTTAAAACGGGTTGGGAACACTTCCCATTGGTCTGCGAGTAGTTGTCAAGACCCACTAACTCTTTCAGAATGTTCTAGTACTTTAAACAATAGCAATTCGTTCTGGTCTTGTTTCAGAGCATAATTTCCAATGGTTACACAAATAATTTTGGGGGTTTTCAAAGATATTTCTTGTATGTTAACGGTGGGAATATCTTATGGCGTAGAATTCACTAGTCACTTTCCGGCGGAGTTATCGGTCTATAAAAGTTGGTCCAAGTTTAAAGTCAGTGGTTCTATTTATTAAGAGAAGACTGACTCGACACATGATTAGGCTTGGAAAAATTCTGCCAGCATAATTCTTAAAGTAATTAATGAATTTTTTATGGACGTTTACGAGGCAGGCATTGTTAGGAGTTCACGGCATCCCAAGGACCTCAATTTACTACTAAAAGTCCAGTGCTTTTGCAAAATGTTTAAAACTTATACCTTGTCGTTATCTGTTGCGTGTTATTTTTAAGCTAAAACCGACGAAACCGAAACTCAACGAAACTCTTTCCTGTCAATAAAATATGCGTCAGGTTATTGTGTCAAATGATTACCGTGCACCATATGCATCAACACTTTGCGAGCAATGTAATTGGTTTGTAAATCTTGGGATAGTTGGCTACTGTGGGGCACCCTGCCAGCACGTAAACACTCAGAGAAGTTTCCGCGGTTAGAATGATTACTTGGTGATATTTTAAGCAGTTTTAGTACTCTGATGATGATTTTGATGATCAAAAACGCTTAATATTTTCAATTCTTTTTAAAACGCTTAATATTTTCAATTCTTTTTAACAACATTTCCACGTAAATTTTGTTCAATTTTATTCCATTCAATTTTATTTTATTCAAAGTAACAACAAATTTTATTTCCTTTGAGTTTATACTTTTTAGGTTTTCGAAAATTGCTACTCGAATTTCATATTTTAGTGAAGAAAAACGCCGAGTTTTTTTTTCTTTTTCAATGGAAAGTCACTTCGAACTAAAAAAGCAGTTTATGTCGAATGCATTTATTTATGCGCCGATCAATTCGAAACTTCAAAATCCCCCCCCGGGCATACCCCCGGCATTTGACTGTGCATCGTGCCCGGGGAGGGGGGAATTTGAACGTTGCGTTTGAAGGGTGGGGAATTTGAACCGGATTTATCTCTTGTTCTGACGTAATACGCCCGTGAGTTTTTTCGGTTTTTGCAGGGTTTGACGGATTTACAAGACAGAATTTCCCCTTTGTTAGTGAATAACGCTTTCAAAAGGGTCTTTAAAAGATGTTTGAAGGTGTCATCACGGCATATCTCTCTGAAAAGCGTGTAAAGTGTTTTGATTGAAGACGAAGTTTGTCTTTGCGGAGAGGTATTTTAGTAGTAATTGGTGGGGCATTTGAACGGCTTTTTTGCCCCGAGGGGAGGGAATTTCAACAAGCCAATCTTCAAAAATTCAAATGCCCGGGGGTTGCCCGGGGGGGGGATGTTGAACTTTCGAATTGTTCGGCGAATTACCGAGCAGCCGGAATTTCAGAGCTATAAAACCATAATTGTATTGAGGTCTCTTAACTTCCAATGTCCCGTTGAACTTTCGTAACACTGGACCGGTAATGAATCTCTCTTCACTGCATTAAAATTCGCCTTTACCACTTACCTTCGACACATGTTACAGGTGATAAAGGTTGTCTTTACTAAACCTTTGACTCGTATCAAAAGTTGTCAAAGGTCGTATTTGATTTGAGTCAAATGTAGTACACCTTTGACCTGTATCAAAGCTATCGCAAAGTTACTTTCAATTGTTTGTCAAAGGTATTTTAATGACCTTTGCTTCGCGTCAAAGGCCTGGTATCTTTGATGCGCGTCAACGTTGTGTGAAAGATAATGTTAAATTTGCTCCAACACCTTTGATTCGCCTGTCAAAGACAGTAGTGCAACTTTGTTACACCTTTGATGCGAATCAAAGATCATCACCGCCAAATTCTCGTGCAGTGTTTGATAGAACTGTCGTTTCAGCGACGGTGACAATCCAGTTAGGATTTTCTCATGGACAAAAGTATCCTTGTAAATTCGAGAATAAAATAACGTTTTCAAAATTGATATTTAGTATGCAAGATAACAAGGTTTATTGGAGGAGTTCAAAGACACTGATTTATTCATAAATTCGGACTTTTTCGATCACATTTCAACACATTTGTCAATGTCTTTTTCTATAAGACAGAAATCGAATTTTTTTTCCACTAGCATCATTGTGAAATGGTTCTGAAGATTGAATGGCGACAGGAAACTGGTATTCAACAAGTCCAGGTATTCTAATTAAGACGGGAGGGTGAACTCAGTGTGAACTCCACTCAAGTTCCAGAAAGCCAGTCCTTGGTTCACTTATTTAGTAATTTATAATAAAAATAGTCACTCGTTTCTGGAGTTAAGAAGATGTTTGTGAACACAGTACGTGAAGACCTGTATACTGAACCTCGAATGTCTGTGTTCGTGTAAACTGTTACATAACCTTCAAGGTGGTAGAAGTGATTTTTACAAGACAATTTTGCAGATGCATTTCTCAGATTTTAGAAAACTGGCCAAAATAAAAACATGTCAGGTCAAAACAACTTAAGTTGAGCTTCAGAAATGAATAAAGTCGCTACCCAAAGAGTTGGCATTGGCCTCAGGGAAGAAGAATGCATGCATGAGGTATAAACTAAAAGGAGCCTATAACACGTCGCCTTCTCCAGTAAACAACTGTGGAATTTTGTGGACAATCTGTCAGTCAAGGTTGTTATTCGATGATGTACCCCTGGGCGGTACTCCCTATAATGGCCTATACGGGAGGGTTCCGCCCGAAAGGGTTACCTTTTTCAGGTTACCTTTTTCGAGCTGAAGTAAATGAAAGGGTAGGGAAATCTACCATTTAGGTATCTAAAGGGGCCTTTAACTTTCGAGTAGATAATAACATTGTTTTTTGGTTAGAATCTCTTCCGGTAATATTGTTCTCCCCTAATATCGTTCATTAACTGCGATGGAAGGTATACGAAAGGGGTACCTTTTCTGTCAAAAATGGTACATAAAAGGGTACTGGGAGTTGGACTTCGGGGCGGAGCCTCCCCGTATAAAACTTTTTTGCCTCCCCTCCGGGCGATGTACCGGCAAACCAGAAAAGAGGTCGAATCATTCGTTTTGTTCTCGTTGATATCGAATCGGACGGGCTATACAGTCTGATACCCGCCGTTCGATGTTGTACCACGAGATGTGTTTCGTCCAATGAAAGTGTGCGAAAGTTATAAGGTGGCTGATAACGTCTGATACCTCTCACAGTCAGATTTTGTACGACGTTATGAATTAATCGGTAAGTTATAAAGCTGAAAGCCTATTATATGTACTATCCAAACTTTGTCAAACGTGCTAACGCCACTAATTCTGATATGCTCTTTCAAGGGACAGATCATTTCTTTGTCACTGACTTATTTTCACGATAATTTTGATTCATTTCAAGCCAGCGGGTCAGATTTAATCGGGGAACAAGGCGGAAAAGTCAAAGTATAATTTTTACACTTAAAACTTTAACATTCCCGGACGCTTTGTCGCTACGCTATTTACTACTTGTACATGTGTTCACCCAGTTTTGACATTAAATGCAGAGCCAAAATCTTCGATCACCTTTCACCCTAGCTTACCTCTCAGTTGCGTCACTGGATATCTAAATCAATATTTTTTTTCTCCCACTGGAAATCAAACAGGGACGTTTTGGAGCGATAAAAAAAGCTCAAGATTGTTTGGAAACTGTTTTTAGAATGTATATCTTAATCAAAACACGTGACGTTTATGGCGCCGGACAATGAGGAACTGTGACACGACAGCAAGTCTTCGGATTGGACCATAAAAGACAGAAACTTTCCGTCAACGAAGTTTTATCAAAAATTCTCGTCTCTCGGCTATCATTTTTAAAGATTGCAATGTTTATTAAAACATCTTTGTTCCTGAGTTTTTAATTCCAATTTCAAAGGTCGGTTTTCTATTTTACCATTTGTAGCTAGCAGTATGAGATTTTTTTTCTTTCACCGTCTTTTTCTGGTGCCATCGCCAAGAGTTTTGTAAAAGTACTGATATCAACTGTACGCACGATGAAAAACTGGACTATATTTTCAGCTGTTTAATTCTTCTTCAGACTCTTGTAATATTTCTATTACGTGGTTTTTCATCTGTGAAGAAAAATCATTCAACTCACCTGCTGGACAGTATATGGATCTCGATGAAAAAGTAAAATTACTTTTAACATCATTTTATTTCATAAGAACGGACACATCGAATACCCCAAACAATAATGATGAAACTTTTTGGCCAAAGCGAGAGAAAAACAAGTACTGAAAGCGGGTTTTTTGTGGCCATATTTTCTGAGCAAAGCAAAGAGATTATATAGTAACTAAAGCATCAGTAATAACAAAAAAAAGTGATTGGCAAATAAGTCCATGGGAGGTGGAGTTAACTATGGTACACTGTCAGCAACATGACACCCTTTTATAAAAGGTGTTTATCTGACATATTGAAAAAACCGTACATTTTAACGTATTTGTGACATCTAGGCTGCTGCAGTATTTTGTAACCATTGTAGATAAGATCGGTGTCATTTGGTACGTTTGTCAAACAACGGACTACTTTTGACAAGCATTGACAAGAGAAAACTACCATCCTTAACGAGAAATGTAATTTACTTAGGCTAAAATTGTGTATGCTGCTTGAAAGTAATCATTTACCCTTTGCTGCCATGTCTGACTGTGAAAAAGTATAAAGCGGAAGCGGAGAAGTAAGTGCTACACTAGTATATCTTAGTTAAATTAATCCCATCAATTTGACTACAAAGCTAGAATACGCTGGGTTTTCAATATGGCCAAGTTATCTTTTATGAAAATTACCTGTTATAATAAAAAGTTTGTTCTGTCTTCCGTAAAAAATTAAAGCCAAAGAACAAAAAACAATTACATTGCATTCAGATGAAAAACACGTCTCTCTCAAGTACGTCTTCCTGTCGTGTTTCACCTGTTTTTGCAATTATTGATTTCACGGTTTTGTTATGCAAAACGATACTTCGAATGCCTTGCGTTGGCGAGTTTCTTTCAGGATGTGTTCCGCGTTTAATTGTCACGAGATCAGTGTAGATACTACCAATACGTGTTAGAGTCACAAAGCCTCTAAGCTTCTGGACAAATTCAAACCACAGAAGCCATATCTCTATGCGAAGGTCTTTACTAGCAATTGTCCGAACAACTCATCGCAAGAATTTTCAGAAGCATTTGAACTGTAAGTACAATAGCTTTTATTTGGCATAAACTTTTACCTTCTCTTGGTAGTCAAATGTTGTTTTAAAATAAAAAAGAAATGGCCAAAGGCGTGAACCAACTTAACATTATTTAGAATAATAACAGAAGAAAACAACATGGAAAATTTTTACTTCAACCTATGTACTAGCAGCCTTTAAAATAACGCGTAACTATTGCTGTTTTTCCGGCAAAATTAACAATTCTTTTTTCACCACGGTTTTAAGCAGCTCAGAAACAAACACATCATAGACACAAATTTTCCATTTTGAGTTTCTGATATTTCCTCTTGACTCCATTGCAACGGATTCGTATTCAGTTAATCTGAGGATGAAAAGCAGTCAGTGATGTCAAGGATGTATCAGCGATGAACTGGCTGTATCACAGTATGCTTCCTTTGAAACGCCGCATGTGATCAGATCAATGGCTCGCAAAAAGAAAACAGTTCTTTCATTTCTGGATACAATTTTAAAACACCGGTAGTTTTTCTCGCAAAAAATCGTGTCTTTTGGGGTTTTAATGAAAAACGCAAAATAATAATGCCAACTTCCTTTTCACTGCAGAGAACTCCTGCTACCCAGCTTTGTTTCAGCAAAGAATGTCAAGCTGTGAACATGTGAATAAGTCATTCATTTTTTTATATATATATGCAGCATAAAATGATAGAACAGCAGAGTTTAGTTTACCTCCTGCGAGTTTTTCATATCTTCGGTTGTGTAATAATTCATAATGAAATAGTTGACGGAAGCAATGTTAGATTTACTGGGCAGGATGGTTCATACTTAATTAAGCATGCGTCAATAGAAGAATTTTGATCGATCCATCATGCATTTGAATTTTGATCGACACTGCATCAAACAACAGCATATACTGTCTGGCTACTTACAATCAGTAAGAACGTATTTCATTAAATTCCTACTCCTCCTTTTCTGTGTTTATCATTTCACCAATATTACTAGAAATGTCCATAACTGACTGACAGAATTGATACTATAAAAGTTCCAATTTTCTGCTCGGTGTTATATTTTCCTTTTTTTAACCTTAATATCCTGTTTTGCCAAGTAAATCAATATGGTTATGAGCCACTTCGTGAATGCTTTGTGTTTATATCATTTCGTTCCCTTTATATGGACTGGGAAATAGAAGCATTGAAACCCTGAAAGTAATGGGTGTCATCAAGAAAGGAGAAAAACTTTTCATCTTCTTTTGCGATCATGAAGCCACTCACTCACCAAACACGACAAATCAGCTCATCGCTTTTGAGGTTCTCGATGTCCTCGGTTTTGGTGTTCACCCCGCCACGAAAGCCACCATTTTGGTTACTTCGTTAAAGCCACCTATCTACTACCCCTAAAACCTTTACAAGGGTCAAACGCACGACGCGTGCCCAGCTGCCGCCACAAATTACAAAAAAAATACAGACAAATGTGAAAAGTTTCACTTTAACTACACTGAAAGCTTGAGCTTTTTACGTTGACTTTGTGTTCAAAATGAAGTAACTGTCATGCACAAGTTTTGCCGGCGTGAAATTCGGTTTGCCAGGACATGTGTTGCATCGTTTTCTTACGACTGACTTCGCACTCGTAAGCATTTGAACTGATTTCAAACTTTAAGGCTCAGAAAGACCGGAAGTGACGTAGGCTTTTTTGCATTTGTTTGCTTTGAACCAAGAGCCTACCAAACCTTTTACAGCGGTCAAACACAAAAAACGTCTCTTCCGGTTTTTCAGAGCCTTGAAGTTTGAATCAGTTCAGACTTTCACGAGCACGAGTTCGTATGAAAACGAGGCATAAAATATCCCGTTAAACAAAATTTCGCGCCGATAAAATTTGTGGATGCCAGTTACTTCATTCTGAACACACGCTCAAAGTAAAAAACGTATTTATAAGTTTGCAGAAATGGCGTTACGTTTTCGCGGTTAAAGTGAAACTTTTCGACATTTGTCTGTATTTTCTTTTGTCAAATTATGGTGGGAACTGCGCGCGCGTCCTGCGTTTGACCGCTGTGAAACCAAACATAGCGCAAGCCTTTAGCACTCAGGTCAGCGGAACCAAGGAAGAAGTTCACAAGAATAGACCGACTAGACCTATAACTTGTTCATTCACTGATCGTCCTTAACATTTTTAAGGGCATTATGCGTATTCTTTGTCACGTGACATGACACATGACTATTTTGCTGAAACAAATGAAAAAGAAATTTGATGAGTTGCCAATGCCTTTAAGAAATAACATTGAACATGAACCCTTTTCACCCTTAACGAAACGATCGTCATTTTTTTAAACTAAATCTTATGTGGAGAAAGGTCATTTTTCCCTACTGATTAGCTATGTTTTTGGGTATGTTTAATCTTCATCTAAAACGCTGATATGCTTTCCCATACTATTACAAATAGTTTTATTGCCCAATATTTCGGTGAGACAAAACTCACCTTCATCAGGGGCTGTAAAAGCTAAGTAAAAATCGAATGAAACGGTTACAAGATTTAAAATGATTAAAATGAAAAGATTAAATATGATTGGTTGACAAACATAGAAAGCGGAAACGTGACTAACAGTTCTTTTTTAAAAATAGAAATAGATTAAGTTTCATCTCGTCTGTTTATTCCGTGAGGTTCAAGTGTCTTGCCCTTTGAAATCAAAAATGCTTCTCTGGCTTTACGAATGCTGTCCCTGTTCGAGTGACATACGTCAAATCATTTTCAACAACCTAAACATTCTTCGTTCTTCACAGCGATGCAAAGCAGCATTCCCTTCTCCTCCTCTCATTAGTCATATCATACCGCCGTTGCAACAACCTACGTGACATTCTAGTCAGAGCCACACACCGCAGACCACCCCCCAAAACACCTGGAGCTTTCCGCTGTAACAGAGGTAGGTGCAAAACATGTCCTTTCATTACAGAGGGAACCACGTTTTACACCTTCTTCTCCACTAACGAACAAAGGCAAATTCTACATCACATCTCTTGCTCATCTTCCAATCTGATCTATATGATACAGTGCTCCAGATGCAGGGTACAATACATTGGAGAAACTAAACGTCAACTCAGCGACAGATTTGGGGAACACAGACGCGCAATCGAAAAAGCCATTACCCATCGTCACATTGATCAACCCACCGCCGTTTCAGATCACTTCATTCTCCCTGGCCACTCCATCAACGACATAAAACTCATTCCCCTAGAACTCATTCACTCGAACAGGGACAGCATTCATAAAGCCAGAGAAGCATTTTTGATTTCAAAGGGCAAGACACTTGAACCTCACGGAATAAACAGACGAGATGAAACTTAATCTATTTCTATTTTTAAAAAAGAACTGTTAGTCACGTTTCCGCTTTCTATGTTTGTCAACCAATCATATTTAATCTTTTCATTTTAATCATTTTAAATCTTGTAACCGTTTCATTCGATTTTTACTTAGCTTTTACAGCCCCTGCTGAAGGTGAGTTTTGTCTCACCGAAATATTGGGCAATAAAATTATTACCCTTCTTAGCTGTCCGATCAGCCTTGCAATTGGTTTTTTGTTTTATTAAACATTGCTGATCCTGATCTACACCAAGATCCGGCTTCACCTCGCTACTGTTTGTCCAAGTGGTCCTTGCATCGAGTTACCTGATTTAGTTTATTACAAATAGACCTAACAATGTGAAGAAAATAATGATTAAGCTGTTGTTTCAAAGTTACGTTAATTGAATGTACAGCCCTTCAAAGAAACTACTCAATATGTCGGCTTTACATGCATGTAGTACTTATATTTTCACTTTGTGAACACTGAGCCCTTCATTCCTTTTCCCTAGCGAAACCGATTTAGGCATACGTGCAGCTGATATAGCAACTTTAAACACTAAATTTAATGACTTTCAAGTTCGGTTTTTTTTACGATTGCCAAAATATATCTGAACTGCAAAACGTAAAAAATGTTTACTACGCCCACGAAAACATCTTAGATTACAATCAGCAAACACTCTAGAGGCGACAGAAGGTAGACTGGGCGTGAGAAAGTGCTCCAGTTTGTTTGAACAAATATTTCGATCGCTCGACCAAGTCTTGTTCAGTTTTTTGTTACAATTAAAATGGACAGAGAGGTTTACTCTTCAAGTGAATGTCTTGAGGCACGTAATCTACTCTGTGATGTTATCAGTTGCTTTTATTAGTAATAAAACTTAAATATTTTTTCTTTTCCTGTTTTCCTGACAGTTTTTCGTAGTTATATTTAGTGCTGTTCATCATAATATTGCTACTAATCCGGCACAGTATACAAGGGGTAATACAAGAAAGGATAGATAAATAGATTTATTTATTAAGTTGCTACTCCCTGACAATGTAAAATTGGACATGAAATTGCTAAAACCTAAAGAGAATGATTCCGAAATATATTCAAATGAGACGTGATACGTGCCAGAACAACAACTAAGTAACCAGAATTATTAATTCTAGAAAACTTAAAAGCAGTCCTTGTCTTGGTAAGATAACGTTGATTTTTAGTCACTAAGCTTTTGTCTTGATGTATGGCTAACTGAAATTGTCAGAAATTTGCTTGAAAGTCAAATAATCATTGTTTTTTATTTTATGTTTACAATCCGCGGAAAAGGAAGGCGTTTTCACATTGTTAGATATCGGTCCTTTGAATCTAAACCTACTATTCAACAAAGATATTCTTTTAGTTTATTTGCTTTTAAAAAGGAACCTTTGGCAAATATTAATGGCAATGTCCGCCTTCGCTGTGTAAGCATAAATGACAGTCAAACTGTGAGTTTTTGTCCATGCTTGGATGTCCCACAAGGCGCTACATTTGCATTTCAATATTTTAGATTCAATGAATAAAAGTTGAGAAGTAATATATTGAGAGTCGTTTGAAGAAAACTGGTGGAGTATGTAGCCTTGTACAGTCTGCTTTCTTCGCACTGTCTTGAGTTTGTATGGTCGCCATGCATGTCAGTTTTCAACCTGACAACGCTTAAGTACAACATATCTAAAAAAGATCGATCTGATGTAACATGTTACCTTATTTTCTAATATTCTTTCTCGTAAGTCGGTATAATATTTGACTAACTAGCTCTTTCTATCTAGGTTATCATCTTTAAGTGATTTGATGTTGCTGATGTATGTTACAAGTACGGGCCTATATATGTAATTTTGGTTGTTTTTATTTCATGTAAATTCTTAAGTGTAACATAGGTAAATAAATATTGTACTAGAGTATTGTAACTGTCAAGCTTGTCGTCATAACATTGACAACGGTCAATTCGTATTCGGCAACTCAGCCTTTTTTCTTATGGTACAACGCCCAGTAGCAATTAAACACAAAAACGTTTTCTGAACATTATTCCCTTAGAGGTTGGTTAAAAATG
The DNA here is from genome assembly GCA_964017195.1 of Siderastrea radians. Classification (NCBI taxonomy): domain Eukaryota; kingdom Metazoa; phylum Cnidaria; class Anthozoa; order Scleractinia; family Rhizangiidae; genus Siderastrea; species Siderastrea radians. The sequence continues at coordinate 58,922,724 of OZ024888.1, read as the reverse complement.
CTGAATATGTGAAAAAACAATCTTTCAAACAATTTGTTAGATATTTTGCATAGACATCAACCCAGTGATACTGAAGTGATCTTGCTCACATTTCACTACAAATAGAGTTCTGTTATATTCCGTAGTGTTTGGATTCCCAACATAAAACATCCCTTAGTCGCGATCGCGTTTTAAGTTGTTGCTTTAACAGCAAGCACGTTTGTAATCTTCTTATGAAAAAAGAAATATTGTATGACATTTCATGTAACTTGAAGAACAACTTCAAGTTGCTCTTCTCAATGGCATTACCCTGTTTAAAGAAACAACAATACTTCAGAGGTACTGAAGCTAGATTGGATAGCTCTTACTCTACGCAGTGTATCAATGTTCTCCTTGCCTAACTGCATCCTAACAAGAAATTAGTTAGTCCAACTTCAGTAAACAACTTGGCAAAACTGAAGATACACTTTACGTAGGCAATCGTGATACACTGTATCTATAAGTGAAGTTTTTTATAGTCGAAATAGCTGTTTTTCATATCCCGAACAAGCACAAGACAAACATCGTTGAAAATATTGCTTGAAAAAACTGATAATGTATTACTCTTAATACTGAATGATCATACTTTTAATTTACTAAGAAACTGTACTGTACGTAATTGTTGTACAGAATGCTTAAATACAAGACAAAGATCTTTTATGTCAGTTGAACATTGTTTATTATGGGTTCTGCACTTTGTTCGGACAGCTAAACTATAATTTACCCATTAAATAGATTAATTACTGGCACGTGAAAAGTTCCACGCACGTTTTAGCGTGGGCCGATACAGTAACCCTTTTACTCCCGTGCAAGAGTGCTTAAAATCAAAATTCAAGACAAATTCTAGATTTTATATTGTAAAATACTTTTATATTAAATAGTATCGTGTGAAAGTACTGTTGAAGAGGTTTCATTTGATTGGTAACATTATAGGATTTCATCAACAGACTTAAAAGTTAGAACACGTTTATTGTCTGCATAACTGACTCTGGGATTGAAAGGGTTAAGCTAAAACGAAGTAAGCTCTCGCGAACCTTAGTGTTTTTTGGATTATAGTTATTTCTCATTGAAGCGATAAGGCTAACTGTATGTTAGCTTTCTGAGCCCTGAACCAGCACGTCCGTCCGTTTCAATTCAACCGCTAAGAACTCCAGTTCTTCCTCCACGCTTGCCAGTCTTGCATCCTATGCAATGGCGTTCCGACTTCTGCAGCTCTGTAGCGTCCTCTACAGCGTTTCGTACCAGCACACCATAGTCTTCTGCATTTAAGTGCAAGCTACTGAGCAGTACTCTCTCGTGGTAAATTTATCATTACCAGAAATTGACGACAAAATGGCGGACAGAGGGTCGTTCGGCGCTTTAAAAATGGCCACCGATTTAATAGTAAAATGTATGGGCAAAAAAGGAAAAATGGAATTTCCATACTTAAAACAGCGTCCCGACTACTTGCCGCGGTCTGAATGAAAAGAAAATCTACTGTAGTATTTATAACCGTAATTCTTATGTACATTGCGCCGAAGCAGGATCCGCCAACTCTGCTTTTGTAACAGACATAACACAGCTCCTTTAACTCTATTATTTTTTCACAAAAGGGGCGACTAGCTTACCTTCTCTTCTTTCCTGCAAGGGCTGTTTACATCGGTTCCGCGGTGCCGCGCTCGCAAAACATTGCTAGATGTTTACACTTTTAAATGCCATAAAAATCCGCTTCTATTTGCTTTAAACCGCTCCGCCAAATTTACTTGAAAAAAGCACAATTTCAAGATTACTGTCGTTGTTCAAAATGACCGGAAAGCACCGTTTCGCTTGCAATCCGTCGCCGAAAGCAAGGCTTTCTTGTAGATTTTTGTTGACTTCGACCGCCATTTTTGGCTGTCTTTTTAAGGGGGATAACGCTGGATAGCTGTAACGTGGACTCCTTAATAATATTCGGTTCTCTCTTTGCGGCAAGAGAAATAATTCTACAGTTTTCCTTCGAGAAAAAATGTCATCTTTCCTTAGTGAGCGTGAAAAGCTGGAGATCGATCACAAACAACGTCACAACAAGGGACAAGGATACATAGACTGTGTATTCGATGAAGTTAAGATCGGTTCTTCGTTTTAAAAACATTGGAATCCTGTAGAATAGACAGAATTATTTGTTGTCGGCAACAGAGGAATTATTGCGTTACAGGCGGTACAGTATGTTGCCCAGTTTTCGTACGGGCCCAGTTTTCGTACAGAAAGAACTTTATTTGATTATTTTCGACGGTCATTTAAATCTTCGTCAACCGAAGAATTCCAAAAATAAAAGGAACATTTCAGCTATAAATTGCCGGTTTTGCCGGGCTTTTTGACGAAGAAGCAGGTCAGTGCGGGCAATTTCTTTCGAGGTGAGTAAAAGTTTAGCGGCTGATATTTGCACTTTTCACTGCACAGTAAAGGTATTGTAGATGAACAAATAGCCCGTTTTGTAGATAATTTTGCAAGGAACCTCATGATTTTTGGACAGACGATAGATAAAAGATGAAAGTAAATGGAAGAACTTTCAAAGCCAGCTTAAATTTAACTGCTCCTGAATTTTAGCGGTGAGAATCTTTGCATACATTTCGACCTACTGTGCCAGTTTTCGTACACTTAGCTGCGCCTTTCTCAAAACCTATTTTTAAATAAGTTAAAGAACTGAATTTTAAACTTAACTGTTCGAGAACTAATAAGTCGCAAGTGCAGTAAAGATTATACAACAATCCTTGCAAAGTACGATACACTACATGTATTTGTTGTGGTGTAACAGCGACGCTTTACATCCAGGTCATGCAAAGGTCACGAATATTTAATAAACGTAATCCCACGCAAACAATCTAAATCGTCAAATAATTAACCAAGGTAGATGTCTATGCATAGAATGTTGACATACACCTTGAAACATCGTTAGCTTACCGGTTTTACCGATTTTTGTCCACTCCGTTGCGATTCTAATAAACATTTACAAAAGTAGCTAAGAAGAGCATGCATAAGCGGAAACGGAAGTAAAGCGTTTGCTATTCTGAAGGCGTAAGCGGAAACGGAAGGAAAACGTCGAATCTTATAGAGGCCTTTTCTTAACAGTTGTAATGCGCAGAATAGTAACCTGTCAATTACCTTTACCAAGGCAGTAAATGACGTACGAGACGGTGGATTGAGCGCAAGAAAAGCCGCCCGAAAGTAAGGGACGAAGAAATCAACACAGCAGAATCGATTAAACATCCACTTCCGGAATAACCATTTGCTTTGTACACCAAACATTGGTCGCTAAGCCGATATTTATTCACAAATCGAAGAGAAAACGCGATAAGCACTCAGCAGGGTGGCTGACACATCAGTTTGTGTCGAGCATTTTCATGGAGAAATTTTGTTTTGTCGATGTACGAAAACTGGGCCAGGTGTACGAAGACTGGGCAACTTGGGAGTTTTGGGATAAATGGCATAATTTTGAACATACGTCGATCAAGCGGCCAATCGTTTTATATATTGAAGGTAAGTAAATGGGCAACCTTTCAAAGAAATTTCAGAAATTTTCATCTCACAGACAAAAAGATATAGCGATTACAAACTAAAGTGTACGAGAACTGGGCAACACACTGTACAGAAGAATATCATGGACTTTGAGCGTCTTCTGTGTCCTGAATTAAAAATTTTACATTGGTTAAAACTATCTTAATCGTTTTCCCTTTGTATTTTTGCATGGTTATTTTATTAAGCTCTTTAGACGGCTCGGAACGGTGTTTACTATTCACAGACAACGCTTTCGTGACGATCGAGAAATTCTTGTGTCAAACGATATGCCGCTAGCTATTTCACGCGGGCTCAAAATGTCCGTGATTTCTGGTAATGATTGTTTATTATGCTGTACAAGGTGGTTCTGGCCTTTGACTCTGAAATCCTGAAGTGTTACCATTCCGATGAAAGCTACTGAACGGTACTTCACTACGGTACATGTTTATTTTGCTGCTCATGGCAGTTCTATTTTTTTCTTGAGAAAAAATCCTTTTTTTTTGGCCATCTAAATTAAAGTTATTAAGCAGTTCCCTCTTCTGTTACTGTAGATGTAGATTGTTCTAGCTGTTGAGTCTGCCCCTAAAATCCTTAGTGTGTGTGACCTTGAGGTACTACTTATTATGTTGTACAAGGTGGCTTTAACTCGAATCCGTAAATGAAGTGCTTGAGTCTGCCGGATCATTTATTATAAAGAGAGCTATTAGAACTAGTACTTTGCTCTGCGTTTAATTAATTTGTTTCTCAGTATTTTTCCAGTTTCGAAGTTGTGAGTTCTTGTGATCAGAGAAAATGCATATAAATGAATATCCCTTCCGAAGTTACTTCCACGTGATTCACGTGATCCACGTGAATTTTATTGTTTTCAAACTAACTTCTTTTTTCTGTAAGTAGTGTTGAAATATACCTATACCGGAAAACGTAAAATTTGTTTACTACACCTACGAAAACATCATGGAAAACAAAGATTACAATCAGCGAACACTCACAGAGGCGACAGGGCGTTAACTGGGAGTGAGAAACTTCTTCAGTTTGTTGAAACAAATATTTCAAAACGCTTGTCGAAGTCTTGTTCAGTATCATTTTTTAGTTTTTTAAATTTTACTGGATAGCGAGGTTTATTTTCAAGTGAATGCCTTTAAGCACGTAAAGTACTCAGTGATATTACTTGCTTTAACTAGCTTTTAAACTTCTAATTGTTATCCATCTTCCTGTTTTTTCTCCCAGCCTTTTTAGCGATATTTAGTAATGTGTATAATATTTTTGTTGCCAATACAGTCAGTACGCAAGAGGTCATACCAGTACAAATGCATAAACAGGTCAATATATTCAGTTACTGAAAAAAAAAATGGCCCTTAGAGACTGAGATTTCAACCCTGGAAAAGAAACTTTACGAGAATATTCTATTTCAGTGAAATAAAATTGTGACCCCGCACACGTACCGTGCAAGTCTATAAAATAAGGAATCACATTTTTTTCCCTATTTTTAGAACTGAATAAAAAATAATCATTGTTTCAAATCCACTTTTCAAAAATAAATTTATATAAAAGGAACCACGAAAAATACGTATATTTTCATCTGGTTATTAATTTAGGAATGAGGGATTCTGTGCTGTATAAATAAAAGGTTAAACGTATGCCTTCATATTCCGATATGTTGTTTATTTTATTTTTAAATGCAAATTCGCTAGATAAGATTTAAGTAGAAAGATATCGTTTGTGCCTGGAGGCTGTTCCAGCCTGTTAAGTGATATTTTTCCCTTTGGAAGTGAATTTCTCGTCTTTTTTTCTAACCATGTGCCAGTGCTTTGTACCGAGCTTTTCGCAGGAGAAATAGATTTTCTGCTATGGCAGCTGCATTTTCCACACTGCGTTCCGTGACCTGCAATGATACTACTGGCCCAAAACATAAAACGATGCCGCGGGGCAATTTTTGGCGAATAAACAACAGGTTATTGCTTCAAATAGCCGCTCATACATAACATATGACACCAGTATATATAACGTTTAGCTTTAGGTCTCAAAAATGATTTGATTTTGTTTGTAAAACAAGTCGGGGATCTCTGCTCTTTATGTCGGAAAAGGTATTGAAATCGTTTATTAGCAGCCGTTAGTTGAACGCGAAGCAAAAAGGCATTGGAATATAAGTCAACTTGGTGTATCTTCTACGACGTTTTTCTTGAAATCTGGTTTACGACACTGCGCGAGATATATTGAAGCTCACTAGCGTATCACTGAAGAGCTTAACAAAAACGTGCAAGGAAATCTTTGCCAAATCAGGGAACTTAATTTTGTAAGGTAAGTCGTGCTTGCAATGCAGACTGATATTAAGTTCATCCGTCTCAAGCAACCGGCTAAAGTGGGTTTAGTTAAGATTTTTCAATTGATTTTTTGTTTTTAATTTTTCATTTGCCTTTGAATGTTCTCCTCTTCTCAATTGACAGCCTAGTGCACGCTCATTGGTTTGCGCGCAGTAGCTCCTTTTACTCGCAAAGGCATTCTGCACAGTAAGAAACATGACTTTGTTTAGTTATGTTGCAAAACGCTTGTAATCAGAACCGATTTTTTTTTTCATTTTGATTTACCTAACATGTAGCTAAGTACAACTGAAACAACCACTTTGTATTTCAAAATATCTAGTAAAAATTGAGAACTATAACAAATATCGTACATAAGATTGGCTGAAATCTTCACCGCAAGATTTCGTAAAATTACTCTCAAAGGCGCGCAAGTAAGGTTTAAAAGAAAGAAAATTCCCACATTGTGTATTGAAAAAATATTTTGAAACAAAAAGCAACACCAGAAACGTAAGTGCCAAAGGGTTTAGATTTGAATGATCAAACATCAGGATTTTATATACAGACGCAAAAGTTAGATCCAGCCTGCACATAATGATAAACAGCCAACACAGTCAGTTGAATGATCACACTAAAGGGCTTTATCCGTAATTTCTTATCACAAATTGCATACATTGTAAAATTTTAAGATTGTAAAATAAAGCAAAATGAGAAATTAGAGAGTATAGTCTAGCTGATATGCTAAGAAATTCTGAGAAATATTAAACATTGGGAAAAAATCATCTACATAGAATGTTTTTAAAGCATTGTATAGTCTATTTACAGGGGCCCTCTTTCGATTTTTTTTCTTGAGAAGAGCTACCAGCTGTCAATCAATATTTCTAGATTTCTGAAGACTCAGACAGTCAGATTTATTGTCTTTAATTGCTATGGACCACTTGAAAATTACGTTCCTCTCATGAGCTTCAAACCAGATATTAATCAAACACAGGCGACCTGTCAACATTAACCGAGTACAGTATGCCGAAATAATTTCGTTTGTTCCGCTGTAATTTTGAGATTTATCACACAAATATTACAAAATAAACGTCAATGCCGGAAAGAAAAAGTCAAGGCTTTTGCGACTCGCGATATATTTTTGAATAATTTCTCTTCGTAAATGCAACCAAACCACTTGCAAAGCCCAGTTTTGATTATCAGTCAGTTAACTAGAGAAAAAATATTCAAAATTATTCAAGATCTCAGTGCATACGACAAACTGCATTTTCTGGGAATTAAAAAAAATGTAACTTTTACATGATATCTTGGGATTTCATCTTTTCAAAACTGAAGGGAAATTTGGCAATGATTTTTGCCGGGTATGCTGCATTAGGCATGTGTTTTTCTTCGTACAACTTGTATCAGTTGCAATTAATTTGTTGTGAAACTGAAATACAGCAGCGAAAAGTTAAAAAGTTGTTCCAGTAAGAGTTGCACAGTACCACTGTACAGCTCTTTTCTAATATAACTAAAAAAGAAAACAATATGGATTTACAGCGGCGCCCTAACACATAAATTTCTTTTTCTGGATTATCGTTCCTGACTCTCGGTAAGTTTTTGGAAAAAAAGATGCAGCTTTCGCACGAGTTGCAAAGTAATTCCAGAACATTCGCAGCTTTAATTGCTTGAAATAAAGGGTAATTAAAAAATGATGTAGGAAATCATGTTTTCGGCTTAGCGTTCTGAAATCTGAATTAAAAACAATTAGACTGAAAATTTTATTCATGGTTGAAGTGCCACAGGGCATAAGGAATGGCTCATTTTAATTCGTTCAATTAAAAAAACTGTTTGTAATTGTTATCAAATTCGCTTTTCTTGTTCTTTTTTTCAAAATAAAAACAATTCTTTTCGCTCCACCCTGGAGAAAAGTTTTCAAAGGCCTTTATGCGGTGAGTCAAGGCGAGTTAAAGAAAGTAAACAAGGCATTCTACCGCGTGTAATATGCATCTTACACATGAACTTGACTTTTGTCCTAATCCTCCACATCTTTATAACTAAAGTAAGTTTTGAAACGGTTATTATCATTAATTGGATACCTTTAACTCTTCTTTAATTGATTTTTGACAAGTAATCTAGAATTTTATTAATTTATTTATCATGCATAACCTTAACCCTCAAGTTTGGGGGAGTGAGTGTCTGGGTACATTCTGCCGTGCTAGGCAGAATGTAAAGTAACAAAGTAACCAAAACTGAATTTCTAACTGATAACATAGGGTGAACGGCTTTTGAGAACCTAACCAACTACACAAATCATTCAAAATTTTGTAGCCGGGGAGCACATCTTAGTTTGTGTCGTTGTCAACCATAAGAGAGAATTAAAGCTTGATATCCTAATTCTTTCCCGACCTTTGAGTTTAGAGTTAGACTCATGCTTTCTCGAACCTACCACTATTGCAACCCGTTTCCATTGGATCCTGTTGAACATAAATTTCCTACTGCTGATCCCGAACCTTATCACTTTCTCGAACAGAACCCCATTTCAATAGAACCTCTCACAACTTCAAACAGAAACCAGCCTTTCCCAAGAATACCGTTATACAGCAGTTTACTCAGCATTCAGGGCACCCAATCACCCAATCTCTTCGGAAGACTTTAATCCTCTCAAAAGTTTGGATTTAATCGTAAAACATCAACTAAAAGTTACTTTGTTTTCGGTGGGGCAAAAATGTGACCTAGCTTTAGAGTGCAAAATAAGCTCAAATAAGACCTAGAAAGGCGGTGGCAACTCAGTATGTGGGGATAGGATTTCGTTCACTAAATTGTTGGGCAATATGGAACAATATGAAAAAGAAAAATATAAATGGGCATTTCAAATTATTTTGCTTACATGGTCGTCCCTAAATATCTCAAACCACTCACTTTCGTACAGAAACCCATTACCCCTTGGATATTGCTAATTTATTATTAATATTAAGTTCTTAATTATCGGGTCAATATTGGACATCTAGCTTTCTGATGGTTTACCACAAACACGGTTATCAGCGAATAGCCCTGTTTTTCACCTTATAAGGAAAATGGATGCCCTGTCAACTGCCGCGGCGTTCAAAGTTTTCGCCGCGAAACAAAAGTTTTGTCCAAAAATATGGCAAAAACATCCAGCAACGATCACCGAAGTCAAGTATTTAATAAAACAAATTATTCCACTCGCGCTTGTTGGATATGTAACCAACGTGACGTGTTATTTATCGGTTGTAACTAGAATGTGTAGCTCAGAATGAGGTCATCTCTTTCCCTTAAAATTACATGAGGGAGATCTTACTTCACAGTTTAAGGAAAACGAATGACGAAAGTCAGCGTAGCGTGGAATCGAACCCGAGTCGTTACCGCTACCTACATCTTCTGCATCAGCAAGGAACCGTAATTCTTAACATGTTTTTGTAGAACGTTGCCAGAACAATAATAGAAAGCTAACTCAAACCAGTGTTTAACCCTTACTACGGAAGATCAATGCTAAACCCCAAATGGTATTCTTTGCCTAACTAAAGCTCTGTTCTTTCAGTTCTCTGCCTAATAAGTCGGGTTCTGTTCTCAGCTTGGTAGGGTTCCAAACGATGAGGAATATACTACATCATGTTAGCTTTATACGGTGTCTCACCTGATTTTGGCGTATCCATTCTTGTCACAACTGTTATTCATCACCTCATATATCCGACGCGTGCTCGTGTAATGATTGTTACTGAATTACTAAGTGGTATCTTGAACCTTCTCCGTCGATACTTCGAACTGCAATACAGGAACCCTATTGTACAGTAATTTACCGTTGTACAGTAATTTGCTCCGTGTTACATTAAACTTTGTATTTATTTTCCAGTTATTTATTGGGATAGGGGAAAATTACTGTATATTAAAAAGTATGCCGTCGAGCGCCCGCAAAATATTCAAAGGGTGAAATACGGAAATAGCAATTTTTTTAAAGCTAACAGATAGTATGCAGCCTTATTCAAAGCAAAGACACTCGCAAAACATCGCTTGTAAGAGCCAAAAGAAAAAAATCAAGCAAACGAAAAATAATAGTAATAACGTAGCTGGCTAACAAGGGACCAATCAAAAGTTAAATTTAGATTACAAAAAAAAGGGCATCTAATTAATGGCGGGAGGGCTTTCGTTACTTTTAGGGGACTCGCGCTATATAGAGAAAAAATTGTCTGAATGCACGCGCAAAAATGACGAATTTAATTCACTCGCAATAATGACGAATTCAATTAATTGTACAAAGTTTAGAAATAACTAAACTCAACAATAACAAAGCTAACCGTCGTAGAATCAGTGCTTAACCCTAAACAGAAGTATAGATGAGTTCTTAGGCCTAATCACTATCGATCAGTGCTTAACCCTAAATACTGTAGACGAGTGTTTAACCGTTTTTCATTTTGTTTTCATTTGTTTTTCTCGCTAATAAACGCTCGTCATCAAATTTGTCACTCGTCATTTTTGCGCGTGCATTCAAACAGTTTTTCACTGGTTTTTTCTATGTAGCGCGAGTCCCCTAAAAGTAACGATAGCCGGCGGGAGCCCATTAAGAACATTGAGAACCCTGCTTTTCTGTAAGATGGAATGTTATTCTTAAATGATTTCGCCGCCAGGGTAGAAAACTTTCGACAAAATCCAGTCAACAGCAGTTGAAAATTTTGCTTTTCGGCATCGCACAATAGATGTTCAGCAAACCGTTTTCGCTCATCCTTGATTCTTGCATCGTTTAGTAGCGTTTCTCTAAGATGTTCTTGCACTCTGGTTGCTTCTTCTGGTGAGAAGATCCGTGATGTAAGGTCGTCCATTTCTTCGTCATTCAAGGATGAATTTGCTCTCTGTGTCTTTGTTCGCGGCGTTCTCTTAGCGACCCGCTTACCGGTAGATGCATCGGCATCCGTTGTTTTGGCTCTTTTTGCCTTCGCTTTTCCTTTCCCTTGACTAGATGTTTGTGGGACACTTTCCTCCTCACTAATGCTTTCGGAACACATACCAATTTCCGGTGAAGGAACATCGAAAAAATCTGAACTTTGGCAGAGTCCATCACTCGAAGACTCTTCCAAGCTATCCGCCACTGTTGTGATTTTCACTGTGAATATTGAGATCTCCGACGTGTGACGTACGACAATGACTTTATTTTGATTGGGCATTCTAAACAGTGCGCGCGAACGCGAGCACCCCGCGGCGTTCTAAAAATAAAAAGATACGCGCGAACGTTGACTCATAGGGTTTGTATGGGAGATGAAAGCTCCTTTTAATGGGCTCCAGCTAATGGCCATTCCCACGCAATGCATCATTGAGCGTAAATTTTTTCCATTTAGAAATTGTTTTAACTATTATGCCAAAAAAGTGAATTTTTCAAACGATAAGGCGGCTTTCGTGGGTCAAACATCAGGGGTCGGGCAGGGGGGGGCGCCGATGTGGCGTTATTTATCCTAGACTGTGGGCGGTCTCTTTCTTCTCCTTTTGTTCTATAAGCACTGGAATAAGAAATTTTGGATTTTTTCTGCGCTAATAGAACAAACTTTCAAGTTAATATTAAACATATGCACTAGACAGTTTCTTCATTTTGACTCTTCTTCTCCAATTGTTTTATTTTACCGCCGACTTGAATAATTTATACATTTCCATACGCGCGAAGGATCTGGCAAAAACGACGGATTCTCGCAGTCCATACTTTTCTTAAATTATCCCCTTAAATATTGCTTGTGAACTGACTCTATATTTGGGGATAGTGCACAGGACAGAGCAAAGCGAGGCCTGAGAAGGCGGCGACGGAGTGACCAGAATGTGACACCATAGAATGGCGAAGACAAAAGAACTTCTAAGAACGTCTGTAATATATAATAGATCAGGAATTCATAAGCCATGTAAACCAGCGTGAGGTAACACTGACCGAAGAGTGCCATGCAGAAAACTCAATTCCGCGTGATCATGTGTGTCCATATCTCTTGTCAACCTCCCCCCCCCCCCCCAACCGCCTCCAAAAACAAGGCTAGTGGCGAAGTGAAAAATGAACAAAGGGAACTGAATGTTGCGTGCTTACATGCATAGGCTTAGGAAAAGAAGAAGTAAACATCCTTGATTATATTTGTACAAATAAGGCTTTTTCGACACGTAGGTGTGGCGGTTCTTCCCCGAATTAAGAAAGCTCATTTCCTTTGTGACGAGCAGTGACAGTCTTCATCACTCGTTTCTTTTCCCCTTCTTTCTTCTTAACATTTTGACGATATGACAGGGAGTAAGAAGCTCCGCAGTCGTAAGCGTGTTTTAGATTTCTTCAAAACTTTATTTCAGAATGCTAGCTACTTCCAACATTTTCGGGAAAAACCTCAAATTAGAGTCATGATTCGAAAAATTGGCGTGGTACGGTATTTACTTTCCTTAACTCAGCAGGCGAATCTCTCGTGAACAGAATTGGAAATGACCGCATGATTTTTAATTGACCACGTTCACTGTTATAAGAAAAGAATAACGCCTTTGAAGTGAAAGCAATTATTATCAATGGCGACACTGGCTCATGAAATATATGATGGCTTGATGTCAAACTGTGCCGATGAGGACAAATATAATTGAAGTGGTTGTCACGTCAAACGAACACAACCACGCGATTCTCAGTTAGCCACTCAATACCGTTTGGTGACTAAGGTCTGATATCAAACGCACAGGCATAAATATCAACTGTTTTAATTTGACTACTGAACATGAAAGGTATGTTCTTAAGACGTAGATTTATGTTGTATGTCCTCTTGTCGCTTTTGATATGAATAGATTTTGTCGCGTCAAAAAAGAAAAAAGAAAGAAAAAAAAACCTGTTTAATTTGTGACGCACACCAAATTACCCGATAAAATTTTCTTGTGATTTTTATTCTAGCGATATTATAAAGTTTAACAACTCTACCACCGTTATAGCAAGTCGAATCGCAATATATGGTCATATTAACTGATAACTTTACTGCATTGCAAATCGATTCATCCAGGGTTGTTTAGAACTTAAATTTATTCATTGAATGGTGGTCGATCAGTTTGTTTTCCATCATCGATATCAGAGAAAACTGGTGTTTTTGGATAAAAACCAGTGGACAACCACTTTTTCTAAAAAGCGGATTCTCGCCAAAATATTGTACACCATTGCAGAGACTGCATCATATTCCTAATGATCGCCTTTCAAGCTCAAAACTCACCACAGCTACACACCTTCTGTGTCAATTCACAGGTTACAGTGTAATTATTGGCGTGGCTATTTTATTGTTAGCATCAGCAGAACTGCTGATAAAACACACTTTCAAAGTATTTTCCATCCTCGATTGTTATTCGATGAAACACTGCAGTGGTTTGAAAAACCTACTAAAAGGAATATAAATTGTATTTCAGTGCAATTCCTGAATCTAAATTTAAAACCGTGTGATGCACTTAGATAAAATTTTGCTTTGAGGTAGAAAACTACCTTTTTCAGAAAAAAAAACGTGATATAATGTGTAATGTCTGATTCAAAATTTCAAACGCCTGGACGTAATAACCTTAAAGCAACTTGAAATACCCAGAAAAAAATAATTAACGCGCGCTGTTTGAAAAGTTTCAATATATTTTCGATGACAGGTTCAAAAGAAATATTTTGTCAATGTCAGCTTAATTGGTCGCATGGAAATTCGGGCACATAATTCCATTGGTTCTCTTTTCAATACTTTTGCGTGGGTAATCACTGTCACCAAATTAACAAAAGCGTACCTGTAAATCTCATGATTTATTTAAATGTTCTGATTAAAAAAGAATCAACTGCAGACACGAACGTCCTGCAGAATTTCATAAAAGATTCCCCTTTATATCATGAAAGTATTCTCATAGTCAAGCTATCGGGGAGGGAGGGGGGAGGGGGAAGGGGGGAGGGGGGAGGGGGAGGGGGAGGGGGTAAACATCCCTACTAATAACCAAAATTTAGCGCTGTGAATACAGCTGTGTTTAAAAAGACGCATAAGTTTTGGGATATATACATAGAAACAAACGATGACATTTTGACATAAATAAGTAACAATGGCAAAAATAACAACATTGAGGAAAAGTCTAAATTTTTTCAATAAAAAAGAAAGAAAAAAATCAAGGGAATGTTTTAAGCAAATTTAGGTACGTACGGGTGTTTTTAAAAGAAACTTGATCAAGTAACAAGTGACAATATGCCTCCGGTTCATAATCAAGCAAGGTTTAGAAGTTCGGAGTAATAAAAAATATTCAGAAATAAACATTTATCCCTTTTGATTTTAACTTGGACTTCGTAGCGTAAAGGCAAGTTTATTTAAAATGCGTTTATCTCAGCGGACAGCAGTAAGGCCTGGGCAGTAGGGCAGGCAGTATAATATTATTTTCTTAATTTTCTTAATTGTGTAATGCAATATGGCGGAATAAATTTTGATAAATTAAAACCTTCCTTTTTTTTTCTTAGATTGAAAAAAAAATCATACTTTATATCACTTTCGGTTTAGATCAGCAAATCAAAGAGCAAATTGCTGAAGTGAGTATGAAATTAAATCACAGAGAAACAGATATGACTAAGCTTGTGGAAGACTTGTAGAGGATGCTGCAGAAATTAAATACAGACGAATACGATTGCTGAATGAAAATCGGCCTTTGCGACCAAACGTTATAAGATAACTCGATAGGGGCTTTCCTTGTTATTTAAGTATGGTCAAAAATATGGGCAGTCACCAAGTATTACGTAATTTCCCAACTTATCTGCTTCTTGTTTTTCGATCCACGCGCTAACGATTTACAAATAAATAAAGCGTACCTAAAACGATTAATTAAAAATACTGCCTCTCTACGAACTTTGGTAAAAATATTATTGAGTTAAAGGGAAGTGGGTTGCGCCTACTTAACCTTAATCTGTCGTGTACTCGCCTGAGGACAATATTTGTTTTCATTTTGAGAGAAAAACAAGTTTATTAACGATGTAATTTACTTATGGTACTGAATTATCAATCGTTCGACTTATCCCACACGAGTAACTTTAGCAAAAATAAAATTTAGCAAAGTCTTCGTCTCGGAAAAATAGTGTTCGTTTTGAGCGGTAGTTAGACTCCGTTTTCACATGCAGTAAAAGCAAATATCATCCAAATCTGGAAGTACTTGTACGCTGTACGTACCAATTTGTCTCTATCAGCTTCCACGCTTCCACGTGATTGAATAAAATTCAACCCTTTGGTTTCTTCCTCATGCAAAAATGGCTATGGCAGAGCGTTTTTCTTTTTTTCCTTTTTTTCTTTTACAAAGTGACTTTACAAAGCGAATTCTTAGAAATGGAAGAACTGTCGATACTTTTAAAGTTCTTCTTAAAACTCATTTATTGAAGTTAGCCTTTCCTAATTAATTCACAATGTTGTTTTATGTATTCTTATTTCTTTTCTTTTCATTCTATATTATTAATTTTTTAGATTGTAAAGCGCATTCGATCATTACGTCATGGAAAATGCGCTATACAAATTCATAAATTATTAACTATTTATTTATCTTTTCTGGCAATGCTTAGAGTTTGTCAGATGTAGTTGCGTAATCGAAGGTTTGCTCCAGTACGTTACCTTCGCCAGCCAAACTGTAAATATCCTCTTTTAGTCGTTATTTCCGAGGAGGAATTGATAACTCGCTGAGTTACGGGAACGCCCAGATGGAAATGCATTAATAAATTCCTCCCTTCGGTGTCGTAGGCAGCCACAGAGGATCTATTTTGGAGAGTGTACGTGCCTCCCGCTATTAAAATAATATTTTCATCACCTCGTGTTCATGTTGTTGACACAAAGCAAAGGCGGTCAGAAGGCATCTTCAAACATTGTTACGTAACGACACTCGGGCCCAGGCAGCATCATCCATCTGCACTCAAATTATACCATCCAGTTGGATAATAAATGCTGCTGGGTATTTTAACGATTCAGTTTTCAATTTTTCGAGCCAAAGACAGCGAAAAACAAAACCTGACAAAAACAGTTTTTCCCCCAAATATAGGCTTCTAACGTCGAAGACAAGTGTAACACGCTCTCAGTACATGATGATGTTCGGTATCTCTGTGGATGGTGCTCAACATCAGTGAAGATCAGTTTGCTGTTCGACCGTTTGGCGCAAGTAGAAAATCGAACTTCGATTTCCTTTGTTTAAAGCCAGACAGGTTGAAGGCTGGCGATATCGGAGGGATGGCTGAGAAAAACGTATGATATGTAACAACACTCTCATGTAACTAAAAGACCAAAGTATCAAAGAAATTCCAGCGGCGAGAAAAACTGAAGGCCACTTACAACATTCGGTGCTAAGCCTACATACTTCTTTCTGTTATGTACTATTCTGTGTTGCCTAGTTTATTCGGCGATTTGCCCCCTTGTAGATTTAACGACCACTTAGCGATTTAGAAACGTTTTGTCGGCTTCAACAATTCTTTTCTCGCTTTTGTAGTAAGCAATAAATTTAACGAGCACGAAGATTCTTAAGTTTGGTAAAAAAAAAAAATAGTAACCCCAAAGGTGTAAATTCTTCTGTCCGAGGAAAACAACCTGACTGTCAACGCAGAGGATTTTCTTTGAAACTGACAAGTTAACTTCTTGTGGGAATTAGTTTTTATTTGTAGCGTTATTGAGAACCAACTTTTTCCTTAATTAACCTGTGTACTTTTACGTTTATCTTCTTTCCTCCCCTCTTCTTCCTCCGGCCCTCGCCTCCTTCTCAACCGACATGGAAAGTTTAAGCCCAAAACTGACGTGCGCTATTAAAATAAAGTTAATCGATAGATTATCATCCACAAATGGTTACTAAAAAGAGGTAACACGTAGCCTTAAATTCTTTATCAATACGCTTTGTTTGATGTTCGCGAAAAAGAAACTTGTTCAGTTTGATATAACAACTTGATAAAGCTTGTCAACAACAGTCATGTAAGATTAAGTAAATATACCCACTTGTTCCGTTGGTAGGAGTTTTTATTCACTCACTAATACATAATCTTTCAAGACAGAGCACGCAGTAAAAGCGCAAGTTGCGCTTGTCAGTGTCCACTCACGATTGCCTCTCTGCGTAAAATTTATCAAAAAAAAACGTGAGTTCAATTCCATTTCAGCTTTATCACCACAATAACAAAAGTAGAGGTTGTATGAAACTCATGGAAAATTTGCCGTTAAGAACTGGGCGTTAATGTTGTTGTTTTAAAGTGGGCGGCTGATAAATTTACGAAAGCCTCATGACACTACTATTCAAAGGTTTTTGTTTTTCGCGCTTTGTCCCCTCGGCGCCTTCGCAAACGATTGTTGTTAACTTTTACACCTTTCGATTTATGTCTTTTCTAAATTCTAGTTGAAACAGGTATTCCCCTCCACAAGAACCAATCCCATTTGGGTATAACTAATGACACAAACATGGGTATAACTAATTACAAGATTTGACAGATGAAAGATCAGCCGTGCGTGACGTAATCGTTATTTTTACCTATTCACGAATTATCACTGCTTTGTAGCATGTTTGAGAGAAAGCCCTTAATTTAAGCACTAGGTGAACTGAGAAGTTTTACACGCTGAGAACTATCACAGGAAAATTTCACACGTCAAAAGACTAATATCTTGAAGTATTTTCAGCCTCTTCTGAGCCAAAAGAAAGGGTGTATTTCAAGATATTGCTGGAGCCAAATAGGTGAGAACTATTATCGTTAGGTTTCTCAAAACTCGTACCCTGAACTGTTCCTCAAATTAGTGGCAACATTTTCTAAAGCGTTATGTTACGCTTGGTACGTTATTTCCCATGATTTGAACCCTTAAAAACTGTCTTTCGTTTAAACGATCGCATTTATTTCGTTACCGGGTACGCAAAAAATAATAATGCAAAAGAAGTTTTAGGGTAACAGACAGATACTACGAGTTTGTTTTGGCTCGTGTTGGCGGGGGAACAAAGTGAATATTTTTAAGGTTTTGTACCGTAATAAGCTCTGGAACAAAAAATATATATATAAAAAATTAAAAACCGAACCATATGCATTTATGTACAAAGGTGATTAATCTTATTTACCTGTTTTATTTTTCTAGATCTTTCCGTTTGGCCCATGCAAGTCTCTAAAGTGTACGTAATATTCCAAATAATTTTGCAGCCTCAAAATCTTATAGGCATTTTGTATTCAGTTGAAACGTGTCAAAAGTGCGTCAAAAAAAAGTTAATGACGCAACGTGCAAGAAAACTGGGTGTTTTACCGATAACACTGTTTTAATATATTCCACCGATGCATTTGCTCCGAGAGCGAAAGATATCAGACATTAGCAGCTGCTTGAAGGATAAGTAAACACAAAAACATGTATTTATCTTCGTGCTGGAAGACAAAGACTTAACCCCGCGAGGAAAAGCCTGTCCATATACGGTTAGTGCAAATAGCGACCGAAATGAAAATATGTAAGACAACATCGAACCACAAAATTCTTGACAAAAAAGAAAATACCCGCGGATTTAACTTTGGTTCCGCTTAAGGTTATCTGTTTCCTAAAAGGTTTAATTGATTACCTGTCGTTTGTGGATCTTTGTGAATATTCAATATTTTGAATTCACGGTTCCACCGGCTTTCGTTTCTTCGAACGAAAGAGTTTAGCTTTTTATGGGCAGATTTACAGTGCAGCCCGGTAGTGTCGGGAGAACCAAGCTAATATTATTAGAGGTAAAAGGTTCAAGCTTGAATTAACCGAATTTAAAAGCAGTAAAGCACTTTCTTTTGTAATGTCAAAAAAAAAAACGATGCCAGTATGACAAGGTGATTTTTACCAAAATTTATGTTTATTTTATTGCCAGCGTTAAAATAGCAGCAATGATTTCCTATATTTAAAATATATATTTTATTGCAGACGAAAATTTCCACCAATTTTTCAGTCATTACAGTGCAAACCGGTAGCTTATGTATAACTTATCTCTGTCTTACTGACAAAAAGTACGCAGAGGAAGTGGTCGTAGGTACATTATTTTCACGTCCTCTCTTTTCGCGCGTCGGTTTGCGAAAATTGAGCTTTTTCTCAAAGTACCGGGATATACGTGATGATTTGAACCTCAGTTGCCAGAAAATTCTTCCAACCGCTAGTTTATTCTTTAGCTCAAGTATCAGAAATAAGCCGGCGATACTTCGGGGTAAAAAACGCAGAGATCCGCCACCGGTAGCAAACTCTAACAAAGCTTTCTAAAGTAGGCGCATAAATTACGAAGAGGAAGGGCTTAATTGGGTTTAGAGTTCAGAGCAATTCATTTCCTTACGTGCCCTGCCTTGGATTATCCTATTGACAGGGATGATCAATTCGCCATATATATTCTTTGTTGCAGAATCATTTTTTTTTGGCAGATTGCTAATTAGAGCTATATGGGTCTCAAGCTAATCCATGGCGTTGGGAGAAATTTAATTCTCCAAGTGACCTTAATCTATATAAGACCCGAGAGGAAGGAGGTACGCCTTTATATAAGCTAACCTATATAGATATTTGTGACACCATAATTCGTGAGCTGTTTTGGTCTATAAGTGGCTGTGTTTGGACAACTGCTCAATCACTTTGCTTGTAACATACAGTATGTCTATATGAACAAAGTGGTGGCCGGTTTAACAGGACCTTTTACTTAATACATCCGGAACTTTATTATCTTTGAGGTCGTTGTGAACGTGACAAAGTTCAGGCAAGTCTTATGATACTGAGTTGGAAATTATCCTTTTAACACCTACATCAAGATGGTGGTCAATTACCTTTTCCTCAGACAAAAAGCTGTTCACGAAATTCACAGAATGAAATGATTGAAAACCATACACCGCTGATTTTCTAAGACCTCCCTGCCATTGTTTTGGCTTCAGGAAATCTGACCTCCATTATGCGAAAGTATGGACCGTTTTCTAATCCTAAAATAGTAACCTAATGAGATATTCTAGTCTTTTGCTCAACCCAAGCTTAAGCTTACATACTAAAACGTTAATTTACCCCACTGATGAAAACGTAATTGGCCAGCACGAAAACAAAATTTGAGTATCATATCTTGAGAAATACGGACGCCTTGGTGGATTTGGCGACAACAGACCGCTGGACTGAAACTTTTAAGTTCAGCTGATAACTAAAGGTCATAAAACCTATTAAATTGATCTCCAATGTACGATTGCTGCGCTGAAATTAAAACTAGTTGCCCTTTCTTATACAAGAACCTGTCGTAGAGCACGAAGTGAGAGGAAGACATCAACTGATTTTCATAAAGGGAGAACAAACAAAAGTCAGGATTCAGGCATTTTTCCAAGCCACAAGGGAAGGAATTGAAAAACGTCGGCCCATTTTTTCAAGCTGCAATTTATTTCCATCCTGGCCATCCTTGACCGAAGACACTTATTCACAGTTTCTGTAGACTAATTTTAAACAAAACTGAACCGTTAATTTTGGATTTCTTTTGAGCCCAGTATGTTTTTTAGC
Source organism: Siderastrea radians (assembly GCA_964017195.1). Classification (NCBI taxonomy): domain Eukaryota; kingdom Metazoa; phylum Cnidaria; class Anthozoa; order Scleractinia; family Rhizangiidae; genus Siderastrea; species Siderastrea radians. Next base: position 58,902,464 of record OZ024888.1, on the reverse strand, counting down.
TTTGTTAAGTGATACTGAATATAGATGACGGAGGTGGATCCAGTAAAAGGAAGGTGTTCTCCAACGGAGATTCAAAAGGCTTTCCAATGTTTCTGTGGCATACACCAATGAATATTATTGCGTTGCATTGTATCGTATTGTATTGTATTGTATTGTATTATATTGTATTGTATTGTATTGTATTTTAATATTATTATTATTATTATTATTATTATTATTATTATTGTATTGTATTGTATTGTATTGTATTGTATTGTACGTATTGTATTACGGGTCCCGAGCAGAATCATGATAAGGTTAAGCGCTAGCTTGTGCACACAAGTTCGTCATGCGGACCATTTATTTGCACGTAGAGAGATATGCAAATTACTTTGTTGGCTATCCACTTTCCGGCCTCCTAAAGTAATTCTTTTAGCTCTGCAATTAATGTCTGGTCAGCAATCCATCAGACATTACATGGCCTGCGCTAATTTCTTACTGCTTAGTATGGTAATGTCGTTTTATAGCCACGTGCCTCATAAACCTGAGGCCTATTCTTTCACAAAATTACCGATGGCACTTGAATTTAATGAAGAAATGGCAAAAAAATGGATTAGTCTAGCAGGTTCTACATCCTATTAAAATGACGAATGGCAGAAATTTTGAAGTCTTTCTATTGTCAAAGTAAAATGCTAAAACCTGATGTGAGAGGAAGGTGCCAAGTGCTAGCGTCATTTCTCCGCTGACTAAAGAGCATTTATAAAACATTGCGTATCTTGACTTTTCAATTATTTTCCTTGTTATTAGTGTTGAGTAAGTATAGACGGGAACGTACGTAATAGTTGTGGTGATCCATTAATATACACTCTCAAGTTATTCATAAAGGAAACGAAACAGCAAGATTGTTGCTACAAAGTTACCAATTTTGTAATTTGTTGTTTGTGGTGTCTGAATTATGTTTTCTTTTTGGGGGACTCTGTAACTCTGGTCTTCGCAAACCAAGAAATAAAACTCTTGAAATCACAAACAGAAAACATATTGGCAGCTTTTTTGTCTCCACGGTCTTAATCCTGTGGGGAAAATGCCTTCTCTTTCAACTATGAAACAAAACAAAACCTTCGCAATCATGATTTACGTCCCGTTATTTTCTCGTTGCTTAAAACCGGTTGCACGGTTCTTAACTTTAAACACTGGTTGCACGTGACTTTTTGTTTGATTTCTGATCCATTCATTCCACGTTTGGTTTCGATCTATTTTTTACCTAGACTTTTTGGCTTTGCTTCAATTTCTGACTCTCATATTTTCATAGCGATAGCAGAGCGGAAAGAGGGATTGAAAGCTACTTCTTAGATCAGTAACACCTACAGTGAGATCGGACTGTCACAGTTTTGTTGCCGAGATTGTCATTTCTTTTCAATTTATGTTCATTACCTTGCAGTAGAAATTCCAGCTTTCTTTTGGTTTAATACTGGACCAAAACACGCTTATGAAACACCGCAACCACAATCATGCGAGCACGTTTTCAGAGGAAAATATAATTTCCACGCGCGCGTTTAATTGTTTTTTTTTTCTTCGTGTTCTATTAAACCTGACTGAGAGAGAGAAAACTAGGACAACGTGTATAGGTAGTCAATCGCTCTTCCTCTAAGCCTGAGCAGTTGTTTCTTTATATATAAATGACGAAACATTGACTAAGTTATTTCTTTTCTTTTCGTTTTGTCAGGTCTTCAAGCTTTAAGGAAAAAGAATCTTAACGGAATCTTTAAGGATCTCTAAATGAAGGGACGTTAAAGTTGACAACACCCCAGAGACTGATATTACCATGGTATCGCCACTCTTAGTGGTCATCGTTTTGATGATCATATTTATAGTCATCGGAAACTCGACCATCTGTTACATAATCTACCGCGTGAGGCGTCTTCACTGCCCATCCTGCCTCTTTCTGGTAAACTTAGCCATAAACGACATCCTGGTTGGAGTATTTCTTCTGCCGTTCGGCATTGCTTCAATAGTTCAAAAGTCAAACGTTGTGGGGAAGACCGGATGTGATATCATCGGTTATTTCCAGCACGCTTCGAGCACCGTATCTGTACTAACGCTGTTGTCAGTCAGCATGGACAGATATCTGGCTATCATCGTTCCTCTCAAGTACAAAGGCTGGGTCACAAGAAATAAGGCTGTATTATGTATCCTTGGTATTTGGTTCTATGCTCTGACAACCGCTAGTTTCCCGCTTCTAGGCTGGAGTCATTTTCAGTATATTCCGGGAGTGTGGTTATGTGAGACTGACTATCACATATCCGTCAGCTTTACCTACTTTAAACTAATCACTATGTACTTCTTGCCACTGATTTCAATCATTTTTATTTACATCAGTATACTCCGGGTAGCACTGCGGCATTCCAGACAAATAGCACGTGAAGTTGAAGCATTGCGTCAAAGAGAACTTCCTTCTGTCCTTGAACCCTCGTCTGTAGGACAAGAACCAGGGGGAATGGTGTCTGGACAATATTGCGTGCGCAAGCCACATTCTGCTCTCCGGGCGGAGATCAAGACGGCGTTGACGCTCGCGTGTATAGTTGGAGTTCTTTTTATTTCCTGGACACCATATATGGTTGTAAATATCTGGTCTTTTCATTCAGGACTACACGCTCCCGTGTTGCTACAGTACATAGTATCAGGGCTTTACTATGTCAACGGAGTTATCAATCCATATTTATACGGATATTTGAATAGAATTATAAAACGGGAATTTAAAACGATGTGGACAAGTGCAAGGAGCTTTTGCGCTCGGATTAGAGCGAAACAAGTTCATCCCATTGAGATAACGTAACCCTAGTAGTGTTGCGGTTCCTGAAAATCGAATCGACAAGCTAGAACTTTAATTTACCTCACTAGAAATACACGTACCTTCACAGAAACGTTTCCCTTCGCACTCGGAACTACTACATGTAAATCTCGAAAATAACGGAGCTTATTACGTTCAATCTTTACCTGTTGATTTGAGGGCGTTTTGCTACTTTAGTGTGGATAAAACCTGTACCGTACCAGATACGGGCCTACCAAAGTTAGTAATTAGTTTTCTTCACGACAATTGATAAAGACGTATGTACAATTTTTTTTAATTTGAAGAAGTATGCAAGCGTTTTCTTAATAAAACTTGAAAGATAAGTGTTTTTAGAGGCCGTTAACTAAGATCATTGCATTCATTTATCAACCCTTATTAGGCAACTTAGAGGCAATTAATTCATGGAGTCGCTACCTTGCAGGTGAAAATGAAACTGTAAGATTACTTTCGACGTTCTCCCTAATTGTTTATGCGCATCCATTCTGCGCACGCAATTTAGGCCGCAATGTCACGCCCCGTCTTGCATCAGGTGCGTGCGCTGAGGAAGAAATATAGACAAATACAGTGGTGGGTATTTTAATATCTATAAACGTACTTAACTCTCTTAAATGCACGGTGTCTCCATTCGTTTTTTCAATAGATCACTTTCTTTACTGGCTCTCTCCATTTTGTCAAAAAAAAAATTCTGAACGTGAAAAGTTTTAATTTTTTGTAGTTCTACTCAAATTTGATCGACGTTTTCTATGAATACAGGTTTGCATGACTTACAATTGCCCCGTTTAGGTTAAGTTTAATCGAAGGGATGACACAAGTTAAAAATTATTTACTCAAAAGACTTAAATGAAATTTGACTTAGAAAGTGGGTCGCCAGTGAATATTTCAAAATATTTTTCAACTGACGACCATTGAGGCCACGCCGACTAAAGATTGCGAAGTTTTTCAAAATCAGAATATTTTTCCACGCTTTTTGTCTCTGAAACGTAATCAGTGACCCCCAAGCTTTTTGAATTTCTGACAAAAGAGACGCATTATCTGACCATTGTAATAAAAGTATGAATAAAATTTGTGTTGTAGAAGATTTTCGCGCGATCTTCCCTAAGGAGGAGACTGAGCACTACTTTCTGAGCTACATCGTCTGAAGTCAATGAACTAAAAAAAAATGAAGCAATTATATAACGTCAGCTCCATATCAAGGGTACCAAGAGGGGTCAAGTAGCAGACATTCGGGTCAGGGCACCAGGCTCTCAAAAGCTCCAAAGGTGCGAGAGAGAAATATCGTGAGACATGGTCCCAACGTCTTTACTGCTTGCTTTTTACATCCTTATATTCTAATTTTCCAAACTATAGAAACTAATTTACAATGGAGTTATTTTTTACACTTAAGAGGCATTCCGTGTAAAAACCGACCGGTCGATTTTCGATGGAAAATAGATTTCTTTCATTTTCTGTGCAGAAGTACAACATTATAAGTAAAGTACAAAAATCGCATTTGTTTGGCTTCATTCGATTTTCTACCTGTTTTAGGCCGATAGTTCCGATGCGACCTCTGAACAAGGAAATCCTTCGACCGGAACCCCGATTTTAACACTAAACTCCAGATAGCATAAAACAACACAGAGTCGCCAAAAGCAGCTTATATTTACTCCATACCTTAAATAGGCCATGTTTATTATTTTCACTGCTAAACTAACTTGTTCTGTCTTGTACGAATTTTGTAAGAATTTTTTAGAACACTGACCTAGAGACATCACGAACGGCATTGATAAGGTGCCTCCATTAAAATCAAGATTTCTTAAAAGTGGGACCTGACCTACAGCTCTTTCTCTGATCAGACAATAGATCAAGGTCTAGTCTAAAAGTAACTATAATAAAATTTGTCGGCACTCATCATATGGTTATGGAAAAACCTAAACAAAATTAACAAAAACTGCAACATTCACAACTTGACTTAATATGACTCGGTCAATTCAAAGACATTTTGATTTACCTACATTACAGCTCAAAGCATTTTAAACCCAAGGCGTATTCAAAAATAGACCATAGAACAGTTTTCGAGCATAACTGGATCAATTTTAACTGAATTACCACGGAATTCTTCCAAGCTTTTCGAAGCTCACATCGATGAGCGTTAACGGCCAGTTTGTTGTCACGCAATACTCTACATGTGGTACAGCAGCATACGGATTGCCGCTTAAAAAGGCCAAAAGTTCATTGACATGGAGTCATGGAAGACATGAACACAATAACCTTGTCTTCACCAGCTTTTTTTTCCAGATTACTGCTTTCAGTAAGTGAGGTCCAAGATGACTGCTGAGTACGGAAGCCAAAGTACTCCTCGAGTATATGGTTGTTTCGACACTTAAAGCAAAACACCAAACGCTATTCTTCCTTCAGTGGCTGTTACAACGGTCTACGAAAAAAGAAAACCATTCTAACAATACAAACAGTTAAGTACTTTGAACAAATTGGCCACTTTACCTTCGTACAATCGGCGAAAATCTCCCATGTGCGCAACGAACGTCTGTAGATACTCAAGCGAGTAATGTTATTGTTAAGTCCGCTGTCCACACATTAGTAGGGCGCGCAGACGCATTTACCCCTAATAAAGTTCAGGGGACATCTTATGTCTTAAAGGGGAAGTGGGGAAACAGGATTATTTCGGTCAGCCCCAGTCCCCTTTTTAATAAACAAATTTGCATAAGCGGGATGGTAGCCCCGCGAGCTTGCTCGCGGGCTAGCAGGTTGGCTGCCATTTTTTCGGAAAGACCATTTGTCCATAAAAACTGCTTTATTCAATCATTGCAGATGTCCATAGCTGTGTTCACTTGTTTGTCATGTGACCATCCCCCTTGAGGCCACGTTTTGTGGCATGCCCCCCCCCCTCCTATCCACTACCTTCCTGTCCGAGTAGCAGTTCTTCCCTGGTTTTTCGCTTAGGCTTCACCAGAAACAACAATGGACCCTAGCCCTGAAAACAGTAGAGCTGCGTGATACCAAGGTCCAGTGAAATTAGAGGTTGTTAAGAGCTGCGTGGTATCTGCCAGAAACCCAAGAAACAAGAGTTTTCCTGAGATAGGATGAAGTAGGTAGGGAGTTTATACAGTAGACACATCAGTTAGAGCTTCGGAAGAATTGGAATAAAGATCTGAATTGTGACCTTTCGGAGCCATAAAGTACAATCTTTTGCCTAGTAGGATCTGCAATTCAAAGGTACTAAAACGAAGGCAATGAGTTATTATTAGCTGGTCATTAATGGTGGTACTGTTGGAAGACAGTCAACAAACTGCACTGTTCGTAGCCTGTTCCAGGCTCCGAGAGAGCAGGAAAAGTGAATAAGGAAACGAGCACGAAAAACGCGTCAAGTTTCTACAACTTAAAATTCGCCGTGGGAATGACAATTTGAAACAAAAATAGCTGTTCTATTAGCTAGCTTAAACAAGACTGAAACCATGCAGAGGTTTCGCAGCAATATCAATTAGTTACAAAGTGGCCGCTCGACAAACTTTGCCTGCACTCTCAGTAGCTGAATCCAGGCTGTTAAAATAACCATGTTTGTATCCATAAAAGGGAGGCAGTTGATTTAAGACAAATTTGTGCTATGACAAATTCGTTTGTGGAATACACTGAGACTACTTTACGCTATGACAAATTCGTTCGTGGAATACATTGAGACTACTTGTGCATTTTTTGCAACCGGTCTGAAAGGGTCAAGGGTGATGATATTTCTCACTTTTACAGCAGAGAGGTGTAGACGCGGGAATCGGAAATGAAATCTCCCTCAAATACGCGCTAGGCGAAAGAAGAGGTACCCTGACTGTCAAGTCAACTTTCGATTTCTCTTGTGCACTTTCCTGGAGCGTTGGGCCTCAAACCTGTCTGCTGCTTAACTCAGCCACGGGACGATGTCACTGTCGTCGGTGTTGGGTGGCCCTACTTATTGTTTTAGGTGATGGTAGAAACTCTTTGTTTAGGACCCCATATAATGGACAGACATGGTCTTCGGGTGTCCGACAATCTTGTTCTCATGAAATGGCTGGTATGTGGCGGGAACTTATCAATCGGCTTCTTGTCTGGTTTCCTCAATATGTGACCGAAAAAACGGGGCTGACGTTGGTGTATCGTTAAGATAAGGCGAAAAGGGAGGAGTTGACCGACCTGGTTAAAGACCTTATCATTGCAAACAAAATCTAGCTGTGTGAACATTATGCCATAGCAGCTTCCAACAAAACTGTTTAGGTCAACTCTAGTCGTCAAGATCCCGTCTGTCGTCTTCCAAAACTACCACCGAAAAAAAGGGACGTTAATATCTCCCACTACGAAGGTACAACCGTCACTGACCGTGGCCAATTAGTTTAGAGAAACTTCACTTTTTGGTATCCTCTTTGTAATCAATGTAAAAATAGGTGATAACATAGCACCCCCAAAGGAACTAAGAGAAGCCTTTCCCCGCACCTCCTAAACAATGCTGAAGTACGAAACTGTACAAGTTATCCGAGATGTGTTGGATTCCTTGTTTAAGGAGAGGGGAGGCAGTATATTTGTTGACGTTGTAATAGATTTAATCCTTAGTGTACCAAACGTTCTGGCCACGATTTTTAATTCAAGAAACATCTATGTGTATAGTCTGATCTCCACTTCTACCCCCTGAGGCTACGGCTCCTGCTCAGGCTCATTACAGTTTGGGGAGCAGACGTCTACGTGTAAGGTAAGTTGGAGCACGCCGCTCTGCGAGAAACACCGCTGAGGTTTAGTGGTTCACAGTAGAGAAGAGTATACAACATATTTAAAAACCTTTTATTTCCCTGCGTGATTATTATAAACGTTTTACGTCTTTATCCCCAAAGAAATTCGGCAGGCCGGACTGGATTTGCAGCAATAAGAAATGGACTAACCTTGTTAACATGTTTAACTTTGGACAATAGGCCAAAAGTATGATTTTACTGCGTCCAAATCCCGCCCAAACTGCGGCTGCCAATTTTATCTCAGTACTTATGGTCAGCGGTCTATACATAACACGAACATACCTGCTTTTCTCACTTGGAACAGTCGTTGCAATTGAGGGATTTTCACCGATTGCACGAAGGTAAAGTGGCCAATTTGTTCAAAGTACTTAACTGTTTGTATTGTTAGAATAGTTTTCTTTTTTCGTAGACCGTTGTAACTGCCACTGAAGGAAGAATAGCGTTTGGTGTTTTGCTTTAAGTGTCGAAACAACCATCAATACTCGAGGAGTACTTTGGCTTCCGTACACAGCAGTCATCTTGGACCTCACTTACTGAACGCAGTAATCTGGAAAAAAAGCTGGTGAGGACAAGGTTATTGTATTTATGTCTTCCATGACTCCATGTCAATGAACTTTTGGCCTTTTTAAGCGGCAATCCGCATGCTGCTGCACCACATGTAGAATATTGCGTGACAACAAACTGACCGTTAACGCTCATCGATGTGAGCTTCGAAAAGCTCGGAAGAATTCCGAGGTAATTCAGGTAAAATTGATCCAGTTATGCTCGAAAACTGTTCTATGGTCTATTTTTGAATACGCCTTGGGTTTAAAATGCTTTGAGTTGTAATGTAGGTAAATCAAAATGTCTATAAATTGACCGAGTTATATTAAGTCAAGTTGTGAATGTTGCAGTTTTTGTTAATTTTGTTTAGGTTTTTCCATAACCATATGATGAGTGCCGACAAATTTTATTATAGTTACTTTTAGACTAGACCTTGATCTATTGTCTGATCAGAGAAAGAGCTGTAGGTCAGGTCCCACTTTTAAGAAATCTTGATTTTAATGGAGGCACCTTATCAATGGCGTTCGTGATGTCTCTAGGTCAGTGTACTAAAAAAATTCTTACAAAATTCCTACAAGACAGAACAAGTTATTTTAGCAGTGAAAATAATAAACATGGCCTATTTAAGGTATGGAGTAAATATAAGCTGCTTTTGGCAACTCTGTGTTGTTCTATGCTATCTGGAGTTTAGTGTTAAAATCGGGGTTCCGGTCGAAGAATTTCCTTGTTCAGAGGTCGCATCGGAACTGTCGGCCTAAAACAGGTAGAAAATCAAATGAAGCCAAACAAATGCGATTTTTGTATTTAACTTATAATGTTGTACTTCTGCACAGAAAATGAAAGAAATCTATTTTCCATCGAAAATCGACCGGTCGGTTTTTACACGGAATGCCTCTTAAATACGAAGCATTACTACATAAATATGTCAGCATGTATAAATACGCTAAATTAAATTTCGCTTAATAGAAAAGGACACTTTGTTTCAAATGTGTTTTTTTTTTCATGAAACTTGATTAATCAACCAAAATCAGTCTCAAACGAAGAAGACTTGTCATGATAAACGATTTTAGGTAGTTTAGTTAATGCGAAATCCTAAATATCGCGACTACATAATGCGGCCCGATCGTCTTACTGCTTGCTTTTTATATCCGTATATTCTAATTGTTAAAACATATAGGAACTAGTAAATAATTGACTTTTTTACATTTTAATACGAAACATGTTACTACATAAATACATCGGCATACATAAATACGCTATATTAAATTTTGCTTAATGGGGTGAAATATAATGATGATCAGAATTCTTCGTCTCTGTTTATGGCCACCACTTTAGTTTGCCTAGACGGTACACCAATAAGACGGGCGCCTGCTAATTGCTGTAACCTGTAAGAATCCTTGTACCTATTCTGAGTCAAACCTTGATAAAAGAAATGTTGCTTTAACCTTTTAGCTTGTAGATAAAATCCTAAATTGTGACCATTCGCATGAAAGCTATTCAACCCTTTAAGCCTTTACAGTGATGAAAATAAAATTTCTCTTTACATTATCACTACCTGTTCAAACATTCAAGTGATGAGAATGAAGGAAGTGATCACCAAAGATAAAATGTCTTGGTATTTAGACAAATTCACCTTAGTGGTTGGCGGTATAAGAAATGTGTAGATAACAGTAAGGAGAATGTGCATTTTTTATGCATATAGATATATATGCATATTTCATATCAGCTTAAAGGTTTAATAAAGCAATAACTCCACTTGCGCCTGTTGGAGAAAAGGTGATTACAACCAATAAATTCTATAAGAATATTAATTTAACAATTTTTTTAGTGGCTGAAAAAGGTGTTCCACTGTACAACTTGTGTAAATATGGAAATGCATTGTATAACGTGCTTGACTTAAGTTTCCTTTGATCACAGCGCTGCCTCTGTAAAAATTGGCTCTTCGACTTCGACGCGCTTGGACTCTTTAGTGGCATTCCGCTTACAAAACCAGAAGGAGAAAAAATAGAAAACGGCAGAAATCCCTAAAGAAGGAAAACAAAAAGTAATTTGCGTCAGTCAAATAAAGTCTGAAGAAGGAGGGATAAAGTAAAGTACAGAAAGAAAGGCCCAAATATTGAAACAAAGTCAGGCAAAACGTTACACCCTATTTAAGCCTGAAATGACGTTATCAAGAGGATTATCTAAAGTCTAAATTACATTGTTAGATCGCAAATGCACCAGAGCTCATAAAAACTACGTTGGACTGTCGTCTAACAAGCGTAGCTTTTGTTTTTACCATCATCCGCTATTGGTCTGAACCTTTTTACGGTTGAATCGAGGGCTGTAGTTTTTCAGGAGTGCTGGACGTGCAGGAAGTGAAGGTAAAAAAGGTTGACTTTTGTCAGTGAAATACAATGGACGTCGTCTGCACTACCGCTCACAAAACCAACTGCGCAACTGAAATTGCAGAGATGTAAATTTTTGCTAACTCGGCGCAGAGCACGAGGTGCCTAAACGTGAAATATCGCAAGTTTCACATTCCACTTTTCACTTTCGCTCAAAGTTTTCCGCACGGGTTCGCATGCCGGAAAAGTTCATGCAAAAATAGTTGCTTTGCTGTCTAGTGAAGGAGAGGCCACGCCCCGAATCCCGACATTCATGATATGGACTCCTTAAAAGCTGGCTATCCTTTGTGCCACTACATCTTACATGATACATATCCTGTTACGTACCTTGAACAGCAATGGCGATGAATGCAAAGTGATAGGACAAACTCTTTACGTCATAGAACTGGCAGCTGCCTCGAGTACTGCAGCTTTGGCCCCAAACCAGGCACTGCATGTCCACCACCCAGCCCATCACTATAGGGCCTGGCAGGAAACCCAAAGACCGCTGAAATATAAACTGAAATCCGAGGGCGTAGGTGCGAAGGTTATCTGGAACTGACCTGGAGGTAAAAGTCACGAAGTGAGAGTTGATGAAACTAGAAACTAGAACTCCACCTGGTCGTCATATGTGTCTAACTTAAATAGAATTTTTTATTTACAAAAGCGGGTTGTGCGAGCTATCACCAACTAAGACTCTCGGGTCAATTCTGCTCCCTTACTCACTAAATTGAGAATCTTAGACACTGTTCAAGTCAGTTCATTTCAAGCAGCTAAATGTTTGTTTTATTATCACAATCAAGAGTTGCCCCCAGTGTTTCTCAGTTTGTTTATAACAAGTATTCAAGTGCATGATTATGGCACTAGAACAGCCAGCAATTATTGATCTCATTCTTGTCGTACAAATCTTAAGCAATTTACAATTCTCTACCAAGGTCCTAAAATTTGGAATTCTCTCCAAGTATCAATTACCTGTTTTTCAATCTTTCCTAGCTTTAAGAAAAAATGTTAGAGTTTTTACTAAAACAATCCTAAATTGGCCAAGCCGCGCATGCGCAGCACCAATTTGTAAACGTTGTGAACATTCGAGGAGGCCTCTCCTATAAGCCTGGTGGCTTCCTGAGGTCTCCTCGCCAACAAAAATAAGCTGTAAATTTCTTGTATATATTTCGACAAGGCAAATGAATGATGATGATGATGGTAGAAAATAGCCAGCGCAGTTATGAAAAAAGGCTAAACGAAGGGATTTGAACATTGATCAATTAACCATTAACAGTTACTCACCTTAACACCACTGTTTTGTTCGGGACGGCGATCAGGAAACTCGTAAAAATATATACGATAACAACAGCCAGGAAGATATATTTAGCAGCGCACTCGGTAACGCGGTCACATTCTCCGCTTACAGCCTCAGGTCCAGAGAAATTAAGTGGTGGCGTCACACAGCTACAATTCGAGTAAACCTGTCAAAACAGATTTTTCGTACTAGCGTGAGGTTATAACAATGATAATGGTGGTGGTATTACGTGATGATGATGATGATGATGACGACGACGACGATGATGATGATAATGATGACGATAATCAGATAATGGTAATAATTATGATGACGAAGTGACGTGATGACTATGACTTCAATGGCAATGTCGACGGATATGTCGTTCGTGGGGGTAATAACGTCAACATTCTTTATAATAAACAGCGACTTACCGCCTCCTTAGTCGATAAAGTGCACCCAGCAAAACAAGGCGAGAAATATGTTAACTTGTCTGCGCCACAAACAGGTCTGATCTGGGCCAATGGACAGCTGCATTGCCTATTACAGTTCGAGGCGATCGAATTGCCCATCACTTGGCTGTGGAAATTGACGAAACAACACCAAATCATTCTGTTGTCACAAAATTGTGGATTTATCAACTGAGTTGATAAGGCAAATTGGCCATTGTAAAAAGATTGAAAGCTCAGTGACGTTTGGGCGTTAGCCCTTTGTCAAAGCGAATAGATTTAACGAAGGGCTAACACTCAAAACCTCAGCTTTCAATCTCTTAACGGTGGCCAATTTACCTTATCAACTCAGTCCTGTAGAGCACCTTATCTTGTAGAGCACATCATAGGCTTTTTACTATACGCGAAATCTTTTCGAAATGTTGTAGCATAACGAAAACCCAAGGGGCGGTCCACCAACCCTTCCCCCTCCCCCTTGTACTACGGTGGGGGTGTTACTTTTCTTGCACTTCCGAAAGTTAATATGAACCGTACTGCACCGCATGCGGTTTCTTTGCCAAACTAATCAGAAAATCCTGTTTGAGACCTGTAAACATTTCTTGGCTGGAAAAAAATTAAAACAACACCGCCCTGCTAAGAACACATACAGCCTCGACGTTTTAAAGATGTTTATTATAATAAGAAAGGCAGTTCTCAGCTTGCTGTGTGAAACTAAGTAGCAATACCCTAAATTTACTGAACGATAACTAGTGATATATACGTACAGCACTTGTAAAAACGCCCGAAAGCACTGCTCTTTGAAATTTTTTCGTTTTTATTGTGTTTTTGCACGTTCCATGTTGCATTTTTTCCTTTTTCTATCTTTCTTTCCTTTATTTGCATCCTGTTAAATGTTACAGAACAAGTAAGGGGTAATAGTACGACATGCTTTCTCACTCACTCATTCACTCACTCACTCACTCACTCACTCACTCACTCACTCACTCACTCACTCACTCACTCGCTCGTTCTCTAACTCACTCACTCACTCAGTCACCCACTCACTCACTCACTCACTCACTCACTCACTCCCTCACTTTTCCCACCCACCCACTCACTCAGTACTCACTTACTCACTTGCTTGGTATGTAAACAGAATTGGGTAGAACACGAAAAGCGTTTCTTGATGTATTGCTAGGGGTTTACCACCATACGACATGAGCTATGTTCTTACATTTCAAAGATTGATGCAAGTTACATACATTTAAGTGAAAACGAGAGTACTAAGTACTTACTTAGAGCTGACAAAAAAATACATAAAAAATAATAGGTAAATATATACATTTAATGTTTAAAAAAAGGAGAGAGCTTCTTAACTTACAACCACAATGAACATTATATATATATTTTTTTCTTTTTAAATGAATTGTATAAGAATCTAGTTTTTGTTATTTCTTAATGGTATTAGCTAATGCTCAAACCTTTATTGTAAACTGACCAATACCTCCCTTTGGAGAGTACGACGCAATAAAGATTACTATTACTATTACTCACTCACTCGCTCGCTCGCTCATTCTCTCACTCACTCACTCACTCACTCACTCACTCACTCACTCACTCACTCTCACTAATTCTACAGTCAATCATTCTCACCTTGTTAAAACAAATCTCCATGATAAAACAACAACAACAATAAAATGTAGCCGATAAAATGCCATTAACAATAAAATGAAGCCAAAAACTATGCCATCTTACCTTCCCCAGTAAGGTTGGGTGATTCCTGCAAGCTTAACTTCATAGCATCCGGGCAAAATAAACTGTAGGCCTCCAAAAATTGTAAGGACCGCAATGATGACACAGTACTTGGCAGCCATCAGAAGAGATTGTTTTAGTTTGAAGCGGCGGACAAGATAACCACCCAGAAGAACACCAGCTAGAAAAGAAAGTTATCACAAATAAACAGATTTCAAAGCCCCAACGGTTTTAACGTCTTAATAATTCACTACACTTCAAAAGGCTATTCATTTCTGTATAAAAAGAGCAGCTTTCAGCGAACATCCAGTTATACCCCGCGCACTCCTAAGCCGAGTGATCGTGGGCAGAAAACAATTGGAAAACGCTCGAAGGTTGTCCGAAGAACTATATAATTACGTCTCCTCGTACAAGTTTCCGAAGATCAGGGAGATTTTTAAAACCTCGTTATAAGGCTTCAGAAGTTTTTCGCCTTTGCAAATAAGCTATACTCTCGTTTTGCAAATCGTGGCTGGACTTGATGACACAGAAGTGCCCCAAATCCAACAAAATATTTGACGGTCGGAGTTTCCGTTGCTAATATTATTACAGAACGATTTTCAGTTGAGTGCCAGCAGTATATGCGCCGTTTGCTTTGGTGAAAACGAGTAAGAATACTGTATATAGTACTTGCCTATAGAAGCTGGAACTACTGCGGTTCCCATCATCAGTCCAGCCATTGATGGAGTTAAAGCAAATTTTAGGTCAAGGATTTTAGGTAGGAAGGGTACTAAGGCGGCTCCAAAGAAAGTGCTTGCTGTCACGGCAAGAGCGTTGAAAACAAACACAGGGTTCTTCAACAGTTTCAAAGTAGCGGGGATGATATCTTTGAAAGTCTCCTTAATTTTCTCGTCCTTTGACGGAAGGTTGCCTTCTTCAATGACCTTTTCTCTCCTCTCTCGGGCTCCAGGAAGCTCTCTAGGAAACCCCGACAGGATCACACAGGAAACAATCAGAAAGGCTCCAGCGATCACGTACCCTACCCACCAGGCTCCTACCCACCGAGGATCTTGTGGATCGAGGAACATGCCTTTTGGCTTTCAAAAGAAAAAAAAATCTATTCGATGTTTCTTCGCACAGAAACACAAAAACTGCCGGCACTTATCTCCAGTTCGTATCCTTCAACCTTCATCCTTCATCCTTCATCCTCTTGGGATGGGATAGCAAGTGTTGAAAGTACTCGATTCGTTACTTCAGGGACGGGTCTTAACTTCTACAGCCGATAAACTAGTTGGAAGGTGGGACATAATTTAGGCGACGATGGATTTGTTCCGTCGAGATTTAGTGCATACGTATATACATGGGTGACAAGAGAAGCGGTGAGAGTAAATTAGGAAGTTTACGAAACCACAACCGCCACTGCAACGATAGCTTTCGTAAAGCAAAAGTTTTGGTTGGCAAGACAAATGCATTGCTAGTGTGTTATGAATTTTGTTCCGGCATTTTTTTGTCTCCCTGCGCGAAGTAACAACTTAAAATTATCAAATTCAGGTTTTGAGGGGAGCTTGCGTGCAATACGGTGAATTTTGGCCTCATTCTACCAATTGCACAAGTTGAAAGATTCGTAAAGAACTTTAAAATAGTTTTTTGAACTCCCAAACAACTTGTTTAAGACTAAGATCACCTGTTGAGACATTACTCAGCAAAAACATGGGTAAACGTTCGAGGGACTCAACATATTTTTTGTTGAGGTGTTGCCATTATGGCAATGACCATTTCTTAGCAATACAGTTACATTGCAGACAAAGTTCTGATTAGGAACATACCATTTTCAAATCAACCCACTTTGATAAAGTTACACCACCGACAATAAACCCCAATCCAGGACCAACAATAGCTGCGGCGAAAAAAACACCGAGGTAGATTGGACACGACTTTGGGTCGACATTCTCGTCGATAAACGCGGGCGCCAGTGAGTACAGCGGTGTTGCTCCAGCTCCCATGATCATTTGCGCGATAGAAAAGATCATAAGATAATACCAGTTTCCTCCGTATCCCGAAAAGCAAAGCGAGCTGCCATCTTCCAAGGAAGTGTTTGTGTAACACAGGGGCAAGCTTTGGTTCCTTGACGTTCCTCGGTTGAGGTCAGGGTGATAGTGGCCGATTAACAGGTGAGGAAGAGAAAATAAAAGACAACCAATTCCTGAAAGAGAAACAAATGAGGCTTAATTTATAGGATAAGACATGATACATTTGCATCTATTTTACTATCTTAGTTTCGAGAAAGTATCCACGTGAGTCGAATCCATTTTCTCAATCAGTGGAGGCAGTAAACTATGTATGCTTTAGGCATACATGGATTGGCTCTGACGAAGGGCTAACAGTCGAAACGTCAGCTATCAGTTTCTCTACGGTGACTAGTCTACCTTATCAACGATCAATTGATAAATCCAAATTTTTGTGTTTCACTTCCCTACCGACGCAGCATTGGACTCTTTAAAAAAACTAACCCTCTTGTCTGTTTCTTGGTAACCCAGGTAATTTATTACTTCCATACATACTCACGCCCTGCATAGTGCTATGATAAATTTTGTAAAATATTTAAGATAGTACGCGCACTCTCATTGGTCGATAGGTTTGTTTAGATGAGAGTATGTTAACAAGGTTGTTACGTCACGCTTTCTGTGTTTCCCGGCAACCTCGTACCCAGGGTCCTCTCTCTTCCTCCCTCGAGAACGTACCCTGGTTTCGGCTGGTCACGTGTCTCCCTTAAACAAACAGCTCCCCACCAGGGTGGACTCGCTTTTCTTCAAGAAGCGAAGGGAAAAGCGAATGCAAATCTTTTCAAACTGGCACAAAGACAGAGAAATGGAAGCGATTAACTCACTTTTTTTCAAAGACAGGGACGCTGAAAAAAATCTACAGTCTACTATCTGCAGCGTTTCAGAAGCACAAATAATGCAGATTTCCCATCAACAAAATATTTTACGGTAGGCTCGATCTGTTTTGAATTTGCCGAGGGCGTTTGATAAGAAGCTGCTCGTATTGCCCGAACAAAATGTCACACACTCATTTGTTTGCTATATATTTTATTTATTGGCCTAATAACGCAAGTAAAATTCTGATAATAAAAGCCCACGCTGCACTTGTGTATTATTATCTGCAAGCTTCAATGTAATGGTATAATCCTGCAGACCAGAGTACAACCTTCTTGTCAACAAAGCTCTTAATTATAAATGTTATTTAGTTTAGCACATTTTTCATTTTGTCATGTCACTGTTTTGTGGTAAAAAAAAAATGGTTTTTTTCGGTCAATCGGTGGTGTGAGAGCAATTTCGCCTACTCGACAGGAATAAAACAAATTACCTTCAAATTCTTTCAAGAACGGTGGTTTCAGTCTTTGGCACGGCGTATTTAACCTGATTTTTCCATCGCGCCGTTTGTCTGTCTTGTTTACGGTTACCGAAAATTCTGCTGCTCATGGTGGCACGCATGTCTGTCAAGTAACGATATGTAAATTAGAAGTTCGGGACGCTTGGTGGATCGAACATGGATGCATTACCAAAAATAAATAAGTCCTTCCTAATTCTTGACACTCCATTTCATTTCGAGCTCCGTAAAGCATAAAGCCGACGGCTCTCCTTGTTGTAAATTTGTTATGTTGTGACTCGTGCCGGCTTACGTTGACTATGACGATGGTTAGCGACAGTGTTTTGAATTTCAGAGACTTGTAAATGTGTTTTTCTGAGTCGAAAATAACATGGACCGCTTCGATGTCGAACGTTCGTACGTAATGAAGAAATACTTGTCTATAAAAGGAGTTCTTGTCACCACAAATATTCCTGAAAAAGCTTACATTACTTCCGGTACTTTCCACCATTTTGACACTAGTGACAATCTTACACTTTGCTACCCCTCCCCTGTAGCACATTCTTGTTAGCACCCAGATTTTGGGTGCCACGTGACCAGCCGAAACCAGGGTACTTTCTCGAGGGAGGAAGAGAGAGGACCCTGGGTACGAGGTTGTGTTTCCCGGCACAATTTGAAAACGTTTCAAAGCTTTCGCAAGACTCGTAAAGTAATTTCAAGTACAAATATTAAGGAAATGGAGACAAATTTGCCAAATTCTGATTTGGTGTTTGGCTATCTCCTCCCCCCCCTGAGTCCGAGGAAAACAAGCGAAAGAACGACGGGCGCTGAATGAAAAACAGAACTCGGCGAAACTCAGCATACCTTTATCGTTAAAAAAATCTTTCGTGAAGTTTTTGCCACGAATTGACAAATTTGTGTATTTGCAACCGACAGCAAAATTTACCAGACTCTGAATTATTACCTGAAAATTACCAAAACGAATCGCTCGGCAAAGGTTTTAACAGCAAATTCATTTAATCGAGCATGGCTCCACAAATGCATTGAAAACACTTACAGCAAACTTGTTTTAACGAAAATAACCTTCGGAAGCAAATTTGTATAAAACTGACCGAAAACTGACATTTATTTCATTCCAAGAATTCCTCAAATCCACTGAATTACTTCACTGAGTTCGTGGAAGTCATTTTCATTCCTTTGGCTTTGTACAGACGGTAGATCAGAAACTCAGATTCTCGTCGTTCAAAAATATTCGCTGTCAGACTATAACAAATAATCTCTTCTTTTTCCCTTGCAGTTGGTTTCTGAGAAGTTCAGTCAAGTAAAAGCCAAACTTTGCAGCTTACCGATTGTATCCTCAATGAATATTTCCAGAATTGCCTTTGTTTTGTCACTTAAATTTTAAGAACCAGCAAGGCACAACAGACAACAGAAAATTTATCCACGGCCCCAGACAGGATTGCTTTTTTTCCGTGTTTACATAGCCTCGTCTAAACACTCGGGGGGATTGCATAACTGCCTCATATTCTCCCAACGAGGGGTTTTTAGATTTTTGAGTCAAAACGGTGTACAAAATAAGCTTTCTCGTACACGACGAGGGACAAATCGTGTGCTTTTCTTAAAGAGAGGACTAGCCGCAATAACAGTTTTTATCCGTTCTTTTTTTTTCAAAGAAATAAGAAGAGGAAATTGAAACAAAATTGCTCAATTTTTTCAACTGGCAATCCATTTTCAGTAAAGTAGCTAGTAGAATAGTTTTAAAGAAAACTGAACCACTTGTTTTGGGTTTCATTTGATTTCAATATATCTTTTAGCTTTGTAAAGTAAATTTAAAAGAAGGTAACGAAGCCTCCTCGTAGAATATCAACTTCATGAAACTGCACGAGAATCAACTCTCGGAATCTCCCTGTCATTCCCGGGCTTTAGCTCGGCAGGTAAAACAGGTAGGTACATCCATCCCCAACAACTCTATCGTTGCATCTAAGGTATTTTGAAAGTGTAATAGCTTTGGTAAGTAGTCTAGGACGGTGCCTCCTAATACAGATGTATTTTTGCAAAGGTTATGACTATGGGGAAAAAGCAGATCTTAGCAACGGTTATTGGAATCCAAAAAGAAAATGTGTACAACCACACATTTTTCGGATATAATTAAGCAACCATAATTCTAAAAAAGCGTTAAATACAAAGAATGCATGGCGAGTCTTTTCCAGATTTAAGCTCAATTATCTCTGAAAAATGCGTGGTTACCCCCAGTTTTCTTTTTGGATTCTGATAGCCCTTGCTAAGATCTGCTTTTTCCACACAGTCATAAATCGCGCAAAGACATAATTGTTTTATTAGTGGGCAAATTCTATAAGAAAACCGCATATCCCAAGATGCACAGAACGTATGCGCAGTAACAAAAGGAGGCACCGTCCTTAAGTCGTTCGAATTTCGGTGATGACGTCATTAATGAGAAATCCGCAGTTATAAAGTCAATCTTACGGTCTTCTTTATTGACTTAATTAAAAATAAGGAGTTTAAATTTAAAAATGCAAGATTGGATTGCAACTTTGAAACTAAAAGTAAAGAAGACTTGAAAAACATTCTGTTCTGGGTGTTGAGACCTTACCTGTTAAAAGTGCGCCATATCCCAGCCACTTGGGCTTGTTTCCGTATCCACCATAGAAACTAACAAAAGATGTCAGGAGAATGGCCGAAATATCATTAGAAGCAGCGATAAATCCCGCTTCTTTGCTGGAAAATTGGAATCTCTTTTCAATGGTCGAGAGCACGACGCTAGTTAAACCACCAACTGCCATCCCTGCAAGAAAAACGTCATACGAAATATAAATTCAACCTGGTTTTGGTCATTGCTGTTTTTTTTGGTTTTTTTTTTTTGTTGTTGTTGCTTTTAACGTTGAAATTTAAGTTCGTTTACGTTCCAATGTCTAGTTACAATTTTAATTTACCCGGCGTTTGTCTGGTAAATTGTCTGGCGTTTCAAATTTTCAATTTTCCAGATTTTAATGATAATTTTTAACTTCCATGCAGAGTCTTTTACGTTTTAAATGGCGTTAGCTTTCTTTTATTAGTTTTGGTTCGTTTATTTTGAGTCAATCTAGGCGGTTTTCTGAAGTAAGGAGGCAATTCGATAATCATTACGTAAAAAACAAACAAACAGACAAACATTTGACCTATTGTACATCTTTTTACTTATATTTGTCCAGGAGGCTTTTTAGTGGGCTTATTTTCGGGGAGGAGGGGAGGGAGTTGTCAGGGATTTTGGGAATTCCGGTGTTTTGGGTTGTCACGAATTGGATCAAATCTAAAAGTGCTTTGTTTGTAAACTGAAGCAATATCTCGACGCGAAACTTTCCTTGAAGATTCATCTCACTAGTGTGTTGAATGTAGTAGAAGAGCAGTTTTGTTATGGCCTTTCTTTACGTTTTAGAATTTTCATGACGTCATATAAAAACCAGCCAGCAATAAGACTTGGGGGCTTATATTTGGGAGGATTTATTTTCCGGGGGGAAGGGAGAAGGACATATAATTAGAATTTTACGGCATTCCAGGAATTACGGAAGGGTACAGAATCCCACTGGTACGTACAGGCCTCTGAAGAGCAAATATAACCGGTCTGGATATGAAAAGGTTTAAACATTTCTCTTGTTATGCATCCAGCTCTTCAAAAGCGGCATGGGTGTAAACTAGCTGGCTAAGCTAACTCCATTGTTTAAACTCATAAAGTGCTGTTTTTTAATCTCTTTTGTTTTGTTCTTTTTTTCGCTGTTTGTTAACAGGAGGGCTGCAACAAGATTGCTGTGTGTAACGCATTAGTTATTAAGCCCCAAACCGGGATCCAATATTAAAAGTAAAATACCTTGACTGAGAACAAAAATAACGACAAACAGCAAGAAACATTTGGCGCTGTTCATGAACTGAAGATAGTGTGGCCTGACTTTTCCCCATCCATATGTCAGCTTTAAGGGCATTTCTTCGAATTCCGTCATGGCTGGGAACTAACTAAATAATAAACACTCAGTCAGTAACAACGTACGCTATAGCACACGGATTTTTTAGTGTATGCGCTCTGTGTTCCTTTTCCCCAGCGGTCAACATTGAACCCTCCATTTCAACATTCCCGAGTCAGACGAAATTTCGCTTTGTCTCCTCTGATAAGGAACATGACCCTATAAGCATTATAACATGCGTCAACTACAATCGTGTCGAAATATCCTTTTTTAGGTTATTTAATTGTAAGACAATAAGCTTGTTCGTCATAGATTATCAACGAAGATGATCAATGCTGTTCATTACTTATCGATTTTTCACTGATAATTCGTCTCTAAAACTGTATACTGTATACTGTATTCATATATCAATTTTCTAATACATCATTTTTCTGTATTTTAACTTAAACTGGGTAAAAACAAGAGCCCTGGTGAGAACACATTACAATGAAAAAACACGTCGATCCGTTATTGTTTCACACACAATAGTTTAAGTGAGTGAATTAATAGGAGGTAATTGGAATTAAACAAACAAATTAACCTTTGATTCGTTGCTGTTTTCCGAGCCAACTGAGTCAAGTGTGTTGTTTGACTTAGAACATTGAAGAAGACAGCGCAGATTAAAGAAAGAAAGAGAGAGAGAGAGAGAGAGAGAGAGAGAGAGAGAAAGAGAGAGAGAGAAAGAAAGAAAGAAAGAAAGAAAGAAAGAAAGAAAGAAAGAAAGAAAGAAAGAAAGAAAGAAAGAAAGAAAGAAAGAAAGAAAGAAAACTTGCTTCAGAGCTCTCATCGTTATCCAGGTTCTCTATTACGTAATATGTAATTGATAAGACATGATGCCAGAAAGTCGACTTTAAATTGTTACACATCGATCTTGTAGGATGTGAGTCTTATCCTTGAAAAAGCTTGATTTACGTCGTCTTCTAACTGATTATTATTTGCGCGATCCTGGTTGCTAGATGAAATTTAAGATTTCGGCTCACAGTTGGCACCGAAAGGGGTAAGCTGATCAACGATGTCTCGCTTTCCTGCACTTTGTCAGGAAATATAATTTTTTTTGTGATAGTAGTGACATTTTCGGGCCTCCAAAGGTAGAAACCTCTGTATAACCTCTAAGTTGATTAATTCTGAAAAACTTTGGAATAAAGCTTCTGCAGAGTAGAAGTTGCACAAAAGGTTTTGTTTTCATCGTCACACTTCAATAGCTCTCCAGCAGCTCAGAATTACGTAAGAACCGCTCTTCGAGACCAAGGGTTTCTTAACTTAAGGGTTGTATCACGATCAGTATTTGATGGAGAAGAAGTACCCAACTATCATTCTTACAGAGATATAGTAAACGTCAATGAAGAGAAGCGAACTTCTTTCTTCTGTTCTTGTGGTAGACAATCGTTTGAGATGGAAGAGGAACGCTTCGATTCCTCGCTATAATAACAAGAGACGGGTACTTTTGCTTTGAAATCATGATGAGATCATTATATGGAATCATCATTAAAGTTTTAAATGAACTGTTTTCGTATCGATTCCAGTCCAAGCTCTAATCCATACAAATTAGTTTTTATTTCCACTTGTTACTTACGTAACATGACCATGTACTGATTGTCTTAACATAAGATTCGATTATCTTATTCCGCACCAAAAGACTGTTGACACGAAATTTTGCACCCACTTAAATGAAAGCTCTGGCCCAGAATTTGACTACTCATAGGTTTCACCGTATCAGTAAAACAATAAATTGGGAGAAAGATGACATCACACTCCTTATATTTACTGCTGTCATTGATGTAGTAAGAAATGTATTTGTCATGGGTTACGTAACCACATTCTGGGTCTTGACACCGAGTTACCGTGCGAGTATGTAATGTGCAGTTACTTGTTCAAGTTCATTCGCGTCCTACAGCCACCTTTTTGCCCTCGAAGTTAAATATCCAATGATCAAGACAGATTTTATACAGATCTTATCGCCTAGTGTTTGTCCGATCTCGTGTAGATGGTTTTCGTTCATTTTAACTTGCATAGTATCTGTTGTTAAGAATAACTAGTTAAATGCAATAGTAAGCTATAGGCCTTACCTCTTCTATTCGAAGTTACCTAGGTACGTTGTTAAGTCTTGGAAAGTTTTGTTACCACCTTCGTGTATCTTGATGGTGATGATATGATGGAGAGGGAGCACGCGGCACGTATGGACACTTCTCAATGAGCTTTTAACTATTACATGATAAACGCTTTATATTCGCTTAAGTAGGAAACAAATTAGAACATCAGGGGACCAATAACAGTACTTTGTTCGTCACCCTCATTATGTAACCGTGAACAAGCACAATATTTGATCGTTTCTAGTCGCTCGCGGCGTTCTGTCAAAAAAGATAAATACCTGAAAATGTTTACGTAATATACGAGAAATGTGTGGAAATGCTTGGTTACATCGTTTAAAGGTATGACGTCAATATTCATTTTACGTAGCCGTCGTCAAAAGCTTATAGATTTTTAAACATTTTTTTTTTAACCAGAGAACGTTTTATTTTTATTATTTTAAAAGTCTTTGCCATTTTGCACGTTTTATTTTTATTACTATCATGAATCCTTGTTACAGAAAATTTACGTTTAGTCTTAAGGGCGTCAGTACGAGAAACACTGAGGGCGTAAAAATTGTTACTTAAGGAAGGTTTCGCCGGCTATAACAGCGACGTTGAAATGGCAGGCTTAATATTTAAGCTAAACTCACTAGTGTCTCCGAACACGTTCTTTCTAATACTGATCATTATTCTGAGACTAACAGGCAACTAGTACTAATTCCACTGTGAAGCACACCTTATGCAATATATTTTTTCTTTGTTTTCTTTTTTTATATTGCTGTATCATTGCTACCAGATACGTCATATCCTGCCTCACCCGTATATTCTGCCTCACTTAGATAATTTGAAAAGTTTACCATAACGTGAACAGTTCTGACATCCTATACCTGAAGACGGATGGTTTGGCCAACGCGAAAATATTGTAATGAAAACAATATACCTCAGTTTTTTTTATCAGTCTTGAATGCATGTAGTCTTTTCAATTTCCCACTTTAGCTGATCAGATCTCTCTAGACCCAACGTGCAATTCAACAGCCGGATCGTAGTTGTCGCTTTTGCTGACTTCAATTTCTCTTACGTTTGTAAGTCTTTGCCATTTTGCAAAATTTTTTTCAAGTCACTATGCTTCCAAAGTTTGGTCAAAATAAAGGCAAGTATGGGATATTCTTAGGACTATGAATGCTTCCTGCAATCTCAGTAAGTAACGTTAACTTATTTTGTCTTATACTAAGCTGTAACTGTCTTTAGCGCTAAATAGCAGTGAAGCAAACTTAATTTTTCAGCGTTGGGTATTTCGAATTTCAGCCCTTTTAGCATCCAAGCATCCAACCTTTTAAATAAGCTTACTTCTCGGCTCAAGGCAATTTAACGAAATTACAATTTTGTTTTCATCACATTTAGCAATAATATAGCTTAGATACAATTCAAAGGAGTCTCAACACCTTCGGCAAACGTGTGTGCTTATGTAAGCTGAGAGTTAAAGTTGTTAAGCGCTGCATAGCCAGGTGTTTCATAAAACTGAGTCCGATTTCTTCACAACTTCACCAATAGCACTTCAAAAAATAAAAATCAATTAGTCGGCAGTTACTGCATCCCATTAAAATGGCAAATGGTAAAGAATTTGAGGTCTTATTCTAATCTTGACTATTTAGTTATTCTCGTTCTTTTTGGTTCAAGTTGCAGGCGAGTTACATACTGTTGAACTGCACTCGCTTGCTAAGCAAAGAGGTAGCAAGATTCTGAGATTGCTCTTCTAACTTTATTCCACTGTAGTTCACATCCGGCTTTAGAGTACGACTCGACTCTCATACTACTATGCTTCTATTGTCAACTGACCAGTGTCAACTATAACTGACAGCTGCTTCTACTGAACTACAACCGTAAATACAACCAATTATATACTGTTACTGTAGACATGTTTGGGTTCTTAACCTTAAGAACTTGGCCATCTCAACGAGCCCTTGATAAGAATACCAAAATATACCAACCGGACAAACGGAAACTAATGACATCTAGATATATTTGAAAACACTGGATAATTACTTTATCCAGTAAGTAATAATTACTTATTACTTACTTATATTACTAATTTTAGGATAAAGAACTAGCCATAAAATAGAACTGGGGAATAAATCAGTAACATCCAGAATTCGACCCAACGTTAAGCATTCATGGTGGTCTTTGGCCAAGTTCAGGGAAATTTCCCAAACGTGCACACAGCTAAAATTACCGCTAACTCTAGGTCTCACAGACAAGTAAGATATGACACTAGACGTCAACAAAAATCCTTCGTGTGAGATGACCCTTTAATCTTATCAATTAGGTCATAGCACGATTATAAACTAAGCGTCACGAGCCGAGATTAGCAAAATTTAAATAATGACCCTACAAAGTAAATATTCAATTTTCAACTTCCTAACAATACACAAACCTATGCGCTATAGTGATCCATATATAAAACAACTTCAAAAAAGCAAAATTGATCGAACAGCCTAGCAATCTTATTTTAAAAAATGGCTGTTCGATCAGCCTTGCTTCTTTAAAGTTGTTATATCTAGTCCTTTGCTGATCCTGGTCTAGAGGAAGATCCAGCTATAACTTGCTCCTGTTTGTACAAGTGGTCCTTGGTCAGGTTACAGAAGTCATTTTA
Organism: Siderastrea radians; assembly: GCA_964017195.1. Lineage (NCBI taxonomy): Eukaryota > Metazoa > Cnidaria > Anthozoa > Scleractinia > Rhizangiidae > Siderastrea > Siderastrea radians. The sequence continues at coordinate 58,876,471 of OZ024888.1, read as the reverse complement.
TCCATATATACATGTCCACGAAGCCAAAAAATCATCTACTAGACTGTTACTCCACGAAGGCAAAAAAACATCCACTAGGATGTTACGGGAAAGCAACCAAGTTAATACTAAGAACTATTCTGTAAGCATTTAACTCTCTGAGTCAAATGCTGTTATTTGCTAGCCCGTGACATTCACATGACATTGCTCTTTGCAGTACTGTTGGTTATGCTATGCTTAATTATTTGGACTACTCTAATTTTGGTTTCATTTAAAGAATAGACTGAATACCAATTCCAAAAAGAACGCAATTCTCTCTATTCCATTCAAACCCTACCCCGTTCATTCTGCTACTGCACCCAGGGAATTACTCTCCTCGAATTCATTCGAAGACGTTCCTAATGAAATCCATTACCTTGTTTATCTAGTATTGTTATTCCAGAATAGTACAATCATGCATGTTAACTTTCTTTCGTTCACAAAACTGTCTCTTCCCCTTCTTCCACTTTTCCCACTTCGACGCTCTTGGTTTCTTTAGTGATGTTTCGCGATCGTTTGCAGAACCGATACGAAAGAAAATAGAAAATGGCAGAAATCCCTGAAGAGAGAATACAAAGGATTTTGTGCCAGTCAAACGAAGGCTAAAGAAACTGGGATAAAGTAAACTAATTACCAATCGCAAAGTACCTTTGAATTTATCAACTGAGTTGATAAGTTATATTGGCCACCAAAAAAGAGCATTAGCCCTTGGTCAGAGCTAATCCGCCAAATTTTCGTGCTTCACTTCCCCTCTGACGCAGCACCACAGTTTTTTTAGAACCTAACTTCTGTATTCAGCACAATTATATTGTTTTGTCCACAGCCAATAACACTACAACCACGTGTCCAATGCCACTTCCGCCACAATTCTACTGTTTTCACAACCAGCATCAAAACCACCACAATTCTATTGTTCCACCACCAAAGCATTTCTAGGTTGTGGTGATATTGGTGGTGATAGTAAAAGCAATAGGATTGTTGTGGCGGTAATGTCGTGGTGGGAAAAAACAATAGAATTGTAAAGGAGGGGAGGAAATAACATTGTGGAGGAGGAGGGGGAGGAGGGTGAGGGAAGATAAAATTGTGGAGGGGGAGAATAAAACCTTTTAGCAGTTTTCAAACGTATTTTCAAGTTTTGCGGCAAAAGACATGCAATGACTATTCATCCGGCTATTTTCTAAAGGCATAAATTGAGGGAGTAGCCGCACCCTGAGTGCGGCACTCTGAATCTAGTTTGGGGTCCTGCAAGTTGGGCCATACCTTGAACAGCCAAACCGAGAAATGCAAGGTGATAGGACAAACGTGTCACGTCATAGAACTGACAACTGCCTCGAGTACTGCAGCTTTCGCCCCAGACCAGGCACCAAGTGTCCACGACCCAACCTCCAACGATAGGGCCTGACAGGAACCCAAACTCCGCTGAAATATAAACTGGAATCCAAGGTCGTAAGTGCGAAGGTCATCTGGAACTGACCTGGAGATACAAAGAACGAAATGAGAGTCAATGGCTTGAAGACTGAAATGCTCGGCAATGCAATTTCTAACAGCGGAACCCGAAAGAATTCTTTTGACAATGATCTATGAACAATGAACGGTTACTCACCTCAGAGAAACTGTTTTGTTCGGGACGGCAACGAGGAAACTCGTAAATACGAATACGCCAACGATAGCCAGGAATATAAGTGAATTAGTACAGCTGTTGCCCCGGTCGCATTCTCCGCGTACAGCCTCAGGTCCAGAGAAATTGAGTGGTGGTGTCACACAGCTACAATTTGAATAAACCTGCCAATGAGATGTTTTTCATTTAACGTGAGCTTCAATTCATATTTGGGATGATGATGGTAGTAGTGATGTAGTGGTGGTGGTGAGGCTGGTGGTGGTGGTGATGGTGGTGGTGATGACGATGATGATGATGATGATGATGACACCGAAGACAATGTTTGTACTGCCAAAAATAAAAAAATTACACCCATTTACGCCCTTTTTGGCCGATAAAGTGCACCCAGCAAAACAAGGCGAGAAATATGTTAAGTTGTCTGCACCACAAACGGGTCTGATCTGGGCCAATGGACAGCTGCATTGCCTATTTCACGTTGAGAAAACCGAATCGTCCATCGTTTGGCTGAAGAAAATAAAGAATTAACCCCGAATTAAACTCTTCTGAATACGCATCAAGCCTTTGGCAGTGACTGCACTTAATGGATGCTACAATATACTTTTATTTTACTCCCTGAAGTCAAGCAATGCCAAGTTTAAATTCAAGTGCGAACCAAAGTTACAAAATCTAGAGAAAATCAGCACATTAATAACCATACAAGTCAGTCTGCATACAAGTAATTCGCCTTTCAAATTCAAATGTGTAACTTGTTGTTTTTGTGGGTATTGGGATGATTCGACGTATAAATTGGGATATAGAATGCTCGTCTCTTTTCCTCAAGTTTTCTAGTTACTTAGTACTCGTCCGCCTGTGACTTCGGAATAGGAATAAGTGAAATAATGAATACTTACAGCACGTAAAAGGATGACTAGCATTCGTGACCTTTTTTATTTACCGTGTGGAACAATCGGAATGGTATTCCATTTATTGTGCTGTCACTAGCAGCTGCGACCATACGAAAGGTACTTTCGCTTCAACGAGGTATTACAAAAATTGCTTGAAGTGTTTTCCACCATAAATTGTTTATTTTATTGAGGATGGTACTAAAATCAGGAACGGACAACAGAAAACGAGTACTTAGTGGTATTCTTTATAAAAAAAAATTCAAGTTCATCCTAACTCTAATCCTCAGCAACGCGAACGATCAAATTTCCAAAACTGGTGAATGGTCGAACAACTTATATTCACTGTAATTTCCAATAATCGCGTAATCTTAACACCTCGGCCAGTCTAGTTTGCTCACTAACCCATTTGTTAAAAAGAGATGGGGTTTTTGAAAACATGTCCATAATTCCTTATTGAAACAGAAAATAAACTAGAAAGGAGAAAATGATGAAATCAAGCCAAAAATCCACTATTTCACTCCCCTCCAGTAACTTACCTTCCCCAGTATGGTTGGACGATTCCTGCAAGCTGCACTTTATTGCATCCGGGCAAAATAAACATTAAGCCTCCCAAACTCGTGAATACCTTAATAATAAGACAGTACTTGGCGGCAATCAGAAGAGATGGTTTCAGTTTAAAGCGACGGACAAGATAACCTCCCAGAAGTACACCACCTAGAAATTGGATTAAAACACTCTTACTTAATATTACTACCCCCTTCTCCCCATCTCATCTCATCTCATCTCATCTCATCTCATCTCATCTTTTCTCTCCATCGCACGGTGATCCCCTGGGCCCTTTTTTTTCGAAAGCCGATTAGCGCTAACCTTGGGTCAATTAAATGTTGTCCAAGGTTTCTGATTCTCCTGTTTAAAAGTGTTACCGCTGCTAATTGTACATGACAATTTGAAAGCAGCCGAAGTCAAATTGTTAAGTGAAAATAATTTACGGGAATCCAGGCCGTTATGGATTAAAAGTGGATTAAAAATTGACGCTGGTTCCTGGTTTAGCTTAACCTTGCTTTGAACGACCGGACCCAGATGTTTTTCACCCGTACCTATTTATAACACCTTAGTAAAACGAGACAATGTGGAGTAAATTTGCTTGTCTAAGGAGAAAACCACGACACGATGCCGAGACCAGCCCTCAACCACCTACCTTCTGATCAAGGTCTCGAAAGACTGACACGCCACTCCTCCGACACAGTTTAAAAAAACTTATTCAATTCTGATTGGTTAGAAAAGCCATTTTTCATATAAAATATAGAAATTGAATATAGTCAAGGACTTCTGAAGATCACGAAGCCACCCATAAACGGCGGATAAGGTCGTCCTACTTCCGAAGATTACCTGAATACTCCTCCCAAAGCTCAAAGGATCCGATGTTTTCCGTTCTTGCTCACGCTACTCCGTGGCTTAACGCTGATCCGTTGTATTACAGTATCTATGGCGTGTACTGGTGAAGCAAAATTTTATCAAATTGGAAGACTTTGACAGTGGTGCGAGTATTTTTAAGAATAAATCACAGAGCTAAGTTCAGCAAAACCAAAGCAAATGCAAATTACGGTGGACACTCAATTTAATAATTGCTCTAGGAAACCATTCACTTATGCAGTTTCAGGATCGTGCTTGTGATTGGTCAAAGAAAACAATGAGTATTTCCACCGTTCATGGTTTTCTTAGTTTGACTGTAAGTTTTGGTTAGTTCATTGTGTTGCTGGCGTCTGTTGTGATTGGCCAGTGTAATCTGACCTTCGTTTTGAATTGCGACAACCCCGCTATATTATGTGACATGAAATACGGGTTAGGACAGGAAAGAATAAAGTGTATTCGTTACCTATGGAACCCGGAAGTATCGCAATCCCTATCATCATCCCAGCCTTCGCAGGATTTAGATCAAACTTTAGATAAAGGATTTTTGAGATGAAGGCCAACAAGGCTGCTCCAAAGAAGGTGCTTGCTGTCAGGGCGAGAGCGTTGAAAACAAACACAGGATTCTTCAACAGTTGCCAAGTAGCAGGGATCATATCTTTGAAGGTCTCCTTAATTTTTTCGTCCTTTGACGGAAGGTTGCCTTCTTTAATGAACTGTTCTCTTCTCTCTTGGGCGCCAGGAAGCTCACTTGGAAACCCCAACAGGATCACACAAGAAAGGATCAAAAGAACTCCACTGGACACGTACCCTAGCCACCAGGCTCCTATCCATCGAGGATCTCGTTGATCGAGATACATGCCTTTGGTCTGTCAGAAAGAATAAAAAAGGTTGTTTTTAATAAGTATTTTTTTTTAACTTAGTCGCACAAAACCTCAATAGATCTTAAAAACAATTGTAAGTGTAGATTGCTCAATGTTCGTGTTTATTCGATGGACGGGTCCTTATATCTACAGCCTATGAGCCAGTCGAAGGGGTGATACAATTTGGGCGACGGATTTTTTCTGTTGAGTTCTAACGTTATCGATGCGTCTGTTATCTGAGTAGTGGGTCGCGGGGGATATTTGACTACCTGAGTAACGTTGTGAGATTGAATTGGCGAGTCTACGAGACAACGACGGCGACTGTGAGGAGGACGCCCATATACATAAAATAACTACAAAACTACGTAAGCAAAAAAACACATTTAGAATAATCTATTTATATTTAAAGAGTCTAAGAATTGCATGGATGGCAGCCTATGCATCCATCTTGTAGAAAGCTCCATAGATCACGCCTTCTTATTTGCGAGACGACAGGAGACGATTACTATTCCTTTACCTATCTGGCCTTGAAAGCCGTCCCTACAAATTCATCCCCTGGATAGTTCAGCCACACTCGGCAAATTGCACAAGTTCAAAAATTCGTTTTAAACGATATTAATTAACTTTTTAAGCTCCCGATCAACTTGTTTAAAAAAAAAAAGGGATTGAAAGTTACACGCAATTGAAACGTTTATGTCGTTCATCATTTCAATAACAGGCCTCTAAATATATTTAGTTCAAATATAATTCAGTTCAAATATAAGTTAGTGGGACACTAAATTTTGATTAGGAACATACCGTTTTCAAATCAACCCACTTTGATAGAGTTACGCCACCGACTATAAACCCGACACCAGGACCAACAATAGCTGGCGTGAAAAAGACACCGAGGTAGATTGGACACGACTTTGGGTCGACATTCTCGTCGATAAACGCGGGCGCCAGTGAGTACAGCGGGGTTGTCCCAGCTCCCATTATCATTTGCGCGATGGAAAAGATTAATAGATAGTACCAGTTTCCTCTGTATTCCGGAAAGCAAAGCGAGCTGTCATCGTCCAAGGAAGTGTTTGTGAAAGACAGGGGCAAGCTTTCTTTCCTTGACGTTCCTCGGTTGAGGTCAGGGTGATAGCGGCCGATTAACAGGTGAGGAAGAGAGAATAAAAGACAACCAATTCCTGAAAGAGATCACAAATGAGGTTAAGTTTGTTAGGGGCTCATTTTCTCACTCAGTAGATGCAAAAAATAATAACCTTGATATCATTATCACTAATAATCTTGAATTTTTTTATACTCTCCTGGAAAGCTCTTGGCAGTCTGGGTAATTTACTTCGTCCATTCATTAACTTACTCCCTGCATAGTGCGATAATAAAACATGTTAGCAGAAACCAAACCGGTGGAGAGTGTTTTTCACGTGTTCTGATTGGCTACTCAAACTCGGGATATTATCTGCTATTCACCTCTCGGCATTTTTTTGGATTTCGTGCGCGAGCTTCTTTTCGCAGAAGAAAAGGAACTATTTGGTGCTGGCTTTCCGCTGGTTTGGCATGCACTAAGACAATTATTTACCTCAGTGTTGGTGAAGAGTGGTAGATATTTATCTCACTTTCAGCCAGCTCGGCAAATATCCACCATTATTATTCAACAAATTGTCACTATGCCCATATATGGTAAGGAAGCCCTCAATATCTGTCATCCGTACATGACAGATATCCTGCGATATACGTAAATGACCATATTTGGAAGTGCACTGCAGCTTTTCTTTCATTGCTTGTTTCATTGCGGCCATTTTGAAAAGCGAGGCGGTTTTAGCAGTGATCTCCGGAAATTTTAACGACCTGGAAGAAACTTTCCACGATTAAATGCTCTCAAAAAGTCAACAAGCATTTGCTTCAGCTCAAAAAGATATCCAGAGGTTGACTTGGAATTTTCATAGTGAGAACTCAACCAAGAAAATGCTATTGCGAACGAAGCAGCACGCTTACAGTATGTTGCCCAGTTTTCGTACGGGCCCAGTTTTCGTACAAAAAGAACTTTATTTGATTATTTTCGTCGGTCATTTAAATCTTCGTCAACCGAAGAATTCCAAAAATAGAAGGAACATTTCAGCTATAAATTGCCGGTTTTGCCGGGCTTTTTGACGAAGAAGCAGGTCAGTGCGGACAATTTCTTTCGAGGTGAGTAAAAGTTTAGCGGCTAATATTTGCACTTTTCACTGCACAGTAAAGGTATTGTAGATGAACAAATAGCCCGTTTTTTAGGTAATTTTGTACGGAACTTCATGATTTTTGGACAGATGACAGATAAAAGATGAACGTGAATGGGAAAACTTTCAATACCAGCTCAAATTTAACTGCTCCTGAATCTTAGCGGTGAGAATCTTCGCATACATTTCGACCCACTGTGCCAGTTTTCGTACACTTAGCTGCGCCTTTCTCAAAACCTTTTTTTAAATAAGTTAAAGAACTGAATTTTAAACTTTACTGTTCGAAAACTAATAAGTCGCAAGTGCAGCAAAGATTACACAACAATCCTTGCAAAGTACAATACACTACGTGTATTTGTTGCGGTATAACAGCGACGCTTTACATCCAGGTCATGCAAAGGTCACGAATATTTCATAAACTTAATCCCGCGCAAACAGTCTAAATCGTCAAATAATTAACTAAGGTAGATGTCTATGCATAGAATGTTGACATACACCTTGAAATATCGTTAGCTTACCAGTTTCCCGATTTTTTTCACTCTGTTGCGATTCTAATAAACATTTACCAAAGTAGCTAAGAAAAGCAAGCGTAAGCGGAAACGGAAGTAAAGCGTTTGCTATTTTAAAGGCGTAAGCGGAAACGGAAGGAAAACGTCGAATCTTACACAGGCCTTTTCTTAACAGTTGTAATACGCAGAATAGTAACCTGTCAACTACCTTTACCAAGGCAGTAAATGACGTACGAGACAGTGGATTGAGCGTACGAAAAGCCGCCCAATTAAGTGACGGACCAAAAAATCAACACTGCAGGATCGATTAAACATCCATCCCCCGAATAACCATTTGCCATTTACACCAATTATTGGTCGCTAAGCCGATATTTATTCACAAATCGAACAGAAAACACGATAAGCACTCAGCAGGGTGGCTGACACATCGGTTTGCGTCGAGCGTTTTCGTGGAGAAATGTTGTTTTATCGATGTACGAAAACTGGGCCAGATGTACGAAGACTGGGCAACTTAGGAGTTTTGGGAAAAATGGCATAATTTTGAACATACGTCGATCAAGCGGCCAATCGTTTTATATATTGAAGGTAAGTAAATGGGCTATCTTTAAAAGAAATTTCAGAAATTTTCATCTCAAAGACGAAAAGATATAGCGATTACAAACTAAAGTGTACGAAAACTGGGCAACACACTGTACGGAAAGTTGTAAAGACTAAAGTTGAAAAGATTTTAATTCACAGGAAGAGGACTTATTCTCGGTAAGGTAGCAATATTTTTTTTTACTTTGTCTTGTCATTTCCAAACATGAGTTTGTAAATAAGTCTTTTTAAGTGAACGGTAGTAAACTTCGATTTCTTGAAGTTCTGTTTTGATTTTTATTAAGCTTAAGCTTATGTGTTGCTAGCTTTTAGCGTTTTCATCATAGAGCCGTAGTTTTTCTCGTTCTGAAAATGGTAGTCGATGGGAATTTGTTGAATAATAACACAATTATCCTGCTCAATCTTGCGGAATATCCCCTGATTTAGCCAACTCGGCCTACGGCCTCGTCGGCTAAGTATCAGGTGATATTCGCGCGATTTCGCAGGATAATTGTTAACTATTTACCTCCACTTCGGTAAATAATTGTTAATGACATTTACTCCAGCCCCCCTCCAGAACATTTTTTTTTGTCAGCTCCTGCCGTTTTCAGAAGCTGTACGCTTATCACTTAACCACGTTTTGGAAAAGTTTGGGAATAATCGGTTGCTATGGTTAAGACATATGACGACATAAGTATTATGAATTCAAGCCATTTTTGAATAAAATTGCATGTTTTCGACATTTTCGGTGGAAAAAAGTATAGCACGCCGACAAAAAGCACCAAATTGTTTAATTATGTCATATTCTACATGTCTAGCATGATTTTTTATTTTATTTTAGCTGTCTTAATAATTTCTATATGTAAACAATTTGAATCCAGGAGTCATATCATATATTGTGAAGTATGATCGTCCGGGTGAGTGTAGTCCTGAGAATGACTGTCTGTGGTGACGCTGACTGCCTGACGTTATCATAGTCAAGTGAATTTTGAATCGTCAGTGGATGTTGTAAGTCTCTGGTTAGGTTATTGGTCATCTATCAGTTAAGCCGTAATGTTTTTGGCTGCGAAGACTGTAACACGTGATTGGTGTGTTTCGATCCGTCTTTTGTTAGTCAAGTGTTCGTTGGTCTATCGTTAGAAAAATTAGTTGGTTTGTCTATCGTTTGTCTGCCTTGTTGTTATGGTCCATAAGTCGTTTGTAAGGTGCAGGTAGTTGTTGGCAACGGTTTAGTGGTGTTCGTTCAAAGTTAGTAAACCAGCTTTCCAGAGTAATTCGTTGATAGTAGTCCGTACTGTAGGTAACGCATTTAGCAGAGTCCCAGTCAATTCTGTGGCTTGTTTGTAAATAGTGTTCAGCAGTGTGATTGATAATCACCATTTCTAGTCGCTCTTTTGTGTTCAGTCAGTCGTATGTTTAATTTCTAGATGGCATCACAGGCCCGGCTCCAGCAGCGCCAGAACAAATAATATTTGCATCATCTTGTAGAGCACATCACAGGCTATCTATTAAAAGGTAAAGTCTATTCGAAGTATTGTAACACAACAAAAACTCAGAGAAAAGGTCCCTCCCCCTTGTACAACGGTGGTGATATGAGTTCTCGTTTACGTCCGAGGGTTAAACGAGATAAAGCGTCAAAGAGAAATAAGGAATTAAAACTCTTTGGACGAGTGTGAAAATCCATGACAGCGTATGATATTTAGCGGTCAAACAAGGACTAGACTTCATGAAAGTTCACAAGAGTCACTGAGAGCGCATGAGAGTTTCAGGTCAATAAAAACTGTAAAGATTTGAGTTGGTGGGCCACGGTAGTCAAGATTCGGTGATGACGTCATTATTGGGAAATGTACAGTTTTCTATTTTATGGTCTCCGGGATATTTACTTTTTTGATCCAAAATTAAGCACATAGACTCACCTTTCAAACGAAATATTTGAGAAGAAAAGTAGTCTGAGGGCTAGGACAAAATGACCTTACAAGTATCTGTTAAAAGTGCGCCACATCCCAGCCACTTGGGCTTCCTTCCATATCCACCATAAAAGCTGATAAAAGATGTCAGGAGAATGGCCGAAATGTCATTAGAAGCAGCGATAAATCCCGCTTGTTTGCTGGAAAATTGAAATCGCTTTTCAAAAGTCGAGAGGACGACGTTAGATACACCATCAACTGCCATTCCCGAAAGAAAAATTATTTTTATCTTATTAAAATCAAACTTCTTGTTTTTTGCCTGAAATTTGTCTGGAGACAAAATGGTAGGAGACCACATTTGTTTAAGGTGTTATAGTTTCCATCGCCACCAAAATTTTTTGATATAAATTTAAAAGATTTTAATTTTCTTGCAGTGAATTTAACATTGTAGATCATTTTATTGTTCTTTTGTTTGTTTTGATTGTTTTGGAGTCAATTTCGGCAGTTTCCTGAAGCATAGTAAATCAAATACAATGGCTGTTCCAAATTTATAAGGGAACCCCGTCCTCATGGGACGTCACTCCTTCAGAAAAAGAACTGGATACTGGATATGATATAAATATTTCAAAGTTCGCTGCCTTAGCTTTAACAAGGGACTACAAAAGCTTTTCTCGGTTTACAGAAGGTACGAAATCCATCTCTCGGTCCCAGAAGCGACCAAAAATACCGACTGGTCTGAATACGATAACGTCAAACTTAGTTCCCTTAGTTCCAACCAGCTGGTTAAGCTAACTGCATTGTCCACTCATTAAAGATATCTTTTTCTCGTCCTTTTGTTTCTTCAACAGAAGGACTATGAAAAGTGTCGACGCATCAGTGATGCAATACTTGGAACTCGCTCTCAGACAGTATGAGAACAATAACATCGCTAATATAAAAGACCTCAAGAAAGCCATAAGGAACACGAACTCTTAGTATATTAATAACTTTTTATTGTTTTAAATGATTTAATTAAGTACTCAATTTACTTTTTATTACTGATTATTTTATTATTACTATTATTTTTTTCTCTCGAATATACTAGCTTAACAGAGCTACACTGATAATTCGAGTGGAAATAAATTGTATGTATGCAGCGTCTGCACCTCCCTTTTTATTGAAGTTGATATTAAAATTAAATACCTTGACTCAGAACAAAGATAATGACAAACAGTAAGAAACATTTGGCGTTGTTCATGAATTGAAGATAGTGTGGCCTGACTTTTCCCCATCCATATCTTGGTCTTGTTTTAACGTACCTTTTGCAATACTGTAAATAATGATAGTCATGCAAATAAAGGTTATTGTTATGTTATGTTATATCTCAGCTTTATGTCCATCTCTTCAATTTCCGTCATGGCTGGGAGCTACCTAAAATATTTAAAATATTAAACATTGTCGGTATGATTCCTATTCGGACCGGTCTTTTTTTTTTTTTTTGGTCTATGACTGGGGGGGGGGGGAGGGATCCGCCCCATTCTAACTCCGAGAATATTAAAGCTATGACAGCGAAAATTAGAGGGCAGATAGTACGTGCGGAAATGTTTTCTTAGACGTCCCCAACTTGAGTTGATGACGTCATACGACGTAAGAATAAGGTTATGATGGTTATGATAGAGACAATCAACATATATGGCTATTTGCTTGTTATGCGCTTCGCGTGTAAGTGTGCTTGTGGCAAGAAAAAATTTGTCCTTTTTATGGCTAAAAGACAGCGCAGATAAACTTTGCTGAGAGCTCTCACCTTTATCCAGGTTCTCTGTGTTGAGTATTGTACTTTGCTATTGTTTTGCCACAAACTTGTCTAAATAACACACGGTGCCAAGTCGTGGACTTTTCGTTTTTTAAAACATTGCATACTTTATGTACTAGGATGAGTCTCTTCGTAACATTCTCTCTTTCAGAGCAAAAGCTTATTACGTTACCTCTTTACTTTGAATCCTTCGATGAAATCGCCCAGTGTTATTCTTCGATGAAATTTAAAATGTTTTAAGCAGTACTTTTACGTGATCCTGGTTGGTTTTTTTTTAAATGCTCTTTTTTTAATGTTTTTTGAAATAATATTTAGTACTTAATATATAGCGCAAAAGTGAAATTTGAGATTTTTTATTTCCAAGCGTTGGCTCACAGTTGGCACTGAAAAAGATAAGCCTTATAGACAGACAAGAACAACAAAAATGTCTCGCTTCACTGCATGGGCTTTGACAATAAATGTTATTAGATTATTGTAGCGACATGTTTGGCTTTTACATTGCAAATATTTACGGTGGATCCTGACAAAGGTTCCTGTTTGTGGATAAAGTCCATCACCGGGGAGAATCTTAAAAGAAAAATACTACAGTGGGGTATTGCACGATGCATCATTTTTATTTGCATGGTCATACACACTTGACTGTCCACCGTATCAGAAGTACGTAAGAACCGCTTCCCATAACTCAGGATTTTGTTACGTAAGTTTCATCAAAGCAGCTATTAAAGAATCGAGCTAAAGACGACCATTTCGATGGCAATGAGTATAGTATTCCAGTTGCACTTATGAATGAAAAGAGTTCAAGCGAAAATGGCTTAGCTTACCCTTCCGTCAAGCCGCAAAGTAAATTGTCTGCACTCTGACACATCCTGTAAAGAACCGATGTTCTTAGTGTGAACAATTATTTGTGGGAAAAAAACGCTTCAATTCCTAGCTGTAATAAAACAAGAAACGTATACTTGTGCTTTGAAACCCTGACGATAACATTATAAGGGATCCTATAGTTTATATGAATTGATCTACCTGTACTGATACCAATCTATGTAATCTCACCTGAATTTTGCAGAGAATGAATACGCAACTGAAGGCTTCCTTTCTTCGCGTATTTATCTCATACGCAGTTGATTTCGAGTGGATGTTGATTTTCAGATCTCTAAACACCCGAATGCTCAATTTTCCACTCATGCATGCTGCGCCGCAACCCGACCTCTGCTAGGATAAACGTGAGAACCCAAGATCATTTTCTTCCAAAATAAATAGTCGCCTGCGAAGACACGAGTAAGCAACAGAAGTAAGTTAAAGGAAGCTATCGACGTTTCGGGATTAAAGACAATTACATATTAGTAGCGTCGATTTGAAAATAAAGACATCACTAGCATTATTTCTTTTCGAAGTAGGCTTTTCAGTAATCACTATTCCATCGATGCCGATTGGTCAGGAGCACCGAATGGATTATGTCGGTGCCAATATCTGCTCGGAAGGCCTTAACCACCTCGGAATTTCGGATTTAATTGTAGCAAAAAGCTTACGTTTTCTTTAGCGAAATGTCATCTCAAACTTTCGTAAAATGGGAAAATTTTAAAATTCCTTTTGTTTTCGGAGGGATAAATATGTGGGTTACATTGTGAAAAAAAGGCTCTTTCATCTACAAGCATTTTCGGAAAGCTGATAGCGGCTCGGAAATTCGGGAAGTATGATTCCGTTCCCTAAGATTTTCTGCGACGACTTTTCAGCTTAAGAATCCGAATACACCAATTAAACTTTGGTAGTTTACACAAACACCTTTTGAAAGGCCATGGAACAATCTGAGAAAACAGAAAACGATATTTTAACTCTATTCAGGGGAGGGGGGGTTTCTGCCCGTACGAACTTTGGACGTTTATAACGTTTTTAAAAAGTAAGCTTAAACCACCAAACTTGGTGACTTTTCCCTTTATTTATCTGAGAACAATTTGGTGTAGCAAGTCCTTGTCTATTAAGTTTAACGTTACCATGGTAACAACTTGTAGATCATTTCGATCACTTCTTGACCAATTTTGGCGGTTTTGGAGGGTTTTGGAAACTTCAAGAAATCCAAGATGGCCGCCGTTTGAGAACCAAACGTTTTTCTGAAGACATATGACGTCATCAGCTGATGTTTGGACCTCAATGGAAACATTTTTGGACGTACTCTCTGTCCTTTAAGTTTCGTTGTCATAGCTTTAATATTCTCGGAGTTAAGAGGTGAGGGCGGAGTCGGTCCCCCCGGTCCCACAAGACCAAAAAAAGTTGGGTGCCACTGATCGGTTTATTGCCAGAGACATCAGTCAAGGCAGTCGATGAAGGGAAGAGCAGTTATAATACAAGACAAAAATTTTATAACCAGTAAAATAGAAATTAAGCATCTAAAGAAAAAGGACAACACTTCTAAATACCTGTGAAGAGATGTTTCAGATACTTCACTTCATAAATTTACACAATTGTACGGCCGCGCTTGTTCTAAGCGATTTCCGCCATCTACAGAAGCTATCCACTAAAGCACGGCATACAACTGTGCAAATATATGAACTGATGGCAAGCGAACCAAAATTAGCTGGGGGGGGGGGAGGCTTGATTGGTTTAACTCAGACAAGTTATTTAGTAAACAAACCCCTTTCGGTGGCTGGTATATCGGAGGATAATGCCCGAGGCTGAAGCATTGTCCAAAAAATGAACAGCTGGCCGAGAAGCAAACCCTCGAGGGCAACTGTGATATTTTGAAAATTTGGACTTTTTTTCAACAGGCGTTTATTGTACCTATTCTGTTACCACTTTAAACTCTAAAAGAGTCAAAACTTTAGAAACTAAATGTTAACAAATAACTTTTCAGCCTATGGACAAAATCCTCAATCGTGACCAGGTTCTGTTCAAAGCTATTCTATTTCAATAGCACTTTTTATGGAACCGTTTATTATACTTTACGAATTCTCAATTTCAGTTATTGAATTTATAGCTTTCTGATTGGTCCACTGCACACAGGTTATCAGTGAATAACCTTCAGTTGTTTTTGCCTTATAAGGAAATAATAGGATGCCATGTCAACCACTGGCGGGAGGCGTTCAACAGTGTTTGCTGCGACGAAAAAACCTTGTCCAAAAATAAAGGTAATTAAGAACAATTCAGAAACGATTGCCGAAGTTGAAAATTTAATTAATAAACAATTATTCTACTTGAGCTGGTTAAATATGAAATGAATATAACCAACAAGACGTGCATGCTTATCACCTCCGTAACCAACACGTGCTCGCAGTTTGAGCTTCATTTGCCCTTCTTGACAGTGGATTATAATTTTTTTTTACACATTGTTATTTACACATTTGTTAGTAAAGCTCGTAAAAGGAAACAGCATTTGCTGTGGCCGTAAAATTGGGTTCCACGGTAAAATTTGTGTTAATATATATGAAGGTGCATGCTTTAACTTGAGATTCATTTGAGCATTCTTACTCTGTTTCGGTTATAGAATGGACTGAATATTAATTTCCAAAACAACGAAATTCTCTCTCTATTCCGCGTAAACCCGTTCATTTTGCTACCCACGCTGGGGCTTTTCTCTTTTCATTCGGAACGTCCCAAACGATTACCGTGTATCAAGTATTCTTGTTCCGGAATAGTGAGAGAAGAATGCGCTCTAAGCTTGTCCTTATGCATGTTAACTTTTGTTTGTTCACAAGACCGTCTCTTTGCAAATTAGTTCTTCCACTTCGATGCTCTTGGTTTCTTCAGTAGTGTTTCGTTTGCAGAACCAATAGGAGAGAAAATAGAAAATGGCAGAAATCCCTGAAAAGAAAAAACAAAAAGGGCTTTGCGTTAGTCAAACAAAGGCTAAAGAAACTACCAACCAATCAGACCGTACTTTTGGATTTATAAACTGAGTTGATAAGGTGAGTTTATAAGGTAAATTGGCCAGCGATGATGAAAAACAAAAGCTGATTTTTCGAACGTCAGCCCTTCGTCAGAGCGAATTCAGCCGGAAATTTTCGTTGCGGTAGACTGAGGTGTTGCACTTGTACCTTTACTTGAAAAACGGCCATAATCCCTTCCACTGGCTGAGGTGTTCGACCTAAGGGTTGATTGGATTGCACTGTGGCCGGCATGGTCTATGTTATCGCATGTTATCGCTGCCATGGGATGTACAATGGTGAAACTGGTCGCAGGCCCTCTGACCGGTTCGGCAAGCATCTCCGCTCATTGGAGGGTTCAATCAAAACTGACGGTTCCAAGGCAGTGGTCGGCCCCGTGGCTGAACAATTCAACCCTCTCTGACCATCACAACACCAACGACACGAGGGTGTCTGTAATCAAAACATCAAAGGAGGTACCCGCACACGCTATTTTACATTTGCCTGCAGGAGCTTCCAATCTTTGCAATTACTAACTATCAGCTGTTTACTAAATAACATAACTCGAGGGAGCGCCAGAACTCTCAATCTAGTCTAAAGCAATACAAAATTATCCTTTTCAGTACCTTGAACAGAAACAGCGATAAATGTGAGGAGGTAGGACAAACTTTTTACGTCGTAGAACTGGCAGCTGCCTCGAGTACTGCAGCTTTCGCCCCAGACCAGGCACTGCATGTCCACCACCCAGCCCATCACTATAGGGCCTGGCAGGAAACCCAAAGACCGCTGAAATATAAACTGGAAACCAAGGGCGTAGGTGCGAAGGTTTTCTGGAACTGACCTGGAGATGAAAATAACAAAACATGGCATGAAAAAATGACCGGCAAAGTTATGAGAAGTGAAATTTATAAAAACAGGAACCTGAAAAAGGCACTTTAAAGCTCGGACGTACAAGCAAACTCATATCCCCACCGTGGTACAAGGGGGGGGGGGGTGGGGGGTTGATGGACACCACCTTGGGTTACAATGTTTCATAAGATTTCGCCTTTGGTAGATAGCCTGTGAGGTGCTCTTCAAGACCAGGTACATATTATGGGTTTTTACGCTGCTGGGGGTCTATGATGTCATCCAAATGGCCGCCAAGATAGCTGCCATCTTGAATTTTAGTCAAAATTGGGAATTACCAGAAAACGCCGCAAATTGGAACTTTTTATGCTAGACATGTAGAATAAGATAGGGAAGTAAACAACTTGCTGCTTTTTGTCGATTCTTTATACTTGTTTCACCGAAAAAGGTGAAAAACATGCATTTTTATTAAAATGGCTTGACCACTAGCTACTTTTGACGTCACATCTCGTAACCATGTATGTAGACAGTGATCTATGAATAATGAACGGTTACTCACCTCAAAACTACTATCTTGTTCGGGACAATAATCACGAAAGAAGTAAAAATGAATACGACAACAATAGCCAGGAAGATATACGAATTAGTACAGCCCGTGCCCCGGTCGCATTCTCCACTTACAGCCTCAGGTCCAGAGAAATTGAGTGGTGGCGTCACACAGCTACAGTTTGAGTAAACCTGCCAAAAAAAGATGTTTCTCGTTTAGCAATGCTGGGAAAATATCGGTGACGATGGTACATGATTTAAACCAAACTCAAGTGGCGAAGTTGAGTATAAACGTGAATTTTGTGTGCCACATTGGCGATGCTGCTGCTGATGATGATGATGTTTATGGCAATAAATGAAAAAGAAAACTGACACTCCTTGTACTTACCCCTTTTTCAGCCGATAAAGTGCATCCAGCAAAACAAGGTGAGAAATATGTTAACTTGTCTACGCCACAAACGGGTCTGATCTGGGCCAATGGACAGCTGCAATGTCTATTACATGCTGAGACTACCGAGTTGCTTATCGCTTGGCTGTGGAAGTACAAACACAACGGTAATTTTACGAATTGCACGCAGTGCGTTAATACCTTTTACACAAGCAAAAGCTACCAAACTTTGATTTTTTTTCCTACAATTTATCGGGAAACAGTTTGGTATGGCATGCAATTGCCCATCACATTTGATGTTGCGATGGCAACCATATTCTAAAAGGTGTTTGTTTTTCAATTGTACTGTTTTAGATGAAAAATTTTAACTTTATCTCACTACCCTTTAGCTTTACAATGCTCGACCATTTAAGTGTTCATTTATTGCTACTTTTTGTTACTTTTTGGCAAATTTTAAGGGTTTTAGTAAAAGTATGAAATCCAAAATGACTGATCTAAGATGGCCACTGTTTTTGGAACTCATGTCGTATTTTCCACGTCAAGTGACGTCATCAGGAGATGTTGTGGACCTCAAAGGAAACAATTTTGGGTGCACTATATACATTTTGTTGTCAAAGCTTTCATACTCTCGGCGTTAAGCAGGGGGAGGCAAATTCAAATTCTTAGGAGCTCCAAAAACGCCTTGGCTAGATAGATTTAAAAGGAAAATTTAAAAGGTACAAATAAATAAATAAATAAATAAATAATTTGATAATGTTAAATAACCATATTTTCGCATTAAAAATGAACTACAATGAATTACAAAAATTACAAAATCTATCTTATTGGGGCTGGAATTTACAAAATCTTAATTTAAGTTAACAAAATTTCTAATATTAATATTATTCCTAAAGAAAACCCTAGGTAAATTTTATAATCTAAAAATTACAGTTAACTTTTTAATGCTTTTGCGTTTACCATTAAGATGGTGTTAGGGAAGAAACTTCGTTCGAAACGATCAGATCTTCACTAAAAATTTGTCCAAGTGTTAGAGTTTCTAACGAAATTTTTAACTTTATTGTGCTAAATTTTACATTTTTAAATTATATTTTTGTTCATTTATTGGTTTTAATTACTTGTCTACCAATTTCGGTGGTCTTCAATTGTTCTGAGAAAAGCAAGATGTCTAAGATGGCGGATTCGAGATGGCCGCCATTTTGGAAATCATGACGTAAGTCTTTGATCATGTGACGTCATCAGGTTATGTTAACCTCGAGGGTTCGCAGTTAAGGGGGGAGAATTTGTGCCGCCGCCTTCGCAGAGTCAGTAACGAGAAGAAAAAGCCCAGGCTAAACCAGTTGTTCGCCGGCTAGAACCTCGGTCAGTCTAGTTTTTCAATCACTTATTCAATCAAAGAAATTGTTTAAATTTGAAGGGGTTTAAACAGAACCAGAAACTCATAACTCCTTATGAGTTTCTGACAGAACCAATAATTTCTTGTAAAAAAAAACTTAGAAAATAAACTAAAACTGAGAAAACGATGAAATCAAGTCAACAATTAATATTTCACTACCCTCTTCTAACTTACCTTCCCCTGTAAGGTTGGACGATTCCTGCAAGTTGTACCTCATTGCATCCTGGCATGATGAACTGCAGGCCTCCGAAACTCGTAAGAACCTTAATTATGAGACAGTACTTGGCGGCCATCAGAAGAGATTTTTTCAGCTTGAAGCGACGTACAAGACAACCTCCCAGAAGTGCACCACCTGGAAATCGCGATTACAAGAATAGCGCGTTAATAATACCCTTGAAGGTAAAGAGTAAAACCACACCATGGCGACAAAAGATTCATCTCATCTCGTGTTGTCTTATCCAACCCACGAGTGGTTATCCCCAGACGTTTTTCATCAACTTTTATACACCTTAGTGGAGAGAGACAATGTGGAGCAAAGTTTCTTGTTTAAGGAAATAATACGATACGATGCCGAGACCAGCCTGAATCCCCGACCTTCTGATCAACAGTCCTGCCGAAAGACTGACCCACTATTTAGACGAACGTCTTAACAGACCCGACGTCTTCCCAAGATTACGAAGACCACTCCAAAACGGGCGATACTTCTCAATTTCTAATATAATGACGTTCGAAGATTACTCGAATACTAGCTTCCCAGAAAGTAAAAAGGGTCCTATGTTTTCCGTTTTTTTACTCTGCGGCTTAACGCTCAGCCGTTGTCTCAAAAATGTGGCATGTGCTGGTGAAGCAAAATTTTGCCAAATTGGCAGAAGCTTCCGTTACTTTCTTTTCTAACAAATCTAGAGCGGTTTTCAACTGAATGTCGAAAGTAGACTGTGATTGCTCTAGTTTTGCTTACAATTAACTGCTAAGACTGATTTAGTTTTTTTTTAAAACTCTTTCAACCAATCAGAGTGCTTTGAGTGTGATGAAAATAAAACCGAGTAAATACCCTAACCAATCACAACAAACACAAAGTACCCGAGAACTAATAAGAACTTGTAATGAGCGTCAAGTGTACGAAAACGCATGCCACAACAAACATAGTTGATTCGGTGTAGCTTTTAACTGTTTGAGAAAGTGGCGCGACTCTTTTTTTTTTCTTTTTAAGCGAATCATTGAGCTAAGTGTGGCAAAACCAAAGCAAATGTGAATAACTGCCGGGAGTCAATTAAATTAACTGCTCTAAAAAACCACTTAACTTTCTGCGGTCTCAAGATCTTACATGTGAAATTAAACAAAGCACATTTCCACTGTTCATGGTTTTCTTGGTTTGACCTTGGTTTGACCGTTCTGCCTGGTTCATTGTGTCGCTGACGTCTGTTATCATCGGCCAGTGAAACTGACATTGGTTTTGGATTGTGACAACCACACCGTTATTTATGTGACGTGAAATATGGATGAAGACGGGAAAGAATAAAGTGTATTCGTTACCTATGGTACCCGGAATTACTGCAATCCCGATCATCATCCCAGCCTTCGCAGGATTTAGATCAAACTTTAGATAAAGGATTTTTGAGATGAACGGCAACAAGGCTGCTCCAAAGAAGGTGCTTGCTGTCAGGGCGAGAGCGTTGAAAACGAACACAGGATTCTTCAACAGTTGCCAAGTAGCAGGGATCATATCTTTGAAGGTCTCCTTAATTTTTTCGTCCTTTGACGGAAGTTTTCCTTCTTTAATGCATTGTTCTCTCCTCTCTCGGGCTCCAGGAAGCTCTCTGGGAAATCCCAACAGGATCACACAGGAAAGGACCAGAAGAGCTCCACTAAACACGTACCCTAGCCACCACGCTCCTATCCATCGAGGATCTTTTGGAGCGAGGTACATGCCTTTTGGCTTTCAAAACAAATAAAAATAGCCGTTATTTAAGTCCAACAAACCTCTATCTTAAAAATAGTCCTCAGTGTAGATTGCTTCATGTTCATCCCTTCTTTGATGGACGGGTTTTTATATCTACAACCGATGAGCCAGTTGAAGGTGAATTTAATATAATTTGAGCGTCGGATTTGTTCTGTTAAGATCTAACGTAGTCGGTGCGTACGTATACTTGATTGGTGAGTGACGGGATATATTTGTCTACCTGAGTGACTTCGTGAGAGTGAATTGGGGAGTTTACCAGACAACGACGGCGACTGTAAGGGGAAAGTCCGTTAAACAAAAAGTTCGAGTGCCAAAACAACAGTACTTTTCTTGCGTCATGCACTTTGATACATTATTTTTACCAAATCAACGAGGTGATATGACTAAAATCAAGGCTTTATATAATCTTTAAATACGAGACGACACGAGACGGTTAATATTCCTTTGCCCATCTGACCTTAAAACCCGTCTCTACGAATTCAGCCCCGGATAGCTCGGCCACACTCGACCAATTGCACGAGTTAAAAAATTCGCAAAAAAAGTTTCAAGCATCATTAGTTAGCTTTTTTTAAGTCCTTTTACACAGACGTTGTCGACCTCGTGGTTTCGTTAACTCCCAAACGGCCTTTTTAAGAACAAGCGTTTATGTGGTCACACCACTCAGCAGAAACGTGGGAAAAGTTTGTTAAGCGGCTATATTGAAATTTTAATACACGCAATTGAAACGTTTATGTATTTCTTAAGCAATAGAAAACTTTTTCCCTGTTTGCCCTGCCTGATATAAACACGAGGGGGTTGGGAGAATTTGAGACAGTTATGCAAACCCGAGACGAAGCCCAGGGCTCGCATAACTTTCGGGATTTCTCCCAGCCCCCTTTGAGTGTTTCTATCAGGCTATGCAAACACAATAAAAAGTTTTTTTATTGCTCTTATAAAATAATTAAGATACATGCGCACAGCTGTGATGTCACAACTGTGTTTACGTACTCTCATGCAAACACAACTGTCAGCCAATCAGAGCGCGCGTAGTAGTTAGTTATTTTATAAATTATTATACTGACCGGCCAGAAAGTCATGGTAGCCCACTTATAGGCCAAGAACGTCATGCTAGCCCACATATAAGGCACTAATGTGAAGGTAAGTGAGTACAAGTGAAGGGAAGTGAGTACAAATGAAGGAAAGTGAGTACAAATGAAGGAAAGCTAGTGAGTACAAGTGAAGGAAAGTGTGTGTTAGTGGACGTAGGTGCGTTAATCAGTTGGTGTATATATTCATATAGGATTGTAATGTTATTAGTGCCTTATATGTGGGCTAGCATGACGTTCTTGCCATACTGACCGGCCTCCAAAACAGATAAAATGTAATTCAGATTAAAAATATATATACTTTTTAGTTGAATATCAGGAACATACCATTCTCAAATCAACCCACTTTGATAGAGTTCCGCCACCAACGATAAACCCAAGACCAGGACCAACAATCGCTGAGGCGAAAAAAACAGCGAGGTAGATTGGACACGACTTTGGATCGACATTCTCGTCGATAAACGCCGGCGCCAGTGAGTACAGCGGTGTAGTTCCAGCCCCCATAATCATTTGCGCAATAGAAAAGATCATTAGGTAATACCAGTTTCCTCCGTATCCTGAAAAGCAAGCCGAGCTACTGGCATGGCCCAGGGAAGTGTTAGCGAAACACAGGGGCAAGCTTTGATTGTTTGACATTCCTCGGTTGAGGTCAGGGTGATAGCGGCCAATTAACAGGTGAGGAAGAGAAAATAAGAGGCAACCAATTCCTGAAAGACACCACAAATGAGACTATATTTACTGGCTAAGGACTATTTATTGATATATCAGTGTATCTATTTTAGTAGTGTTTTAGTACTAAGTAAAGAGATTGCCAGTTTATCAAAACGCGAGTACAGGCAACCACTTACGCCTTGCATTTATAATGGTGCTTTGATAAATTATGTTAATTACATTAAACGAGATCGAGACTTAATTATAAAGAGAAATAATAGAGGACAGTTTAAAGTCTTTGAAATCACGACTGCACATGAATTCAAGCGATCAAACAAGGGCTAGACTTCATGAAAGTTCATGAGAGTCGCTGGGAGCGCACGAGGGTTTCACGTCAATAAATTAAGAGCGAGACCGACTCCCCTCAACTATCGAAAATCCCTGTCTCCTTCCTGGGCTTTAGCTAAGCAAGGCAGGTTCCATAGCCAAAAATTGTGTTTTCGTAGCATCAAAGTACTTTTAACTGCAATGATTTTCGTTGGTAGTCTATGGTATCTTCTACTAATGCAAGCCGGTGAAGGTTCGGTGATGACGTCATTAATGGGAAACGCACAGTTTTCTATTTTATGGTGTTCATGAAAATACTCCATTGTTCCAAAATTAAGCATATTTAATAAACGAGTACAAGCCTACACTACAACTGTGAAAAGTGAAAATTTAAGAAGAAAAATAATTTTAGGGTTAACCCTTTAAGGCCCAAGAGTGACAAGCATGTAATTTCTTCTTACAATGTAACTAGTTGATCGAATATACAGGTCGTGAGAATAAAGGAAATGATCACCAAACATGAAATGTGTTGATGTTTAATCAAATTCTCCCAACTATTAACATAAGAAATATATAGAGAACAGTGAGGAGAATATGCATGTGGATATTGGGGCTTGAAGGGCTCAGAAAAAATGACCGTACATGTACCTGTGAAAAGTGCCCCATATCCTAGCCACTTGGGCTTGTTTCCATATCCACCATAAAAGCTGACAAAAGACGTCAGGAGAATGGCTGAAATATCATTAGAAGCAGCGATAAATCCCGCTTCTTTGCTGGAGAATTGGAATCTCTTTTCAATGGTCGAGAGGACGACGTTAGATAAACCACCAACTGCCATCCCTGAAAGAAAAGTTATTTTCAGCGTGGTAAATTCAACCTTCCTTTTGTATTTGCGTTTTGTTGTTGTTTTTGTTGTTTTTCTTTCACTTTTATCAGGAAACAAAATGGTAGAATATCACATTTGTTTAAGGTATTATGGTTTCCAAGGCGACAAACATCTTTTATATAAACGTCCAGTCTCGTACCCAGAGTCCTCAGGTTTGTTGGTCAGCGGGGGGTCGCCTTACTCTGGGGTAATGGAATTGACACCGCAGGAATCCTGCGGTTGACGGTTCTTAGTTTTGTTACAGTGAACAGGCCAGAAGCAGCCAGTCCAAAAAAAAATTTTTCTTCCATTAACCGAACACTGGGTGCGAGATTGATAAACGTTTTAAATTTTAAATTTTTCTGGTTTTCAATAAAAGATTTGAAAGTTCTTGCACTGCCTCTAACATTTTAGATCAATTTTGCGTTCTTTGTGTGATTTTGATCGTTTTTGTGTCAATTTCGTCAGTTTTCTGTAAAGTATATAGTCAATCAAAGACAGTGGCTCTTCCAAAATTATAATGTATCCCCACCTCATGTGACACAACTCCTTCAGAAAAAAATGGAGATGGTATATAATCTTTCAAAGTTCCCTATCGTAGCCTTAGCATTCCTGGAACGCAAGGCTAGTGTCCGCACCTCCCTTTTTATCTAAGATGATATTAAAATTAAATACCTTGACTGAGAACAAACACAATGACAAACAGTAAGAAACATTTGGTGTTGTTCATGAATTGAAGATAGTGTGGCCTGACTTTCCCCCATCCATATCTTAACTTTAAGGGTATCTCTTCGAATTCCTTCATGGCTGAGAGCTAGCTAAAATATCAAGAGCATTAATCATTGTCAGTAACAGTGCCATAGCCAGAACACAGAATTTCATTATGATAAATGCATGCGCTCTTATTCTTTTCATGCATGAGACGGCCGATCCAAAGACCTGTCCCCTCCCCTCTCCTACCCAATTTCGACTTTCTTTTCTTTACGGCCTTTCCGACTCAATTGAATTTCGCTTCGCCTTCCCTGTTACAGCATTTCACTCGAGAGAATGAATTGAAGGTCAATCGGGAGATTGTCGACGATGGCGAACGAGTAATCGATGACCAATGCATTGATGCTATTGATTACTTATCGATTTTTCATCGATAAATAGTCTCCTAGGATACGATTTGCGACCAATGCAGATTTTTTCTTTGTTTTACACATATCGGTTTTTTTAAACATCATCTTCGTTATTTCCGGTGAAGATGGGTGCATGAGATCAAAAGGCGGTTTTAATGAGAACGATTTTTCCGACCTTCCTCAAAGTTCATCATTTCATTTCTCTAGAAGGATTGTTGTAACGAACTCCGCAGTTTCCTGACGAGCTCTAATTTTTCTATCCTGGTTATAAAAAGCATGAATAAAATTGATCAAGATTGTTCAGATTTAAGGAGTCCTGGAATACCAACTTTGGGCGTACTGAGCCACTTAGTACAGAGGCTTACCAGTAATGCAATGGAAGCGGAGTATTCCAATATCATCCACAACAATTGCCAAAACATGCAACAAACTTGTTTGTTGACAGAGTTTTTGCAAAGAAATTGCTGTCATTGCCTCTCACCGTCAAGACTATGTCGGGATGAAAAGTTAAGATAAGAACTTAAACTGAATGAAAACCACTTTGCAATTCTTTATCAGTCGTACTGTTTGTTGTGCGATATTTTTCAAATTGACGAACATTTTTCATTTGCGTATCTTTTGAATTTGACGATCACTTTTGGTACCTTTTTAAAATCGTATGGAAATATAAAACTCGATCGCCGACCACTTTGTATTTCCCTTAAAGCAGTTTTTGTGGTGTGAATTAAGACGTAGATACTCACACAAGAAGAACGAACAAAAACGTATATCATTAATTATCTCATTGGTTCCTTGCCCTTTTCTGAACCAGGTTTGTTTAAATTGTTCATGTCGTAGTCCACTGCTATCGTAATAAAAAATACAGGCCCCTTGAGACCAGTGTTCTTTGGTAGTTTGAAACGGGCCTTGTAGATCGTAGTCAACGCAAAATGTTTAATTCAAGAATGTTTGCCGTGGATCAAAGAAAGCCATTTTTTCCTAAAGTTGCGGTACTTCTGTACTCCCCTTTCTCCTTGGGGTTCACCCTTGATTTTGCTACTTCAATAAGCCAAGAGAGGACATTCAAATTGCTGTAGTACAATAAGTTTAGGCTTCTGTTGTCACTTGCTTATTTTTTCTGCTTGTTTCTGCTGAAAATGAGCAAATAAAACTTGCTGAGAGTTCTAACCTTTATCCAAGTTCTCCTGTCGAGTGTTGTACTTTGGTCTTAGCTTGTTTTCACGCAAACTTATCTAAATAACACATGGTGCCAGGTCGTGGAGTTTTGGCTCTTTAAACCGTTGAATAGATGATCTAACTTTAAATCATTGGATTAAATCATACATGATCCCTCGCCGCTTAAATGTACTGAATATTACGCGATCCTAGTTGCTTTTTCAATGTTTTCAAGGTGGAATTTGAGATTTTTTTATTTCCAAGCCGTCAGCACACAGTTGGCACTGAAAAGGATAAGCCTAATGGACAGACAAGAACAACAAAAATGTCTCGCTTCCCTGCGTTTTGACAATAAATGCAATCAGTTTATCGTGCAGGCAGCGACATGTTTGGCTTTAACATATTTGTGCTTATTTATAGTGGAAACCGGCAAAGGAGTAAATACCTCCTTTTCATTGCTTAACCGCACTAACTGGCTTCTATGTTCATAAATTTCATCTCTTGAAGCAAATTTGAAACGAAAAAGACCGATAGAAAGGTATTGCGTAATGTTTTTTTTTTTTTTTTTTATTTGCATGGTCACACTTCACCGTCCACCTCCAGAACTACGAAAACCGTTCTTCATGGCTCAAGACTTTCTGGCGTTAGTCAGTGTAGTATGTACAGTGTATTTGGTGAAAAGAAAGACTCCACCTTAACATGACATATCCATAGTAAAAGTTCAATATTCGAGGTGCACGTACAAACAATGAAAGGATCTGAAGCGAAACCGGCTTAGCTTATTGTGCGTGCAAAGAACCGAGAGATACCTGGTTTTCTAAAGTCCATTGGCAGCGCGAGACGAAGCAAACGTGCAGCTTTTCTTAAACCGATATATTATGCGTCAGTAGAGAGAAGTGAACTTCTTTCTTCTCTTCTCGCTGTGAGCAATTGTTTGTGGAAGAGAAACGCTTCGATTCCTAGCTATAATAAAACAACAAAACGCGTACTTTTGCGTTGAAACCGTAACCGGAAATCATTACATGGGATCGTATAGTTCCACTGACAATCTTGTTTTACCTGTACGTATAACAATCTGTGTGCTCTCACCTGAAATTTGTAGAGAATGAATACGCCGCACAAAGTCTCCTTTCTCCGCGTAATTATCTTATACGCAGTAGATTTCGAGTGGATGTTGATTTTTAGATTTCTAAACACTCGAATGCTCAATTTTCCGCTCATGCATGCTGCGCCTTATCTGACCTTTGCCAGGATAAACGTGATAACCCAAGATCATGTTATTCCAAAATAAATAGTCACATACGATTAGACACGAGTAAGCAGCAAAACTAAAGATCAAGAATGCTAACAATGGTTTGGAATTAACAAAAACAAAGATAATGGCAGCAAAGAAAGGAAAAACAAAGGTATCATTACCATGATTTGTTTTCGAAGTACTGGTGCTGGAATTGTCGTTTGTGGTTTACTGCCAGAGATTTCGTTTAGTCTGTGGATGAAAGGAAAACGTACCTTTCAGTAGTGCCTCGCTTTCTGTGCTCTACGTACTAAGTCAAGTTATGGTCCTTATACTTTATTCCCGTGAACAAATCTTGTAAATGTGGTCGGTATAACTCGGCGGGGATGCTGTGTAGCATGCTCCTCTTGCAGTTTATGACAGCTTCTTTAGCGTTACTTTCTTAGTAGGGGATGTTCCAGGAACTTCCGATAGGGATTTCGAAACGGGAACTTGAGCTTAATCAAGACGGCATAAGCCAAACGGGACCATAGGTCAGCTTTTAGCAGATTTAAAACAATTGATAAATAAATCAGTATTACAAGGCAAACTTGGTCTGCTGGCCTACGCTGGTTTTGCTTCCCTTGTGAAGGAATTTTACGGTGTGACCATTCAAATAAAACTAAAACTAGCAAAACTTTCTTATTAGGAGAAATAACGGAATTTTCGATTTCCGATGGGGTTGTTCAAATGGCAACTTATGCTACTACTCCAAAAGCCAAACAGGATGATAGGTAAGTTTTTAGCAAATTTGAAACAATCAAATATAATTATGTAAACGGCAACTTGTTTTACTGACCTACGTTGTCTCTGTTTTGTTTGCGTGTTTGGTTTTTGTTTTGTTTTGTCGGTTTTGTTGTTGTTAACATTGTCGTCGCTGCTGTTTCTTTCTTTTTTTTTTTTTTGTTCTGTTTAAATTAAAATATTAATTTCTTTTTATTATCTACGCTGGTTTTGCTTCCCTTGTGAAGATCCTACGGTGTGGCCATTCCGTAAAACTGTGCTCTTTAGCAATACTTTCTTATTAGGGGAGGTTCCAGGATTTTCTGATGGGGATTTCCGAATGGTGACTTATGCTTACTACTCCAAAAGCCAAACAGGATGATACGTAAGATTTTAGCAAATTTAAAACAATCGATAATATCAATACAACACAACTTCTTCTACTGACCTACGCTGTTTTGGTTTTGTTTGCGTGTTTGATTTTTGTTTTGTTTTGTTGTTGTTGTTTTTGCTGTTTTTTATTTAAATATTAATTTCGTTTTATTATTTCAAAATCGAAAGACAAGAACAGGGAGGGGGGCAATGGGGCAATGGGGGCAATGGGGTCCGTCCCTTCTGAACCCTCGTTCCTAGCTTTGCCACTAGCTCTTCAAATTCAGCAGTACTTTCCTGTGTTTCCATATTGCTATTGTTGTTTTTGCTGATTTTGAATTGTAATTTTTTTCCGATCTTATAAGGACGAGGGCAAGTTAGTTTAATTTTTTTTGGCTATTGTTAGCTTTTTTGCGGTTGTTTTGATAAGTTTCAGATCAGTGCTTATCGACACTTCCCGACAACCGACTAATCAAAAATCCCTAAAATGCGGTTTGTGGATCAAAACAGAGGTTTAGGCCCCTAAACAACAGAGGTGTGATGTCAGAGTATGTTAACTTTAACAGCTGTTCAATAGCACGTTTTATTTCTTATCGGCTCTCATGACAAATTCCTAATTACAGTTTCGAACATGTTTGCCTTTGCGAGCTGAGCCCCGGTCGGTTGTGATCCTGCACCCTGTGTGGCATTGCAGAACAAGTTGAACAATGCTTCGCAAATTAAACACCGTTAATGTAATAAGCTATCCTTGTATAAATGGTTCCATCCAGTTGCACATTGACCTGGCTACCGACCAAGACTATGTCATACAAGATAGCCCCAAAGGCCAAAAGGCTAATTTAAAGATCAATAGAGCGGTCAAAAAAGTGATGACGTCACAAAATTTATCTCAAAAACGTTTGACTTGCAATTTATTTACCTCTCAGTCCCTGCTCGCTCGACCTTCTTGCTTAACATCATCGCCATCTTGGAATGTTGAGCTTGATTCGTTTTCTTTCAAGAGGTTCCCCCGCTATGCACTTTTGGGAGAGCCTGTCTTGTCTGAGAGCATGGCACGTTCTCTGCGTCAATCATGGTGGTTTTGGGGGGTCTAAGCCTGGAAATAATAATAAACCACTTCACGACATCCTTTATACGCTCATAACACTGGTCTGGGACAGAAAGAGGGAAGGGTGGTACAGTGGTGGCGTTTGCCTGTCACCAATGAGGACCAGGTTCTTTTCGCGCCAGGTGCCCTTGTAGAGTGAGTTTCTGTCCTATCCACGATAAAAAAAATCGAAAAAAAGGAGATGAAAGCGTTCTCAGGTATATTAAAGGCTGGGTCAGCTGGTGTTCAATGTGAAAGTAAGGGGGGGGGGTGGTCTATCTGGGAAACAATGCATGCAACACGTTTGTAACTTGGCCATGTTAATTGACTACCCAAGACAATTTTAGTTGACAGTGATGTTTCCATGGCAACCACTCATGTGACCAAATAACTCTTTACTTCTGGTGTAATCTCTTAAGCCTCTGCACCATGTGCACACAAGGAAAAACTTTTCTTGTCAAACATTTCAACAAGTTATCAAATGTAATTGGAATGCATGTCTAAGCCAAGTGATCATTAAAGTGTAAGTATTGTAACTTTATACATACCAATTAAACGTACTTCCATGGTAGTTTAACAACCGTTCCGGTTACGTTGGATAAGTTGTTTGGGTAAGTAGCAAAACGACATGACAAATTGTTGAAAAAACGTCGTTTTTCCTTGTGTGCCTGAGAAGCGTTTAAAATAGAACCGGAAGTGGGTTGTTAGCTGGTCACGTGACATATTTCCGTGGAAGCATCAACAATATGTTAAAGGCTTAGTGACTTCGTGAGCTATGGCAAAGTTTTATGCCCACTGTACGAACCGATTTTAAGATAGACAGCCCCCTCACTTTTATATTAAGTCCTTAATATACATGAGTTTTCAAAGGGGAGAATTGTGGAAATGCATCGTTCTAACGGGGAATGGTAAACGCCAAGACTTCGGATAATGCATCAGGCTATAACAGTGTGTAAACTGGATTTTAGGGTGACCGGAGGGAGATTTTATTTGCAAACGCTGTAAACGCATCGAGAAATTTGTGTATCAAGGAAACGCATTTACATATGTGTAGAGAGATAAAGGGGCGATACGAAACACTTGTGTAAATGAAAATATCTCGCTACGTTTTCCACCAAACTGCATAAAACGAGTCTTTCAAAACCGCATTCTAGTATTGTTTACGGGGGCTAGACTCAGATTCGACTTGGAATACGAGGGTCATGGGTTCATCAGTCGTGTGACTGTCACGTGTCCCCCTAGTATTGATCAGGGCGTTGATTTGTTTTTACTTTTGCCGAGTAAGAAGAAATATACCAAGATGGGCCTGTAAAACACTATCTACATAAGTGTTCCTGATCATTAATGATATAATTTAAAACAAGTAATTACTGATTGTTTAGGGCAGAGTTTACTGAATTACAAGTGGTTACTGAATTACAAGTAAACGATTATAAGTAGATGATCTTTAAACAGGAGCTGATAATGGCACTGAGAGAAAACCACAATAAAAAAAATTTAAAAAAAAGAAGAAATTATACACACAAGTTACTTCGAAAGATTTGCCTCAGCGTTCTAAGTGAAGTTCATTAGATTTTGCTGAAGATTTTTTCTCTGAATTCATCCACATTTACAATGGTCTTACGATTAGACGAGGACTCTTGACCCAGATCACTCGCGCGCCGGGCGACCTTCGTACTTATCATGGTTGCGATGCTGGTCCAACCCTCCCATATACTAGGCATATGACGACGCGTTAAGCGCTCCTTTACTTCCAGTAGTAAGGCACTTCCGTCTGTATCACTGGCAAGAACCAAACACGACATGCTGTGCATCTTGCAGTTTTCTTCGTCCGTATTCCACAAATTTGGTCAGTTATTTGCGACTCTATCATCAAATCTCAATCTAGGGACCTACTCAAGTTTTGTAGACCCAGAAATACATTCTTTAAACAAGTGCGTTGCGTGAACCATTCCCCCGGGAAGGGAGCACTCCTCAGATATTAGGTGGCGGTGTGCAGCCTGGTTCTTCATCAGTACTCTATCCCTCTTTCAGGACAGATAGCGTCGTTTTCCAGGCCCGTTTTCATACCATTAAAGCCTCTTCGATTGACACTCGTTGTGAGACCTGGACTTGGGGTCAATCACACTATATCAAAAGATATTTTGGATTCCCTTTATCTCGTTTTCTTTTGCAGGTGAAAAGTGATAGCTGAATTATATGCTTATACGCTTTCGTTGTTCCCTCGAAAACCACCCACAGCCATCCGCTTAATTAGACCAGAGGGCAAAATCGCACCCAGCTTCAGATCAAAATGGCAGAATTTATTTCCCATTTTTGAGACCAGGATAGGATAGTTACAGTAAGAACTATGTGTCCCTTTAATGTGGGGGTGGGTGGGATGAAAACTTGTAACGGGTGGTGCAAATAAGACTATGGAGCAAGAATAAAGTCCACGGAAGGGAAACATGACCTTCATCATGTTCATGTGATACAGAGTTAACAGGGGTTAAGAATCCAAATCGATCTGCGGAGATCGACAGATTTACAATTCTCAATTTTCAGTTCTCTATTTTCGAGTCTCTGTTAACAGGAATCAGTGGTATTAATCCTTTTCGACACGCTTTTGTATTCCAGCAGTATTTTGGACGAATGTTTTTGGACGAATGTTTTTTTTTTGGAACCGCTACAGGTAGCCATTAGATTAACAAGTCGAGGTTAATCTGTGCAGCAAATGACAAAATTTCAGGCCCTCGGAAGAGTAAGAGAGTCGAAATAAGTGAAAAGGTAAAATATGTGGAATTTCAGATATTTCGTCCTGCGATATACAAATGTCGGACTGTTGCTACCAAACATTTTAGAAGAGTTTACGAAACTACTATTTGTGCACTCAAAATAGTCTTTTCGCCTGGGATTAAACTTTTTTCTGGAACAAATTGGTTTTGTACTGGAGTTAATACTTTTGCCATAAGTATGATCATTTTTGTGTGTAGTAAATATTAATACTGTACCACCCAAATGATGTTCCAACCTCGTAGTTGAAACGAAGTGGCAGCAACAAGGTCAGCGGTTAGCTTGTAAAGAGTTCGAGCAGACGGTCGCTTGACTTTGTGGTTTGTTACAATAAAGAGACATTTATAAGGAAAGAGATTGCTAATGTAGATGTTTGGAACGCTTCTTTGGCCGTTCATCCTTTATCTGGTCGCCAGTTCTTCCATTGTGGATTATATTTTTTTCTGGCTTTACCGTTTGATGCCGGGTGGGAGAAAATTTGCCACCTTGAAGGCGAGTTCCCCGTCAAGTATTCGAAGTCTACAGAACGCGGTTCGAGGTTATAGGTTAGTGAAATTGCCCTTATCTTTGCTTATTCTTTTCCTAAACAACTTTGTTTAAATTAAATAATTACTTTACTCAGGCATTTCCAGTAGTCTCGCTAGCAAAAAACTTTAAAAGCTGCTTGGTCATAGAAAAGCGAAGTGCTGCACTTTTCTGTGATATGTTTAGTTTTCATTCAGGTGTATAATAATTTTCACTTTCGCTTTATTTTGTTTCTGTAGGAACGGATCTCCCCCGTCCAACAGTGGAATACACTCGATTTCTTCATTGTTGACAATCCCTCCTTTGTACCACTACCCTCACCCAAGTTTGCCTGTGTTTACATCAATGGGATTCGAAGCTTTATTCCTATCGTATCTCGTGTGCGCTCTGTTACTTCAACATGTCAACATCTACAAATCGGTAAGCGCAGTTTTATTTTTCAGTAAACACTGCTTTTATTGTTTAACATGACCTGATTTGCCACAATCCTTAGCATTTCCTATGCTTGAAAACTCAGTGATGGTGGCATTATCTGGGTGGATAATTATTCACCATCGGGAATAAACGCCGACTTTACAAATTGATTATTATTGAACCCTTCCCATAACCAGGTGTTCTCATTCATTGATTGTTAAGCTGAACTTAAATGTTAACTTAAGAACTTTGGCGACCGGGTCGCATTTTTGGGGTTATTTACTAACTGCGGAGAATAGTGCTCAGCATTTAAACAAATCGATTGTGGCAGGTTATTTTCTCGCTTACATGTAATTCTTGAGTGACAATTGAAGTGCAAATTACTTACAAGCTTCTAGAATTGCAGATCTGTGAATTTTTACGTTGGCTGTCACGGAAGTGAATTGTTATGTTAATTAGTCACTTTGTGCAAAACAGTGTGGCACTGTTCTTTTCCCTCTTGGGTTTTGTTATAACACATTTTTGTCAAAGTCTAAAGGTCACAACAGAACTAAACATTTTCTGGCATTCAAAGGACTCATTACTCCTAGACTTTGTAGTCATTCAAGTTCCACTATGGCCCAGGCCAAACACCGTAATTCACATGAGCTGAACTCAATTCAGCCTAATAATGCACCTATCAGTATTAAGCCCCAGGGGACAGGGTGGGGGGGGGGGATCCAAGGAGGGTTGACATTGTTAAAAATGCCAGTGTCAATTTCCCCTTCCTTGGGCCTCCCTCGAGCATCAAAGGTCAGGCCAGGAGGTCAAAATGATTGCAACAGAATTTTTCTTTTGACGGTACTTACTTTTGAGGCACGTACATTAACATACTAAAAGTCAACAAAAATCAACCCAGGTAGGTTGATGAGTGCCATGTTTTTATGCTAATTAGTCGCCTAAAAAAGCTTGTTAGCAACACTTTGCATTGTTTGGTTACAATTAACTCTAAAATTGGTGAAATTAATCCTTAAGGGGGCAATATACCTGGATGCCTTTCCCCCCTGAACGTTTAAGCCTTTTTTTCTTCATTATCTCTGCGAGATTTCACTCAATCCAAAAATGCTATTATGGAACCATAGTGCGAGCTCCCATAAATCTGAGAGAGTTTTTTCACCATTTTTAAAGTGAATGTAAAGAAGAAGACGGTGGAGGGGAACTGGTGAATTTTAAGAAAACTGAAAATTGTTAAGAATTAAAGGTGAGCTAAAATTAAAATTTAAAGTTAAAAATTAATAGATGGACACCAAAACAGGCAACAAACGAGCCCAAGTGCTCCCACATGGGGGTGGCCTGTCTGGGGGTGTGTACAAAAATTTTAGCCCTCTTGTAATTTTTTTTAATCTTATCCTATTTCCTAAGAATTCACCCATATTCTCCCCCTTAAAGTGTGTGTTACAGTACAGCATTCACTTTGGTTCGATTGTGGACCGTTTTTGACAAAGCTCTGCAAAAAAGTTTTCGATTTCTGAAGAACACACTCACAGCAAAGTAACCAGACTACTAGCCCACAACACAACCTCTTGGCCTTGTAGCTTGAACAGTATAAAATCCTTGAGACGCTTGCTTCTTCCTACAAACAGGATTTGTAAAAGGAGCTTTAGGCTGTCTGGTAAACATGTCACTGCCTTTTCAGTAGTGTGACTTTCAATTAAATAATCAAGTGCATTGTACTAACAGTTTTGATAATTCTCCTTGAAACTTGTCCACCGTCATCGCACTTTGGTAGCTGATAGTTGTCATATAACCGATGTACAGGAAGTAGTGTATCTCGATGTCACAATGTTTGCCTTGCCTTCTAAATTAAGTAAACACTGTTATATGGGTTCTGCGTTGAACCAGTTTCCTATACATATTTGGTTAGTTTAGTAACTGTTGTGTGCTCATCATCGTTTTCTTTGCATCGTTTTTGTCTTTGGAAAGCAAGCATTCCAGTTTTCTTACATGCCCGAGATAGTGCCCTTGACCCAGCTATCTAAATAGGATTATCTGGGGATTCACTGTCAGTAGTGAATCTCTTCTTTGGGGGCTGGCGCACCAGGGCAGCAGGGTCATTACCAAAGCAAACGGAAAACTGGTTGTAACATGTTGGTTTCTGAAGCTCTGCAACCCTTCTGTTGAAGAGAATACCTACTTTCCTTTTGTCGGGCCCTCCCTGAAGTATGCTTTTGCAGCCTGAGCAGCCCGACCTCCACTGATACCGAGGTGTCCTGGCTGGAGCAGGTGCAGAGGAACGCAGCATGATTCGTTTGCAACAGCTACAATAACTACAGTGTTAGTTCATCTGAACTAGTTGTTTTCCTGGGCTAGGAAGCACTAGGAGTCAGGCGATCATATAATCAATCTGTTTTCTTTTATAAGTTCGACAGTGGCCTAGGTCCATGTACGCTTCCTAACTGTATATCTGGCTTGGGTAATACCACATCTATTCGACGCCACATTTACAGTTTACAACATCAGTGTATTAGCTTTCAGTTACTCATTTTTTCCAAGACGCATTCGAATGCGGAATTTACTTCCTAGTCAAGTAGTTAGTGCCACAACTCTAAAGTGTTTTAAAGCAACAGCGGGGGAGTCAGAAATTAAAGTTTGAAGTAAATCAGTGCATCTTCATAGACTGTAGTCTGACCGCCGCCCCTTCCATCACTGGGGCAAACAAGCTATTTTGGTAGGCAACTTGTTCTTTCTTAATCTATCTATCTCATGTTGCTAGAGATTTCTGGAGTTTTTTTCCCTTTCTTCAGACTCGGAACAGTTCACGTTTTACTGCTGTGAAATACCTCTACCTTTTCTAACACACATTTTCACACACACATTATTTTCCTTCCACAGTATTAGGTTCCTCGTAGACTAGTTTTGCTGATGTATCAAACGCAGTGCATTTTCACACACACATTATTTTCCTTCCACAGTATTGGGTTCCTCGTAGACTAGTTTTGCTGATGTATCAAACGCAGTGCTTTTCACTGGAACGCGATATAACCCCTATTTCACACCCCTATTTTAACTTTAGCTTGAATGGACATGAGGCGTTGATTCGTACCTTGCTTCTTGCAGCTTGGATGTGATAGGTAACGCTCTCTTTTTTCCTGCATTCCTTCTAGACATATCATCCTTCCTGATCCTGAGTGCATACAGCACTGCCTCTTCTTCGCTTGTTTTGGCTAACAGTAACACCGCCTTTATTGTGAAGGGTAATAATGTCTTCTTGTGGATATTTGGGCATATCGTCGGCTTGTTTCCTAGAATGCAAAATCTCTTGCAGCTGGTTGAAGCTGTTGCAACTGGAGATCGGTGTACCATAGACACCATCGACATGACATACACGCTGCTTTCTAACTTGGTCATACTTCTTGATTACATTTTTATTTTATTTTGTTACTTTAGATTTCACGATTTATATGTTGCTGCAGACATCAATGCACTGCAGAAACGAATCATATTATAAAGGGAACTACAGTTGTTCAGTATCTCCGTATAAGCTCTAATCGAATGATTGTTCAGTAGTTCAGCATAAGCTGTTTGATCCTCTCGTTCTATGAAATCTAATTTGATTGTCAGTCTAGTGCTATTCGTTATTCCCCTCCAGATACAACATTGTTTAATTGCCAGGGATATCAATCCTGTAACCACTCATAACTTGCACAAAATCGTCTTATACAAGGTATATTGTCAACAAGCACTACATGAAATTAATTTGAATAGCAGGACTGCCCGGACTCGCACGCCATGCGTGGATAAACTTTGCCTGACCTCCCCAGAACTTATAGCCTATCCTCTGATTCAGTACTATACAAACTAACTCACCATGTTTATGTTTTGCACATCTTGTCACCTGTAATTTGCCATTTGGGATAAAGGATTCTAATCATGTCGTTACGTAGGTTACAATATGGAACTTGTACCCTACCGAGGAAATACCTTACACACTATAAGATGCTCTTCTCTTTCCTTCAGTGGGTGGAAACATTAATTCGCCTATTGATAGCACTTTTTGTGAAAACTTCAAATGTCGAATGCGTTGAAAATGAAATTTCTGTTGTAAAACATACTTGTAATACAGCTAATTTGCATAAAAACGTGGCGTCTACAGGGAAATATGATGGAAGAACAGTATTTCGCATGACTTGATTTTTGTTGACTTTTAGTATGTTAACTTGGAGTCCTTGAATAAAAGGTTTGTGGAAAGAAAAATTATGTTGCAAGCATTTTGACCTCATGGCACTTTATCGTGATGTCTTTCCTGGACTAAGGGCAAGTTTTTGCAATCAGTGTCAATGCAAATAACTGTTTGAGAGTCACTGAACTGAACAAGAACCTGAGAAATTTTGACCCGAATGCATGATGTCCATGGCTGATCATGAATGGAAAAACTGAACGAAGCCATCATGAACATGTAACAAACTCCCAAAACATTCTAATGCATACTTTTACTTTTAGACCAGCAGAAGTGAATATAACTGAGGATGACCTTTCCTAACAGAAATTCAAGCAGATTTTCTCACCTTTCTCCCCTCCTTTGCCGACAAATCTTATGAAGCGCGTTTCAGATTTTGCATGGATATCTGGGTATTTTCCAAGATGGTGGAGTACTCCATTCGAGGCTTTATCAGTTTTTCCAAGATGGCAGCATGGCAATGTCAAATTCCCCTGCCTGGGGCACCATTTGATTGTCAAATTCCTGACCCAGGTGACAGCCTTCAATGTCAATTTCCTGTGGGTGCCCCCTCCCCCTGCCCCCTTCCCCCAGCCTGGGGCTTAACATTGATATGTTCATAAGTACATGTAAAGTTTGGTGTTTGAGCCAGTAAAGTTCTGATTGTATTTGTATCCCCTAAGCCATTCTTTATGGTTGGTGCAGCTGTGAATAAAGGCTGAAAACTGACTTTGGGTCAAATGCCGATCTTCACAGGAGCCAAACTAAATGCATGGATTAGTATAATGTATTTTCCCAATACAAATGCAGCACTCATGGTTGGTTTAAACATGCCAGGCATGCATAAACTAAAAGATGGCACCAACAATTGAGTTGTTGTTCATTTCTAGAAGGCCGCGAAACTTTGCAGGCCAATTTTGGGCACAATAATTTACACTTTGTCCAGAACCTTAAGTTTGCTATTGAACTTAAAGATTTCTTATCTTATTGAAGCAGAAACCCCACAGAAAGTTCCTGGTCTCTAAGAAAATACTTATAAATTGCTGTACAACCGGGTTCATTGTGTATTAAAAATGGAAATGTCAGAAACTGAGGAATGAGCTCCTTCCTTCTTTCACTGGGTTTTTGAGGTATCCTCTTGAACCCCAACGAAATGGACTTCTTTTTTAGAATGTCAGGTAAATATTAAATTTGAATTGGCTGAATGAAGTTTGACTAACCGAGGCAAACTGAATGACTTGGCTCGATCCAATTAAACTGTCATAATGTTTCACTTATGTGACGTATGAAATTTAGCCCGGTCTAATGTGTGCTGGTTACCTGGTAGGATTACAGGACTTCTGATTACTGAGGTTCAGAAAAATATGGGAAATTGTGCGACAATTCTAGTCGAATTGTGTTGATGATTGTGTGATTTTTGTGAATTTAATTTGAACCTAGTGACGTGTAGTGCAGAGTGTGCACTATTGTAATGAGGAGTTCTACCAGAAGGTGTTGCACTAACTAAAGGCATTGTGCTTCGGTGTTTAAATGTCCAGTCTGCATTGTGCCCATGTTAAGTACTGTGCCTCTTCTTGCAATAGCAGAGGCACACAGATCATGCTTTAACAGGTGAGAATCTTTGCTGACTGGTTGTACTACAGCAAAAGGCGGCATTTGGCAGAAATACGGATTCACAAATAGTGATTTTCTGACTCTGCGCATTAGGCAACTTTACTCTCATAATAACCATTGATACATTTTTGCTGCAGAATGTTCACATGGTTGACATACACCTCATGGGGTTTGTTGCTATTTTCCTGAGCAGACGAGTGGCATGGCAAGTGTTAGGCCAGGTAGTGTTACCATCTATTAGTAACCTTTCTCTTCTGAGTAAGAGCCGTTATTGCAGAAATTTGTAGCACAGAGAAGACTTTGACAGGTCATGTGACCAAAAAATGTGCAGATGTCTTGAGATTTTTTTTTTTCTCAAAATTTTGGCAGCCTTGGCCATTGGACACTTTTGAGAGATTTTAACCCTTTGACCCCTTAAGATACCAATAGGTGCGCTTTTACCCCTAAAATGGCACATGAGGACCCTTTATAGTTCCCAGGCCCTCTCAAATAAGGCCATAAACAACCTGCTTCAAAATGGCAGCGATTTGAAGTGGATTTGTGATGTTTCCTTGGGGATTTTTGGAGTTCTCCACATGAGTTTTAAATTTGTTAATGTCTGGCTTTTAAGATGGCAAAATTTTTTATAGACATCAAAACTCATGAAAATATTGACTGATTACTTCAGAACTGGAAATGACACAATCTAAGAAAACATGTTTCACCCACCCGAAGCCAAAGATGCCCAGGATTAAGATTTTGCTGACATTTCTTGTGAAAACCAGAGACCTTCAACTTCTGAAAGTCATGTACCAGTGCAAATTTGGACTGAGGGCTACATGTACAGGGTTGTCCCTAACAGCCGGCAGCCGGCAGAATTAACCGGCTACTTGGGTTGTTTGTGCCGGCTACTTTCGTGATATATACACTTGTATGTATTTTTAAAGACAAATTATTTGTTCCTTTACTGACGTAGATATATGAAAATGAAACTTATTTCCCATTGCAGTTTATTGACTTAAATATAATCTGGTTGGCACAGAGATACACAATTATTAGTTCATTACATTGATTTCTGGGAATTACATGACTTTTTGTAGAAAACCACTGAAGGCATGAGTTTATACAAATAAAATTGTAAAGTTATGATGGCCTTTGGAACTGACGCTATTGGAAGTTTGTGCTCAGAATCAAGGAAATTCCATTTCTGGGGTCGTGTAAAAATTTCCTGGGGGGGCATGCCCCCAGACCCCTAGAAGGGATCACCTTCGGCGCTCGATAATCACTATCCACCTACTTAGAAATTTTTGCCAGCTACTTGAAAAGTTGTGGACAACCCTGCATGTACAATGACACAGAAAAGGTCAAGGAATCAACTCGTGAGAACTGGATGAAATCCTCAATCATTCTACTTTTGTATGGTTTTTTTGTACTTAAAATTAAACTAACAGCCTGAGTGAGCATTTTACTGGACACTGGTGGTTCTCTCAATGTTTTTCACGGAAAATTCAGGCATCAACAGGTTAAGGTCACTTCTACAATTTGCCATGTTCTTCTCTGGCCAGCCACTGCTTTGAATACCAAGAGAGACCCTCTGGACAGTACTGTTCTCAATAGCTGTCCACACTTTAGGATTTTATCCACAGACTCAAAAAGATTGAACCACCTTGCAGTACCACAGAAAAGTACTCTTTTACGGCTTTTATCCACAGACTCAAAAGTTAAAACTTCCTTGTTTGGCTCATTATTACTAAATAGTAATTATAGGAAAGTACAATTCTCTTCAGCTTACATCAGAGTGGTCAAACTTTCTAAAGGAATTCATCTTGAGACTACATGTAAATAGTTGGAACCAAAATCTGCACAACACTAGGCTTGACTGCAGAACGGACATGAGTGGTGTTTTTGTTAACATGTCTCCATCTCCTGGTCATACATGAATGGTACAAGTTACTTGTTTACGCTTCAAATTGTTATGCCTACCAAACCTCACACATTTTTCTTCCAATATATCTCGCTGTAAACAAAATTTGCACTGTTGTTGTGAGTCTGAATGTGGGCCAGCCCACCTTACTAAAAACCATGAAAATATACAGTCTTACTTAAGTAAAAGTATGCCAACAGGAGCCATGCTCTTTAGGCTGGCTTAACCATGGCACATTGGTTAGACTGCATGGGAGGGGTTAGAAAAAAACAACCTTTGAGAGACCCCAGCTGCCATCTCGACTAGTTTGGGTCTAATTGAGCAAAAGAGGGAGTGCGTAAGTTTTTTTTGTTTTTGTTTTTGTTTTGTTTTTTTTCAACAAAAATCCAGAAGTGCGAGACATAACTCTCTTGACACTTTTAAAGGGGCTCTGTCACGGATTTTTAGCATTTCTTTGAACAGCCAAAATACGTATTTGTGTTGTGGGGTTAAACTTATGGCCCATTTTTATTAACAATTGCTGTATTAGTGCACTGAAACTGTTAACAATAATGTCTTTGCCTGCAGATGGCCAGGATGGATATGGATTACAACTTGAAAATTGTAGGCTAAAGTTTTCAAGTTGTTTCTGCGCGTCTTCCAAAAATCGATATTAATGGTCGTGGTTTGATTCTCTTTGCGAGTTAAGGTTACATCTTTCTTTAAATGTTCAAAGATAATGTCGTGCATGGGTTAAGTTGCCTACCACTTATTTTAGGATACTTTGGACCAAAAATCTGTGAACTCGCCGTGACGTAGCCCCTTTAAGGCTAAAAGTTGACTACATTCAGAGTGTTCTTACTTGATTCTTACATTTCCAGGCACTGGCCTCTGAAGTACTGTACACAGTGAAGTATTTTGTTGGCATCTTTATTAAGGGTGCTGTGCTGCTTCTGCTAGTGTCAGGCTTTGTATGGTTGTCATGGAAACTCATTCAACAGAACAGTATTCAGAATTGTCTTTTCCTCTGTTATCCGTAAGTGCCTGTTGATATTACCTCACATGTTAGACAGCCAGTCAGCAAGTTATGCTAGCTAGTGTGAAGCAGCCTGTCAATCAGACTGTCAGTGAGTGAGCCAGCAAGCCATTATCCTTGTCTGTCAGTCGGCTAGTAAGCATCCTTTGCTGACATTCTTTGAAGTAGTTACATACCGTATGTTCTTCCCTACAAACGTCTGTTCAACCATTCTGAGCTGCAGTGCATGTATGAAAATGTGGTTACTTACAGAAGATGGTGCAAGTTAACCCTTTAACCCCAGTATCCCACATGCATATTCCCCTCACTGTTCTCCATATATTTCTTATGGAGAACCTGGGAGAATTTGATTAAACATCAATGCATTTCATGTTTGGTGATCATTTCCTTTATTCTC
This sequence comes from Siderastrea radians, assembly GCA_964017195.1. Taxonomy (NCBI): domain Eukaryota; kingdom Metazoa; phylum Cnidaria; class Anthozoa; order Scleractinia; family Rhizangiidae; genus Siderastrea; species Siderastrea radians. The sequence goes on along the minus strand of OZ024888.1, from coordinate 58,834,209 downwards.
CTGACCTGTATATTTGATCAACTGGTGATATTGTAAGGAGAAATTAGATGCTTGTCACTCTTGGGGCTTAAAAGGTTAACTTCTGAGAAATGAAGCTTCATTTAGATGTTCACTGAAAGAAGTTAAGTGAGGGGAGAATCTGCACTCAACACCACACACTACTCCAACCCATAAGAGCTGTTAAGCATGTGCAGCATAATCTATCCGAGCAATCACGTGCACTCTTGTAAGCGGCATCTCCCTTCAGCAAACATCTATGTGCATTTTGTATGAAATCCCATTTGAATTACTTTCCAGTTTAATAAAACCCTGTGATGGACTAGCATCCCATCCAGGGGGCAGTAGCTATACTCTCAGTGGCTTCATGCTACAGAAACCAGGTTAAGCTCCGTCCATGTGGGCCTCCTTGGCTTGTGTGCGACTTTAATCCGTAAATGACTACTTGAAATTTCTCTTCAGCTACCAGGTCCTGTTTGGCACCACGTTTTTTTTTATCGTAAGGGTGAATGGTAAACATTCGTTTGGGTAATTAAAATCAATAGCGGTCATTTTGGAATAAAGTCTATGGTGTGTTCCTCTAGATCTGACGTTTTGTTTCACGACCTTTTCTCATTAGGCTTGTAATGTACTTATTTACTTTCGGCTGCACGCTGGACCCTCAAGGAAGTAAAGTCGTGCTTAAATTAAGCCCGCATCAAGAACTTGGGCCCTTGTCACAGCTACAACTTCTACAAACAAGCTTGCTAGACAAAGGTGTCATGGTAAATGGCAACGCTAAACAGGAAATGCCAGTACCACAGCCCTGTTCACTTCCTCCAGACGCAGTCCGATACGAGACAGAGTGCCTGCGGACAGATTTTAACCTTCGAATAAAACAAGTTCTCTTTCAGTCACTTGTATGTGCTTATTACGTTGGCTTTATTCCAATGAAGTTTTCAGAGGTGAGAACTTGTCAGTGAAAGACTTGTTGTATCAGTTTTATGTAGCCAGTGTAACTGGTCGTTTATTTCGCTAAAATGCAAAGTTTGAGTGGCGGTGCCACGAACACTAGGTTGAAGCCGCAAAGGGAATTAGGAGGACACAAGTGCCTTTTATGCGTCCTTGTCGTTCGTGTTCGCGGCTATGCACACAAACTTTGCATTCCCATTCACCAAGTGAAGAAGTTCGACAAGCTCAAAATTCCAACTTGCCTCTGCTAACAAGTAACTCCGTTTTGTCAGGGCCAAATATCGTCTTATTCTTGAATCTTGTTTTCTGGTCTGTTTCACAGCAACATTACGTGTATTACGACATGTGGTGGGCGTGTCAGCACACGCTGTTTGTGTGGCTGAGTTCGCTTCTAATGCTTATGATGTTTATGTTGCCACTGTGTTACTGTGACGCCCTACACAAGTGCGCGCTTCATCTTGGGGGATGGGAGAGATACCCATGTGGTCACCGAGATACTCCACACGTGTAAGTTTTGTAAGGAACTTAGGTGGCTTTTTTAAAATTTTAACTTCACGGTTCTTGTTTCAAGGGGTTTGTCCGCACTGTCTTGGGTAATTACGTTAAACTGTAGACGGTTCATAATAGTGTAGGCTTGACAACGCGCACATACAGTAGTTTCCCCACGAGGAATAAAGCACACAAACTTGTACGTTTTTTCCCTGTTGGTTCTTTTCCTAGTGCGAACAACATAAGAAGGAAAGATTTCGTTCTCCACATTTTTGTGCTCAAAGGTTAAGCGTAAGTTGGCAAGCAAGCGAGTCTTTGAACTCTGTTCACTTTTAGTTTCATCCTCAGGATTAAAGTAAGAACCACCGTTGGGGGGGAGGGGGGGGGGAGTTTACATGATACCGATATGACTCTTTCTTTCCGGTACAAGATGTAACTTAATGACGCGTTTACGTAAACCGTTTTCATGGCAGTGTGAGTTTTACTCTTAAACAAAATGATTAAAACTAATAGAGATGTGAAGGAACAGACATACTGCTGTTGCACTGCAGTTAAGTCTTCGTACCGGAATGGGAATCTCCATCCGGTACAGCTACCTTTGTGAACTCGCACGGGTATTACTCGTACCGGTGAGACTTTGGATACGTATTGTGCAAACGAGTACAGGGCCGCAAAAGGTCGCAGGAGAAGCCGTACCGGTATCGTGTGAACAATACCCTACCCCCTCCCTACCCCCTACCCCGTGTGTGAACAATACCCTACCCCCTCCCTACCCCCTACCCCACCCCTCCTCCGCCCCCTTCCTTGCTACATGAGTTGGCGGGTCAACTATGGGAGTGAAGGAATTAGTTATGCAATTTTTTGTACCTCCCCTAGATGGTCAGCATTAACAGTATGGCCTCAGGGGGTCCTAGTGCGGCATGGTAAACTTCTCTACAGAGCGCTTGGCATCCACAATGTAGCAATACCAGGAGACTCGCATCATGGCAGATTTTTTGTAAGTATAATAGCAGATTTTTCTGGTATATGGTATAGTATTTCCGCTGATCGTTCTTGTGTATTAAGATTTATGCTTATGATTTTCGCAATTCTCGCAGTAACTTTTGAGACAGTGAAGTTTTGTTTCAATTTTTTTTATCTGCATTGGCCTCTTTTGTTTTGATTGTCACTTTTCTTCGAAAGCTCAATTTTTTCGGCAAAAAAAAAAATGTTAACGAAGATACAAAAAAAATCCCTCGAGTTGATTTTTAATCACGACTTTACGTCAGTCGTTTTTTAGCAACAGTGTACAGGTTTATGTTACAGAAGCTAAGCAGACCTGTGAGCTAAACGTGTTGATAATAGAGTGAGCTAAAACTCTTTACCATTTATTTTCAGTTCATGTTTGAATCACCTCTTCGACTTATCAATTGGATGGCTGCAGTTCTCCTACTACTCGTGTTATATCAGCTCTTTCTGATCACAAGATCCCACTCTTGGCACCAGCTCCTCTCGGTCACGGGCCTTCTCACGTTTAACTACCTGATACTTTACAGGCTGTTCCGGGACCGATGGGCACTTCAGGCGGTGGTGCAAGAGAGAACGGGATCGTGAGATCCCGAAAATAGACCCTGTAAGATGAGCTTGTAGTATAGGCGTGCGATTAGTTACAATGGGTTGCCATACAGTTTGGTAAATTGTTGACAATTTTCGTTATCTGAACCTGCGGTGGGTGTTTCGCTTGAGAATTGAGAAGCTTGAGAAGTTTGACTTTCAAAATCCATTATGGCATTTATCGGTTGCTCGATTAAGGCTCATAAGGTGCAAAAGGGAAGCTCTTCAGGTTCTTGTGTTTCGGCTGGAGCCCTCGAAGAAACTACCTTAAGGACCAGGAAAGTGTCATTTGCGGGAGAAGTTTCCTTACTACTTAACAAGAGATTCTTAATACAGCTGTCAAATCTCTGTTTGAAGGCTTGATTTCCAGCGCTCTGAGTACGGGCTCTTTTGCCCCGGCACGGCTGGAAATCGAGTCTAAGCTCTCAGACAGTAGATATCTGGAATAAATGAAGAAGCGTTGTCAGGTCGATTTACGCAAAAAACAAAACAAAACAAAACAAAACAATAACAAAAACAGAAAAATTATCTAAGACCCGTCGCCTTCCAGGTGCTGGTTGGATACTGAGCTATGGGGAACTTGTGGTGAGCGAAGCCATGCAACTAGGTTCAGACTTAACGCATGTCCTACCATACTGCAAGGTTCAACATATCGACAACAAAGCCGTGAGAAATGAACATACGATAAGTGGAGTGGCGATTTAGATGACACGACATAAATGAAGAAGCGTTCTTAAGTCCAACCTAGTTGTATTGCCTCGCTCACCACTAGTCTTCCATCGTTCAGTTATAGGAAAATCCAACCGGTACCTGGAAGGACAAGGGTTCGACTACCTGTAAATGGTTTGAACCCAGGAGTCATATCATAAGTCGGTAAACATGATCGTCCGGGTGAGTGTAGTCCTAAGAAGGACTGTTAGTGATGACATTGACTCACGCGGTTTCGACAACCTGAGCGTAAGTCATCATTTCGACTTCCGCTCAGGTTCGACTATCGTTAGGAGGTTTCAGAGTTCATTTTTGAATAGATCGACTTGAGAACGCTGTTTCATTTATTTCATTTCATTCAAGTAGCCAGTCTATGAACAATATTTAAAATATCTTTTAAGTGACTAGGCCCGATGCCGAAATTGGTCGCTTACGAGAGCTGATCACTTACAAGAGATTGTACATTGTAGGTTCAGCGTTTAACTGAGAGCTAATTCACATGGAATTTCGTGAAGGTAGCCGATTTTGGGAAGTGATCATTTACCACATTGGTGGCTTCAATACCAGAGCTGAGCTGCAAGAGAGAAAGCAGGTTGCGCGCGCATCGCTCATGCTACTGTTCTTCTTGTTCTTAACTTTAATCCCTATGTGTTCTTTTCGTCTCGTGTTTTTCTTATGACAAATAAAAAAAAATGCCAGGTCTCGCGAATTAAGTACCAGGTGAAGTAAAAAGAAAAACAACTAGTTCGAATCAGTTGTGGCATGAAGCTTAAACTATTTTTTAAACGTTGTCTGCACAACCCTTGTTTACTTGGTGTCAAGCTTCGCAGCACGTTTCTGTGGTGCTGGTCGCTTTTGGGTGTGTCGTAAGCGGATATCAGTTTACCTTTGAGAAAAAGTATTCCCAAGGTACATGTCTGAAGCCTGCCTTACACGGAACGAAGGTGGATTATCCTCGTCTCAAAAATGTTCATTATGGAAACCTCATTTGATTGGTGTATTTCATGTTCATTGGACAACAATGCACACCTGTGTCTGCTCTTAACATCTTTGTTCCTTTCATTTTATCAGGTGGAAGTATGAGTTTAATACACCAGAGAATGCAAACAGAAACTACCACTCGTTGCTATACAAGACGTAAATTGACGTTTCCGTGTTTATTTCCCCACTTAAATATCCTATTTCCCGCTACCTCAAACTCTGGTGAATTCAAGTAGTAAGAGACGTAAAGATATGCACATTAGAAAAAACAACAACTGTATGAAGAATTATCCTATTATGGCTTCAGTCTTACGTGTAAATCGGTCGTAACTAATCGCACTCCTTCTACTACTACCACAGAAACGTACCTGTAGAACAAGGTGTGTTTTAATGCTGCAACTGGTAATTTATAGAATAATAAAATGTTCGCATCAGAGAAATGAAACCGTCTTTTTTTCTCTTAAGTAATTTGTAAATTCTATTTTTCAAAATTTATTTTGCAAGTAGGGCTTGCTTGTTTGAATGTCTGCGAACGGCGAAGCCACGAATTGTATCTTCCCACTCGTAACTCGCCACTTCGCGGTCGCACCAGACACTTGCGCCAAAGCTGTGACGTAAACGAAATTGCTCTTTACATTATCGCTACTTGTTCAAACGTTCAAGTGATGAGACTAAAGAAAGTGATCAGCAAGAATCAGATGTCTTGATTGATATTTAGATAAATTCTCCTTACCAGTTCCATAAGAAATGCATGGAGAACAGTTAGGAGAATATGCATTTTTATATCGGGGCTGAAAGGGTTAATATAACTGTTGACTGTGAGGGGACCTTGCACCCAATACACAACCTCTCCTTTTGCAGTGAACTTTAGGACGTTGGTTTGGGAACAAATTGAAGTGAATGCTATCGAGCAGCACCAACTACTGCTGCTGTTTAACTTTAAGGTTGTGAGTCTTGATTTAGGAAGCAAATGGTTAGCCATCCTTACTATCCTTAACGTGTATATCCATCTCCCAAACGCCCTCACAAGACGATAAAAGTTGGTGAAGTACGTGAAAGCTTACCTTATGAGTGTACTGCCCCAAATGCATTGTGGTACACTACTAATTTATTAATTTACTTGAAAACTTGTACAATCTTAGCTCGTACCCAGGGTCTTCTTGTTCAAAATGACATAATTTAAAATGGAAATTAATAGGAAGACTTAAACTGATAAACGCCATAAATTATAAATAGTTCACACGTGGTTGCAAATATTGACGGACTACAATAGATTGCCATAAAGTCAAACATGTCCATCGCCATTAATGTTCCTATACTGGCCACATCGCGTATAGCACATGCATGATTTCGCTGTTTTGTTGCTTGGCTTTTGTTTAGCATCGGGATTCTTGCCGACTTCGTTTTTGAAAAACAACCTTTGATGAACGAAACTGTACGCCGCTTTTTTTAAACTGCACACCACCTTAATATCTGCAGACACATTGGTTGGGAGAGCATTTCTGTTAGTCCTTAGAATCTATATCGTTTATCACTGTTTCTGTTGTGTCTGTTGTTGTTTTTGTTGATGCCTCTGCTTCTGCTGTTGTCGTTGTTTTCTTACCCTGCGGAAAACCCTGTGAAAACGCTTGCTTGGCAGGCCATTGTTTTCTTTGTTATTGCTGTCCTTGTTTCAGCTGTTATTGTTGTTGTTCAAATCAACTTCAAACATTCCCTCTTCAGTCGCAGTGGCTGATGTTACATTAACAATGGTTGAAGAAACCTCGTTTTCAATGCCTGAGTCAGGACTAGAAGAATCAGACCTATCCTCTTCCTACTTGTTACTAACAGTGTTGCATGTTTACGTCATTTCTGACCCGATTTTGTTCCTCAATCATAGATCTTTTTGCTCGCTCTACATGAAATCCTGAATACACTTCATCGGTTGCATCTGGAACTTCAGTAAGACCAGACCTTTCTTTGTGAGTCAGATCTTCCAGTGTTATGTCTTCGTTGTTGTTCGAAATATCTCTGATCTCCTCTTCTTTCTGTCCTTGTCTCTTGTCTTCCGATGTGCCTTCTTTGTTCAGTTCATTACAATCCTTTGTCTCCTCTTTCAAGCGAGTAACATCTACCGTTTCCTCAAACAATCGGGTCGACGCTCCCGCGAATTTTGTTTCCGTTACAGTCTCTTGGTCCGAATTGCTCAGGTTTTCTTCAAACTGCATTAACATAGGCTCGCGTTCAACATTGTCCGTGAGCACAATTTCTTCCACATCGTCTTTCCAAACTTCTGTTTCTGTCTGACACACAACAGCCTCGTGGTCCCCACTCTTTGGATGTTGCTCATCGTTCGCAATGGTGAAGACATCGCCAAACTTACAAATCGCTGACAAGAGGTTATCATCCCGGTACAGAAAATGGAATTTTAAATCCTCGTTGTATTCCTGGACATCGAAAACTTGCCCTCTCAGATTGGTCGATTGCCTTGACAACGCGTTTTCCCATTCTGCAGAATCTTCAACAGCTCCGGTATTTTGAGCACAGCGCAAAACATTTTCAACAATTCCGAAGTGATATTGAACGCTTTCCTTTTCTGCTTGCAACGCTTGGAGTTTTGCCTCCGTGATTTCACAAACTTTAGACACCAATTTGTGTCTATGTTCGGTGATGGTTTGCACGAGGCGTTGCGCTGCTGTCTCGATATGTAAGATAGTGCGTTTGCTTCGTTCGTTCACGTTGCCCACAACTGCGTCTATTTCTGTCAATGTCTGTTGAATAGAAGAAATCAAATTTGCTGCTTCTTCCATATGCATCTTTGCGGAGTCAACGTCTGTATCCATTTACATATATCGCTCGGTGTTGTTTTGATGGGAGTTAAGTTTGAATGTGAAATGGATTAAATTGTGCTTTTTCCCAGTGGGACTGTTTGGCGGTTAAGAACTGTTCTGATACAAGGATTAAACTAATTTTAATGGCGTTTCCAATAAATATCTTCTTGCCCAAACTGTCAAATCTTCACATAACTATGAGGCAAGCCCTTTATCGACGTCTCAAGCGCTCATTTTAAATCCGAATTCTCGTTCTTCTTCATCCTTCCCCTGTAAGCGGAAAAATTCCGAGCAATCAGTTCTGCCATACAAATTCTTTTACAACATATACTGAAAGTTGCTTGCCCTCAGACTGGTTAAAAATCATGCTTTATCAGAGTACCAGTATAGAAAAGCGTGCCTTACTGATTTCGAGGTGCGCTCCGTAAGACAAACTAAAATGTTCATTGAAAGAAAGCATTTTTTGACGGATAATTGTCCGCATAAATTTTCCATAAAAATGTACAAATTTGCATTTTTATACAGTTTTGAAAAAAAAAAACAAAGAAACAAAGCAGCAGCAACAACAACAAACAAAACAAGTAACAGCAACACTAAGGGAATAAATTAATCTTTCAGAACTCGTTTCATTTCAGGTTTCGCGTTAAACGTTTGAGAAGGGCATATGATAACATGAGAGAATCGCAGAAAGCTCCCGCCTCCACAATCTTTTCGTGTTCCAAACTACCGTCAGCTCTATGACAATAAAGTACAAGGTTGCCTTCTTCATGATCGTTGATTAAATAAATTCTCAAACCGCCCTAAAAACTCATACGTCGTACGTCAGACACTTTGGAATCGAAAGCGTTGAATTCTCACCACACTCCTTCCATTTCTGCTTTTTCGGGTTTATGACGGCACTGTTCTTTTGTATTCACTCTCTCAACATTAAAACAGTACTAAAAGGCAATGTAAATTTTTCAATCATTCTTTATAATTTTTCAATCATTCATTTCCTATTTACATTTCTACAGACACCACTAAACAAATACATGTACAATCTACAACAAAACTAACTTAGCAACGCTGTAGAAAATAAATAAACCATCCTCGGTTTTATTCGAGTTTTTAATCCTATACAATATATACAAGCGAAGTGAAACAAAAGCAACTCAACAAAAAACCTCGTTGACCAAACTGAACCTAAAGCGAAACTAAATGATGAAACCACAACACAATCTAGGGCGCTATAACTACACGAAAATGCTTCGTGGTACAATTTGTTGCGTTTATTCCCTAGATCGGGGGGAGGGGGTGCTCCACGATCTACTGTCTCTGATCCTCATCTTGTGTGTAGCAGGTTTCTGTTGGAGGTGTAAGGGTTGTTCTGTCCCTGTCTTGTTCCTGCACCACTCTGGAATAGAAAATCAATAAATAAGGTTCAGTAGTCCTTTCATTCCAAGATGGAAACAAACAAAACCAAATTTCAGTTTGCAAGAAAAACAAAGTCATACGACAGTACTGCTTAGTAGCTTTCCGCTGAATGGTCACACTTGAGGATTTCATCCACAGATTCAAAACTTGGAACCACCTTGTACAGCATAGCAAACAGTACTACAGGAAAGTACAGTACTGCTCAGTAGCTTTCATTTGAATGGTCACACTTTAGAACCACCTTGTACAGCGTAATAAACAATACCACAGGAAAGTACTACTCAATAGCTTTCATTTGAATGGTGACACTTCAGTATTGCATACACAGACTCAAAAGTTACATGTAGAACAATCTTGCAGAACACAAACAGTAACAAAAACGTACCGCTCAGTACCACAAACGTACTCGTCAGTAGCTTTCATTTGAATTGTAGTTATTAGGATTTCATTCACAGACTAAATAGTTAGAACGTTACTGCATGAGCGAAGAATCGACTGTGAGTGAAAGGTTTGATTTACAAGAGAAACAGCAACGCAGACCTTGAGGCTCTTGAAATAAAACAACGTCAAACGAAAGGCCACAGAGATAAACGATATCGACTTGAACACCCGAAGATAAATTTCACATCTCTGTGCACCCATGTACGTCATTTTGTTCAAAACTGGCCAATTATTCTTAAAACACCTTACAGAATTGTGCTTAAAATACAGAATTATAACACCGTCATAGTAACTCTCAGAATAGGTTTGTTTTTTCTCCTTGAGCCCTTTCTCCCTCTCCCCTGTTCAGTGTTGACAGCGAGACTCTGACTCCTGTCCTCCCTCCCTCGGTCAACATTGACAGCCATGGGTATCTTTCAGGTTGTAAACGAGGCTTGAAATCAACATTGTATGGGAGGAGAGGGGGGGGGGGGGAGTTAGTGCCTGCAGTTTGAGGTTTTGTTTAGTGTTCCAAGATTAATTACCACGACTGCAGATACAAAAACAACTCAGAACAAAGAAATCGTCTGTCAACAGCTCCTCCTCAATGGACAACTTTTGAGAAGTTTCTCAGTAAAGATGACAACTCACAATCACCTACAGAGCAAAAAATGGAACGTTGTCGGTCCACCTACCTGTGAAGCTGCGCGGGCTCCAGCATCATTCACTCTGGATTTCTGTGAAATTGTTTTGGCAATTTCCTCTTGGGCTGAGGACAAAGACCAACAATTCAAATGTCAGCCTTCTTGCACAGAAGTAAAATTGGAGAGTAGCACTCTCCCAACGAGAATGTTCAAGTGTTGTTAAGTACTTATTCACAATGCAGAACAAATAAATGTTTTCTTGCAAAAGCTTACAGAAGGAGACGCTATAGCGAGGACATTCGGGCGCGAACCTCGTAAGCTGTCTCTCACCAGACCCCTCTCCGCATTCTCACTCGCTCCAGGGCCTTTCAGTTTTTTAAGGCCTCGCGCAGTCGTACGCGGAACAACTCACGAAAAAAAAAATAAGGAGTTTTTTACAGTGTAATTTATTTTGATTTCTAAGACCTACTGTTTTTGAAATTAGCTCAGAACCTTGGAGGACAAGAAATAAGAGACTAGAAACAAACCAAAGGAGAGGAACTTTAAGGACCTTTTGTACAGGATATTTTGATGACAAGGAAAGAAAACTTGAGGGTCAACATAAACGTAGAATAATAACTATAATACCTTTTAGTCTTTCATTCAAGCGATCCAATGACTGTAATAACCTCTGCTCCTCTAGTGAGAGAGCACTGGGGCCTAAAGAGAATTGAAAACGGTGAATAAAAAAATCAAAAGTTGCGGCCAGAAATATATCAGTTTGGAAAACGCCCTAATGCGTTATTTGAAAACGCTATGCGCTTATTGAAAACGCCCTGAAAATATGCCACCTAAAAACGCCTCAAAAGAAGCCCTTCGAAACACGAAAATATACCAATTTAAAACGCCCCCAAGAGGCACCCGCTGAAAAAGCGTAAAAATGTGCCAACAAATATAAGAGTTCAATGAAAAAACCCTGCTTAAAACGCCCTAAAATTGTGTGAACTGAAAACGGCCGTTCAAAGCGTCCAGATTAGTCCATCGCCATAAAACTAACCTGTTCTGCCGCTCATAATTGCTTGGTACTGTTGATGTGGCGCCATCTCATTGAACGTATCCTGTTGATGTCTGTGCAGCATTTCCTTCTCAGAAGCTATCATTACAGCTTGCATTTCTGCTGGAGAGAGTGGCTGTGGGCCTCCGGCTGTAACGAGACAAGACATTTCACGTAAGTCGTTCAACTGATGGTTTCACTAAACCACGAACAGGCCTTTGTTTACAGCGCTTGTTCACTTTTCATGAGTCGCTTGCACGACAAAGAAATGCGTTCCATTATTTGGGACGAAATAATCTAAATGAATGTATGGAAATATCAATAATTAGAACTACGGGATAAAGATTTAAATGGCAGATCATCGCAGTTACGTACGCAACCTGTGCAGTTGCGAAAAGAAAGCCTGAAAAAACTCAGGCTTGTACGGGATTCGAACCTATGACCTCTGCAATGACGGTGAAGCACTCTACAGCCGTCTCCCATGGGAGCTGCTGCAGCGCTTGTACATAACTGCCATGATCTTCTATACATTTGAATTACTTGGGACGTCATGCAACGCTTCTGCCCACTGGTGGAGAGAAGCGTTACGAGATGAAGTGTTGCATGCCTGGTGTTAGTTGCTGGTTGCGTGACGCTTCTAAACATAAGTGACCCAAAGCGTGCCTTATGTGTGGTTATTTCATTTCTGATAAGAGGCAACTTTGTTGCGAGACTGCCCAAACACTGGATATGAAGAAACCTAAGTTACCTCTGGTTGCCATTGAAGCGCTAGGTCCAGCCTGGCTTGGTGAAGGGTTAAAGTCATGTTGTCTCGGCAATGGCGGTCTACCATTTTGACCCTGGGCGTGCTTTGGAGGTCGTCTGCTCCTCGATGCACGGTGCTGCAGTAACGGCGATCTCTTTAATGACAAACTGTCTGAAGAACTATCCCGCCTGAGAACTTCATGAGAGCCGTACCGACGCAGTCCTCCAAGCGTGCTTCCGCCGCCTTGAGGAGGCACCTCAAGGAGCTGCTGGGCATTTATAAACTGACCGCCCTGTGGACTCTGCTGTGGGGCAGTGCGCTGACTAAAAGCTTGTTGCGTGGATCTAGAGTGCGTTCTAGAACGCCGTACGTCCACTCTGTTGACGCACGAATCCGAACCCACGGACTTTGTATTTCCACCGTGAAGGTAGGATCGAACGTGTTCCCAGAGATGATTGATTTCATCATCTGTAGGTGTTTTGTCCAGAGATATGGACTGCTTCAGGTCACTGTCTTCTCTTTCATAAACAGTAGCACCCCTTGCCTGTTGAGGCTCTTCTCGCTCTTGCCGTGTAGTAGCTGCACTAGTGGGATAACCCACAGTTGACGTCGGATATTCATGCCTTCTATCCTCATAAAAGATTTGTTGGTTTATGGCTGGGGCGTAAGGAGGTCTTTGGACAATTCCTTTGATGCCATTACCGGCTCTACCTTTGGTGAGATATCTATCAAAGCCAGGTTGATCCTTGTTGTCGCTGACAAAACCCATCCTGATACTGCCACCTGTTGGAGTTATGGTTGCTTGTGACGCAGCTGATTGGTAGCTGCCACCACCGGAAGGATCCAGCCTGTTGAGTCCTACAGGAGGTCTTACTGACCATGGCCCAGCTGGATGTGGCCCAGGTGGTTGATAGATGCCATCACTGGCAGGATCCATCTTCGTGCTGTTGCCTGGAGGCGGTCTACCTCCTTGAGACCCAGCTGGTTGGTAGCTGACTGCACAGGACCCAGTTAGTTGGTAATTGTCATCGTTGGCAGCGTCTGTCCTTACAGCACCCACTGCAGGAGGTCTGCCTGCTCGTGATCCAGCTGATCCCACCCGAGGGTGATGGAGTCTACGACTGGCAACTTCTTGTATCTCAGCCCCATGATCGTACTCTCTTTGGGTCCCTCCACCCACAGGGGATGCCTGCTGGGACGACTTCTCCCAGTTACCATCACCAAACTCCAACCTTAGGGAATCTATAATCCTCTGATGTTGCTCCTCGGCTGCTGTGTGTCTAGCTCTCATGTTCATCATTTCCATGTTACGCTTAATTCCTTCAATAATATCATCATGGTCACTACTGTCGTGTTTAGCGCCGTTCGGTCGTTTCGAGTGAGTCCTTCTATTCTTGCCATTCCCCGATCTTGGAGATGCAGAATTTTGCCTGATAACACCACGCTCAGTTTGGTTATTTCCCTTGTTATTAGAGCCCACTTTATCATTTTTCACCGGCTGTCCATTGTTTGATGACACAGGATGGTTATGGATGGCTTTACGTGGACGAGCAGTGGTTTGTTTTTTATAAAGAGTAGCTGGATGCAGGCGGCCTCGGCCAGTTCTTTTCGTAGCAGGAGGTCTTGGAATCAGAGATCTTGTAGATCGGGTGCCTAATGAAGCACTCGATGCTGTTGATGTAGGGGAAGATGAATGCTTCTGTCGTGTCGTGACAACCCTATTCGTCTCGCTTTTAGCTTCATCATGCGGCCTGCCACCTTCTTGTAGTCCAGTGCTTTCTTTTGCGTCTATCTTTACTGTATGAACTGTGGAAGGCGATAGCACTCCTTCTTGCACAAGGGTTCTCTGAGGCTCTATCGACTGCACAACTTCTCTACCCTCAACATGATAATTTTTTGCAGTTAACTGCGTGGCGAACGGACCAGAAGATCTTTCCAACTGGTGTTGCCTTGATGGACTCATTCCCATTAGCGTAGTTCCAGCGCTGGTGTAGAAAGGATAAGGAAAATGCTGGTGAAATGTCCCCTGAGCAGAAGAGTGCAATCCACTGTAGACGTTTGCATTGTGGTGGTACAAATGTGGAGACGTGACTGTAGCAGAGGCTCCACTATTGTTAAGTGGCTGATAATATGCGTATCCAGATGTCACAGGAGATGGATTTGCCATGTAACCTGTTTTGGTATTAATTGACTCCCTCTCTCCTAAGGCATTCGAAGCAGATCCCCGACCACTTTCTTCCAGGGGCTGAGAGACAAAGCCCCTGTCCCTCCCACTGGGATGATTCTCGCTCTCGCTGGAAGGTGCCGCATCAATAAGCTCATCTGCGGTGCTTTCTGCAGTGCTTTGTACATATCGCTCAAAAGAATCTTTCAATTCCGACGGACCTATAGTCCAAGTTACTGCACTGCTTTTTTTGTATTCCTCGTCATCTTGTTGTTTCACTTGAGCAACGTCTGTTTGATCATCTTTTTCGTCCAAGCTATCCCTTATAACCTCTAAACTATCATTAAGCTCCTGGTCACTTACAACAGGCTCACCTGTCGGACCTTCTGTGTCTTTACCAGGATTTTGCTGCGTTAGAGAAAACTCTTCACTAAGATTCTCTTGCCTTGAGAAAGACTGTACTTTCTCGGGTTTAGTTGGATGGTTGTTATTTAGAGATATGGGCTTAGGTTTTGGCTGATCACAATGAGTAACAGTTACAATAGAAGGATCTTTTCCAAAGGTCTTTACTGAAGTGCTATTTTCCTCAGTCCTTATTTGGGCACCTGATGTCAACCCTGAAGATTTGTTTCCCTTCTGAGTCGTTACTGATTGCCCGGACGTTACAGCAGGACTCATCGATGGCATATAATAGTTGCTTGCATTTCTAGCATACAGCATAGTGTACATCTTCGTACTTTGCTTCTCATCCGTGACAAGTTGCCCAGTCACGCCATCATCAAACTCGATGCTGTCAGAGAACGTGACTCTTCTTTTACCCGCAGACTTTGTAACTTCTTTGCCTCCTTTGGCCATTACTCCAGAACTGGAAGACATACCCAGTTCTGGTCCTTTCCCTTGGGGTTCATCCAGACTATCTAAGCTCGTCACACTTCCCCCTGGAGAGTCTCTCCCCAACACATGGCAGGGCACCTTCAGGGGGGTACTTCTGAGACTCTTCATTAATAAATGCGAGCTTTGGTCCACTTTTTGCAATGGCATCGGCTCGCAACTTTTCTTGCTCGGCCATTGTTAATGTATCCGTAACAGGCCCATTGTCTGTTCTTTCACCCGTATTACCATAAGATTCAAAGCCCCCATAGCTTACAGGGACTACAGGTGGTCCATACGGATCATAAGCAGCCTGTGTAGAATACAGTGTTCCTTCATTCCTGAAAACATTCTTTGCATACAAAATTCCACTGTTTGAATGACCGTTTGAAAATCCATTATATTTGTTTTGAAAGTCGTAATTTACTGGCATCGTATTTCTCCACGTTTCTACTCCAGCCTGTTGTTGAGGTGCTATTTCTGTAGGCTGTGGACCAGCATATGGCATTTGTTTCCCATCCTTCACTTCCACCACATGTCCTCTCACAACATAGCGACCATCACGAACTGGAATTGGCTCTGAAACAGAAGCCACTGACATCGTCAGTTAAAACACAAAGTACAGAGTTGAATTTTAACTACCTGCTACTAGTTACAATTGCTAATTAGAAAACTGTGGCTGAAGAATTAGCATAATCTAAAATACTTAAATGGGAGAGCATAAAAAGCAACATTTTTCAAATTTTATTTAAGGTGGTAAAATCTCTAAGAGGTCCTGCATTTATCAGTAGCCAGATTTTTTGGCCAATATAACAAGAATTACTTACTGTAAGAGGGAGTTTCGAACCCTTTTCACAACGAAGAAGAACAAAAAATAAGCATAAAGCTAATTTTACATGGGACGATTCGCAACGAAAATTTCTAGTGCAACAACGTTGCGCTAAAAGTTGAAAGTGACGTTACACGGGACGATTCGCAATGACGATTTTTAGCGCAACTCGGCGTACGTAATGTTATATGGGACGATTTTTAGCGCAATGGGGTCAGCGAATAGGGTTCTGGGATGGCGTTGCGCAAAATATTGACGACAGCCATGTTACGCCAAACAACTTGAGCAAAATTCGTGATTTGGCATTGCAAGTTTTTGAAGCTGGTTCAAAAATTTGCAACGCAAAGATTGTACAGAAAATCTTCCGCGAACCCATGTTTCACTGCATCAACTTTTCGCGCAACATTGTTGCGCTTAAAATCGTCGTTGTGAATCCTCCCGTGAAACATTACCTTAAGCCTGCTAAAAATGGACCGTTAACCGACAAAACCTGGACTGCAGACTGTGAATTTCTGGGGTAGTGGGATGGGGCTCAGCAGCCAACTGAGTTGCCGATAATTCAGACTTTGAGAATGGACTATAATGAATCGTGGACTGTGGAATGTAGAATATTGTGAACTGTGAATGGTGGACCAAGGGACTTTAAATTGTGAAATGGTGATTGGGGACCATGAACTGTGCACTATGGACTGGATTACAGCATGTACATGCATTGCGGATTCTGGTGGAATGGACGATCGGTAAACTGCTGACTTTGGACTGTAAAGTGAAACTATGGAATGGACTGTGACTGTCGATTGGGAACTTGACTTTGGTGTGTTGACTGTGAATTGTCGACTACTGATTTTAGAAAGTCAAATTTGGACTGTGGATTTAACTGAGAATGATTGGTGAACTATAGATTTTGAGCTGCCAAGTTCAGACTGAAAAATATAGCATGTGGGCTAGGAACTGGACTGTGGTTCATACAGTAGACTGACTACGGAGCGTTGACTAGAGGTGAATTGTGGACTGCAAACTGCATTCTGTGGGCTACTCTAGATCTTGTGTCATGCTAAAGAATTTATTTGGTTCTGGAAGAGTGAGGAGTGGGGCAAAACTACTGTACCAGGTTGTGAAGCCCTCAGTGCTACTTGTTATTATTACTTTGAAGATTCCAAAAAGAGTCCTGCAAATTTACGTCTTCACTCGCATGTAATTTTACCTTTACCTGCATCCTCTTGTTGTGTTAGTTTTATCTTTTGCACTGTATCCTTCTGGAATCTCTGAGTAGCCTCTTGTTGTTCCTGTTTTCTCTTGGCTAACACCTCTTTTCTTGTCCTTTCCTCATTTTCTTGCTGTTCCTTTCTTTTTTCCTCAAGAGTTCTAAAACAATTAACATATTCAGGAGTTTACAGCATGGCCTTTGTTCCTATTATGTATCAGTCGATTCCAGAGTACCCATCCACAGCTGGTCAACTCCTGTGATGGAGAAAATATTAGGGCATGGCGAGGGGTTACATGTACTCCCTAACATGTATGTGTAGCCCCAGTGGGCATGGTTTCTGGGTCAGTTTGATGTCAGATAAGGTACAGATTTTGGTCATTTTATTTAAAATGGGTAGGTTTTGCCAAATAGGACACAGTTTTTAGGATATAGTTTTTTTAGGTAATAGCCTGTCCTGGCTAATACATGTGAATGTAATAATAAAGTGTGGATGAGAATTGACCCTATTTCAAAAATATTGCTGCAGTTGAGCAGTATTTTTAAAGGCAAAGAAATACATGTAGGGCCAAAAATCACTATAGGCTTCCTGACAGTGTGCGAAAAATACTTGGAAATTATGCGGAATTTCCAGGAGGTCACATTATGCGACAGAAAAGGTCTATTATGCGCAAATTATGCGATTTCTCTGGAGAAGATTTTACATAGAACACATACTGTCATTAGATTCACAACAACATTGAAGATTTCAGAGGCTCTTCATGATGTTCTCAATGCTAAATAGCCTTAAATTAGCATTTTACGTTTGCTATTTTGTCCAGCTTATGCATTTTTATCAATTATAAGATTTCTCATGGATTATGTGATTGGATGCAATTCAAGATCAATTGTGCGAAATGGCACCCTCGCATAATATCAGAAGCCCTGTAACAGACATAATGTGTAAATGCCAAAGAGACAGACAATTGAAAGGTTTTCTGCAAAACTATCATAAGATATTTACTGATTGAATTGCCAGACAAATCATTTGTTTTGCTTGACACAGTATAATTTTTAGCATGCGGACTTGTTTGTATGTAGAAAGGCTACCTTTTTGTCAAAAGCCATAATTTTGAAGAATTTGCATATGTTATAGTTTCAGCCATTACTTTACTCAGTAGCTCAACCAAAGCATAAATACAGCAATCCTTTTTTTTGTTTTGTCTCCAACAAAAGAGAAATGAAGGTTGATTTCACTTGTTAAACTTTGAACAAAAGAGATTACTGAACATTTGTTGATGTTATCTCCGAACAGACCCGAGATTAAACTGCCCTTCTTTAAATCTTATAACACTATCGCTACGGTCATAAATGATACCATAATATTTCAATGAAGTTTATTTATATTAATTTTTTTGTGATTATTCTTACTTTCTTCTGCGATTTGTTTCTTTTGATAGCTCCTTGGCTCTGTCACTTCTTGACTTTACAGATTCCTGTCTTTCTTCTTTTAGCTTGTCAAGTCGCTCTTGCTGGATGGACTTGAACTTTTCACTGTGCAATTGTCAAGGAATATGATTGTGCAAAATATATAATATAGAGGAGAATGGATTATTGACAAAACATAACAACAAAAAACAACCACTGTAACTCTGATCTTTCAGAATAAAAAAGCATGTTTGTGGTAAACAATATTAAAAACCTTAATCTGTAAAAAAAAAAATTTACCCAAAATAATAAATCATGTACATTGATTATTTCAATACATTTTACTGAGTACCAGTGATTAATGCAATTTCCCAATGAACTGGAAGTAGAAATGTTTGACTCATTAGTTAAAGACCTTTTTCTGCATTTCCAATTTATCACTGCAAGTCATGATTAATAAGAGTATTTACAGGGCTCATTTTAGGCTACAACTACAATGAAGAACACCAACAACTTAGAGATGAAAAATGTTACACACATTGTACATACCTTCTGTTTAAAGACTAACAACAGCCCAATGAACATGAATTTTACTTACTAGAAAAGATTCATGCATCAGTTTTGTATTGAAAGAGGTTGAGAATCCAATACAGTGTCATAATACTAACCAATAACACAGCATGCCTGTCACCTAGTCTAGCACGTGCACAATTTACAGTATGACTCAGAAAGCAAAGAGAGATTCAAAATATTGTGAGTTTCACTTTGATAAAAGAGAAAACTACAATTTGTTTGTTGAATTGTCAAAGCTAAACAGTTACTAATATTTAACTCAAAGATAACCTAAATTCATCAATATTTGATAAAGATGAAACTCATTTGCATATCAACTTAGAGCAAGCTAATTCATACTTAACAAATTGTGTATGCGAAGAACTTCAGACCATATAAAAGCCTTTTAGATCACAAGTTAATTCTCATTGTACAGTATCACAATTCAATTTCTGTATACTTCAGAGAAACTTGCTGTGTCTCACCACAATAACGTGAATTCATTTAAGAAATAATTTTAATATTGTCCTTTCAATACATAAACATTAGAGAGACTGTCTGTGCTATTTTTGTTTCTACACTGTATGCTAATTGACTGATGAAAAGAAAAATAGTTATAATGTACTGAATAACTGTTATCTCAGAGCTCAAAATTGTGACAAATACAGTTCCTGAAGCCACTACAACTTCTACCTTGGCGACTAAAAATTCTGCTTTAGTCACCACCCTGGCAAGTACATTTCTCTAGAAAAGTAAAAGACTAAAGATGAAACACTTGTTACTGTTTTGTTTTGTGTGCTGCGAGAGGTATGGTTTAAATCATATCAGTTAAGTAAACTTCCACAATGATTTTCACGCCATTACCAGCAGATCAAAAAATGAATCATGGGCACAGCATTTTTTCTTCATACAGAAAGAACACTGGAAGTCTGGAAATGAATGTCTTTCTGCCAGGTTGATTTCTGTGTACTTGCAATCACATATGTAGCTCACATGACACACAATGAAAATTATCATATGTAGCATCTGGAAAGTCTTATTTAGTGTGTGCACATGAAATTTGAGGTGAGATATTTTTGCCCAAGCCTTTTAGTGTTTTGCCTGCGATTTTCAGACATTGAGTCATTTGAATGGAAAGTAATATTCCTTTTGCTACCAAGACACAATGACAAAACAAGAAGCCAAAGAAATGATATTTACAATTTGTGACTGGCCAACCCTTTTTCATTTTCTGTTGTTGTACAATTCGTGGCAAAACATGGCAAGAACATTGGTGAAGAGCTTACTTTTGTCTCATTTTCCATTTGTTGGTTCTTTCCACATTTCAAAATCACTAATCTGTGATGTCTACACAGACGCACAGCAGTATAAAATCTACTTGTTTTAAATAAACTACAGTAATTGTGATCTTGAGATGGCAATCCTGCATTTACTGACAGTACCAAGAGAAAATTTATACACTCTCTGACTGCCATCTCAAAACCATAATTATGTGTAGTTTTATAATCAAAATAACTAAAAAAAATTTTATTGTCAGGTATCAGACAGCAAAACTGTAACAAAACTGATAACATAATTATACATGTCATTGGATCCTGTGCATTTTTACATAGAAAACAGAAAAGGGAACTTACACGAACTGTTTGACTGTTTGTAATTTCACAGTATAACGAAATGAAGGAAAATACCAAATGATTCTATTATCATGAAATATTGCAAAGAATATTTACATGAGTTTAAAATAAATGTCAATTGTTGTTTTTTGCTGACTGTGGCTCAAAACTGCAAAGTTTAGTGATTTGAAGGGTTTTGTTAAGGCTACTGTATTAATTTAATGCACAGTAAATGGCCGAAACAATACCCTTCAAAGTAAATGTTCCTCACAATGATTTCATGTTCATGCAAACCTTTTTATAGTTTTCCCATACATTTCCTAACACTTTAAATAACAGTAAAGCTAATGGTCACACAGTTTTTGTGACCTCCCTCTGTCTTTTAAGCTCAATAGAAAAAAATAAAAGAAACTTGGAATAATCCAGTATCAAATAGTGAAAACTAGTTGAGCCAAAAGAGAGCTTTGTGCCGAAATTAGACTTTTCAAAGTATGTTCTTAAAACTAATTAAAAAATTAACCCCCCTTTACCAACCTCCCAGGCTCGTTATTGCACTCCACCCAGGCTGCATTTTATGAGGACAGTTTTTAGCATACAGTTTCTAAGAAGTCTGAAGTATTTTTTGGCGAGGCATTGACATCGAATGCACCTAGGCACTCCACACTAGCCCTCACATTTAACTATCTTTAGAAAAAGGCTGAGAACAGACTACCTCACCTCCCCTTATTTCAGGAGAAGTTGCAATAACATTGTGTGATTGGATTTGATTGTGTTCAGTAATTGAATGCTATCAAACACTTAGAAATATTTTCTGCCAATTGAATGCAATCAATTTTTCAATTAGAAGTGATTACAAAACATGCAAAACATCAACTTCAAATTGCACTTGCCCGAAAATAGATGCAACAGGCTAGGGATGGATATAGAAATACAGAAGTTTAAGTTTTGCTCCCTTGTAACCTTGCACTGACAGCTATCATGAGAATCAATGGCTCATTTTGAGTTACATTGTCTAAGATTTTTGTTTGTATTTGATTGAGTTTAGATTGCAGTTGGGTTGGTTGTATTTGATAACCGAACCCAGTTGGAGCCAATCGTTCTACTTAGATTGACAAGTTTTAATTGCGCTCGATTATTGAACATTGCTGAATAGTTACGTGTACACTGGACATTAGTCAAGTTTTCAACATGTATAAAGCACAAACTGCTAAACACAAGAATTAGATATCGACAGCCACATTTAAACTCATCAAAAATAGATGAGCTTGGGGAAGGTGCCTGAAAGAATGGTGGGGCCAGAAGCAATTGAGCCCAGCACGTCGGGTAACCATGACAACCCTGTGAGTGGCAACCACCAGGCACCGTCACACTGATAACAGTGGAACAACGATACTTACCACATACTTACCATAACAGGAAATGAAACAGGGGGGGAAAGGCAGGGAGTGAAAGCACGGAGAACCGTCGACTAGCAAACAAGCACGTGAAATGAATTGACCTCAAAAGCCGAAATGTACAACACAAAAGGCCCCTGCGGCAACCCCCCGGCCACCCCGCAAGCCCGCCACGTGGAAGACCGCTGACCAGCATTGCTTTGAGTTTAACTTAGCCTAAATTACATTTAGCCGACAGAGCTGAATAACAACTGCGCATGTCAGAAGCGCGCGCCGGGAAAACTGGGGGCGACAACACGAAACCAATAGCAACAACTTACGTAAGATGGCGGAATTTTCAAAAATTTGGATGCCGCGAAGATTTTGACCTTCAATAAGGGTTTGGCTGCGAACTTAAGTCTCAAAATCTTGCAAGACCTCCATCTGTTATCGAGAAACATTATATCTTTTGTACACCAGTGTTTTTTTTCTGAATACCGACTGAAATTTTGTCTCGAAACTCAAGTCCGCGAAAATGCAGCATGCGCGCGCTTTGTTACTTTTAAGCTTAATTATCATTTCCGTCGAGCTGTGGAGGGAAACTTCCGGTGAGCACACCTGTTGCCTGTGCAAAAAAACCCGTTCAGGGGAGGAATGTAGAGGAAAAATGAGAAGGTGCACTCCGGGAATGGCACGATATCTTGGTACCAGCGCTGATGCTTGGGCTTGTATGAGGCACTGGATCAGAATCAACCGTGCAGTAAATGGGTTTTGTGCGTGTCCACTTCCTGAGCACTGCAAACAGCTTCACAGTCAGAATATCCCGGAAAGGCTTATTCCAATGTTTGACCGTATCGGTGAAAGTATTCCTGGCTATCGGCGAGGCTTGAGATGGTGTAACCAGTGCTACCAAACAGCAGAAAGCCAATTTAAAAATGAGCCAGATTACAGTCCTCCTAAAAAGGTATTTTTTTAGTAGTCTAATTCGTTCCTTTACACTAGAAATCACACAGGGTGAAACCATCTTTATTATCAGTTTGCAACACGAATTCTCATAAGATTTATTTTAACCAATTTCAGAGAGCAAGCACCTGTAATCCTTCAACAGGGCCAAATGCTAGTTCCACACCATCGCTTGGTTCCACAAATCAGGTATTTAAAACTTAAATAACACCATATTTAGCTTAGGTGTTTAAAGGAGCCAATGAATGATTTTCGTGGAAATAACAGTAATACATATCTTTCCAGAAGACAGCTGACCAGTTGGAAAAAGATCTAAGTCAGGCTACAAGAATAAACAAACACTTGGAGTCAGAGCTGAATGAGGCTAAAGAGCACCTTCAGTTGCTGAAAGGTAAAAAATATTAGACCTTAAAATTAAAGCTTCTTTTTTCTGTAGTACTAAACAAGTCTAATTTTACACTACCAGCTTCCTCCTTTGAAGAGCTTGTGGCCAATTTTCAGTTGAGGCTGTTTAGACACTATAACAATGGAGGAGTACCTCTGTACAACCCCAGCGAAATGGAGGAATTTGCACCAGCATTGTTTAAACAGATACGAAATTCAATTACAAATACAAACCCTGGACCCAGTGAAGACAGACAAGAAACCCAAAGAAAGAGAACCGTTGCTCTAATGCATATACTTGCATACTTCAGGTACAGTTGACATGAAAATAATGACACTTTACTACTCTATTTTTTCCTCAACAAGCCATGTTGCTCTAAATATAAAATATCCACTTAAGGTTAAAGGTCATAAAACAAAAACGTCGAAAAAAACTCTGTATGAATCAATTCACACAGTTTGACAGCTTCAGTTCTCAACAAAAAGTGTTGATGAGTTTATGACTAATTATTTACAGTAAGTTAGGTGAATTAAGCCTGTCACTTGAACTTGAGAATGGCCAATGAATGGTGTGAACCCTTCTTTCCTTTTATCATTAATTTTCAGTACCAAATGTTGCTAACATTTTACTATTATAGATCACAGAAGACAGCACAATTCCCAAAAGAAAGTGGACTAAATGCACAACTAAGTGGAATGTCACTGACTGGTTTAGCTGCAGGACCAATTCTTGGCTTCTCTGCAAATCCAAGGACAGTACTTAAATTTAAGAACGAATTGGCTTTAAAGCATACAAACTATGTGTCTGAACAAGTGGAAAAAGCGTGCGAGGTAAATTTCACATTTACTGCCCCTTTCAATATTAACGTGCAGACTCTGAAGTGCACAGCTCAACCTACAAATATTCACTGACATATTACAAATGCAATGCCATTTTGAATTTTATGACCCCACATAGTTGCAGCTATTTTCTACTGACAGTAATATTAGGGTAACCATGTATGTGTATGGCCTCATAAAATTTAAGATGGCAGTATGCAGGAAATTTGAAATCAAATATTACATATTTATGATATTTTGCATGTTTTCTAGCCCATATGTGTAAAATTAAAATCTGGATGTAGCAGTAAAAGTATTTTGCATTATTTCAGCTCAACTGCTTCATTATTCTCATGATTGATGACTATCATAACATTCACGCCAAGAAAGTGCCAACAAAACTCATAACATCAACAGCTGTTCATATGGCTTCTTGCTTGCTGGACATCCACCCGACAATCTCTGCAGTACCCCGTCCACAGCAAATACCAATCCACAGGCCTGCAAAAATAACAATCAAAGGACGAGAAGTAACATGTTATGGTGGAATAGAAAACAGTGTTATAGCACAGAAAATGCACCAGGCCCTGGTTAACAAGAGAAAACCTTTCATGCAACAGCTTCCTCTTGAAATGCTTCAGCTAAACCCCAAACAGCTCCAAGAATCCCTCAGGCAATTGAGGCAAGTTTATCATTAATACAAATAATGTGACTAAAATTTACTAGCAGGAAAAACTTGAGATAACAAGCATGGGGAAAATATTGAATAGAACATGTGCATGTATGCTTTCCAGCAGAAGCAATCTGTCTACAACCACTGCTAAATGTCTTCATTTACTGGTAATCTCAATCTTTTCTGTTGGCAGGGTGTACAAAGAACTATGCAATGATGACTTGTCAACGCTGGAAACATGTCAGCTCCTGTCAGAGCACGAACAATCGTTGAAAAGTGCACAAGATTACAAGGACTGTATTCAGAAATTATTACAAGAATGCCTTCCACTGGCAAACTATCTCCAAAATAATGTGGTGCCATGGCCTGCAGATTGGCCAGGATGGTACTTCCCCAAAAAGAACATTGCACTGGGAAAATGTGAACATCTAAGACAGTCTGTTATACCTGAGCAAGGGCAGTTCCATGTTTCGTTGAACGCTGCAGAGGACACAGTCTTGATTTTTAAACATTTTTTTGACAAGCTGTTCAAACATGTATTTGTAAGAGATCTTCCCCACAAGCCCAAGACATACAAAATCACACTTTGCTTAACTGCTGCTCTTCTGGGCTGGCTTCAGATCAGAGAGAAAGTGTTGCAGAAATTTGGGATCTGCAAAGATCACGAATATGTCTCTGTTATCTACTTACTTGAACATGTCCTCCCCCTTGTGTTTTTTCAATACAATATCTTCCGTGGTGGGGATGTGTTAGAGTATGAAAACCTCATGACACAAATGGCTGTGCTCTTCATCTGCTGGGAAAGGAGACATTATAACAAATCAACGTTATCATTTCTAAGTGACCTAGAGTATCAAAAAGCATTTCTGCCAAGCTACTGGTCAAAAAAGCTTAAGTTCCTCTCTCTATTTACTGAAAAGAAGGTGGAAATATTTCATTCCCTCTTACGGGAGAACAGCCGTGAACACAATGATGCCAAGTCTCTGTCTGAAACAGCAAAAGTGCTAGCTTCATGTGGGTTCTTGTCAGCATTCAAGGAGAGTTTTGTTCCCCATTATCACAGAGGTGTTTCTGAGAATAATTTATGGCTGATGACTGGGAAAACAGCAGAATTCTTACTTGACCTATTCAAACAAATAGCAAGTAACTCTGGAAAGGCTCACAAGGTTTGTTGCTGTACCAAATTCAAACAAAATTTGGAGAAAATATCAGCAAAATTAATTTGCTATTACAAAGCTACCGGTTATAAAGCTAAAATTCTATATCCAATGATCCCAATTGTTGACTTATGAGGAAATGTTTTTTCATTGTTTAGAGCAAATCAGCTTACTGATTTTGGCTGATTTTGCTGGGCTGGACGTAAAATATTTTATTACATGTATGTCCTGTCTCTCAATAGGGATCTTGGTTGTACCTGGTTTCTAGTGTATGTCACAACCACAATACCAATATTTCCACAATCAAACTACCTGCCTAGCCAATAATGTTGATCTAACTTTTTTTCACTTTGTATGCTTTGTAGGTGACACAAGAATGCTACTCAAATGGCAAACCAAAAGGAAAGGTTCACTATCATTTACCTACTTTTGAAACAGAAGTTGATGTCAGGTGCTTTCCTCTAAGTTATAACCTTGATAAGGTACAGCGTGGCCTTGAACCTGATGCATCCTGTCTATGTGATTCTCCAGTGTGCCACAATAACAGTAGCAGGCAGATTCAAGTGCTTGCTTGCTTCCACACTTTTCATGTCACATGTCTATCAGCTGATGGTGCTTGCATTATTTGTGAGCCCCCCCTAAAATGTTTGGCAAAAGAACTAAGTGATAAATTCAACAAGGGCCTTATGAGTGAGCTTGAAGATGAAAGTGACGAGACATGTGTTCCTAGTGATGACGACAATACAAGGGATTTAGGACTCTCATCAGCAGTTGCGGCCGAGGAATATTACACTTCTCAAGCATGGCAAACAAAAGTGAATGACACTGTTGCGGCTTACACCAACATTCAACACCCATCAAAAGCAAACCACAGTCAACCACTACATGCACAAGCAACTACTCAGAGAAGTTCTACCCAAACACCTTCCACAATGCATCTTTTAACTCCCATGTTGTCTGTTTTACCATTGCAAACTGGAAATGTCACCACCTGGCATTTTCCTCTTGCATACTCCCAATCTACACTCAATGGTCGTACTGGCAGCAATGGATGTACATTCATTGCACTTGTGTTGTGTAAACTACATCTAGCTGCACCTGAATTGCCAAAACCAAATCATCCTCTTAGTTCAACTTGGGTCTTCCGAATGATAAAAGGCATTGAAATTGGAAATAAATTTTATGATTCCTGCTCTGGTGGTAATCCAGTGATGTTTGGTGTACCAGCAGCAGCTCGAAAAGTTCAGGGATCCATTGGTATAGCTTCCGTGGGACCTGAACTTCCCGCTGACATTGTCCGACAGCCAGTGACAACAGCGAACCTCACACATCATATTGAACTCGCATCCATGACAAATCACACTACTTCTCTCTTCATCCTTGACCACAAAACGGTTGCATTTATCCCTGTGGGACAGTACGTTTTGCTACTGGACAGCCATTGCCACGCTCAAAGTGGTGCATATGTTGCAGTGGCCCCAAGAAATAGGATTTGGGAACTCATGGAGTGGTTTAAATCATTCAACTGCTTTCCATATAGCATGGGAACGGTAACAAACGTTACCTTTCACTAAACGAAGAGTTCGAGAACTTCAGTAGTGATAAGCTTACTATTTCAGCTAAATTTGGTTTCAACAGAGAACCCAGACTAGCTGCCCGAAACCACACAATATGAAGCCATTTATCGGCAAATTATTTAATTCATGTAAAAGTAAATTACTGCGATAAACTTATTTTTGTGACATTACAATGGAGCACATGATTAGCGGTCGTTTCTCCTTCGTATTCTCGAAGTTGCATGCACGTTCACGTGGGCTAAAAGTATTCTGTCGACGTGATATTCTTTGGCCATGGGTTAATTTTATAATCACAATTAGCATATAATTAAAAGAAAATGTGTAAACTTTTGCATGTCACGCCTTGTAAGTTTTCATCCCCAAGTAAGAGTAAGAATTTCTAAAGGATCTTCATGGGTTTGGATGATAAATACCGTAACTTTAGGTTATCTACATTTCACCGACATTTCGAACAGATTTCTCTCATCACTCACCTTTGAGTTCAGGCTTTCAGCACGAATTCTGACCACCATATTCACAAACATGATGAACGCTTATCAAGGATAACACAGGAAAGCCTCCTTCTGAAAGACTAAGCTAGTAGTTGAGCCGGTCCCCCTGTAAAAGTAAGTCTGTGAACGCGTACATTGTTGTTCGGTTGCCCTTCCCGCCGCCATAGATCGTGTCGCGATTGTTGATTCATCGATTATACGCATGCGCAGTTGTTATTCAGCTCTGTCCATTTAGCCACATTACACGTAAAATATCACTTACAACAAATAAAGGAAGCTCACCAATATTACCACTAACATAATCTTACAGTAATCTTACAGTAAGCTCACATAAACTGTCACGACGCCATTTGAACGCTGAGTAACGTGACGTTTATAAAAGCTTAGTAAGGCTTACATTACGTCGTGTACCATCAGAATCAACTCAGTTTTCCTCTATATCAACCTTTGTAGGACTAAAACAGCCATTTATGTTAAATTTCTCTTCATCATTCAAGTACGTTTTGAATACAAGACGAAATAAATATCAGTACATATACTATACTTAAGCTTAAGTTATTTCACCTTTCACCGAAGAAAATTGTCGACTCAACAAGGATACGAGTATGCGCCGTTTAACATGCTACATCCTCAAAAAACCCAACGGAAAGCTGGAAGGAGAGTTGCCCTACGATCCTGTCCAATATAAACGCCTCGATTCCATTTCAGCGAAGAATTATAAGCGGTGATTTTCACAAACCTTGACCTTCGGCCATGTTTCTCTATCATGGCAACAAGCAAATTATTCGTCGCTTTCCGCAAAGACAGCTGGGTATCCCTCGGCCCAGCTCCCTGCACTACCACGTCCATCACGTCTACCACGGACCCAGCTGCAGCACTCGCTGGCGAAAGCATTTTGTCACACTTTTTAAATTTCCACCGTAGCAAAATAAAAGAAAGGGATTCTGTAGTAACGGATCTAATCAGCTATAAAATGAAGAACCAATCAGACAAAAAAGCAAGACTGTTTTCTCAACAGGGAACCTGATATTGGAAACTCATATTGGTTCCTTGGTGTGGAATTCTGTGCCCTCCGGGGGGCCTCCCCTGTAGTGGGCTATACGGGGAGGCTCCGCCCAAAGGGGGTGCCTTTTTTAAGCTCGCAGTACACCAATGGGTAGGGAAAACTGCCATTTTAGAATGTGAAAGGGTCACAAAATCAGCTGCAAAGTGGAAAAAATGGTGGCTAAGGTGAAGGATTTCAAAGGGTGCCAATTTTTGGCAGAAATGACAACGCGAAACACGTAAAAGTTTACATCTTTTAAGCAACTGAACCAGAACGACTGAAATCCTGGGGAAAACGTGGCAATTATAGGATACTCTATTGTTTTGGCTTATCCTTGAGGTGTAAGAAAGGGGTGCCATTTTGCTCTAGGTATATGAAGGCGTACCGTTTTGGTAAAAACTAGTATATTAACACTTTCGCTGCGAAAGTCGAGTTTTGTTGACATTTAGAGGAGTAGACATTGAACCACTTGTGGTGTCATCAATTTTGACATCACCAGATTGTTTTGATCGATAAGCTGCTAACACAGCAAGGACAGATCCATCCACACGTGTGTCTATTTTCAACATCAACCAAATTTCGGCAGAGCTATTCCAGAAAAACGTGTCCAATTTTGGGTGCAAAATTGGTGGTAAAATAGACTAATTAAGTCACCTATAGTTTATCAATGTTCCACTTCCAGGATTTTTGAAGGGCTGAGGCCAAAACTTTTCCAGTGGATAGGAAGGGGATAAAAGGTAGAAGATAAAGAGAAAAGAAAGGGAGAGAAAAGGGGAAAGAAAAGAAGCGAGAAAAAAAATTGGGAATGAATCAGTAAAAACAAAAACAAAAACAAGTCCAAAGTTTGGCTTATGTGCATGCGTGAAAGCAAAATATTGTACAAATTACAACAAAAACTGGTTCAAAATCTAGTTTAATTGCAGCGAAATGTTTTTGTAGCAAAGTTAAGTTCAGCAACCTAGCACTCAAAAAAACCGCTTTGAAGGTAAAAAATCCATTTTTTTTAAAGTAAGCAGTGAAAGGGTTAAAGTGTAAGGGTTTGAACCTCCAGGCAGAGCCTTTATTAAGTACCTCCCCCCCCCCCCCGGACTATGGCACACAGTCAGAGCTGTTCGAAGGCCCAGCAGTGAGGGAGGGATACTCAACAAACTTTTGTATAGGGAGGTTCTGCTCCAAACGTTCAAACCGTCAATTTATTCTGTTCAAACCGTTATCCTTTAATAGACCAATTTTGATCAAAATGATATCCCTTTCATATGCCTGAAACAAAGACCTGGGGACAAAGACTCAGCCTTTTTTACAGGTCAAAAATAAGCTACAAAGTTAACAGTAGATCATTGTGGGCTTTTAATCGCCCAAATGCTCCAAGTTTTCATATACTTTTGTGCTATGATTTCTCTAAAATTTTGCAAGCCTTATTATTCAGATTTAGCTGCTATCCCTTTTCAGTTTAAGGTTTAACTTATATTTAGCAACTTTTAAAGTAATAAACAAACTTTCCTACCCGTTTCCTATACTGGAAGCTGGACAAAGGCACCCCTCTTGGGCGGGGCCTCTGCATCTAGCTGACTAGAGGAAGTACGCCCCTCCTGCCCGCCCCCCAATGGGTTAAAAGGCGAATAAAACATTGAATAGAACTGCCAATTTGATCAGAGGAACTTCACTCTCTCACCTTACTTACCAGCCCTGGTACCCTGGGTACCAGAGGTTTTTTCTCACTAGCGTCGGACAAAATCAGCCAGAGGCCGAGCCACGTCAAGCTGCAACTGGAAACAGTGCAAGAAAAGCCTCTGGCACCCAGGGTACAGCCCTGGGGTCATTGCAGATGAACCAGGTAGGTTGGTTTAAAATGAAACAGGTTCAGAAACAGGCAGTGTGTTTCAGAGGTTAGACCATGTGTTAGGGTTGAAGAGATCAGAATGAAAATGGAACAGTGTTAACACAACAAAATAAATAGTTTACAGCAACAAAATAGTATTAATCACTGCCTGCAGTAGACAAACAAAAAAAATTATTGGGCCTCGATGTAGTCATGACGTCTCAGTCTGACTTGTTTGAATCATTGCACTGCACTACAAGGCTAGACAAGAGCAAGTCATGTAAAGAATAGCACTTTAAGCATCCCATTCAAAGGTTTTTAAGGTAAAATGGTGTTACAAAAAGCCCAAAACACTTTCCATAGAATGATAGATCAAACCAGTATTTGCATGTAATTCCTTCACGGTAACAAACTGTCAGTGATATCTGAAATGAACAGAGGATACATGTACACTGCAATACTGATTTTTTTTTTACCTTTATTTACACCAAAATAATCTCAATGACACTTCAATTAAGAACACTCAGAAAGAAAAAAGGAATTAAGAGAATAAAGCATGTTGAACTCAAAACAGTGGACGAGGAGGTCTCCCTTCTCTGATATCCCTTCGTTGCTGAGGAAGAAAAAAATATTTATCTCAGTAAAATGATCTCCTTCTTTTCTTTAATCACACGTGAACCTCAACCTTCTCTCAGTCCACAAGTGAGCAAAGAAGAGAACTGGGACAACATTTCTACATTTAGACCTTGAGCTTGTCAACAACAAATTATTTGTAATAATAATATAATTAAACTAGTGCAGTCACAAGTTCCCAAGGTCAATCATCTTACAGGCAGACACTTGTTGAATAAGATACCTGTAGGACCTCTTGAGCAACATTTTAGTAAATGTAAGCCTATTCATGCGATCATCATGTCTGCCACCAAGTGAAAGTTTCTATGTAATAACTAACTATCAAGTCAAAACGCAATGGTCATGATAATATATAATTATTGTTTGCATTTTCTGTAAAAAATCAATACAAGGCATGTTTTGTCCTTTTCTGAGAGTGAACAACCTCTGTCGACACTGTACATCATTCATCTTAGATGCTTCACTCTTTCTTTTTAGAAATAAAACAGTGTAGTCTCGTTGTTGAAGAGCTTTTGCACAATGTTGTGAGCAAAGCAAGCCTATACACAATGTGATTTCTTTTCAGTGACTGAACTTGATTATGAATACAGAAATACTGCACTTGTAGACAACTCATTGCGTGTCAACAAAGTTTGCAGACTGTATTCACACTAAGTTTTTCAACACAACTTTTCACTAGAAGACAAATTTAAAAAAAAAATTAAAGTTAGCGTCATTCAATAAATTTGTTTTTTAACTGTATTAAGATTTGAGTCCACACACGATTGACCGTATCAATTGAAATCCTCAAACATGTGCTTGAGTTCCATTACCCAGCATAGAGTGCATCAAGTTTTTTGACTCGACTCAACAACATTACTGTGGTATTTTTATTATTACACTGGAAGTTCAACTGTATGCAACAGTCAAGCCAATCAATGAAAACTATGGAAATCGCAAAGAGTGGATGATAATTAATAAAAAATTGATAATGTGTTTACAGTCTGAATGGGGATTAAGTGCATAACATACAATGCAAAAAATTGACGATAATTGGCAATAGCTATACAATCAATAGGAATCAATTTACTGTGAAACACTATTGAAAACTGATTGATACATTATCGATTTCTGATCATCACTTTTCCTCAAGTTAAGAGGGGAATTACACATCAGTGAACTGTGGCTTTAATTTGAAGGAAATAGTCTGTGCAGTGCCTTACTTTCGCATTATGGGTGCAACTCTCTGCTACTGTCAGAGCTGTGAAAAATTGAAGTTTTTACATAGAACCAACGCCTACCTCCATTTTCTTTGCAAAGAGCCAAACAGCACCTGGTATTACCAGACAGAATATCACTGCATTACGCACACTGCGAGGCTTCCACTTGAAGTATATATCAGGGTTCTCCCTAATCCAGCCAAATCTTTCAATTGCTGGATCCCTCTATAAAAAAAAATTGGAAATATAAAAATTTTAGGAAAATTAAAAGACAAACTCTTGCAGTGACATCTGATTTTTTTTAGATGTCACATAATGTAGTACATCATTATGTAACTGCAACAAACTCTTAGCCATACCCACCACCCTCCCCCCCCCCCCAACCCCTTCCTCCAACCATGCTGAAATTGACCATGAAATCGGGCTCTAAACCTGGGTTGCTGGGTTGTAAACATGGCTACTTTGGCTTTTAAGCAGAATTTTCTGGCTAAAACACAGAGGAAACATGAAGTATGCCAGAAGATGAAAGCATTATTAAGTATGGCGTTACATGGGAATCTTCCCCAGACTTAAAATTCTGTTCACAATGAAACCAGTAAAATTCCAAGACATGACTACATAGTACTTATGAATCAAAGCTTTCTCCTCTGATTATCACTCTAAAACTAGGATTTTTGAATTAAGATAACAATTCCTTGTTTTTAGTTGTCACATTCTCAAATTAAGAAATGTAACCTGGATTTTAAACTTCAACTTAAGAATTTTTTTTTCCTCTAAACTATGACACAAAATTAAGAAATGTGATCTTGATTTTAAACTTCATTTTAAGAATAATTTTTTTCTCAAAACTATGACACAAAATTAAGAAATGTGATCTTGATTTTAAACTTCATTTAAAGAATGAATTTGATCTTAAATCTAAGGCACAAAAAGAAGAAAAATTCTTATTATAAGAATTAGCATGATCGTGTCTTAATCGTCGTTATAAAATAACAACGTGCTGGCTTTCTCGACACGCACTTCGTTCAACTTGGCGATGGAACACGCGCAGCAAAGAAGGCAATACTCTCTCCAAACCAAGAATGGTTACAAACCTCGCAAACAAGAGTCATCCGTGAGAAAACAGTGAGAATTCTCTCGTTTTTCTTGAAGCAGCCAGCCTCATGCGATTACAAATGAACAAACAGAAGTTATTTGCCATGTTGTTTCCGGCATTAGTTCGTATTTATACCAATTTTTAACTGACTTTAGCATGCAAGTGCATGTTTGTTGAGCGGTTTACAAGGGCGACTTCGAGTCAGGTCCGTAGGTCTTATTTTTCTTTTCTTTTTTTTTTTGGAAATTGACCAACTTTTATTATTTGTTTTCTTTCCGTTATTAAATGTGAAATCTTTTTTGAACCCAAACATCTTAATTTAGATCGAAGAACTACATGTAGTAGCACACGATCGTAGCGGACATTTTGTTTCTTGAATTGAGAACAGAATTGACTTGAAATCACGTAAAAATGACTCTTTCGCTGAGTTTAAAACAAGAAAATTTGTAGGTTTTTTCTTATTTTAGGGGATTCTTATTTTGAGAAATTTTGCTAAAATTAAGAAAATTTCGGAAATTAAGAACTTAAAAATAAGAAACAATTGGCCCTTACTACCGGAAAAAAATAAGAATTTTTTGTCCTTAAATTAAGAAATCGGGTTTTAGAGTGTATATTTGTGTCATTACACAGCTATTAAAACATAACATAAAAAGACTTCAAAGTAGTAGGTCTAAGAAACAACGAATTACTAGATTATGAACGAAACAGCATAAACTAAAAACACAAACTTGAGACAGGACTGTCTGCATTTTACTCAC
This sequence comes from Siderastrea radians, assembly GCA_964017195.1. Lineage (NCBI taxonomy): Eukaryota > Metazoa > Cnidaria > Anthozoa > Scleractinia > Rhizangiidae > Siderastrea > Siderastrea radians. The sequence goes on along the minus strand of OZ024888.1, from coordinate 58,799,799 downwards.
GATAATATCACCACATTGCTCCGGGGACTTCCATTTTCCAGTGGCCTTGTATTCAGCGGCATACTTTGCCTGCGAAAACAAAGGGGAAGAAGGGTCAATTTGAGAATAAGCACAACAAAGACAGGCTATTAAAGTATAAATTGCTCAAGTATGACAACTTTTGAACGATAAAGATCGGGTGATACCTTTAATTTAAGGCTTTCTTCCGTAGGACTTGGCCCGTATGGATACGAATACCTGCCGCCCGCCATCTTGGATGCAACTATTCTAGTGCCAGGTCTCCGCCAGTCTCAACTTGCAACACTGGGTAGAGCATTCATATAAGCTACATATACTTTCCACCATCCAAATATTATGCACCTATCAATTTAAAGCCGGCGGGGGGGGGGGAGGCAGGGCATGGGGTGGGGATTTGACATTTTTCAAAAATTTGCCGTCAAATTCCCTACCCGCGGGCAAACCATTCCAGTCAAATGCACAAAAATTTCCCTACCCCGGGTGGCATATTGCTGTCAATCATTCCCAGGCTGGATGCAAGAAAGACGCAAGGAAAACAGGAAAACTCTATAATTTTCACGACTTCTCAGCATTACTACGTCTCCAAAATTCAACTGCGTTTAATACACTGTGTATATCGAATTACAAAATCAACAGTCTTTAATAAGCAGTTCGTATTTTCTGCAAAGGCTGCAGAAAGCATAACATTTGAAAAGAGCAGTCGTTGCAGCGACTGGCCGGTACACTGATCGTTTACATTGGCCAAAAAATCGACTTGGTTTCTCTTTATCCCTGTTTACTTCGATACTGCAATGTCTAAAAACGTTCAAATCAACAAAAACAAAACTCTAAATTAATCGAAAATATGGAGATAAAACGGTCAAATTCTTTGATTATCTGATTCTCGATCTCGTGGACAGCCATTATGATTTCAAGGACGTAGAGCGCATGCGTGACGTGGGAAAAGTAATTTCGGTCCCAGTTTCTTTCGTTCAAGTCGACGTTCAAACAGATCCACGTTGGGCGAAAACAAATTCAAATATCCCCTCCCCCGGGAAGGCAAGATCAGTCAAAAGCCCCACCCCAGGGCCAACAATAACAATCAAATCCCCACCCCATGCCCTGCCTCCCCCCCCGCCGGCCTTAAATTGATAGGTGCATTAGTCTGGATAGCTTTGGCCCTGAGGAAGGCTAATTTTGGTAGCCGAACTATTGGCCACTAAAAAAAACAGACTTTGCCGTAGTGCCAGCCTTGCATTCAGTTTTGTTCTATTACACTTCGAGTGACGTCTGGCTCCAGCGTCTCTTCACCAGAGATCTGGCACTGATACCGAACCAGTGCGGTTTATTTACCCTTCGTGTGGACCCCTGCATCCAAAGGTTATAAGTTGTTGTTGTTGTTGTTGTTTGTCACACACGGGCTACGCCCAGGGCGCCTTATGATACTCAGTCCTGGCCATGGGTCACTTGTGACGGTAAGTAAGTAAGTAAGTAAGTAAAACTTTATTTAAACACGGAAAATCATCAGTTAATTAAGCTTACTCGGTAAATAACTAAAACTAATTACAACTGCCTTACATGATTGCCGTGTGGGAATCCGATATATCAGCTATCTTCTTAATAATTTGCTTAAAATTATTAACAGATACAGCATTTTTCAGGCATTTGGGCAAGTTATTCCATAACATAGCCCCGCTGTAAGAGAAGCTTCGTTTCAAATAATTGGTGTTTGGTTTGGGTAGCGTCAACTTTCCCTCAGAGTCTCTCAAGTTATAAACAGAGTGATGCTGAGAGAAAAGACTTTGAAGATAATCTGGGGCAAGTCCATTCATAGTTTTAAACATCATCGAGGCTTTCTGTTTCTTTCGTCGAAGAAATAGCCTCTCCCAGTCGAGGGTGGACAGAAGGTGGTTTGAGCTTGTATCAAAGGGTGATTTAGTAATAACTCTGGCTGCACGATTCTGTAATTTTTGGAGCTTATCACTCAAGTAACCACTCAAACAGTCCCAGACAGGGCTGCAGTAGTCAAAATGTGGTATAATTAAAGCGTTATAAATTTGAATTGCAGTTCCTTTCGATATAAAGGGCCGCACTCGTTTAAGGGCGCCTATAGTCGAAGAGACGGTAAGATCAATCTTCTTCCACAGTTCGGCTATGTTTTCCTGCATCATCCTTTCAGTTTTCTGTCGTTTTTCATTGATTTTACAATTGATGTGTTCGCATTAGAGACCGGTCCTTGGTTAGAGGTGGGGGAGGGCTGGTGTAAATAGGGGGAGGGTCAATGATTTTTAAGCAGGGATAAAGGGGGGCGGGCACATAAATTTGCGCACGCATGTTAGAGAGCTTTTTTATAAAAAAGGGAGTAAGAAGGGGAGGATCAGCCAAAAAAATATGCTTCAAAAAGGGGAGGGGTAAGGAGAATTTGAACATGGCTTCCTTCCATTTGGCCCAGCCCCCCCCCCCCCCTCCTACTTCTAAGAAGATAACAGAATTGGCCTCGTGCTTTTCAGCCAGCCAGCGGTCACTCGCTGCCACTCGCAAGAGCGAGTGCTCTCCTACTATAAGGAGCTATGCCGAGGGGCTAAAGCAGCATGGGCTCCTGCGGGCGCCGACTCATTCTTCGAAAACGACGACGAGTTTTTTCTATCGGGTTTGCGCGGTTACTAAACCAATATGGCGCTGGGAACTGTAAAAAGGCTATTTCCTTGGCGAAGAAATTTTGCATCAGTATTGCGAAAACTGGATTGGAAATTTTGAGACTGAGCTGGGTTTGGTGATGCCAAAAAGATAGTATTGCTTACCGTATTACACTTGATTGAACAAATTAGTTTGGTAATAGAGTTACCACGCCCAATAACGCCCTATCGGCAACTATGTTAACTATGAGGGTAGACTGGGGTTCTTTCGCAGGAAAGGAAGGTGAAAGGGGAAGTGGGAAGATTGGAGACCTGAGACTGAAGGAGAAACAAAATGTTTGAACGACAAAGAAACACTTAAACTTGCAATTGCTCCAATGGCTCGTTTTTTCTAGGGGACAAAAGAGATGTTTAGGTGATTGCAAAACGCGCGCTGTATATGTGCATGTGGAGCGCGGGAAATCGATGCAAAACAATGCTCGATGTTCAGATGGCTGCAAAACTCGTGCACAGAATATTTGCGTGTGTTGTGGGCGATATAATGCTGTGAATCCAGCCGCCATTTTGTTTCACGTGCGTCCCCATGTCAGAATGAACGATTTGGAGCAAAATCTAAAAACCACAGAACTCGTACATAAACTGAACTGCTTCAGTTTTTCATTGTAACGGAATTTGTGAGAAATCTCGACAGTTGAATTCTTATGGTGAACACACTGAGTTTACGTGTTGCTTGATGCATCCGCCATTTTGGAAAGGTAGATTTTGTTCAGGTACGTGTTTAAAGCAATAGATATCTATCAAGTATATAATACAAGCTATTGCATAAAGTAAAGTGCTTTATAGTTATTTGCACGCCCTTTATTTGTCCATGGATCAGTTTTACAAACTTTCTCTTTGCTTGCGAAACGAGCATGAAGCAGACGATATAGCTGAGGTACAACACAAGAGATACAGTGAAACAGAATCTTTATAAATCTAGAGTACAAACTAATATAGGAATGCAATCAATTTCTTTCATGGTAATCGATATTTGGAAATATTTCTCATCTTTTATCAAAAAACTCTATTATGTTTGCATTTTCTGAACAAATAATACGTTATCCACTGCCAACCCAGAACAAGAAGTGAAGTAATTTTCCTTTATGCTAAATTAGTTTTATGCTAAATTTGCCTCGTTGTTTTCCGTTTGATTATTCGCCTGTTATCTATTCAGAAATTAAATTGTGCGGGGAGCTAACAAGAAAAACCAATCGAATTAATTTAGCTCCCAAGCTCGCGCTTAATTTATTTTCACTTTATATACCTTTTAGCCTCATCTCAAGTTTGAAAAGATGCTCAAATCAGCATCCATAAGAATTTCACTGCTTTTATCGTTGATATTATTTACTGTATTGTTGAAATTAAACATAACATTCATGCAAATTCTCAATTGACTGAACTTGTTTTTTGCATTCAGACTGAATGGAAAAGGACAAGCGCCAGTGTATGCTATACTGCTGCAGTAATAAGGAGGACGAACATCTTGTGTCTCCAAAGCACATCAGCTCTTGGTTGGCACTGCTGGAAGCAGCCAAAGTTCGAAATCATCAGCTAGTTTTGGATGTCGCCAAAACTAGTACTGTTGACGAAAATCGCATACCAAACATCGTATACCACCGAAAATGTAGAAGCCTGTTTACTATGAAAAGAGACTTAGAAACTATTAAGCGTAAAAGAGAGGAGACAATTCACGAAGAATCCAATGAAAACACTACCGCAAAAAGGCTGTGTAGAAAACCATCCACAGAGGCGAGAGTGTATGAACCTGTATGCATTTTCTGTAATAAGCTTAAATTCATGAAAAATCCAAAGTCATGAGTGAAGCTCATTCAAGCTGTACAGCTGAGGGCAGATAATACACTTCGTCAGTGTGCAATATTATATAAATGAAGATGCAAGAATTATTGCTAAAACTAGCACAGACATAGTGGCCGCAGAAGCCCATTACCACGCTTCATGATATAAAAGTTACACATCAGAACATGATCATTTGGATGGTAAAGAAGTGGAGAATACGACAGAGATAACCGGCACACTTTTATATGAAGTAGCTGAAGTAGAATCATACCCACAACTTTTCCATTAAATCAGAAACGAAGTAATCCCAAATAAGTTGGTCCTGTTGGTCGTACCAGTTGCCCAGCTTACCGAGAAACTGGAAACGTTCATGTCCTGCAAGGGTGAAGCTCTAAAGACTGCTACGAAGAAGAACATCCGTAGAAGGTTTGAATGAGAAGTTGGAAATTCTGTTCATATTTTTCCAAACGAGTCAGGGAAGCTGCTGTTAGTTCTTGATAGCTTATCCAATAAGGATGTTGTCCTTGATAACGAGAATCTCCGTAAAGAGCTAGCAACCTGGAAGGTGAAGCTAACTGATGCCAGCAAGATAACAGACCAAGCTTCATCACAGATCAGAAAAGCCATAAGAAGGGATATAACACCTACTTCCTGGTCATGCAACTCATCTGATCTGTCGAATGCCGTGAATATGCCAACTGACAGCTGCATCGTTTTCTAATTGGACTTCTAACCGAAAATCCTGAGAATGAAAACCCGTCACTGAGAGAGAGTGTCAAATCTTGTCCAGTCATTTGGTCAAGACCTGATATATGCGGTTACTTGTGGACAGCGTAAATCTCCCAAGCATGTACTCCTTCCTTATGGTGTGAAAACATTAACCGGAAACACAGAGATAATCAAGGAACTTAACAAGTTTGGCCATGGGATGTCATACACTCAGCTTAAGGAAAATGATACCGCTCTGTGTTTACAAAAGCTGGCGTCAGGTCTGAATGAGAAGGTAGTACTTCCTGCCTCGATAAAGTCACATGTTTACAACCCTTGCCTGGGACAACATAGACAGAATTGAAGAGACTCTGTCAGGGAAAGGTACATTGCATCGTGTCAACGGAATCGTTGAACAACCTAAATCTTTTGGTCCTGACCCACCACCCGATGATCTACTGCGCATTGACAAGCTGAAGCAGAGGACTTTGAGCACAAAACAGCAATCCCAATTTGACGTCTATGTTGCTTGCTCTCGTGTGGGACCACATCCTCTCAAAACGAAGATCGACTATGTTTTTGAAGCCAACAAAGCTGCAAGAAGTGCGCATCAGGAAAATATGCTATGGATCCTTGCTAGACTAGCCAATTCGGAAGACCAAAAGGTACCAAGTTGGACCGGATTCAACATCCAAACAAGGGATCAAGTTCAAGTAACAGCAGATGTTGTACAGTATCTTCCGACAATAAGTGCCCCAGCGACAGAATTATCAACAGTGTTTGAGATCCTTAAGAGGCTCTGACTGTAAATATCGAGAATCGGCGGACAAGCTCAGAAAATCGAAAATCCTGATAACTTGCCAGAAGAACACTTTTGGGGAGCTATCTTCGAAAATATTACTTAAACCTTCTGGAATTCTATTGTTTTCTGGAAATTCGGAAAAACAGTTTTGCTTAATTTATTACGCAATAATCAGGCTTAAAATTAAACAAATTGAAAACGCTTGCTTTAAAACCGTTTGTAACGCAAGAAAACAATTTTAATTTTAAATGATAGCAATACCTTTATACTTTCTATCAATGGGAATTGCATGGAGTTTTGCTTTATTTGTGTGGTTTGGTGGTTCTTTGAAACAAAGGTATTTTGTGCACTTCGGAAAAAGGCAAAAATCGGTAAACTACAGAGGCTTAAAATGGGTCTTGGTATGTCTAATATCGAATTGATATAAACACTGTGATAAAGTTTCGCCCTACTTCTATTATGATATGAAATAAAAAATCTGGGCAATTCAGGATCACGCTGACAAAAACAAAAATTCGCGAACCAGTGTTGCCAAAATTTGCATAATGAAATGAATGAAATGAAAAGTAGTAGTTTGGGTGAGCTCAATTTAGAGGATTTTATTCATTGAAGACACACAAAGAATGAACTGAAACATTTCTTCGATCTATTCTTGCATTGTTTGGGGCTTGTACTATTTCTACGTAAAACTAAAGAGAAGGAGAAGAAGTTTTAAAAGTTCTACACAAGCTGTTGCGTGACCCGTGTCACGTCAATATTTTTGTCAATTTGTCAACCTAACGTATGGCAGTTTTTGAATGCGGTCTCCTACATTGGCCTCTGTTTTATGCATGGCTAGTTCTCCAGCGAATACAGTACGCATCCCTGTGTTTGGGGCATACTGTCATGTGCAGTTGATATTCTACTGGGACGAAAATTCCGACAGGCAAGTCTAGAATTAGTTTCGTATACATATGACACTTTAGTTGTCCTCTGAGACGAGCATTCTGTTGTTGCAAAGATGATAACTCACGTTGTAGGTCGCGAAGCTCCGATGTGCGAAGCAATTCCGCGTGTTCCGCTCTCGCAGCTTCCAAGGCAGAACGTAGTGACTCGGTCGGATCAGTAGGAACAGGCAACGATGTCGGAGGAACTAAAAAACTCGCAACGGAAGGCTTGCAGTCCTGTTGCACAGGAGAGGTATCGGCCGATGCAGTCTTAACTGACTTGTTCGATCCCTTTAAACCTGGCGAAAGCCCCGCTTCTAAGGCGACATAATCAACTGGAGGAATCGCTCGACGATCACGCTTAGCTGCCATTTTAAAAGCAAACGAGAAAACAGAAAGAAAACGAATCACTGCAGCTAATTACGTTAGATACAACAGCACGTACATATACTGAACGAGCGAATCAAGAAATGGACTATGTACCCTATTGCACAATACAATATACCGATAAACACGTGTTGAAATAAGACCCTAACTGTAACGTAACCCGACACGATGAAAGACATCAACCAACATGTAAACAACCGAAACAATGATCCCGATAAAGGGAATTAAAAATTTTGAGGCGCTCCCCAAAATAACCCTATACATATGACACTTTCTCTTCGAGAGAAGAAAACTGCGACATAGTATGTTGTTGTGTACATTTACGTGACTCTTCGCTCTTTTCAGACGGCTACTAAGATATTGGGCGACTTTTTGAAATGACACTATTTTGGCCAGGAAACAAAAGTGCATCATTATTATTATGATTTATACGTATTTGTTAAAACATGTGCTGTTTCTATCAATATTATTACACTTGTATAAATGTTTAAAATTAAACGCAAACCACGGACGTCCTGGCAGCGGGATCGGTATTTATGAGTTCTTAATGCGGCTGTATATCTAACAGATATCAATACACAGTTTGTTTGGTTTTACTTTGCAAGATCGCTGAGAACTCTTTCACAGTTTTGGAGTAAAAGATTTTCATTGAAGAATATTTTCACGTTTACATGAACGTGCAGTGATCGGTTGCGTGACTTGATTATTTTGAGTGGTACTTTGTGTTCCTCACCTTACACAGCCATTTAAGCTCTCAATTTATACGCGTACGTCAACTTTAATGATTAATAAAAGAAACCGTTTGGATTGTCGAGAACATTAGTGTTTTCCCAAAGGAACTGCAAATAACAAAGAAAGGCCACTGGTGCTGCAGAGTAAAGACATCTGACAAAATATGATAACCCACTGCACTCTTAAGTTTCACCAGCAATTTTCCAAATCGATCTGTTCGTAATTCTTCAGAAAGATAAATGAAGATACCAGCGAATGCATCATCTAGTAGAAAGACCATCTGAAAATAGTTACAGTAAACGATTTGTCATATTTCAAGTCGTCCTTCCATTACAGTTTTTTTCCTATTATCCAAATTATGCAAATTTTGGCAACACTGGTTCGCGAATTTTTGTTTTTGTCAGCGCGAGCCTGAATTGCCCAGATTATTTATTTCATATTATGATAGAAGTAGGGCCAAACGTTATCATAGAGTTTATTTCAATTCGATATTAGACATACCAAGACCCATTTTAAGCCTCTGAAGTTTACTGATATTTGCCTTTTTCCGAAGTGCGCAAAATGCCTTTGTTTCAGAGAACCACCAAACCACATAAATAAAGCAAAACTCCATGCAATTCCCATTGATAGAAAGTATAAGGGTATTGCTATCATTTAAAATTAAAATTGTTTTCTGGCGTTGCAAGTTGTTTACAAACAAGCGCATTCAATTTGTTTAATTTTAAACCTGATTTTGCATAATTAATTAAGCAAAACCGTTTTTCCGAATTTCTCGAAAACAATAGAATCCCAGAAGGTTTAAGTAATATTTTCGAGGATAGCTCCCCAAAGGTGTTCTTCTTGCAAGTTATCTGGATTTTCGATTTTTTGACCTTGTCCAACGATTCTCGATATTTACAGTCAGAGCCTCTTAACCAATCAGAGGAAATCAGAAAGAAACTGTGTTTACTAGCAATTGTCGTTGTCATGGATCAAGCACTTTACGCAAAAGCAGCCGAAATCGCATGGAAGCAAGACCAGTTTTCGAACATTGTTTTGAGAATGGGAGCACTTCATACAATTTGCGTTGCTTTGTCTATCCTTGGGAAACGATTTGGTGATAGTGGTTTGAAGGACATCTTCATTGATCATGAATCGCAGATAGTTGCTGAGGGCTCAATTAGTTGTGTCATTGATGGAAAGCATTATAACCGTGGTGTGAGGGCGCACAAGTACCTGTATGAAGCAATGATGAGGTTAGCATGGGCGGAGTTCATGCAGTGGCTTGAGACCGGTGATCCTGATCATCACATCACAGTGGTGTCCTTTCTTGAGCAGGTAGATACATTTGCAAGTAACTTGAAGCAAGAGGGCTTTGATCAGCTGTTGCAAAGCCAAGTTCTACCTCAAGTGATGACTATGTAGAAAGAGTTCCTGAATCACCTTCGTCATAATAATGGGGAACTGTCGGCACTCTGGATGTCGTACGTGGATATGGTCGAAGGTATAGTGCTTGGTCTGTTGCGGGAATCTCGCGAAGGCGGCTGGGATTTACATCTTCATTCCGTAAGAATGATGATCCCCTGGTGTTTCGTCTATGATAAGGTGAATTGTGCACCTTATCTCACACCATATTTTGCTCAGATGACAAATCTCGATCAGACGAATCCTGAAGTGCAGAGGGCGTTCAAGACAGCCAGTTTTTCCGTACAGTTGTCCAGCAACAATCCCTTTGGTCGGATCCCAGTAGACCAGACGACTGAGGTCACAGTGAATATAAAATGATACCCAGAATCCTGGTGGAACAACCCGCTTTAGCTTGAAACCTGCAACTGTGCAGCGCTACTACCTTACAGCGGAGAAACATGGTACAAGGATTCGACTCAGAAACTCAGCATACGGAGCTTCAACAATCAAGAATAAAGAAAGATGAGAAGGCTTTCGCCCATAGTTGACCTCATCCAAGGTTGGGTCAATCCTTTCTCCGAGAGTCAAGACCTGACCAGCATTTCCACTGCAAAGAAAGCTCCCAGAGAGACTGCCACAGACCTGAAGATAGCACACGAGGTTGGCGAGAAGTGCTACGCAACCTTCCAGGAAGAGAGGATGGAGAAGATCCCTCAAGTCAAGAAATTCCACGACCCTCTGAAGACAAACAAACTGAAGACGTTCAGCGACATGAACAAGAAGAAGCAAGTGAAGTCCAACGAACGTTCGATCATATTAAAGGCTGACAGGTCGCTGTTTGGCAGAATCATAGTGATTGCACAAGAGCGAAGCTTACAGGTGGATTACATCTGTTTAGTTCCAACTCAAAGATCAGCTTTTTCCGCGATTTAACCGTAAACAATCCCTTTAATACACTGCATTGTGAACAAATTACAGTCTTCACTACAAGAGGTTTCCGACGACAAAGCACATGGTCATACCGCCCATAATATTAACACAACAAATGTCCAGGGAGGGGTGGTTTAACTACAAGTCCAGTCGCACAGGGGGTGGAGTTGACCTCCCACTTCGGGTCCGAGCCCGAACAACATCCTGTCACATCCGCTTGGACCACTACCCTGGGCATTATCGTCTGCAGATGGCCTTCTGCGAAATACAAACAAGGCTTCATTAGCATCGTTGCTCCAGAAGAACGTACAAGTCACTGAGGAAGTCCCTGCAAACTCTGCTGCAGTAATTGATGGCATGTCCCTGGTGCAAAGAGTAAAGGGAGATCAATTGACATGTGGAGATGTCGCCATTATTGTCCTATCCATGGCAATGAAGGGAGTGCGGTGTAACAGAATAGATGTCGTATTTGACACTTGCAAAGAACTATCTGTCAAGAGCAGCGAGCAACTTCTACAAGGTGAGGAGACAGGGCACCAGCTATGCAATATCACAAGCACTCAGATAGTTAGGCAGTGGAGGAATTTCCTGACAAGTCAGAGTGACCAATAAGACGAGTCTTATTACCTTTATGGTCAGTGAGTGGAGAAAGGAAGCATGCAGAGAGAAGTTGGAGGAGAAGGTGCTGTATGACAATGTTGATGACACATGCTACAGAATCACATCAGAAGGTAGTGAGGAGGTTCTAGTACTACAGAGGTAACAAGAAGAGGCTGACGGACGCCTACTGCTCCACCCTACTCACGCAGCTAATGTGGGCTACAATTCTGTTCTGGTCTGTTCAAAGGACACTGATGTATTTATTTTGTCCTTGACATTTAGCAATGAGATAGGAGCTTCTGTGTTCTTGAAATCTGAAAGTCAGACGCGGACAAAGATAATTGACATCGCAAAAGTTGCTGCCTCACTTGGTTCCAAAGTGTGCAAAGGTGTTCTCGGGATGCGACACTGTGAGCGCTTTTGCAGGAAAGGGAAAGGCCCAAGCGTTGAAGTTACTAAAGAAGAACACAAGAGGCCAAGAAGTGTTAACAGAGCTGGGGCAAGAGTGGGACCTGCCTCCTGAATTGATGGATAAGTTAGAGGAATTCACATGTCTTCTCTACTCTACTAACACAGTCACCACAAAAATTAATGATCTGAGGTACCAGCTGTTTTGTTCAAGAAGAGGGGAGATAGAAAGCCACCAGCTTCCTCCTTGCAGAGACTGCCTTGTGAAACAAGCAAAGAGAACAAACTATCAGGTAGCCATATGGAAACGTTGTCTGCAACAAGACCCACAGGTGCCGAGTCCTGTTGGACGGGGATGGAAAACTGAGCATGAAGATGGCGTTGCCAAGTTAGTTGTAGACTGGATGGATTTAAAACCAGCACCAGATGCCATCCCAGAACTCCTAGCATGCAACTGCACTAGAAAATGCGTCTCCCCTGTGTCTGTATCGCAAATGGACTAAGTTGCACTGATATGTGCAGACTTAAAGAATGTGACAACCAAGCTTCTCTTCAGGAGGTTCAGAGCACCGACGAAGATGATGAGCACGGAGTGGACAGTGACGAGGAGTATTAGAATACACGTTTACGCGGTCTCATACATGTCAAGAATAATATGCACTTTCATTTAGTTTCAGTTTAAACCAAATACGTACAGTGCAATCAGTTTCTAGTAATTATCGAAAGGATTAATGAAGGATTTAGGTCACGTGACCCATTTGTTTTAATAGTTTGATTTATAGCTACACTAAAGGAGAATCAGAAGCAATGTCAATAACATTGAAAAGAGAAAGTTGAATAAACCCGGCTTGGATTGTCTGTTTTTGCAATCTGACACTTCAATCAGTGTAATATAGTAGTACGAACCCTTTATAAGGCTTCTGGTCACGTGAAATGAACATCACGTAATAAGAAAGATTCAATTTGTGTTAAATGTTACTGTTATGTCGGTGTTTTGTAGATTTTGGTGGACAATAGACATTTGTATTTGTCAAATCAGCTTCAGCCTCATTTTCATGCCTAAGCCATACTTTAAAGAGCGCTGTTATCCACAAGCTACCATCGAATCGTTGCTATCACGCTTTTTTCCACTATTTGTGGTCTAAACTACCAGAAAATCACCATAAACCTTATTCACCTCAGATGATACCCGCCAACCCTACTGGCTCACGGACTAGTTACCTTGCGAAAATTAAAAGGGCTGATGCCAGCCAAAAAGGCTCCTTTAATTTCACCTGATGATTAGTTTCATTTACACGGTAGGACTCAGGATGTCTCGAGCACACAAGACAAACCAAAAAGTTGTTCGATAGAACAGGAGCTCGAGACATCCACAATAAATAAGTGAGCAACGTCAACTAAGACTAAAAATGCGTTCGCTCGAGATAGCCAGGGAAGGCTACTCTGGTACCCAGATCGCATTTGTGCATACTGGATCGTGGAAGATCTGGGTACGAGATTACGAGAAGGCAGAGGTGCAGTGTAAGTTATCGGAATTGCGATTTGTTTTCCAGTTTCAGTTTCAGTTTAATAGTGCCAAGCGGTATGTGAACTTCCGTAGAATTTACAGTCACATTTCTAGAGTCCTCATTCCTCCTTATTACTTACCAGGTCAAGAGGGGTACTAAAGGAACGAGATCTGATAGACGTGCACGAGGTTTAAAAACGCCGTACCGGTATAATGCTTCTATACGGTTTTAATTCGTACTCCAAATAATACAGTACACCACCACCCCCCCCTCCCCCAAATCTGGAAACCTGGTTTTCTCGAAACTCCCGTTACTCTTGAACCGAAGTGCTTACTTCAATTTTGGCTTTTTTCTCAAACTGCCGTTACCCCCCGAAACAAGTTTTGGCTGCCCTTGGGTGTTCAAGATAGTGCAAGAGTGCTGTATGTGACATTAGGTAACTCCCTACCGTTACGCCAACTGCAGATAATAATCAGGAATAATAGTCTTTATTATCTTAATCGTCTTATTGTTATTAAAATGATTTCGTAAGCTTCAGTGAGAGTTCGTGACAGTGTAAGAAATTTCTCTGCCAGCTAGCTGTGCAACAAACTTCGTGCAACTGAACAAACTTAGAATGATTCAGTTTTTGTTCCTGGGCCGAAACGCTGCGAATTCCGTTATGTTGTGTTTCCACACAGGCAACCCACTTTCTTTACAGTCACAAATAAAACCAAATGCTTGCTCGTCCATCATGTTCAAATTGTAATTGCATAGCTTATAACTGCCACAATAGCAAGTCATTTTCCTCAGAACCGCACAAACACCGCAAGGCTTTACACACGGATCGCTGCACGGTACGACTTCCGTGTCCCCTTCACACGTAAAGCAACAACACGGTCCAACACAAGACCAGCAAACGCGTGACACAATGTTATCATCCCTATCAACATAGCTCTCCCTTAGACTAGTGTTTCGCGTGCCGCATTCGCCGTAAGTTTCCGGACAAACGTGCTTGCAACTCCAACACAGATACACTCCGGGCGCGCAGAGGAGCAAATAGCCTAAAAATCCCAAACAGTTGAAGCAAAATATCTCACAATCGCAAGTACATGGTGTCCACTTTAACGCTGTACATAAACAGTTACATCCCAATTGCTTTTTGTGATGCTGCGACGTTTCTGTTCCTCTAGTGTTTCTGTTGTTTTGTCGGCCCGGTTGACTCACTATAACATTGTCCGAGCTCGTTTCAATAGGCGATACTCTAGCAATCCTTTGTGTAGGTTCCCGTGTTTGCAGAGTATGCGATGAGCCTTGGTTTGAATTTTCTAAATATATCGGCGGAGGTCGGTCATTCATTGCTTCCTCGTAGGATGGCGGAGGGCTCCTTCGTCTGCCTTCTTCGCTGGCCATGAAGAAGCTATAACTTAATTCACTTTGGAGGCCCCGAAAAAGAGTACAAAATTGAATTTACGGTAGTTCTTTCTGCGGTTTAATGCATTACTTTAGTAATCAATCGGAGAAATTACATGCAAATGAATTTCGGCTGAATTTGACTAACAATGCGTGACCCTTCAGTCAGTCGCTTACAATGGTAACCAAGGTAAACAGCTCCTTACTCACGCAGAGAGAGCCCTGGAAACTAGATAACACAACTGACGCGAAAAAGGACCAAATGCTTTTTGGTTCACAATAGAAAACATTCTTTAGAAGTAGATCGTTCAAGAAAATTCGAGTTAAGTTTTGAATAAATGTCTTCTCATTAGCATGACAACGCATTTCCATAGGGAAAAAGAGAAAAGACATTTTAAAAATTGTCAATCCTCAAATAAATTCATAACCTGCGTAGCAAGCGCTTCTGAGGTTTTTCCGCCCGTTCGAGCCATTTCTCGCTATTTCGTGGCGCGAAAATTGGGGGCTGGCGCAGCTTCAAACCTACGGAAGCGTTTGCATGCTACACAGGCTAGTAAATTCAGTAATCCGTCTACTTCTTTTCACACTTCCCCCCTCCTTTTCGATGCTAGTCTCCCTTCTTTTTTTTTCTTCCGTCCAAAAAAGAACTTTCTAACGAACTTACTACTATGAATTGCCTTCACCTGGTTGCAAATAAGTTCTCTCCACCCACCTATACAAACTTCTGTAAATGTATACTGCTGCATCGTTTAAAGCAATTTTCCACCCACCACCTTTTGCTTTCAAGCTTGGTAGAGTAGCACGATAACTAAATGTTGCATGGTCTTTCTAAACAACGATAATAGCA
The DNA here is from genome assembly GCA_964017195.1 of Siderastrea radians. Lineage (NCBI taxonomy): Eukaryota > Metazoa > Cnidaria > Anthozoa > Scleractinia > Rhizangiidae > Siderastrea > Siderastrea radians. Next base: position 58,784,704 of record OZ024888.1, on the reverse strand, counting down.
AGATCGCCTGATCCTTCACACTGCTTTAGCTACCCCCCACCCCCACCCCCACCCCCAGTCCCCGGCTATCTCCTACTTCGTCAATGGCTCATGGGTTGTTATTTTTAGAATGACGTCATTGGTAGATGAAAGACTGGGTCAAAATTATTTTGGGCAACTGACATGGCGGACAAATTTGTCACAAGAGTGAGCAACACGTCGCTTGTTAGCAGGAGTTTTTAGTGGATCAGTGGACCTGTTTAGATTCAATATAAAATAAAAACATCTGCTGATCTTCTCAAAATGTTTTCAAGAAAGAAGGATCCCAAAGGTAAGACGTAAACTACGAAATCTTGGTTTTGTTTATGTCCATGGTCAGGGAAAGCTATAGCTAGAAAATCTGAAAACCCTCACGGTACAAATATTGGTTCGATTAATTTCACCAAAACTTAAGTCTTAATATTTTAAAGTTCCCTGCAAGTAAACTACTTAGATTTATGTTAGATGTTATGTTTATCTGTCATATTTCTCATTTAATAATAGAATAGCCAGCGATGCAATTCAGATCAGTGCACTGGTTTTCCTGCTTGAAGATGTGTTAATCAGCCATCGTCTGAATTATCTAAAATATAATGGCTTGTTAAAGGAAACGTTTAATAAATTAGCATAACATTCACCGATACCAGGCTCACCCTTATATCAATCAAGGCTGTTGCCTAACAGGAGCCCAGTAGCCTGGGGCACCCAAGGAATAGCTCTGGGCGCCTAAAGTTTAGCTGTAGCACCTAACATTTCACAGGCTGGGCTCCTAACTTATCAGCTTTTGGTTTTGTGGGCTCCTTCAAATTTTCTTTAGGCAGCAGCCTTGTCAATAACTGGAGACTCACTCTGACTGGCGTTAAGGTCTGCAGATTGTTGCCACAAATTGTCCATATTACCGAGGCAACAAAGTAATGCATCAGTCAATTCAAGCGGTGCCCATCCCCCCCCCGGGCATTAGCCGGGCATTTGCTCATGTGTCAATCCCGGGGGTGGGGCATTTGAAATTTATCACTGCCCGGGGGTCGGGCATTTGCCTACCCCCGGGACGACCCCGGGGCACTTGACATCTTTGTCAGGTTTTGGTCTCGCATGTAATATATGGATTTTAAAGCTATCCAAGATGATCACTTTCGTGAAAATCTTTTACGATTTTGGCCGTTTGATAAATACGGATAATGAGTTTTCAGTTCCTTGATAACTTAATAATATATTTAAGCATTTCTTAGTATATTTTAAAAATAAACACATAAATTGTGCAGGTCAAAATCACATAAATGAATCAATAATTGACCCAAAAGGAACTGTCATGTACACAATTTGGCGTGTTACTGATAAGTGGCATTAAAGCAAATGAACAATGGGATCGAGGATAGACGCACGGGTGAACAACCGAAAACTATTGAAAATAAAGGCTGGTTTCCGTACGGTTGCTACGATCTCTGTGATCGCAATCGTTGCAATGATATAGAAACCACTCTTCACGATCGTTGTGAAATGATGTGAGCGCTACGATCGCTGAAGTGTGGTACCGATATGATCACAACGATTGCTGAACGTTTTTTCCAGCGATTGCAGCAATCATAGCAATGATATGGAAACCAGCCTAAATGGTCTTAATGATGAGTGAAACTTTCTTGTTATGATTTATTAAATCTTGAGTAGTGTTGCTTTCTAGATGATCCCGGGGGTGGGGCATTTGCCTTCTGTTTTGATCCCAACCCGGGGCATTTGACGGACTTGTTTATCCCCACCCCCGGGAATTTGCCATTTTTTTATAAAAAATGCTAATGCCCGGGAGTTGGCCCGGGGGGGGGGGGGGGGGATGGGCACTGCTAGAATTGACTGATGCATAAGATATCCATAACATGTTAGGTTAAGGTTCAATCTTGTTCCTAATCCAGTGGGGGATTTAACAAGCTAGATGGCTCATCAAGGTTGGCCCTGTTCTTGATGTGGAGTTTCTGTAGCTTGAAGTGAATAAAAGCACATACTATTGATCTCAGACGTCCTAAGTGCATATAGAGAAGAGATTTTCTTTGGCCCTCTTCATGGGCTGTTGATTTCATTCCCTAGTTTGAAAAAGATGATCATGTGGTCGTAAGTTTTTATTGACTGCAAAATCAGCAAGTCTGTTGACCAAATGGCCAATTTCTGATGAATGAATTTTTGCTCGCGGTCACATTTAACCCATTAACGTCCGTGTGTTTTTTTATTTCTTCGCTAAATTAGCAGTTGGTAATAAACGACCCCATGTGCAGCACGAAAGGACAATTTATGGGCTCGAAAAAACAACACTCACTTGATCTGGAATAGTTAAAATTTCTAACTTTTGAATAAATTACCCCAGTTGTCTATTATGAATTAGCCAAAAATACAATCTCAAAGTGAAATTTTGAAAATATATGCAAGAGATTTCTTGTGTTGTCTTGCACGTGAAATCAAACCACAACAGAGGATTTGTGTCTGTTTAGGTCAGATTACTATTTTTCGAAATTTCATGAATGAAGATTCACAGAAGAAGAGACAGTAAGCTTTTCTAAATAATACATTCATCAATACATGCCTTTATTTGTTGCTGAAAACCAAACGCATTCAGTTCTTTCTTCGAGGGACTTCAGCTAGTGTGCAAGCGATTACGCTCGATGTGCAGGTTAGTTTGAAGAGCATTTACTGATGTGAACTGTGCATGTTTTTCAAAACTTTTACGAAAACTTCAAGGAATACAAAGAATCCCTCAATTAAAAAGCTATTTCCATACAAATTTACAATCAAACATGTAATTTACTCTACCGTAGACTCGTAGAAGTGCTGGAGCATTTCCCAGAAAGTCCGCAGCTCGAAAGATCTCTTGCGATGGAAGGTTGTCCTTCGCTTTGATAAAACAGCAGTTTGCCCTTGAAAGATGTTTTCCTCCCTCTAACAGCTCTGAATTCCATCGCTTAACTTGTCAAGTGTTCCTTAGAACTTCTTCTTTCGTTTTTTAAGTTTCAAAAGGCAATCCTTCATTCCGAGAGTGAGATACTGTATTGCCATCTTGAAAATTCACGCACAAAGAGCACAGCAGCCATTTTGAATGAAATGTGATCATCTCGGAAAGTGACAAGAAGTCTTCCCTTCTACGACCTCCCTCGAGCCTTCAAATATATGCGCAGTAGGTGGATTCTGATTGGTTGAACGTTCCCAAAAAAGCCTTTCTAGGGGAGGCTAGGGCCAAAAGTGAACATGCGCAAAATCAAGGCCGGCTCAGACCAGCACGGACGTTAATGGGTTAAGGATATTTGGGGTGATGTGAGGTGAAATTCATTTAGTGCATGTTAACATTACAGATCATGGGGACAGCTTGTGGTCAACAAACGTGATCACTTGATCATTGTTTTCAAACCAAGGAGTGGAACAGCAGTCTGTGAAGTGGACTTAGTTATTATAAATCCCTTCTCAAAAGTCTTCTCATTTCGTTGTTTTGTTTCGTTCTGTTCCAAATGAAAGCTGACGTGTTATTTGACGCAGAGAATCAAGGTGTTAGATTTTTAGGGTTTTGAAGAAATCTTTGTAGAATATGAAAGCCAAAAATGCAATAAGTGACACCGTGTCATATTGTTAAAAAAAACTGTCGTGCATGCAAAGTGGGTTACCAATGCATGGCATTATGTAATTTGTGTTAATCAGAATTGATAAAATTAATATTTTGCCGGCACGGAACAGAGAACTGGGTTCGAGTGTTGTGCGCGAAGTATCGCGGTTCGCGGGTTTGAAATAGTTACCGTTGAGTTATTCATATCATTCTACGGTCAGCCTCGCCATGTCAAATTGGTTTTGTAAATTAAGTTTCAGTTAATTTATTAGCATGATTTTCTTTATTAGCTTTACTCATGTCTAATGCTTAAAAAGCAATTTTTTATTTGATATTCATGTTATAGCTGCTTTACTCGATTAGTTTTATACATCTTAAAACCCTGAAGGTAGCGCCAGAGCATAGGTTGGACGCGCCCATGCCTCAAAGTATTCATGTGTTCGGTTGTGTAGTGGAAGCAAAATTAACTTATACAGGGTCTTAGCTTTCGAGGTCTTAGGTCGACCAAATCGTCGCTTGAATTCATCAGCTACATTCAAGTCCATTCAACTTCTTTAGAAATAAAGTCTTTAAAACCGATCAGTCAGATTCTAGTAAGAATTAAACTTTATCTGGTAGCTGATATTTGATTAAAATTACCGGCAGTGAACGGGAAATCCATTACCACAGAAGTGACATTTAAAGGAAATACATAGCATTAATATCCATGTAGTGTGACTGGCTAAAAGTTTACTAACTTTGCATTATTTTTGTATTATTCTTGGTTTTATCTTTATTATATATCTGTTACTTTAAAATTTGTTGATTGGTTTGGTTATAGAACAAATGCGCCAGCAGAAAAAAGAGTTAAATAAAACACAAAGGCAGTTAACACGGGATCAGAGTGCACTCGAAAGACAAGAAAAACAGCTGGTGAGTTTATTGCTCTTAATTATTTTATTTTTATTTGTGTGAGGGTAGAGCACCGGCTAAATTGGCTGGCTGTGAAAATGATTTTGCCCTACTGCTTTGATCACCTCAAATTATTATTATTATTATTATTATTATTATTATTTTTATTATTATTATTATTTTTATTATTATTATTTATTTTTTCTGAGAAGAAGTTAAATTCAAACATTTTTGCCAACCTGTGAAAACTTGTTCTTTGGTACACTGCTACACGTCGTACTTTTGTCACTTGCACAAAGTTTTTGTATAAAGGTTTGAACAACGTTAACTCTTTGACATCTTTTCACCTTTAGTAAATACATCTTGTTAGATGTTTCAGTGAGAAATATTGCTGTATATTTTTACAAGTTGTGCTGTGTTTTGACAAGCCCGTAGGGCAAGTCAAAATACAAACAAGGAGTAAAAACATTTCAACTGACTAATCAAATTAAAAACTACGAGAGGAGAAATTGCAAGGCTAGCGCAAACATGAAACTCCACCGCTTGCAGTTCTTTCACTTTTTATAATAGGCAAGTTGCTGATGAAGCCATTAAAAAAGTTGTCAAAAAGTGATAAAAAAAACGTTTTGCCAGCGGAAATGATACAAAGTGCAGCACTGCAGTAAAATCCCTGTTTGCTTGTGCGTGTGTGTGGAGAGTGGGGTGTCGGGGGAGGCATGAACAAGGCCCTCAAGACAATCAACTGTATCAGTCTAGAAGTCCACACTGGCAGGTTCCATTTACATATTTAGTATTAACTTCATTAACACAACACTGTCAGTTATTAATCATCCCCCTGTTCCCACAAAAATGTTAGCCTGATCCCTGATTCCTGGCTTAAGAAATGTTTGGTTCCTACATGCATCTCACAGCATGTGATCCTCTTATACTGCCCATCTAATTCCCGGTTACATTATCAGCACATTATGACCTTCATTCGATTCATGGCACCATTTAGTCTGGGAACCCAGACGTATTTCCAGCTGTTGTTTTTCTCCGCCAAAAATAACCTCTGTGGGAGCGAGCCCCTAAACGATTTCTGTGACGTAAAATTCTTAGCCAATCACAGTTAAAGGATCCTAGTCAGGCACGCCTTTGTTATTGTTTTGATCTGAAATTTGCGATCAAATTACTCGTCGAAGGTGACAAAACGTCTCAACCGTTCAACTGGTAAAAATATAAATTGTAGCCTGAAGCTGAAATTTGTTCGCTTGTTTTTGATTTTAGTGCCAGTAAAAGGGCTTTCGATTATTATCAGCGCATTTTGGCGGCTGTTCAAAAAGCTAGAACTCAAAGAATGTTTGTGTTTGTAAGCCGGCCAGCCTCCCAGTCCGCCTACCCAAAAGCAAACTATATTCAGCGAGCGCTCGCGGAATATGATTTACAAGCGAATCTAGAATCATAAAGGTTTGGAATCTTGTTTAATTGGCTATTCTTGACTTTCCCATCGCCATAAAACAAAATAGGCGAATGCACGGAGGGCAGAAATGTTTCCAAAACTCACTCGATCACGCCGCTCTGACCACCGCTCCGAACCGCATTTAGTTTTAATTGATAGCACTAGATAAAGCGAGAACGTTTCACATTCCTTTCAAATAGAAGAAACTCTTTTGTTAATAGCTTTTATTTTCTTTGTTATCATCGCACAGGATGGATATTCATTTCAATTTTCAAAATACATGAATTGCCATGAAAACAAAACGTACTGCAGCTACATTGTAGCTAAGGTGTCGACTGCGGCTAACAGATCTGAAAGTTTCTGTTCGCAAACCATTCTTTCTCCTCCTTTTCTGCAATTCCAGGGATTAGTTTATGGAAAAAATTGAAGTGTTGTTCTTAGGCATCGAAGTCTTTGAAGCTTTCGCTTTAGCATCGCTACCGGCACTGCAGAGCGAGTCCCGTCGTCACATTTAGAAGACCAAAACATTTCAGCACCGTAATGAAGTAAAATGTCGGCGAATAAGCTTGTCCAGCCTTTCAATCTATTGTATATCTTTTGCTTCACTAGTGCAATAACCAAGAAGATCCCTTGAATAATGCTTTCTTTCATAAGCTTGACAGTTTTGGTACTGCCACGCGAAGGAGAGCATAAACCGCTTAGAGTCCTGGCGTTGTCTCGCACATTTCACGAGAAAAATAGCAAACAACACCAAAATAACTGGTCAGATGTAACCGCTGTTAATTTTTTAAGGCCAAAAAAGTAAATGAAGGCCCAAACTGGCCGTATTGGCGCGGATGTAGCCGGATTTCAGTTCACTGCGAAAAAATCCTGATTTTAGAGGGCATAGAAAATGGCGGATTTCTCACTCGATGCGCGCAAAGCACTGTGGGTGACTAGGATCCTGCAAGAGCATTGTGCAGAACTCGCACAAAAGGTTTTCCTTTTTACAACTACCGAAAGTTAAAGAACTCTTGTACAGGATATCTGACTTATAATTTCATCGCTCTATATTATAATTTATTTTCAGTGCTAGTGTACATAGGAAACTTGGTTTCACCGAGTCAGCTGATTGTTTTCATCAAGTGGTAGAAGTTACTAGTTGGCCATGAAAATTAATTTCTCAAGGAATATCGCATGTTCGAAGCTCAAACAAATGCTGAATTGAAGGTAAAAAACTGCACTACCAAAATGCCGAATTAGATTTGGTGTGATTAAAGAATTTACAGCACCAGAGTCCACCGTAAACAAATGTTCGCTCGCTCATAAACTTACACTCCTCCGCCGAAAGCAGTTAAGGTGATTCCATTGAAATAGAAGGAATATTTAAAATTTTCTAAGACTTGGTCCAATTGGTAATTATGTCAAGAACATTACAAAAATGCAATAAACAATAAGGGTCACCGAGCTTGTTTTGGCACAACATGGGTAGCTATCGATATAACAACTATACGAACCACAAGGTTTTCCTGAGAAACCCTAGTAATCCCTATTGCTTTAAAAAGTCATTGCTTGTATTGAATATGGAGCAGTTCAATGAAATAGACATTTATCTTGCATTGTATACTAGTTTAGTTGAACAGGAATTTAGGAAATGCAAAAAAATTAAAGAATTTGCCACGTGTGTACATACCCTGCTGTACCTAAAGACATGTTCTTTTTGGCATTTAAATAAAAATATTTCAAGCAGAATTTTTTAATTTTCTTGAAATTGCGATATATTGTGCTCAACCGTGTGCCATTTCAATTTATGCATTAAAAATTGGGGGTCACCGAGCTCGTTTAGGAGAAAACAACCAGTTATTTCTCTGAACTACTCAGCTTTCATAGAAAACCTATCAAGTTCCAAAGGTGCGCACACTCATGCACGTGCTAATCACAGAAAAAAAAATGATGCGCAGAAAGGATGCGCAATGCAATTGAAGGGAATCACCTTAATTTAATGCTGTGCCGTGAAAATTAATATCTCAGCAAATATGTACTCTATCAACCTCAAGAAAACAAAAATGTCAAATTAAAGAACTGCTCTACATGACTACTGACTTATTCTGTCGCTCTAGAGTTTATTTTCAAAGCCAGCATTGAAAGAAATTTTACTTCTGGTGAACTGAAGTTCAGTTAGCTCTTTAAAGATGCGGGGAGCACTCGAGTTTCATTCTATCATGTAATCTGATTGGCCAACAAGAAAACAAAAGTCGCTATGTCACAGAAATAGTTTAGGGGCTCGGTCCCGCAGACGTTATTTTCGGCATAGAGAAACGACAGCCGGAAGAGAAACAACAGCCGGAAATACGTCTGCGTTCGCAGGCTAGGCACCATTACAGTTATTTAGTGACTATTTAGAGTTGTCATATTCCTGGATGGAAAGTTAAATCATTGAGTCTTCAGTGTGCATTTTCTAAATGATTTGTACCATATTGTTGTGCCAACAGGAAGCTGAAATAAAGAAAATGGCAAAATTAGGCAATAAACAGGTTTGTGAAGCAAAATGACCCCCGCCCCTCCCCGCCATCATTCAAATTGGCTCTGCAATGAAGTGAGGTCCCACTCTGTTATTAAATATTACTTTGCTTGTGTATGAAGTAATAAAAATATTTAAGAGAAGTGATCTTAACCCTTTCACTCCCAGAGTCAGCTATGGAGACATAAAGGTGATTCTAACTTCTGAGTCTGTGGATGAAGTCCTGTGGTTTGACCATTCAGATGGAAGCTATTGAGCAGTCCTTTCGCATGGTGCTATTTATATTAAAGGATTTTACAAAATCAAAGTTGGGATCTGTCTTGAATTTTGATTTTAGGCACTCTTGGAAGTGAAAGGGTTAATTTGTGATATTGCATATTACAGCATGTAGCCATTTTGTCCATTCTCAAGTGGTTGTAAAAACAAGATAAGCTTTTTTGGTGCACTTATCTGATGTCAGAAAAAGAGCACTTGGTAAGCAGTTTTCAGTATAGGGGCACTAACTGAGATGAGCAACACTGTAATGGCAAACACCTATGGATTCAAAGGGGAGCACTTATTAGAGAGGGGTGCTATTGGAAGGAGGGCACTAAATCTCACAGAAGCAATGATTTACACCTTCCTCGCGTGCGTACCAGTTGGGGCAAGCAAACTTTCATTTATCAAGCCTCTAAGGACTGGAACAACCTAGACAATGACATTAAAAACAGCAAATCATTGTCTTCATTTAAGGCAAAACTTAAAACTTTTTAAATTATGCCCTATCTAATTGTTAAAGTATTTTAAATTAGTTTTATATTGTAATATCAATTTTTATCTCTTTTCTTAGTTTTTAATTTTTATTTTTATTATAATTTGCAGGGCCCCACTGAAAACCGCCAAGGCGAGTGGGCTCCCTGGTTAAATATTATTATTATTATTATTATTATAAATTGAATCACTAAAGTATAGCAAATTGTCTTGTATAGTGTTTACAGTACTATGGAAGAATTCAGGCTCAAAACACCAACCTTGAGATGGAATATTTGAATTAAAGAGCCAGCCCTCCTTACTCCCTAAGCAGTAAATTACAACTTTTATCTTTGTTTTAGGCTGCAACAATGCTGGCAAAACAGCTGGTGAATCTACGAAAGCAGAAAGCCAAGAATATGACTGTAAGCTCACGAGTGATGGCCATTGGACATCAGACACAAACTATGCACTCGACAGCAAAAATGGCAGGTGCAATGTCCACTGCAAGCAAGGTCAGTAGGAATACACCTTGTGCAAATTGCAATATGTAGATAAAAATAATCTCTCCCTCCTTTTACTGACTACAATTTTGTCTAAGATATATTTGGCTTCACCGAAAATGAATTGTGCACCGCCCACATGTTCAGAGCAAGGACGACTCACAAGGACAATCATACTAGAATGACACCTGTCCTTACACTTCATCGTCATCATCATCATCATCATCATCATCATCATTGGGGACACTGAAATAAGTACATATGAAACTTTGGCAGGCTAGCTGTTAAGCTGAGAACAGTTCTTATTTCTTGCTTCAGGTTTTTCAATTAACTGTTAGTTAGGCCAGTGGCTCACATGGCTGGCACGGTTTCTGTACTGTAAGGGAGCTAGGGGTATTACTACTCCCCAGATGCGTATCCATACTGGTTTCCGCCAGTTTATGGAACTAAGTCAGATTTTTTTATGATAAAGATGTTTTTTTAGAATTGAAGTAAATTTCAAAGGTTTCATTTGTCACATTTGCTGATGCTTAGTCTATCTAAGTTAGCAGGTCTAGTGATATAATTTATGTATGTACAGTGTATATTCTAAAGGTGCAGCTGCACAAGACAATTTATAATTGCAAGAAAAGTTGTTGCTTATGCACATATGTTACACAGTACAATATACTCACAATGTTGTGAGAAGTACAATGTAGCAGACAGATCTATGTATCTCGCAACTCAAAACATAGTTGTTTTTTTTTGTAAAACAAACTCGCTGATAGTTCTAGGATAGGTAAACTAGTCGTCCACGTTGTATGTTTTTGCAACATTGTGAGGTAATTTGCACCCCTGGTGGAAATTTTGCACAGGATCTTAATAGGATCCTAATATAATCCTAACAGGATCTTTAGGATCTTAACCCAGGATCCTGATAAGATCCTACATAACATCCTGTAGGATCCTTTTGACATCCTTTAGGATCCTGTACAGTAGGATCCTATAGGATCTTGTTTAACATCTTATAGGGATCCTGTTTAAGATCCTATAGGATCCTTTTTCAGGATCCTAGACAATCATAAGCAGGATCCTGAAAGACATTACTGGATCCTGAGTAGGATCCTATAAAACATGGTTAGAGGATTATTGCCATTTAGGATCCTGGGTATGATCCTGATCTTATAGGATCCTAGAAAATTCTGTAGGATCCTATGTAGGATTTCTACCAGACACTGTGTAACAAGTTACAAGAAAAATTGCCCCGTATAACAGCACCTTGAAAGAAATTTTATTGTATAAATTTGGCTTTTTCATTTCAGACAATGGGAAGTGTAAATGCTCAGATGAATCCAGCACAGCTGCAAAATACTCTGAAAAACTTTGAAATGGAGTCCACAAAAATGGACATGAAGGAAGAGATGAGTGAGTTGAAAATATAATATTTGTGATTTGTCACTGAAAGTGACAGATATTTACACTGTTACTAAGTGCTCAATTACCCTACCTACTTTTCCCTGCATCTGCCTATTAAGGTAGAAATGAATAAGTCACCCTGAAGATTTGTTGAACGAAGTCTTTGTTGTAAAACAGAGCCACAACAGACGTGCTCCCCAATAAAATTGTATGCAGTTTTGAGATTTTTTTTAATTGGCCTCCGCCAAAACGTAACATAAATTAGTGAAAGGAAAACTGCTGGGGCGTGTGTGAGTAAATACAGCTGTAATTAGTACCTTTTGATAGCAATATGCCCAAGATCCCTGGCCGATCTGACCTTACATGTACCTAAGTCTATTCAAGTGTGAAAGCGAAAGGGTACCGTATTTCCTTGAAATATCGCTCTGGGCCATTATTATTATCGTTATATTATTGCTTTTTTTTTCAAGACCAAAAAGGGGCCAATTATATAAGTTGGAGGAGGGGAGGGGGTATTCGAGGGTTCGATTATATCGGGTTTTGTGTTGTACACGTGCATATCAGGCTTTCCCATTTTGTGTGCTCATTCCTTAACGACGCAAATACGTTAATCATTAACATATCACATGTTGTAACAAGGCCTTTTATCACAACAAATTTAGCAGTTTTGTTCATACATAGACGTCATAACCTTTTACAGATGAAAACCATTATGTGGACATGTCCGGTGTGAATTGGAAGGGAAGGGAAGGTGGGTGATTATTTGAGGGTGTGGGCGGCGATTATTTCAAATATTCGGTTCAAAGGAGGGCGATTATTTGAGATTGGGAAAAAACGGTAAAATACTCTTTTGTGCCTTTGCTTCTTTTGTAGTAAATGAATCGTTAGACTCGATTCTGGATGAATCAGGGGACGAGGAAGAACAGGAGGCTGTTGTCAATCAAGTGTTAGATGAGATTGGCATTGAAATATCAGGAAGGGTAAGTACAAGAAGCACAGGGAACGTTTTTGTAATTAACAATTATTCGCCGAAGGCGAAGTAAATATTGGCGAAAATTGTCAACATTTACTGCGCCTGAGGCGAACAATTGTTCGCGTCAAAAAAAAAACGAGCTAAAACTCGACAAACAACACACGAAAAAAAAGTAACTTAGCTTAGCAGCCGCGCCTTGAAATGGGTAGGACAGTGAATATAACATTAGAATTATACTAACGTACTATACCTTGGCTAGTTGTAATAAGAATCAAGATTGCATTCAAAACAAGTGACATCTTGTATTCTTTACCCCTCCACAATCAGTCAAAAAGAGTGCAGAATGCTTTTAATACTCAACAAAGCTCTCTAATTCGTGTAAGTTTATTTTTAATGCATCTTTAGTCGTCTTGTGGAACTATCTGAAGTTTTTAAACTATTTTCTGAAAGTTCTGTAGCTTGCATGTTTGTGATTAAAACATTTCCGATCATTTTCTGAATTTTCCAAAGATTGGAAGGGTGTTTTGGCGTAAATAGACAAGACGCAGACTTCTGAACGGTTTTGTAATCCATAGGTTGTGGCCTAAAGCGTCCGGGGCGCCAACATTCTCATCGTTTAAGGGCAAAACAACGAGAGGGTCTCAACATTCCGATTTAACACTGTTCAACACTGTTGAATTCCGGCGGCAAAATAAACGAGTTTGGACTCCCTATTGAATAAAAATGGGTCTGGAGGATGCGGAATGACTTTGAATGGTGTTGACAAAGTTTGATTTGCCATCAAACATTCGTTTTGAGTTGTTTTCGTACGCTGTAATTGACCAGAGTGCTTATTTTGGAAAAACCCTACTGCCCAATTCCAGAAACTCATAAGGGGTTGTTCAACCACTGCCAATTCCTTAAATCCATTTTCTCTCCTTTCAGATGGCAGAGGCACCATCTGCACATGCGGGTAAATTGCCGACGGGACAGCAGGCAACAGCATCTAAAGGATCAGCAGATGCCGACATCGAGGAGATGCTGGCTAAACTAAAAGCTTAAAAATAACAATAACTAACTGATAAACTAAGTATTTTCGGTGTATTTTTTTGTTTTGTTTTTGTTTTTAATGAACAACTTTCCAGTCTAAAACGGACGTACTCAGATGGTTCACATTTCAAAGAAAAGTTAATTCACAAAATATTTCAAAACGAATTTGGAAAACCTTTAATTAATGACATGTATCCACAAACTTTTGAAGTATCGCGTTTAAATTCGTCAGATCTGGAAACCTGTAATCCTTCTTGGCGTTCCTTTTTTCCCCCAATTTTGTGACAATTTCTTTGCTTTGGTGAGAACATTTTCATTGTCTTTGACTAAAAAGTTCCAAAATAAGTCCCATGTGGAAAATGACATGACAGTGGCTTCACTCGAACCGTAATTTCGTAATTTCCAATACGCGTTTTCAAAAAAGTTTTTCATCCACACGGTCGGTTATGACTCGTTTTCGCACTGCACCTTAAAAAACCATCGAAAACGCTACTTTCCAGTGACTTCTTCCCATGACGTTACATCATCGCTTACGTGGAGGACGTGCTCTGTTTGTGACCTAAGTGGGCAAAGTATGATCGTCCGGGTGAGCGTAGTCCAGAGAAGGACTGTTTGTGGTGGCATTGACTGCCGTTTCTGCAACTCGAGCGGAAGTCATCATCAGAGTCAAGTGAATTGTGAATCGTCAGTAGATGTTGTAAGTCTCTGGTTGTTGTCCTGATTGGTCGACGAAGTCACGATGTTATTAGTCGTCCGTCAGTTAAGCCGTGATGTTAGTGGCTGTGAAGACTGTAAAACGTGATTAATGCTTGTTTTTTTTTCTCTTTCTTTCCGTTGTTGGCGTTTTCGCGTAAACGATGCAACTTTGTCTTCAAAAATCTCCCTTTTGGGCAGCGTTTTGAAAATCTTGTTCTTATGAGCATTTCGATCGCTCTCTTTGGAATACGTGTGGACGGAGGGTCTAACCGTATAAAAATTTCCTTTTCCGAAAATGGATAAATTTGGGCAGGGCCTCGGTGAATGGGGGGGGGGATGTGGGGGGGAGGAGAGAGACGGTGACGAAAGGAGGAGTCCCAGTAACCCAGTTTGGAACCTGTGAAAGGCGTAATGTATCCTGAATTGAACATGTTGATAAAAACGTTTTAGAGGAACGAGTGGAAACTTGAATTAACTGAAATACGGATAAGAAATGCTAAAAAATTATAACAATAAGGACCTTTAGATTTGAATACAGTACGAGATTGTTTACGAGTTGTAGGGATTTTTAATTCCAGTTTGCAGGCTTAACATTATCACGCCACATACCAATTTCATTCCAGGGACTTTCTTCTCTACTGGTAAACAACACGAAGGGATGAAGGCTCTGGAAACGTCACTGGTTTGAAATTCAAAAGTCGTACTCGTACACAGTCTCGTACTCGTAGTCCGATCTAAAGGTCGCTAATGCTCGGATGTACATAACAATCAAGTCAAAAGGTCATTAAATATGTTAGCTTATCTGTGTTTGTCTTCACGTTATACACTTGGTATATAGACAACATGGCCACTTTCTGAATTTGGGAGAACGACATTCGAGAAAAAACAGAGTTTTCAAGAAGTGCTTGCCCTGTCCCCTTGGCGCTAGTCCCCTGACCTTTGCCTGGGCGCCCCTTTGCGCGAACTTTCTTGTATTTCTGTATAAAGGAACGCAAAATAAGAATTTTTCTTGCGGCTTGCGCTGCTCGCTGATCGGGTTCCAGTCCAACAAGTCGGCCTGTGGACGACAACTGTTCCACAAAAGCACGGGAGAGAAACCTCTGGTACTTGTCAAGAGGCGTTGCCACATAAATGGTATTTCTGTGTTCAGTCAGCAAATCAAAGAACAGTGTAAGCCTGTTGTTTGTCTGAAGGATCATCCTACTGAGACCATTTTGATTGCTGGACTCCATCATCGAACCCGTAACCCTTGTCTTTTACGCATGACCATTTTTCACCCCAAGGCTCCGGCGTGGAAAATGGCTGCATTCAGACTCAAAAGGTGCGTGAGTCACAGGAATTGTGGAAAACAACCAAGTGATAGTGTTATAGTCTCATTACCAAATTCTACGAAAGAACGTTTTGGATCCTGACTAAACGTGTCTAATTTCCAGGTAGCAACGTGTCTAATTTCCAGGTAGCAATTCTCGCTAACCTTGAGTTATTAGTTAGCTAATAACTGCATCGCTGCATCGCCACGGCTTTTCAGCCTTTAGCCAGCTCTTATTCCTCTCATATACAGCTATCATTCGCTGTTGTACGCTGTTGCAAACAGTCCTCCAAGTGCATTCGTAGGTGTTGCCTCACAGCCTGGTGCAAATATTTTGCCACAGGCTAGATGTCAAACTGTACTAAACTGAGGATGGAGCGGACTGCAAAACGCATGAATTTTTTTCTCGGCTGACCGCCATTGACTGTATATCACTCGCTTTGTTTTAATCTGAATAGCCTCGGGCCTTGGAGTTAAATTTAACAATCGGTTTCTCATTCCAGAGGCAATTTATATTTCACATGCATGCCAATGTTAACGTGAGGAAGCCAAAAAAAATTGAGCCGAAGTTGGCAAAACTGTGATGGTGTCTGAAGCAAATAGTTGGGAATCGCGAAAGCCAAAACTGATTCCAAACAGCCATCGAATATAATTATTACGTTTCAAGTTTGTAATTTCCCAAAAAATACCTCTGGACTTTCCCAGTTTAGTTTACATTTCATTTACAAAATTTGATATCAGTTTTAAATATTCTCAAATGTCTTTATATCGAAGAAAACCCTCAGTGTGACAGTATTTTAATCTCAAATAAGCCACCTGAGGGGACACTTGTAATTTCTTAATGCGATACAATGTGTTTGGATATGTCGACAAAACTGATGGCAGTTGCTTGTCAATGTGGTGAACTTTAGTGTTCATAATTATTCAGCTGCCTTTCTTATTTCACACTTAGTTCGCATTCCAAATTACTCACGTGTGAGACGGAAACCTCGAAGCCTTCTGTCAGTGCACAGGCCACCCATATAACGGCATATAACGAAAAACGCGAAATTAGAAATGTTAAAGGTATGAAAAAAGCGGACCTCGAGCATGTAGTTAACTCCGAACATTACAGTTATTCTCTGTTAAGGGCAGATATGCTTGCTTATGCTCTGTTTGGGTTGATGTTTGTTTTTCAGTGTTTGCTCCGAAGATGCAAATATGCGGACCACGCAATTATAATTTCCGCTTTCGGCCATGCTGAAAACTCTTAGTCTACAAAACGAGTTGTCTGGGATTGACAAATTTAAGTTACTGCCTTTCTTCGACACATATTCAAGTTTTAGAAACACAACTCTCAAACTTGACACCGTCTTCAAAGGCATCTCGATGAAAACGCAGTCAGTCCTCGACGTCTATGCAGTGGGCGGGCCTGTGGAGATGTTTGTTAGCTATCCGTCACCTAGCCTGTGATCACGCCGTCTCCCTATCAAAAATTAAAGAAAAGATCGCCTGATCGCAGGTCATACCGCAGCAAGCTATCCACTTACGTGTCAGGACCTAATTGCAGGATACGCGCATAGTTGTCGTATTTTCACGTGCGAAATTTTCACTGTTTGTTTCTCAGCTCTTCAGCCAATCGACAATGAGGGGCTCACATGGTCAACAAGCAGTGGACAAAAAACACCCTCAGTTGTAACAACCGACAGCCTGTTCTAGTCTACGTCTGCCTCGGCAGTGAAGTGGTGTTTCCAAAAATCTTCACTAGAGCAGCAATTTCAGGTAAGACAACTTCAAATAGCGCCAGTTACTTAAACGTTTCAATCGCCATAACTTGCCCCAAGCACGACATTTATTTAGTAATGCAGTGTCTTTTAAGTTGCTTTGTATATCGACCGAAGAACATGAAGGAGTCCTCAATCAACGCCATTTGAGTGGCAACTGGCATTTCAATGTTCTGCTTCTAGAACAGTTGTAGTCGCATGATATTTGATCAAATTGTAGTCGAAAGAACGAGATAGTAAGACAGAGTCAAGGACAAAAACTCTGCACATTTGAGACGCATGGAGAACCGTGTGGCTATTTTTATTTGATTTGATTTGATTTGATTCTTAAAACACTCTGGCGAAGTTCCTTAGTAGACAGTTAATGCGTACACGGAAATTATAGCCTAAAAATATTTAATGAAAGCTATTTGCTAGACTCAAGCCAGCTACGATAACTTCTAATTCTTCTGCTGCTTAGTGACAGAGGCACTAAACGAGAAAAATTAAGCAAAACACTCCAAATGTCATTTTCTGCTTTCTCAGATTGTTTCAGGGCTTTTAAAAAGAATATTTCAGTAGGCTAATACAAGATGATCTGTTAGGATTTGTTAGTTGAAAATTTACCTTGCAGAAGATTTTAGGGAACGAAGTCTTGCCCCAAATTTGCAAGGTGTTGATACAATTTACTGTCGCTGGTTTCGGGTGGCACAGCACGATCGTATCATATGCTGCTAGACAATTTTATTTCACAATTGCAATTTATTCCAACTGCTACACAGATCTGTATATGCAAATTGTTACATGTAAGTTATTTATCAAAACTAAAAACTTATAAAAAATGGTCATTCAGATTGTATCAACCAAGGCGAAGAATGCGTCACCCTTCTTGACAAAAAGAGAATTTCAGGTAGGATTTCACTGGCAGCATAAAATATCCCAAATTCAAGTTCAATGACTTTGCCAAAGGCTGGTTTTCACAAGCGATGGAGTCGGAGTCGTAAGCAGAGTTTCCTTTTGCGCTTACGCTTCCGTCGCTTACGATCTAGTGAAAACCAGTTTGTCGGAGTCGTAAGCAGAAGCGGAAGAACTAAACCAATCATAAAGCGTGGGAACGAGCACCGTGATTGGTTTATCCTTCGGCTTCTGCTTCCGACTCCGACAATCTGGTTTTCACTAGATCGTAAGCGACGGAATCGTAAGCGGAGTCGGAAGAAAATGGAAACGTTCTGATTCTTCCGACTCCGATTCCGTCGAGCTTATGACTCCGCTTACGACTCCGATGTTTGATTTTCACTAGGTCATAAGCGCTCTTACGACTCCGCTTACGACTCCGACTCCGACTCCGACTCCGTCGCTGGTGAAAACCAGCCTTAAGGCACTCAACACCGCACAGTACCACACGAAGGTGAATTAAGTCCGCATTGCGTACAGATTCAAACTAGCTCGGGTAGCCTTCATGAAGGAAAACAAGCAAACAATTTGATTGTCTCATTCTGCCATTTCTGATTCAGACAGTGTCTCTACGGTTAGATAAGGGCGGCATCCGTTAGCGTCTACTGTAAGTCCCGTTACAGTAATCGATTTGCAGCTCAGCTGCGTGACGAAAAAAAGAGAATTTAAATAGAACTTTACCCGCAAACCAAGCTCCGTTTAACGTTCATTTTAAATTGTTTCTCCGGCTATAACCCCTGCATGCACGACGGAACTGATGTACATCAGAAGCATTCAAGGATAGAATTCAAGCTTGTCATTTTCTGCTTTCTCAGTTTGTTTCAGGGCTTTTTTTAATTAAAGAGATATTTGCAAAAGCTAATACAGGTTGTTCTGTTGGAATTTTTTAGCTGAAAATTTTAGCTGCAGACAATCACAGCTAGTCCAAGCGTAATATAAGAGTTGTATGGAACATCGAACTGAGAATTTCCATCGATAAATAAATAAGCTTTAAAAAGTAAAGTTGCTTAATGAAGTAGATAAAATGTTACCTGTGGTTGTATTTTGTCCTTCTGTGAAGGTTTAGCGCCTTTGGAGAGGTTTTTAATCCTCTGGTAGGGCACTTTTTAAAGCTTAATATCGATGGAAATTCTCAGTTCGATGTTCCATACAAACTCTTATATTATTACGCTTGCGCTACCTGTGAGACAATCGTTGGGAACAGTATCCTGGAACGTTGACGACTATGTTTTGCTCCTCACATTTCGTTTTCGTAGTGCAGAAACACAATAGCAAAATTGCTTTTCTTAAGTTGTCAAAGGCCTTGACTATTTGCAGCGTTAGGTCAACTATACTCTCGTTTCATTCGAGTAACCGTCGAATCACTCGAATAGCAAGTAAAACAGCGCTTAAAATTAACTTTTGTTTGGTCTAGTTTCAAATAAATAGCCTCGAGCCTAAATGGTAAATTTGACTGTCGGTATCCTATTCCGGAATTATATTGTCCTTTATCCAACTGTTTGAATCGATTAAGGTCAGTCTAACAACGAATGCCACGAAGCATATGGCAGATGGCGATGGCAAAAACGGATTGCAAACAGCCACTGAACGAATGACCACCTATATTCTAATAACGTTTAATAAGAGTTTGTAATTACAGCCAAAATAGCCTGCGCATAAAAGTTCAATTAATTTTCAGATTGTTTATGTACTGCGCGACTGTTGTTAATATGATATATTAAACTTCAAGCTAATAATTATTCCACTAAAACAAACTGAACAATTTGCCCTGAGCAGCTATTGATCCTGATTCAGTTGAGGAGACATATGTCAGTTACGTAATAAGATTTTGAAGGGTTTGCCTGCCAATCATCGAATACACTTTTAGACCTTGCGACTCTCTCCTCCGCAGAGGCCTCCTATAGTCGGGCCTTGGGAAAAATATACCCGCGGCGCGCGGAGGGTGGGAAGAGGAAAAATTAAAGCGTGCTGGGACCGCGCTCCCGTTTTCTCTCTCCAGCGCTCCCGCTCCAGTTTCTTTCTCTGGTGTTTACTAACAGGAGCCTCTGCGGAGGAGAGAGGACCTTGCGAGACCTTTGCTTAGTTTGCTTTCGCAGTTTAGAACATTGTTATTTACTAATGTTTCGCGCAAATTCCTTAGTTACAACGATGCATTCTTAGTCACAGACAATATTTTTCAGTTTTGGGGGCGGCAGTGATTCCACACTCAGCTGATCTAGTGACTTCAAAAGGCCAATCGCTCATAAGCTTAGGGCAGAAGATGCTTTAAAAACAAGGCTTGAAAATGCTATTGCCGTTATTATACTGGTGATATAAAGGCTAAGATATGCAATCACCCATGACAAAAACGTGCCCGTGGTACGACCAAGTACTTCACCCAATATATCAGTTAAACAAAGCAGACTCGCCTGATGCTGTCCTGGGTCAATTTGCATAAAAAAAATCGGTTTGTATTTACATTGCTCAAGACTGAAACATATTTCATTACCGTTTGACGTCAGTGTTGTCTCATAAATGAATAAATGAATAAAAATAGCACGTATCTGGAGCACGCAAACATTGTATTCAAAAACTTCCAGTTATAAAATTCACTGTCTCCGATCTTGCTGAATTTCTTTGACACATACCACTAATTCTTAGAAACACAAACTAAAACTGCAAATTTCCAAAGGCACTCTTACGAAAAAGCAGTGTGGCGTGATGTTTTTGCCGCTGCGGGCGCTCTTTCTTTTTGGTCGACTAAACTTTCCGGAGCCAATGAGCTTCCTTTTCCTGCCAATTGTTATAAACTGGAGTGCTAAGTAGGCCACGCTACATACAAATATTGCCTGAAAGCTGTTATATAAAAGTCACTGAGATCAGAGATAGAGTGCTTCGCCCTTGAAGGGAAGAAAGAGTGACATTGCTTTCAATAATTTGTCATCCACGATGGCTGATGAAGCTCGGTTGGTCTGAACGAAATATTCCATTTTAACAGTTTAAAACTTTTTTATTGCGCTCTGAGTCAGGAAAATATATTGTTTTATTTTTTTAAATTATGTTTCCAGAGCAGGAAAACAATATTCTTGATTGAACTACATTAATATAGTAGTGAGGAAGCTTTAAAAGAAAATATGGGGCTTACAAATTATAAAGCCTCCTCGATGTAAGAGTTCAGAAGTTTTTAGAATGATTAAATTTACATTATCAAGGCGACGGCAACAAACATTTCTAGAAGGTTCTAAAATAAAAGACTAAGAAGTTAATTTTTTTCTTAAAAGAAGTGAAAGAAATCGCATCAACTATATCCGAGAGTCCAGAGAGTTTTAAAACTTAGGGCCTTGATAGTACACAGGTGCTGTTGTTAACACGGCATCGTTCTAAGTTGTCATTGCCTTCGTATATATCTTCCTGTAATAAAGAGTTCGGCGCATCGTTATTGTTATGCAGCCGTCACCGTCTGGTTAGCTCTGTTGGTTGAGCGCCAGATTGCTGAGCGAGAGGTCGTGGGTTCCAACAGGGTCTTACAATATCTTGTAAGATATTATGCTGGCTATGCACGGAACCTTTTTAAAGTTCAGACGATCGCGTTATTAGGCTTCATTTGAATTATATTCTAGTTACGTTTAAAGCTGGCAATTACAATGAAAATAGCCTATGGACAAAAAATTAGGGTTGTTTGTAAACTGATTTTGTCACACAAGGAAAACAAAACTGAGGTATGCCACATCGCAACAAAAATGTCACCGTTGTGTATCTTACGTACAACACATGCCCAGCTAAATTGGACTTAATTCTTGCTAAAACATTCAACTTTGACTAAAGCAAATAAATATTTCACCAGGTAATAAAGACGGACTCGTCACATCGTGACCCTCGCACACTAAATAAATTAATCACAACAGAAACGTTACATCAGAGAGAAGAGAAAGCGCTACTCTGAATTTTGCAATTCTAGCGCATATTTAGTTTGTTTCCCTTTACCTTTTTTCGTTTCCAAACCTTTTGTTCGTTTTCAGAAAAGATCCTTCCGATTTTCAATTTAACCAGATCGTTAAGTATTCCGAGTCAACTTGTTTAGTTTTGTAACGGGATTCCCGGGTTAGCAGTCCGGATTTAAACATGTTATGAGATATGACTGAACGTGTTTGACCGTGAAGTGGCGATTTCGTTTTCCCCAGACTCTGATGATCTGCTCGTGTTTATCAACCATTATATTTTGATTTTACTGCTATCCTCACTGTTTGTATTCACGGTCTAGGCACAACAATAAATACTTTCTCGTCTCTGTGTTAGCATTTTCAGTTGTGGGCGAATTTATACTGACGTTCAACGTTTGAGTTAAATTCGCTTTTTTCAGCAGAATAAATAAAAGCGATAACAACTGAGATAAGCTGAGTCATTAGAGTTAAAACATTACGTCATCCAGTAACGCTATAGTCAAAATATTGTGTCACACAGCAAGGCCGTAGCTAGAAAAAAATTTTGACTGAGGCAATGTCCATGGTTAAATTCTCTTCCTAGGTATTTAGGGTGTTGAACGAAAAAAAATGACTGAGAAAACGAAAATAATGACTGAGACAAGTCCCTCGGTTTGCCTCATACTGGCTACGGCCCTGCACAGTCACACTTTCCGTCACAATAGTTTGTATAATTACGGGATCGCGCTAACATTTGTTAACCTGGGGGTGGGGTGGGTCAGAACGGTCGGTTAAGATGCCCATAGGGCTTTCTTGTTTACAACAGAAATACAATTTACTGTCGCTGTTTCCGGGTGTCACAGTACGATCGTATCATATGTTGCTAGACAATTTTATTTCACGATTGCAATTTATTCGAACTGCTTTGCAGATCTGTATATGTAAATTGTTAAGTTGTTTATCAAAGCTAGAAACTCTTAAAAATCGGTTTGTATCAACCAAGGTGAAGAGAGCTTCGCCCTTCTTGACAATTTCAGTACGATTTATTTGGCAGCGTCAAATAACCCAAATTCAAGTTCACTGACTTCGTAAGGTACTCAGCCCCACACACAGTTCCATGCGAAGATGAATTAATTAAGTCTGCACCTAATGCTTAGCGACTTCATCGCGTGCAGATTCAAAACTTGATCGGGTCGCCTTCATGAAAGAAAACAAGTGATTTGATTGTCTCATTCTATCATTTCTGATTCTACCAACTAACCAACATTTCTTCATTGGATTTGTTTATTGGAAGTCGCTAGACGGGTTACCCAGACGGGTGGGTGTTATTTCACTGTCTCTGCGGTTAGATAAGGGGGCGGCATTCGCTAGCTTCTACCGTAAGTCCCGTTACACTAACAGCGGCTTTCTTTTAGCTTTTAGTAATCGATGTGCAGCTTAGTTGTGTGAAGAAAACAAAAAGAATTTAAATAGAACTTTACCTGCAAACCAAACTCCGTTTAATGTTCACTTTAAATTGTTTCTCTATAACCCCTGAATGCCGATGACCGAATACACATTGATCAGAAGCATTCAAGGAGAAAATTCAAGCACTGATGTCATTTTCTGCTTTCTCAGTCTGTTTCAGGGCTTTTTTAATAAAAGAGATATTTGCGAAACCTAATACAGGTTGTTCTGTTTTGATTTTTTAGCTGAAAATTTAAGTCGCGGAAAATTTTTGGGAACAGCATCCTGGAACGTGACGACTATAAATTTTGCTCCTCACGTTTCGTTTTCGTAGTACAGAAACACAACAGCAAAATTGCTTTTCTCAAGTGTGGCAGTGTTGTCAAAGGCCTTGACTATTTGCGGCGTCAGGTCAAACTATATATACTCTCGTTTCACTTGAGTAATCGCAGGGTAATCGTCGAATCGCTCGAATGGCAAGTACAACAGCGCTTAAAATTAACTACGAATCCACAGTTCATGTAATTTGAGGATGGCAAAATTCAGAACTAAACTAATAATTGAACAGGTTTCAAAACGAATGAATTTATCTTTGACAGGCACTGAAAGTATAATTAGTCTATTTCTGTCTGGTCTAGTTTTATAAATAGCCTTAAGCCTTGGAGGTAAATTTGACTTTCGGTTTCCTATTCCGGAATTACATTATCCTTTATCCAACTGTTTGAATCGATTAAGGTCAGTCCAACAGCGAATGTCACCACAGGCAGCCCAGACGCGTTGTATGTGGAGTTCATTTAAAAATAGAAAAGGGTGAAAATACATGTAATAGCACGAAATAAATCTTTACTTCACGAAATAAATCTTGTTTACTTCTGCTTATTGTGTCATGTCCTCTTTAATTAATTTCCGGTTAATCTTGCACCGCTCTCTTACGCAATCGCTTATTTAATAGCGTCGCTGCTTCTATAAGCCGTTAAGCCTAAGGTTTGCAGAGATTTATTGCGGACTAACCGGTGATAAAAGAATCGAGATATCTTGAAATAAAGCCTGCCTCCCTTCATCTCAATGCTCCCCTGTTCGTCCTGGCTGGTTTAAATGACATTTTGTGGCTTTTTTCAATCGGAGGTAGCTTCCACAAAATGTCATTTAAACCAGCCAGGACGAACAGGGGAGCATTGAGATGAAGGGAGGCAGGCTTTATTTCAAGATATCTCGATTCTTTTATCACCGGTTAGTCCGTAATAAATCTCTGCAAACCTTAGGTTTAACGGCTTATATAAGCAGCGACGCTATTAAATAAGCGATTGCGAAAGAGAGCGGTGCAAGAGTAACCGGAAATTAATTAAAGAGGACATGACACAATAAGCAGAAGTAAACAACATTTATTTCGTGAAGTAAAGATTTATTTCGTGCTATTACATATATTTTCACCCTTTTCTAGTGTTAAATGAACTCCACATACAACGCGTCTGGGCTGCCTGTGATGTCACGAAGCATATGGGAGATGGCGATGGCAAAAACGGATTGCAAACAGCCACTGAACGAATAACTACCTATATTCTTATAACGTTTAAATAAGAGTTTGTAATTACACCCAAAATAGCCTGCGCATTAAAGTTCAATTAATTTCCAGATTGTTTGTGTTTTGCGACTGTTGTCAACATGATGTATTAAACTTCAACCTGATAATTATTCCACTGCAAGAAACTGGACACTTTTCCCTGGGGAACCCAACATCGTGATTTGAGGAGACATGTTACGTAATAAGAACTTGAAGGGTTTGCCAACCATAGAATTAAAGGTGAAGATATATATACACTCCTAGACCTTGCACAACAGTGGGTTAGGGCTTTTTAGAGAGTTTTCTTTTTCTTTGTTTCCTTTCCCAATGCAGAACATTGTTATTTACAAATGTTTCGCATAAATTCCTTAGTTACAACGATGCATTTTTAGTCATACACATACAATTATTTTTCAGTTTTGGGGGGGTGGGGCGGGAGTGATTTGCGCTCATCTGATGTAGTGACTTCAAAAGGCGCGATCGCTCATAAGCTTAGAACCGTAGCCCCTTGCTGTCGTTTTCCTTCCACAAAACATTTTAAAAACAGGGCTCGAAAATGCTATTGCCGTTACTCTATATCTGTAAGGCTAAGACATGCAATCACCCATGACAAAAACGTCCTGGGTCAAGTTGCATGAAAATTCGGTTTGTATACACATTCTCAAGAAAACAATTTCATTGCCGTTTGACGTCAGTGTTATCGGGGCTGGCATCATTGAATAAAAATAGCACTTGTCCTGAGTGCATGCAAACATTGATTCAAAACTCCCAGTTGCAACAGTTCACTGTCTCCGATCTCCGAAATTGCTGAATTTCTTTGATACACACCACTAATTTTTAGAAACACGAACTAAAACTCTGCATTTTCCAAAGACACTCTTACGAAGACGCAGTGAGGCGTGATGTTTTTGCTGCGGGCGCTCTTTTGTGTTTCTCGATCCCAATTTCAGAAGCCAATTGTTTGGCTGGAGTGCTAATTATAGTAGGCCACGCTACATTTAAATATTTCCTGAAAGTTGTCATATAAAAGCCACTCTGTTGCTGAGATCCAGAGATAGAGTGCCTCGCCCTTGAAGTGAAGAAAGAGTGACAAGTTTTCTTATTGAACCAACAATTTAAGGTGAGGAAAGTTCCAGTAGACAGCAGATAGCTGAGGGTCGGTTGATTGAACTTCGCTGAATGGCCTGTTTCAATAATCTTATTGTTCACTTAAGCTCACTTGTAGCATTTTACCTTTAAACAAAGATGTATTGCAAATGCCATATTAAGCTCTTACTGAAGTTCCAATTTGGAAGCAATCCCAAATTCCGCTAACTAAGTGAACTATTTACCGAAGTACCGAATTAGCCACTGTTAAATAACTTTTGGGTATGGTGTGATATGTTCGAGAGGAAAAACTGCTAAATGTTTTTCTGGGAGCCATTGATAGCTCCTTTACTTCAACTATGATCGATAGTGCACAGTTGATCGAAAGCTCACTTAACTTAGTAACAGCTAAATAAGACTTGAAGAAAAGCGCCGAGAGTCTTCTACGGAAGTAAGCTTCAGGATAACATATTTAAGTTAGTAATTTCATTTGTACGCTAAAGAAAGACACAAGTTGCAGTTAGTTTGATTTTCTATTTTTTTTTTCTACCCACATACAAAGAAAAGAAAAAATACATTCATACGGTAGCGAGGAGGCTTAAAAGAAAACATGGGGCTTATGAATTATAAAGCCTCCTCGATGTAAGAGTACAGAAGTTGTTAGTCAGTGATTAAATTTACATTATCAAGGCGACGGCAACAAACATTTCTAGAAGGTTCTAAAATAAAAGACTAACAAGTTAATTTTTTTCTTAAAAGAAGTGAAGGAAATCGCATCAACTATATCCGAGAGTCCAGAGAGTTTTAAAACTTAGGGCCTTGATAGTACACAGGTGCTGTTGTTAACATGGCATCGTTCTAATTTGTATTCTAATCACGTTTAAAGCTGGCAATTACAACGAAAATAGCCTTTGTACTGCAATTGTTCTTAAGCTGTGTAATTTGATTGTCCATACATGATAAAAACTTAGGCTAATAACTGTACTGAATTGAGAATTTTTTATTTTACTCCTAATCTACAGTCTAAATTTTTCACATGCAACAATAAAATAACGCAACAATCCGAACTCTTTTCTTTGCGCACAGACTACTCGAGATCGTAATTTGGAGAGACATATTACGCAAGAGCAAATAACAAGGGTTTCAAATAAACGAAGGGATAAATTCTTATGCCCTCCCCCCCGGGGGCTAGTCCCTTAAATAAGCTATATAGCTATGTGTGGTGCCAAAGGGTATGGTTTTTGAGCCTTTTTGGTCGTCTGAAATAGGGTATAGATTTTGACCATTTTGGTCTGAAATAGTATGGCTCTTACCAGAAGCTATCTTTTTTAAATTTTCTTCTCCTAAGAACTGATGTTTGATTAACGTTGGGAATGTGAAGCCCTTTTCAAATGTTTTTGCAAACGAAATAGGGTCAGGGTCTGGTCTGAAATAGGGTACCAAATTTTGGGTCAGGCTGAAATAGGGTAGGGAAAATCACATATTTTGGTCTGAAATAGGATAAGGAGTTTCCAGAAGCGGTCTGTATACCCCCGCAAAAATCTACGGGAAGTACTGCCCCCGGCTCTTAGTTTAGTTTGGAGGTTTTTGCATTCTTTGCTTCCTTCCAAAATAGTGCATTTTCTTGAATCGTTTATGTACTCGTGAGAGATATTGAGGCATTTAGGATGAAGTAGATTGTAAATTTGAGTTGTAGAAATAATACACTGGAGTTCCAGGACTTTCGACAGCTATGGCTCCTTGCTGTTGGTTTAATTTCCTCCCACAGAAAATTTTTAAAAGAAGGCTTTAAAATGCTTTTTCCATTGGCCACACGAGATAAGGCCAAGGTATGCAATCGCACTTGACAAAAATTGAAACGTAAACGTACGAGCACGTATTTGCATTTAACCCAGTATTTCAGATAAACAAATTAAAAGCCGACTACATGCTGTGTGGGTTGATATTTTCACTGCTTAAGAAAACAATTTTATTGCCGTTAGACGAAGGCGTTGTCGAGAGTTCATCGATGGATAAAAATAGCACTTTAATATCTGGAGCGCGCAATAGTAGATTGAATTCAAACTTCCAGTGATAAAATTGCTGTCTCGGATTGCCAAAACTGCTGAATTTCTTTGACACGCAATACCACCTCTTTAGAAACACGCACTAAATCTCTGCAATTTTCCAAAGGCACTTTATCAAAAACTCAGTGTGGGCGTGATGTTTTTGCTACGGATTGAACACCTCTTTTGTGTTAGCTCGATCCCCGGAGCTCCACCTCAATTTCCGTTTCCGGAGCCAATGAGCTTCCTTTTCCTGAATCCAAAAATGAAACCTGTTATAAAAAAGCCACTTCGTTGCTTAGATCCAGTGAAAGAGTACCTCGCCTTTGAAGTGACGAAAAGGTGACATTGCTCCCAACTATTTCTGCTGAATTAACTATTTGAGGTAAGGAGTGTTCCAGACGCAGAAAAATGAGGCTTTTGTTCGATTGAGTTGCGCTGAATGACGTGGGTGAATATTGTATCTGTTCTCTATAGCTGTTTTCTGTATTCTATAGCTCACACCTTTAAACAAAGATCTTCCATAAATAATGTCAGTTTTAATTCAAATTTAGAAGAATTCCCAAATTCCTTTTATCAAAATCAAGTTTACTCTTTAGTGCGACCCTGCCTAAACTAGCTGAAGTACCGACGACTGAAATAGCCACTTCGAAACAACTTTCGGATATGGTACGATGTGTGCGAGAGGAAAAATGCTAACAGTTGAACGCTTAAATTTCCGTGAGCCTTTGTTAGCTTTTGTTGGCTCTTTTACTTCGATATCGATTTATAGCAAACTTTTACAGAAAGTCTTTTCAATTCTTGTTTGACTTGAGGATAACATATTTCAGTAAGTATAATTCATTTGTATGGAAATGAAAAACCTGAGTGCGCACGGCTGATATATATTTACTGTTGTTAACATGGTATCATAGTTTTTTATTGCTTGCGTATCGTCCTGCAATGAAGTGTGTCAGATCTAAACGTTTTCTTGTATAAGTTGCTGTTAGCAGGCAAATGAAAATGAAAGGATCTACCCGACGCGTAAGTGATTTTTTACTTGTCCTTGCACGTGTTATTTTAAAACATAGCGAAATTCGCTAGCTCGTTAACAGCTTCTATCTGCAGCTCGAGCTCAAATGACGATATAATAGAAACATCTTTTAGGCCAAGAAGCGAGGTTTTGGTGACGGAAAAAATTCAAAAGTTTCAGTTCATGATTGCAGTTAACCAAGTTGCCAACGGTGACAACAAATTGGAATTTCAAATATCTAAGGACGGTCTTTAAAAAGCCAAGTCTCTTGTATAAAGTGGCGAAAATGAAATTAAAAATATTTTTACCGCAGTAACAATTTCAGGTATTGCTGGTAATTAACGTAACTTGAAATACGTAACACTCAGCGTTATTTGAAAAGCATCGCTCTTGAAATACGGAAAATAGTATCTGGGGGCAATCCATCTCTTCAAAATTACCGTTTGACGTAGTTGTTGTCTTGAGTTCATCATTGAACTTAACCAAAACACGCAATGGTAAATTTTGCGACTAAAAAATTGCTGTCTGCGATGGACAAAATTGCCGAATTTCTTTGACACACGCCATCATTTTTTTTGGACACACCACTAGAGCCCTACAATTTTCTGAAGGCACTTTTACGAAAAAGCGTGGCGTGATATTTTTGCCGAGGGCTGTCTTTTGTGTTAGCTGCGCTGGACCTCAAATCCGTTTCCGGAGCCAATGAGCTTCCATTTCCTTAATTCAATAACTATAAACTCGAGTGCTTCGTGGGCCATGCTATATGCAAATATTACATGAAAGCTGAGCTACTAAAAAGCAACTCTGTTTCTTAGATCCAGCGATAGAGTGCCTCGCCCTTGAAGTGACGAAAAAGGTGACATTTCTACCAATTATTTTTACTCAATTAACAATTTAAGGAAAGGAAAGTTCCAGTAATACCTGATAAGTTAGGCTTTGGTCGATGGAGTTGCGCTGAATCACGAGGGTCAATATTGTAGCTGCTTTCTATATATAGCTCACTTCTAACATTTTTACCGTTAAACAAAGATCTGCGTGAAATGCTATAGGTTTAAATTCAAATTTAAAAGCATTCCCAAATTGCATTATATTTATCAAAATAAATTTTACGCTGGCTTGTGCGACCCGGTCCTGCACTAGCTGAAGTACCGAGCCACTGCTGAATAATTTTCGGATATCAAGCGGTACGATGTGTGCGAGAGGAAACATGCTAAATACTTAATGCTTAATTTTTCAGGGGAGCCACTGTTGGCTCGTTTACTTCGACCATGATTGATAGCGTAAACTTGATCGTAAGCTAACTTAATATCTGCTAAATAAGACTTGTAGAAATTCATTGAGAGTACATTGTCTGAAGTAGAATTCTACAAAGGGGCCTTTTCGGTAGCTTGACTTTAGGGTAACATATTTGGCTGGTAGTTTCATTCGTATGCTAAAGAGCAACCCGAGTTGCACCGGGCTGATATTTGCTGTTGTTAACATGGCATTCTAGTTTTCCATGACTTGCGTATATATGATCCTGCAATGAAATGTTCCAAAATTCTGTTTTTGTGCAGTGGAAAAATTCGGCTTTTCCAGATTTCTCGTATAAGTCGCTGATAGTAGCCAAATGAAAATGAAATGTTCTACCCAACTCGTCAGTGATTTTTTAAGTGTTATTGCACATGTTCTTCTAAAACATAGCGAAATTCGCTGGTTCGTTGACTCTTCAATCTGCAGCTTGAGCTCAAGTGACGATATAATAGAAACATCTTTTCGCCGCAGAAGCGAGGCTTCGGTGGAGGAAAATTTCATCAGTTTCAGTTCATGACTGCAGATAACCAAATTGCCAACGACGACAACAAATTAAAATCTCAAATATCTAAAGACAGTCCTTAAAAAGCCAGCCCTCTATGAAGCCACTAATGCACGAAGATATGTGGCAAAAAGGCAACTGAAAATACCTTTGCCGCAGGAACAATTTCAGGTACTGCTGGTACTGAGATAACTTCCAATACGTAACATTTAGCGTTATTTGAAAAGCACCAACCATTGCGATAGAACATGGCATACACGGATACAACAAAGAAATGCCGTGTGAACGTTTCTCCACAGTAAATATTACTATTATATTAAATTCGACTGCAATCAAGGGCGCTTACTGAATCGCAACAGTCTTTAAACATGCTTGAGATTTCCTTGTGTCTCATTTTTTATGCTTTGAATTTCTTATTTTTTTTTATGAGGACAACACTAAAACTCTGTAGTTTTCCGTGCAAGTAGTAGACAGTAGTAGTAGCAGCAGCAGCAGCAGCAGTAGTAGAAGTAGTAGTAGCAGTAGTAGCAGTAGTAGAAGTAGTAGTAGAAGTAGTAGTAGAAGTAGTAGAAGTAGTAGTAGTAGTAGTAGTAGTAGTAGTAGTAGCAGTAGTAGAAGTAGTAGAAGTAGTAGTAGAAGTAGCAGTAGCAGTAGTAGTAGTAGTAGCAGTAGTAGTAGCAGCAGTAGTAGCAGCAGTAGTAGCAGCAGTAGTAGCAGCAGTAGTAGCAGCAGTAGTAGCAGCAGTAGTAGTAGTAGTAGTAGTAGTAGTAGCAGCAGTAGCAGTAGTAAATTGCTTTATTTGCATGACCGCAAGATTTTACAGTATTGCAAAAGCATATTTATATTAATTAATAACAAAACAAGACTAATAGTACTCTAATATTATGCTAATGAACTTAAGTTACATCACTTTCACTTGATAATAACAATGTATCACATATATTCATACACAAGAAAATAAACTTCATTACTAGCTTATTCACATGATAGTCGTTAGAGTTCATGAGAAGTTTTATGCTTTCTGAGGTTGATTTCCTTTCAATGTCAGGTATTATTTCATTGATTCGATTGAAGAATGTCTGCCTCTGCAGAGAGTATTTACTACATTGCAACAAGAAATGAGTTTCATTTTCTACTTGATTTGATTTACACAGTGGGCATAACCTAGTTTCTCTGGGCATATGATCGATATGATCGGTTTGATATCGACCTAGTTCAATCATAAGTTTGTGATTACTTACTCTAAACTTCACTAAATTTCGTCTTTCATTACAGTCAACGAGCTTCACGCATGAACGGTCATTTAATGAAGATTGCATTCTTCCCGTGCGCATTCCTTTCTTTGATTGGATAAACGTATTCTTGTAGATAGATTGAAAGATAACGATTTTTTCGATGAACGAAATCGATTCTTCAAAAGGTCACACGTAACATCAGAAATCGTCTACATGGCGCACTCGGAAGAAGTGCTAATCAATTACTTCAGGGATGTCATCCGTTATCAAGGATCTTAAAGGCAGAGTTTCACGGTTCAGTGCATGTGCGAGCGGTGACTTAAGCGCTGTCAAGATAATTGTTTTAGACCAATTAGAAGCGCGTTCACAACTCTGGCGTGGCGGGATACGGCGGTAAATTGTTATAACTTGTTGTCGATGGTATATGAAATGACAGGCCCAGCATGACTGCCGCTAGTTGTTGAAGTTATTCCAGCTTTCAAAATAGAGCTTGCTCACGTACAATCGTAACAGCTTTGTCCCTTTGATCAAGATGATTTGAAGGCGACACAGCGAAATTGTACCGGTAAATTGCGTGGTTAACCTATTGATCCGGGAGAAACCTCAAGCTGTGATACTGTTTGGATTGTTTGATGTTCTTAGAGCCGTTTGAAATCTTTGTGCCTCTGTGTGTGCTAGTTCTTTGGCAACTAGTTAGGTTTTTGGGCTCAGTTTAATTGCAAGTTTAATTTATGAAAGGATCCACAAGTTTCTTAATACATAATTTGATGTTTTCTTGCGGTTATCTGCAAGACATGTATCTTTCTTTATCACGAATGTCAGATCCAAATTAATTATTCTGAGACTCAGTTGCCATCTCTTTTGATCATAAAGAAGCTACAGCTTCTGGCGCTGTCGTTTTAACTCCACTTTCGTGGTTGTGGTTAAAATAGAAATAGAATTCTTGCACATTGCACCTCTGTTGTCTTACGGCGAACTACTAGCATCCAACTGATAGATCTCCAGCAGCAATTCGGACAAAGGTTATTGTTTGACCTTCTTGTGATGGTCTGTTTGTAGTTCTTAACGATTTTCCATTTGTTAATTCCGCAACAGTTAAAATGCTGGTTCTTAAGACTCAAGGATTCTTCAATCTCGTGAATGTAGTTTGTTCTGCCGTCCCGTCGTCAGTCTACCACGACGTCTCTTCTGACCATCCATTGACTAAAATGCCGATTTCGGCTGCTAAATCACTTTCAACATTATAAAAATCGAACTAATATTTACAACAGGAAATAAAGACTACAAGAAGTGGAAAGCGAAGAGCGGATGTGCAAAATTAGGGCGCGATTTCATCGGATTTTTCCACCATAAGCTTAGTTCGAATTTAGTGTCGACCCGTACAATTTATTTTTGAGCTGTTCCGCTCGCGCATGCGCTTCTCCGTGAACAGCGGACTTTAACCTCCACAAGAAGACAAGAAAATGGTTGAGTCGTCGCGTGGACTGAATAGTGCCGGACGATTTTGTGAACAGCTCCTTTTGGCACTCTCGTGTTCCGTGGAATATCTGACAACCCCAATCCTGCATTTAAAAGGTTAACGATTTCGTTCCTTGCATTAAAAGGCAAAGGTTTACTCGTTCCTCGCATTAGAAGGCAAACATTTACTCGTTCGTTGCATTAGAAGGCAAAGGTTTACCAGGATCCTAAAAGCTCCCAAGCGAATTTCTTGCCATTTGTAGTTAGGAAACCTAAACTTTCATGTTCCGATCATGTGCAAACCTATGTAGACAGCAACAAACCGCGGCGAAAACCGTTACAGGTTTAAAATTGTAGCGGCTGTTGTTTATATTTTCTGCGGGTTCCCGACTTAAGCCACGAAACCTCCAGCCAAAGAATAAGTTGCCTTGTTAAAATTGGAGACTCCTTTGGATTTTCTTTCTAAGGATTTTCTCTTTACGGGTTATTTTTGTCGGCTTTATGTTCTCGCCATGTTTTGCGCTGGCTTGAAAACAATAAAAACATCACGCGCGACATACCGGAAATTGAGCTAAGAAAACTAACTTTTCAGTTCTGTTCGGAAAGTTTGAATTATTATTACGATGTAACAAAAAAAATTCGAATAACTAAAATAGTGTTTCGAATATAGAGTCCAAGTTTCAAAGAATCGCTAAATTTTTTGAAGAATGAAATCGAAGAATGAACTAATCAATGAATATTTGAAGTTGAGCGTTCATGCGTGAACCGCGTTGACTGTAAAGTTTCTTAGCTGGTTTAAATAATCAGATGTAACGTATTCATCTTTAAAAACTTTATAAAATTCTAATTTCTTTGAATGTTCAAGGCTGTGTCGCCAGGAGGATATATATTTCTCTTTCATATTAGTTGTGTATCGCCTATCGCCTAGTAGTAGTAGTAGTAGTAGTAGTAGTAGTAGTAGTAGTAGTAGTACATTTTTTTTTATAAGAACGCGTAAAATTTGGCTGAGCCTGAGGATGTTCTTATTTTTGCCCATACATTTTCTTAAATTTTAGGGGCAAATCTCAGCCTCGACGTTCTTATAAAAATGGTTCTTATAAAGAAAAGAGTGTAGTAAGTGTCTGGGTATTTAGCTTTTGAAAAACTCATTGGGGACACTAATAAAGTACCGAGAAAGAATGAAAAAAAGGAAAAATAAAAATATTTACATATGTAAATAGATAAAAGATAAGATACAATAAAATGGGAAAGTAAAATATTTTTCTGTAGAAGAAAGGACTAGTGTATGTCAACTAATTCATAGGTACTCTACAACTAATTTGAAACTGATCTTGTAATAAATAGAAGTTACATCGTATAGTTACTAAGCGGTCTAGAATTGTTCTAAGAAAGTGGCAAAAGCGTAGATTGGAAAATTTAAGAACATATGTCACAATTCTTACACTCGTCTTTTAGAAGTATCAAGTCTTTCTTGTTGGTGCTTTGTTTGAAACTATTCAGGCTCGATCTCTCACGGTCGGCAGGGCTTAACTTTCCCTAGAGAAGGGGTCCAAGAAAACCCCGGGAGAAAATGCAGTGAGTGTTTACCGTAACGTATTGCTCTAAACGAGGGATGTTGAAGCCAGCATTTCTGAGGTTGTATCCTTTAGGAATTGTGTGAAATAGTTCTGATATGTAGTGCGGTACCAGGTCGTTTTTAACTTTAAACATCAAAGTAGCTATCTTTTGCAATCTTCTGTGGTGCAGAGAAGGGAGGTAGGCTCTTTTTCAGAGATCACTATGGGATTCAGTCTTTAATTTAAAAACTGCTCTTAATTGCACGTTCTTGAATTCTTTCATATTTGCGCTTGTCGAGGATTGCAAAAGTGCCATACAATGTCACAGTACGTCAGATGAGGTAGAATAGCGGATTAATAAAGTTGCAACTTAGCGGAGCAGGGTATGAGATTACGTAACCTCAGTAACACTCCTTCATTTTGACTGGCTCTTTTGCTGATGTCTTTTATATGTTCACTGTATGTCAACTTATCATCGATGGTCTCTCCGAGAATTGTGAAATTGTCCGAGGATTTCACCACTTGATTGTCAATTTGAAGCGATAATTCATTTGCAGGCTCCTTTTTAGAGGACTTCGGACCGATGGCGATAGTCTGTTATTTGGTGGGGTTGGTCTTTAGGCGATTCACTTTATACCACTGCATGACCTTCTCTGTTCCACTCTTTAGTTCTTGAGCAGCTTTCTTAATCGAGTCTCTGGTTATATATAAATTATATTTGGTGGTCATCTGCATACATGAAAAGATTATCTGATTCTGCATATGATAGGAGATCGTTCTGAACCCTGTGGGCATCCCCTTGTTTGTTCTTTCCACTCACTTTGCAGGTCTTTTAGCTTTACTCGGCTTTTTCTAAGCTCGAAAAAACATCGCATAAGATTTAAGGATGTGTCCGAAAAGCCGTATGCCTTGAGCTTCTGAATCATCAAGGCAGGGTGCTGCGAGACAAACGCTTTGCCTATATCGGTGGATAATACAGTCACACACTCCTTCCTATCAGCAGCTATTTTCCCGTCCTCAATTAACCTAATTAGCAAGGCACTTTTGGGAAAACATGGCGTGATAGTTTGTGGGCTGGACAAACTCTTTTGTTATTTCTACCTCAATTTTCCTTCTCCAAAGCCATAAAGCTTTCGCTTTTTTTGTTTATGTCGCCATCTATAGCTATATCAAGTGTTATTATTCAACAAATTGTCACTATGCCCATATATGGTAAGGAAGCCCTCAATATCTGTCATCCTACATGACAGATATCCTGCGATATACGTAAATGACCATATTTGGAAGTGCACTGCGGATTTTCTTTCATTGCTTGTTTGGCGGCCATTTTGAAAAGCGAGGCAGTTTTAGCAGTGTTCTCCGTAAATTTTAACTCTCTGGAAGAAACTTTCCACGATTAAATGCTCTCAAAAAGTCAACAAGTATTTGCTTCAGCTCACTTGGAATTTTCATAGTGAGAACTCAACCAAGAAAATGCTATTGCGAACGAAGCAGCACACTTGCTCACGGAAAGTTGTAAAGACTAAAGTTGAAAAGATTTTCATTCACAGAAAGAGGACTTATTCTCGGTAAGGTAGCAATATTGTGTTTTCCTTTGTCTTGTCATTTCCAAACATGAGTTTGTAAATAAGTCTTTTTAAGTGAACGGTAGTAAACTTCGATTTCTTGAAGTTCTGTTTTGATTTTTATTAAGCTTATGTGTTGCTAGCTTTTAGCGTTTTTATCATAGAGCTGTGGTTTTTCTCGTTCTGAAAATGGTAGGCGATGGGAATTTGTTGAATAATAAAACAATTATCCTGCTCAATCTTGCGGAATATCCCCTGATTTTAGCCAACTCGGCCTACGGCCTCGTCGGCTAAGTATCAGGTGATATTCCGCGCGATTTCGCAGGATAATTGTTAATTAAGTGCAGATGCTCATGCGTGCTCATACCAATACAACATAAAAACAGTCAGGCCCCGGTTCCTGGAAAGCCGATTAGCGCTAATCGAGGGTTAAATCTCGCTAATCCAGGATTAAAATTTATCCTTCGGTTAGATTCTGTTCCTGAAAGCACGATTAACACTAACCCAGGGATAAACGAGGGGTTAAATTTAATCCACCTAGCGAGGTCGATTAACTCACTAATCGGGGGGAAAACTTGATCAAAACAAACAAAGTGGCGGACTTAAATTTTGCGATATTGTTAGTTCAGTTGAGTAAGGAAAAACAAAGAAGGCAATTTATACTAGATAAATTGCTCTTAGCAACTTAAATAACAAATAATTTTGTTGTCTGCACAAATTCAAGCGGTAATCGACTGAGTTTTGGGCGCAAAGACCTGCGGCGAAATGTGATGGCAAGAAGGACCACAAACACGCAAATCGTGTAGTCGAGTTTTCGATTTTAGTTTACATTTTAAAACACTATTAGACAATTCCGTCAATAGCTCTAAAAAATTCTATTAAAAGGTAATTCTGGAAATGTGGCTGCAGTAAATAGGATGTTTGCAAAGCAAAATTTATGAACTGATCTAACTGAAAGCCATGAATTTCGAAGCCAACTTTCATCGCAAGCGATAGCGCGAATAATCATCAACTTTTTACGGACCAATTCGCCGGTTTTGGGTTTCTACAGAAGAATTATTGAATGAAATAAAATATTCATGGCAATTTTGCAAAAGCAGGAGATGTTTTATTGAAATAACGTAAATATAAGACGAAAATGTTCACGATTAATTAAAGTGAAGTTGTTGTCGTTCTCAAACAATGCAGACACTAAAACAGAGGTTTTTCACTGATTTAAAACAAAAACAAAATGTCAAATTTCTGTAACAGGCGAACGTAACAAAACAGATAGGCTACAAATATCAAAGACAATTATTCGGCACAAATCAGTACTTTACTGTTAGCATTTTTCCGAAAGGCAAGTCTTGCTTTGCTTAAGCTCAAAATAGTTTCGAAGATTCAAAGAATCAAGAGGTGGTGAACTCACCGATTTTCAGATATAGCCCACATTTCACCTTGAATCAGCATAACTTTGCAGTGAACCGTGATTTCCACTTTGTTTTTCTTTGAGAAAAGGTTTGAAGTTTTGTTTTTTCACAACCAGAAAAAGGGCAAATCGTACCGCGGTCAACTATCGACAATAGGCTACAACAGGTATCGATCGGTAAAACGAGTATCGGAATCGAAATTTTTCTCCCGCTCTGTCGTTTTCCCGCGCTTTTATATGCTGGTAACTTGTTTATCCGGTTTGATAGCGGAGCCAGCGCGCTAGCGCGTCAGCGGAGCTCCATTGCTAAGGAAATTTGGTAATCTATCAAGCCAAAAAATTTTGGTAGTGACGTAGTAGTCACGTGACCGTCCGTCCGTACATCCGTCCGTACGTCCGTCCGTCCGTCCGCGCCACAGGGCTACCAATGCACTTCCTACACTGGATAGAATCCTGTGCTGAATCCCGTGTGTTTTCGGCGCGAAATCGCATGTTGACCCGCGTTGTAGCAAAACAAGCAAAGACAACAAAAGTAAAAAACAAATTTGTTAGTGGAAAAAAAAAGTTCAAAAGAACACTCAGTTGTCTTTTTGGTGGAAGGGGAAAAGTTCGATCTAGGCGAAAGAAATTCGGCGATAAAGTTCAGGCAAAAAGTTCAAATTTGCCTCGTCGGTTCTGTTCAAACTCGGTCGGCACACCGATTGAGTTCGCAGCTTTTCGCAGCGGTTTCGACGCCAAATATAGCAGAGCTAGTGCTTTTTGGTTTTTTCTGTCCACGACCATGGTTTTTACGGCGTTTCGAACACATTTTGCCAGGAAAAACACCAGCATTTTCATGCTGATAGGCAGCTTGTCACGAAAAAAGAAATAAGTATTAAAATTAACTACGAAAACAATGTTAAACGCCCATGGCCTAGTGGACTAGTTACCGGCATCTCACGCCGATGAGCCGGGTTCGACACTCAGCGGGAGCAAGAATTTTTTTCTTTTTTTTTTCTTTGTTTTTTTTTTAATAAAACGACTTGGATGAGAGTATTTTCACAAATTGATAACTGCCAGCAAAAACAAAACAAAAAAACAAAACAAAAAACAAAAGCAAAAAACAGACAAAACAAAAAGGGGGGCTCCGCTTTTAGGCTTGGCTAAATCTATATATTATGAGATTAACCGAGGGATAGTTAAACGAGGAATAACTCTGCTTTCAGGAACGCCTTTTTATCCCTGGATCAGTTATTCTAGAGATAAGGAATTTAATCGTGGATTAACTGCTAATCGAAGGATGGTTTAACCGGCTTTCCAGGAACCGGGGCCAGATCAACTCGATAAAGACTTAGACTACATAACGGGAGAAAGATGCGTAGCCGATGTAAAAAGTAAACTAAATACTGCTCTTTAGGGACAAAATGAAAACCGGGAGAGACAGTGATTTTAGATGCACTATACCCTTTACGTTTAATTGTCATATCAAACACTCCTGGAGTCTGGGGAATATTCTCACTCCTCCTCCCCGGTCCCAGAAGACCAGAAAATGGTATCTGGGGGCAATCCATCTTTTCTCGCTGCCAGAAAGTAACCTCTCACTTCTTTTGCTTCAGACACGTCAAGTTGAACGACTGCGTCATGGGGGATAAACAAGAATTAAAACGTAAAGTTAAGCGCATGCACGACGAAATAAGTGAAGAGAAAGAAAAGCGAAAAGTCCTCAAGGAAATGGAGCTGTTTGTTTTGGACAATTCCCTTCGAGAGAGCACGGTGGGGCAGCTGCGAGGTCACACCATCGAGAACAAGTGGAAAATCTATGAACAGGTAAAAGTTTTATTTTATTTTGAGACCAGAATTGCCTTAAATATTTTTAAAGATGTTTACAATAGCGCGACATTACCAAATGGACAGAGCAGCTTCAGTTTAGGACACCTCTCAAACCGTCCAAGCACTTCCAAACGTTTGTACAGCAAATCAAAATGCCAAAAACGCTGGGATCACTGACTTCTTACTGTGGATTTGAATATAAACTTTTTCTCTAGATTTGCTATTACCACATTCTTATTTGAGAGTGCTTCCTTAAAAGGCCTTCAATTGTATAACATCACAACAATTTATAATATATAGATTTAGCCAAGCCTAAAAGCGGAGCCCCCCTTTTTGTTTTGTCTGTTTTTTGCTTTTGTTTTTTGTTTTGTTTTTTTGTTTTGTTTTTGCTGGCAGTTATCAATTTGTGAAAATACTCTCATCCAAGTCGTTTTATTAAAAAAAAAACAAAGAAAAAAAAAAGAAAAAAATTCTTGCTCCCGCTGAGTGTCGAACCCGGCTCATCGGCGTGAGATGCCGGTAACTAGTCCACTAGGCCATGGGCGTTTAACATTGTTTTCGTAGTTAATTTTAATACTTATTTCTTTTTTCGTGACAAGCTGCCTATCAGCATGAAAATGCTGGTGTTTTTCCTGGCAAAATGTGTTCGAAACGCCGTAAAAACCATGGTCGTGGACAGAAAAAACCAAAAAGCACTAGCTCTGCTATATTTGGCGTCGAAACCGCTGCGAAAAGCTGCGAACTCAATCGGTGTGCCGACCGAGTTTGAACAGAACCGACGAGGCAAATTTGAACTTTTTGCCTGAACTTTATCGCCGAATTTCTTTCGCCTAGATCGAACTTTTCCCCTTCCACCAAAAAGACAACTGAGTGTTCTTTTGAACTTTTTTTTTCCACTAACAAATTTGTTTTTTACTTTTGTTGTCTTTGCTTGTTTTGCTACAACGCGGGTCAACATGCGATTTCGCGCCGAAAACACACGGGATTCAGCACAGGATTCTATCCAGTGTAGGAAGTGCATTGGTAGCCCTGTGGCGCGGACGGACGGACGTACGGACGGATGTACGGACGG
Source organism: Siderastrea radians (assembly GCA_964017195.1). Taxonomy (NCBI): domain Eukaryota; kingdom Metazoa; phylum Cnidaria; class Anthozoa; order Scleractinia; family Rhizangiidae; genus Siderastrea; species Siderastrea radians. The sequence continues at coordinate 58,744,006 of OZ024888.1, read as the reverse complement.
ACGGTCACGTGACTACTACGTCACTACCAAAATTTTTTGGCTTGATAGATTACCAAATTTCCTTAGCAATGGAGCTCCGCTGACGCGCTAGCGCGCTGGCTCCGCTACTATTAATTTGAAACAATTGTCAGGGTGTCAATGTGGTGAAATTATTTTAAAGGATCAAGTTACAATGTTTCGGACCAAATGTATAGAAACCAGCAGAACAGTTATCAGACAATAACGGAAAAGTGTAACAAGAACACAGAATTATCTCTCTAAGAATCAATTTGTTTATCTTTGGAATCATTGTTTAACAGAGTTTAACAGCCACCAATTTCCCCAGTCTGAAAAATAATACATGTTGTGAGGAAATAGAATTAACGTAAGAAACGTAGAGTCCGCCTTGGTGATGTTTGAACTCGTTTCAGGTTTTTGGTAAAAGATTATTCAGGGATATTTTTAAAACGCCGTCTCCTGTGCAGTCAAATGTGTGTGCTCAATGTCATCATCTCTTCATCTATCAATGGCTAACAACATTTCGTTCGGTCTTAATGCAGATAAAAAAGGTTGGCTTCAAGAACATCATTGTCGCTTCCTTCTCCCACATGACTCGCTTGGGTGATACCTTCATTCGTCAACTGCACGAGAAAGGTGAGGACTTCACCAACCTATGGGCTTTCTCTGAGTTCCTGGAATCTGTCGACCCAAAGACTAAGATACCAGATACCAAGACCGTTCCAATTGGCTTGCGAAAAATGAAAGATCTCGGAATAAAGAACGCCATCATCGAGTTAGACCTGGTCTGGGCAGGAATCGACTACAGGCACTTCAAGGTCGCAGCTATCAAACGACTCCTCTACGACAGGATGGCATGGTGCCGTGAAAACCTCTCGAAAGACTGCAAGATACTCTTCAACCTGCGCGACCTTCCAGATGGTATGGTGAAGAAGCCTAGGCGTATCTTGAAGATCGTGAATTACCTTTCCTCCCTGCCCCCAGAAGAACGTCCATTTGGTCTGGTGTTTGAAGAGTCTGGGAAGTATCTTCCAGAGGAACTCGGTGCATGGACAGCAGCCGTTCGCAGAGAGATGGACGATTGTGGGTTCAAGGAAGGCCACTTGCTTGTCCACGTTCACGAGCAGTGGGGAATGGCAGACAGCACCCAGTTAGAGTGCCTTGCCCATGGTGCGAATGGTATCTGGGCCAGTCTGATTATAGAAGGAGCCTCCATGGGTCACTCTTGCTCCAGCGTCATGCTGATGAACCTGGTCCGCCTTGGAAACAAGAAGGTGCTTGAACAGTACGACTGTACAAAACTGCGTGAAGTACCACAGGAGATCACCAGGATCACCACTGGGGTGGAGCCTTATGACAGACAAGTTGTGTATGGCGAAAGAGCCCTGGACATGGTCTTCGGGATGCCAAACTTCACCCCAAGCAAGAAAGAGTTTAGCATGGCGGCGTTCTTTGGTGAAAAGCCGATCATGCGAATGACAACTCTGGCTTCCCCTGAGATGATTGCAACCAGGCTGAAGAATGTTTTTGGCGACGATCCTCAGTTCACAGCTGAAAGAGGCAAGAGAATGCTGGCAGTGATGTTGGAAGATCTACACAAGAACAGGAAAGAGGAATACATGAGTCCAGTAGGTCTTGCCCTCTTGTTTGATCGGTCCGGTGGCAGCCTTACTGACAAGATGAGCGAGGTCATCGCTCAGGACGAGCCAAAGAAGGTCCACGCCCAAGAGCTGATCGCGGAGATTCGTAAGATGTGGGATGAGTGGGACCTGAGAGAAGATGGAAAGAGAGACGACAAGCTGGAGTTTGATGCTTTCTACAATGGCTTCATGGGCCCTTACTTTGGCTGCTACAGATGCGACGAGACAAAGAAAGCCTTGAAAGCGATCGACATGGATGAAGACGGCACAGTGGATTGGGAGGAGTTTGCCTTGTACCTGAAGTGGGCCATTCGCCAGTATCCTCAGACCAAGACGGCTGAAGAGCTGCTGTCAATTGCTTTCCGCAAAGGCGTCATCCCGGCCATGCAAGACGAGGTCCTCAAGCAGGAATGAGGCGGCGATTTGCCAAAAAGAGTGTTCGAGAGACTATAACCAACTTTCCTACACAAGTATACTACTTGCTGAATTCATAAAATACTTCTTTGTCGAGTTAGATTTTTTTTCTGCCACATATGGCAATTTTTAGTCCTTTTTTGAGCTTATTCAAAACTGTCAGTACAAACCTGTAATGAATGTAGTGGAATTGAGTTGTGTGTATTACACTGGTTTGAGACGTCGATTAAAGAATTTAAAAGTCTGAGAAATCTTATTGCTAATGTCTGTTTCAAGCATTTCCCACTTAACTTTTCTGCAAACCTTTACCAAAGATTTTTGAAAAACCTTTTTACAAGGCCTTAAAAAGTGCTGAAAATAATTAAAAGAAACCGAACGTTTTCGACATAATTATTTCGAAAAGTTCGGTTTCATTTAGAATATTTTTAGTAGTTTCTAAAGCAAGAATGTTCGGTATTGGGTTGTATCGGTGGTGAACGGTTAGGGCAATGTTAACAAACTGACGAAAAACGCTCGTCAAAACTGTGTTTACGGCTAACAAAGTTGAAACAAACTGCACTGCACACGAAATTAAAAATTTGAAAATGCCACATACATAACGCGTGTGTCATGCTACTGCCTTACTTACAGGAATGTGAACAAAACATTTTCATTTCATATACTGGCAATAAAAATGAAAAGGTGAAGCAACTGTTCTTGTCTGAATTCACCGTTTTAGCCCCAACATCATTATACAAATTTCCTTACTGGGTTCCACACATGTTTGGGCGAACTTGTTAAAACATCAAGACAATTCATCTTTGGTGATCATTTGCTTAATTCTCATGGTCTGTATGTGTTGCAATGCTCTGATTTGATGAGGAAATTTGATGCTGATCACTAAAAAAAGGGCAGCGAAATTTTAACTTCCATCACTAGTAACCATCTTTTTCAACCTTTTGCTCATTTCTGGATATTTTCCTGACAATTGGTCAGAAGGGCTAATTTGCGCAATGTATACATCTGGCGACAAATCAGACCCTTTCGATTATCCCGGAAATGTATTTCCAGTTGTTAACGATAATTAGTTTGCTTCATCGTAAATTCGAGATTACATAAGTTCGTAAGAGAACAGAATTTTATATATACCACACAAATTGTTTCTCTCAGGATTCCGAACGACTGATCAGATTTGGACTGATCGGTTAGTATGTACTACAGCAGCCGAAGGGAGGATCATTTTGTTGTTTCATAGACCTAATGAAAGCGTCTGATTCGGTATGGCATCCTGGACTCATCAAGAAACCACTACATTTCAGAATAACATGTTCTTTCTTTAACATTCTCGAATTCTAAATGTGGTGTTAAATTTTTGTTAGAAAAGAATTCGTTATTTTGACTATTGTAGAGGCATAAGACAGTGATCTGTCCTTTTCCTTCTCTTTGTGAACTTGGAACTGAGAGAAACTCAAACCTCTTAGATATTGTAAAGCCTATGACCCAATTATCTTCCCAAATGGTTCGCCACTGAGTTGTTCATTCTTTCCAGCTGATGTAGTTCTACTTCAGCACGAAGCTGCTGGCCTCCAACTCCCATTACCACACCTACATAGGAATCGCCTTGTCTGATAGTGGTGGGTTCTCAAATTCCCAAAACGAATATTGATAGAACTAGAAATATTTGACTCGCAGAACCTCACAAAGCTCGGAGAAGGGTGTACCTTAAACTAAGCAATGGGGGTGGGGGAGAGATCGTATTTCTGGTTGAACTGAAAATCTGAAAGGAAAGCAAGGTGCTTTGAGGGAGGAGGGGTTGGCGTCAATGGTCCCTAAATTGTGAGTTTCGACATTCTCGTTCCCAATCGCTTGTATTTAAATTGTATTCGATCGACCGTCGTCCTCTTTAATCTTTAATCTTCTTTAATCAAGGTAATTGCCACTAGCGTTACAAGTAATGCTAATCAGGCAATGGAGCGGCCAGCGGTCGCTCAATTACATGGTATCAGAATAAATGAAAAACAACAATGTAAATTAAATTATTGTATTAAATTAGATTAGTAGACACTCTTCTGATGAATTCTGTTTACGATGAAGAACTAACAACGTCAGCTGACAACGTGTTCCATACGGGGATTGATCTTACATAAAAAGAGTGTTTGTAATCGTCAACTGAAGAGGATGGGAGCCTGATCTTAAAGTCGTGACTGGCCCTTGTACGGCCATACGCAGGCACGGAGATGAGGTCATAGGGAAAGGAGATGTTGACTTGACCTCTACATATTTTGTAAAACATGTCGAGATCGCATATCCTGCGCCTTGACTGCAGTGAAGGCCAGTTCAAATCAGTAAGCATTGATGAAAAGCTACTATAGAGGGATAGGCATTAATTATGTTCGGTCACGTCATATTCAGCTCTCTCTTTTTGGTGCTTTCACTACCATCAAACCGCTTGTACCTCTCTGACATCTGCAGGGGAACAGATCTAAACAGCTCATGTACCTCAAGGAGTGATAATTTGGTTGAGAACGCTACAAGAACTTCAGTTGTCACAGATTTAAAGTTTAGTTTCGGGTCGACTCAGCGAAACACGTTGTCCACCTCTCATTTCCATCACAAGGCCTTGGATTCGAGCACTAACGAACTATTGTTCTGTTGGAATAAACACAAATGGCATGCCAAGTTGTTCTGGATGACTTCACCTATTTGCCGTCTGGTATGCCTAGCCGAGCGCTCCAAGATCCGACGTGCTAAGCGCCCGTGTATATATTACGCGAACACTTCTGCCTCGCTCCATTGCCCGCTCCACGGGTATTTGGTTTTCAAGTTAAACCCGGGCCCTGCTAACAATGGCGGTCTTTCCGACTCACATTCCAATCGTCGTCGGGGCAAAAACTCTCGCACCTGTGCTCCTATCTGTGGCGTTTGTGAAAAAGCCGTGAAACGCAATCAGAAACATTTCATCTGTACAATTTGCAAGGACTTGACTCATGCGCGTTTTGCGCAGATTTCCACCGCCCGAATGAAAACAATCAGCGCGAACTTTCCCTGCTCGTGGAGCTGTTCAAAATGCATGCTGTCCGTGTTGCCTTTCTTTGGTCAGCGGTCGCTCGATATGTCTGATACAAAGATTGACGAGATACCTGTGGAAGAGGACCAACACCTGCGGGCACTAGAAGAGAGAAGTCACCAGCTTAAAATCCTGCACATTAATACACAGAGCATGACCTCGACCTTCAGCAGCCTACTTCTCACGATCGAGCGGTATTCACTGGACGTTATTACTATGAGCGAAACGTGGCTCAAACAAAATGAGCTTTTGTTGCAACACGTGACAATCCCGGGATATGTGCAAGCATTCAATCATAGGGATAAAATAAAGGGTGGTGGTGTCGGAGTTTACATCAAGGAATCAATAGAATTTAAAAGACGTACTGATATCGAGAAGCGATATCCCTCCGTGGAGCATCTGTGGATCGAAATTAAAGGCCGAAACAAGTACAGTAGCCTACTGCTTGGCTCAGTGTATAGATCAGAAGCAGCGATGGCTTGTTCCGACTGGTTGGAACTCTTCGAGTCTCTCTTGTCGGACTTATCTGTTGCGTGGGACGGCATGCTGGCAGTGACCGGTGACATCAACCTAGACCTCTTCTGCCCAACCAAGCCACGAGTGCGCAAATACCTGGACATACTGGACAGTTTAAAACTCACCCAGCACGTAACCAAGGCAACGCGCACCACACTCCATTCAGAGACGCTTATTGATCATATCATTACCAATATGCCGCAGCGTGTGACTCACACTGATGTGATACCCTGTCCGCACATTAGCGATCATGACGCACCCTACATCTGTCTTAATGTGCGCGTCACCCGGTTCATGCCCCGATATAAGTACATTCGGGACGAGCGCAATCTCGATCTTGATGCCTTCAAACAAGAGTTTGAGCAGCTTCCATTAAGCCTGGTGTACTCAACTAACGACCCGGAAATGCAGTTAGACTTACTAAACATACTCATGCGAGAGTGCATCGATCGTCACGCCCCCCTCCGACGCACCAAGGTGACACGCCCTCCCGCGCCTTGGATGAAAGACCTAGATATCCAAAAGCTTCAACGTGAATGCAACACCCTTCAAAATAAAGCGCGCATAGACAAAAGCGACACAATTTGGTGCTCCTACAGGGACAAACGCAATGAGCTAAAATCCAACATTAGGAAAACAAGACGCGATTTCTACAATAGGGCATTATCCTCTAACAAACCCAAAGAGGTGTGGAAGGTGATTCATAGAATTCTTCACCCAAATCCTCAGCCGTTGCGATTCCAGCCTGACGAGCTGAATGCGCACTTCGCCTCAACCGCCCAGCGGGTGACCGGCGCATCTGCGGCATCAGAAGAAAGTATTAAATGTTTGATTGACTCCCTTCCAGTGGACAGACCTGAGGCCTTTGTTCTTGGTCCTGTAACATGTGGCCAGGTACTCCTCCAACTGAAAAAGCTGAGATCCGACTGTTCCTGCGGCCCTGATGGCATACCTGTCAAGTTTCTGAAGATTGTGGCGGATCACCTTGCCCCTCCTCTCACTCACATTCTCAACAATTTCATCTCGAGGGGAATGTTTCCGTCTGCTTGGAAGGTGGCCCGCATAAGTGCCATACCAAAGTGCGCTACGCCCAAGGACAACAACGATCTACGTCCAATATCTATCTTGCCAGTTCTATCAAAGATATATGAGCGCCTAGTGCTAGGCCAGATGGAACAATTTGTATCCTGTGGTCCTACTCGAGTACTAAAGGACACTGTGTGCGCCTACCGCAAAGGGCATAGCACCACCATCACCCTTCTTGCCATGAAGGACGATATAGTATGTGCCCAGAAGCGCGGTGAGGTCACGATGGCGGTACTCGCGGATTTCTCAAAGGCGTTCGACACGGTTGCTTTTGAAACCGTGTTAAAGAAACTACACGTTCTCGGCTTCTCAAAGTCGTTTTTGATTTGGATTGTAAGCTATCTGACGGGTCGCAGGCAATTTGTTCAAGTAGACGATAAAGCCTCTAGCCTGGTCGATGTGACGTTTGGAGTACCCCAGGGCAGCGTGCTCGGGCCAGTATTGTTTAACTTGTACGTTAATGACCTATCAGAGCGTTTAGGTGACACTGTTAAATGTCACCAATACGCGGACGATACAACATTCTACACCACGGACAAGCCTGCGCACATCAAGGAATGTGAGGGACGCCTACAGGAAGCGCTCGATCACTTATCGAGATGGTCAAGTGAGAGCAATCTAGCGCTGAATCCAACCAAGACCAAGGTGATGCTCCTCTCCACTCCACAGCTCGCCCGTGTGCATGGTCTGCAGGACTATCAAGTAAACCTGACTGTCGACGCCAAGCCTTTGGAGAGGGTCTCCTCAGCAAAACTCCTTGGGACTGAGCTCCACCAGAGTCTAAGGTGGAACGATGATATCAACGCAAAAATATCTAGCTGTTATGCTACACTATCAGTACTGAAAAAACTAAAGAACATCGCCCCTTTTAATGTGAGAAAACAATTAGCCGAATCTCTTGTATTATCAAAACTTGACTACAACAATATTGTAATTTATCCAACTCATGAGTATTTAGTTAAGCGCTTACAGCGTGTACAGCTTGCCGCTGCAGGGTTTGTTTGTAATAAGTTTGCCGATTTACAAGACATTATAAAATTAGGTTGGCTTCCAATTAAAGAGAGGCAGGATTATCATCTGGCAAATGCTGCTTATCAGGCAGTAACCAACAACCTATGGCCAGAACATTTGCGACTTGAACAATATGTCCCCCCTAGGCTGCTCCGCTCAAGCAGAGAATTTATATTAAATTCGTCCCATGTCCCCGGCACCTTTAAATACCATGCTTCAAGGGTTTTTAACACTTTGCCATCCACAGTTAGATCTAGCAAGGACAATCATGAATTTCGCCGCTTGTCTAAAGCACACTATGTTTCGAATGCTGTAGATAGACTGACTGAACAATAGTTTTTTTCAATACGATGCTGTAATGGTTTTTTTCCACATATTAATTTATCTTAGTAGAACTTCTCTATTATAGTAATAGTAATGTATATATTATAATTATTTTGATATTTATGTAACATAGAAGAGCCAATTAATTTTTGGAGTGTTATTAAACCATTATTATTATTATTATTATTATTATTATTATTATTATTATTAGAAGTGTTAATGATTGTTGAAACAATTCACTCTTTCCCTTGAATGGTTGAGATAGCAGGAGTCTACTACTGCTGAAGAGTGAGGCTAACCAAAAAAATAACGACTCACTGTAGGTACAGTTGCATTTAAAAAATAATTTATTTTTACTCAAAAATAGCAATGAGACTAATAAAGAATAATGGCAAGCAAAGCACAGAGCTTTATACTGATGTACCATAATAGTTAATACACGTAGTGCAATAAAATAATACCCTTTGAATTAACCCGTGAAGCAGCAGCGATCAGCGTCACTTTTCTCTCCGTTATTTAGGATACAAGTCACGAGAATTAAGGAATTAATCACCAAACATGAATAGTATAAGGTGGAAAGAGATACCCTGCACTAGAACTAAAAGAAATGTATTGAAATCAGTGACAAGAATTTGTAGGTTTACAATGGGGCTCAAAGGATTAGTTGGTAAGAAACATAAGAGTATGTAATTGGAGAAAAAGGTGAATGACCACTTTAAAGACCCCAAAATCAATATGTACAGTACATGTAGGTTTCCCCTACTGTGTGAATACAGCTCTCATAGCCATAGTGGGGTGAATCTGAGTAAACGTTTGCATAGACAACTTATTCTGAAGGTGATCAGGTTCTCAATTCACATGATCTATGTGCTCACTTGGCATTGATATTCCTAGGAGAATTGTGATGCTGATCACTGTAGGTAGCATGAAATTATTAACAATTATTAATGTGAAGCAGTAATTTTGTTCTTTCATATCCAAAACATACATGTTTGTACCTATGTCTACTACACATTATCTGGTAATTGCTAAGAGTAGTTATTGTTGCTAATAAAATGTCTTTATTTCATTTCTATCCAAACTGTTTACAAAAATTCTCCCTACTAATCAATGTAAATATTAATTCTCTGAACTTTTCACAGGGGTAATATTCAAAATGGAAAATATAAACTATTGATTCTTACTGATCCCTATGAACTATTTCTTTCAATTATTTCACAGGGAATGTCCTAAACTCAAACTCTTTTTTTAATGCTCATTGACAATATGCATTGTTATGGGGAATTGAATCCTACATGCAGGTTGTGTAAAAGTTGAGTATTTGGGAAATAATTTTCTCCTGTGTGATCAGTATTTTTACTGTACTTGAAATATAAATTATGTGCCAATCACTGGTATCGAGAGTAAAGATAATGGTATAATGAGGAACTAATTTTGAGTAATTTGTTTAGTGACCATCCCATGGGGGTTGTTCCAGATTTCTAGTGATGGGGATGATCAAATGGGGGCAAAAATCAAAACCCAAAAAAAAACCTGGGACTTCCAACAAAACCCGAAAAAATCCCTAGACCAAAAACATTAACCCCTAAAAAAATCCCATGCGAATTTCCAAGCCTTAAAAATTTCCAGAAAGGATTACATGATATAACACGAACTACGCAGTCAGCACTACCAAGAATCTTGAGATTGTTTTGAATACCCGAAAAAATCCCTGATTAAATCGAGCCACACATAAAGAAAAATACTTTTCAAATTTTCCTACCCAAAAAAATCCCGGAGTCGAAATTTTCAAACCCATAAAAATCCTTCGATCATCCCCGTCACTTGAAATCTGGAGTACCCCCCCTGGGGTCACCATTAACATGCAGTTTAAGAGCTGAATGGGTACCTGGATACAAATGTCATGGTGAAGTGTCCAGCTCAATGCATTTCTATCATTGTTTTGAGACAATATTTGTGAGAGAGTTGCATTTTCTACAACTATTTGTGCTGGAGATATTCGGCTTTCTAGCACCTTTCCATGTCATTTGTATCAGCCTTAGGGTGAATAAACATCAATGTACTATGACAACAGTCTCTACTTACCTGATCAGGGAGAGTAATTTATAATATTTCATTTGGTGTATTTTTCTGTCATTGGCTACATGCTGGCTAAAATCTGTTTTACTTTTATCTGGCAAGAATTAATGCTCTTATTACAGATACTTTTCTTACCTTGCAAAAGGAGGATTGAAAAATGTGGCTTAGTGAGCGTGAGAGTTGTAAATACTTGCCTTGGAATGTAAATTGTTTAAAACGAATAGTCTATTAAAGATCTTGCTGATATTGAAGTACTGTGATTTGAGCTAGATTTCTTAATCGTTCTTCTTCTCTGAGCCTTTCTTGTAATTGCTTGCTTTTCCCTATCAATTGTAGTCTTTGAAAGGCCATTGGTTGGCGCACTATATTCTGTAAGGAGCACACTCTAGAAAGAGCAACATAATTGCATATTGTAACCGAAGTGACAGTTGCTGTCTAGACAATCGCTGTCCATCACTTTCCCATTCAAATAAGTGTGGTGGTACGGGGACAGTAAGACAGTCTGTTTGCAGAAAGGCTGGGCCTGTGTAGTGTGGGAACTGTACAAGTGCTGCAATGGGCAGGCAAGGGGGAGGGCGATCAGGATGGAAGATCAGATCTTGAACAACACCGGTGGCACCATTGCACAGCCCAACTTCCTGCCAAAGGTTGCATGTTAGCATTACTGCAGCTCCTCGTGCAAGAAATATTACAGAATCAAGGCCACCAGCATCATCAGATGTGGCTGCCTTTGCATTTCTGCCAGAATGAACAGCTGACATGCGAGCGATTGGTGTGGCAAGTTTGGTGAGTTTGTCAAAGTTGTACTTTGCAACACTTTGCTTGTCAAAAAATAATCGAGTTGCTTCTGTGAAGTCACTCACGTTGACGTGTTGTGGTGTTCTCTCACAGAGTTTAATCCAGTCATCTTGAGTGCTTTGACCATCTCGCGATCGGCGCAGAATTGCTCGGAATTCGTCTGCCTGGGGATTGGTTCCAGCCTGTCGAATGTTTTCTGCCAGTATAACAACTGTTTGAAAAAGAGTATAAACTGAATGACCGTGCTGTGCTAGTAATGAACTGGATGGGGTAGCATAAACTGGCTTGTCTCCAACAGGTGCAGTTGTGCCAAATCTTTTGGAAATATCACCGAAATTCCCCCAAGGGGTTCATGAAGTTTTCCTTACGCTTATCGACCCAAGCTAGTGTGCATTGTCCGAGCATAGACATTTCATCCGTAATAAGGTAATGCTTTCCAGAAAAGCGAAGTTGTAAGCGTTGCAATGCTGCTCCTTGTAAGTCTGCATTATTATGATTACGAATTGGCAGCTGTGAGGCAGAGTGTAAGGTGCATCCTCAATGTTGTATCCAGCCAGGCCAGTGGTGCCTGTAAGCTTACATTTATCTCCCAGACGGGTCTTTACTGCACTGATGAGAAGCAGACCGGGAGGCATTGCTCTTACAGTTTCTGTCCAGTCAAACTGGGAGTTTTCATGAGATTGGCTTCCTTGTGAGATTTCATGGTCATACTGCTGATTCAGGCGACACAGCAACATCAACTCCTCAGGTTCTTCCTTGCGGATTGGTACTTCATCGTTATCGCCATCATCATCATCATCGTCTTCCTGTTCATCTTCATCGTAATGCTGTACTTGTTCTCGTTCTTGTGCCAACATGGGAATGTAATCTGCAGCAGTTTCAGGGGCAAGAAATGCATGATAGCACTGAATGTGATTTTCATCACAGTTATCAAGACCATCCCAAGCAGTATTCACTGCTCCAGACCATGGCTTGAATTTAATGAGCGCATACTTGCAGTACTTACCGTAATTCGTCCCTGATGGATTTGGTGAGAAATCCGGAAAAGTCCTGATAACTACTTCTTGTTTGCGGGGTTTTAGCTATCCCTTTATGACATAGTAAGCAGACGTAAACTGAACAATGTTAAGAGTAAGAATTTGAGGGATGTTTTCTTGCCAGTTAGCTCGAACAGCATAGTGATCAAGTACTGAAGGATCTGATGCTTCATCTCCTTGGTTATCATTATCATCTTTTCCTGTGCGAACCCTGCGACTTCCATCCAGTGACACACAAAGAAAAGAGAATGTACAAGAATACAATGGTTTTCCAAGAAGCAGGTGTGCAGTTTCTTGGGATCCTATATCACGTTCACCGACAACTTGAATCATTGCTCTCCGTAGTGCAGATGAAGCCATGTCTGTATCATTAGGTCCGTTTATGCAAACACTAGGTATTTCAGATGTTGACTGCGATCGTGGTTCACCTTTCACGGCATACTTTGCCATGTAACGGATGCACTGGTCAGTGTCAATAATGGCTTGAAGATCAACATTGCCTCTCCAGTGTTGTAGCGTAACACGGTTGTGGGAGTTAATGCGGTCGTCACTTCGCTTTGTGGTTAGTGTTGCTTTAACTCGAGCTTGGGTAATTTCTTCTACTGTCATTTCACGGTCATCACTACCAGCTTTCTCTATCAGCTCAAAGTTGATTGAAGTTTCTTCCTGACAATCTTTTTGAAAATTAAAGCGGCATGTGGGCTGCTGTCCAGTTTTAATTTTAATACAGTAAGCTGTGCTACACTTTGTATGGCGTTGTACGGAATTGACCAGGGCTTGATAGTCACTATCCATGTTTTCAACATCCTGAATTGATACTGCCGATGGGTGTGGTGAGGGCACAGCCCAGTTTTCCTGCGGAAGTGCGTCATTGATAGTGCTCACAAGCCAGTCAGCTACGCTAGAACAGTCACTTTTGCTTCATGTCCTACTTCAATTTGGGGTCGGAAATCGTTATCCATCTGGTGATAAGTTGGTTGTTGCTCTTGCAGACGTAAAATTTACTGTAGCTTCCATCCCTGGGCAGCTGACTTGACAAGGTTGCAAAAACCTGGGTCATTGGAAAGCTTTGCACACCCATGTGCAGGAATACTGCCCCGTGCTTGCCACTCGAAGCGAAGCCATTTCCATTCAGCATTCATTACCTGATCCAGCCAATGAGAGGAAAATTCATCCAATCTTGTAACAAAGTAAGAATATTGCCTGTGATATTCCAATCTCCTGTTTCTCTGTTCCTCTGATACCTGCTGACGCCTTTGTCTTCGCTGGGCCAAGCGATTTTCTCTCTGCTCCGTGGTTTCTTGTTGTCTCCTTCGTCTTCGTTGCTGGCGCTGATTTTCAAGCCGGCGTTCACGCTAAAGCGGAGTTTCGGTGGTAAATCTCCTTCGGCGAGAATTTCCAGCCACTTGTTGAATCAGGCGTTGTTGTCTTCGTTCTTGTTTGTTCTTGCCCCTCATTTGCATCAAAAATTGGTCCTCCTTCACCGACAGTAAACATTTTTTCACAGACGATGAATTGACACGTTAGCACCCAATGAACAAGAAAGCCCAATGAGTATTTTAGCCGGTCGTTCTGACCCTCTTCACCCCATAGGTTTCACAAATGTTAGCGCGATCCTGTATTCACACGAACCAGCGTGAAGAAAAGTGTGATTGTGTGACACAATATTTTGACTATAGCGTTACTGGATGACTTAATGTTTAAACTCTGATGACTCAGCTTATCTTTCTTATCGCTTTTATTTCTGCTGAAAAACGAAAATTCACTCAAACGTTGAATGTCGGTATAAATTCGCCCGCAACGGAGAATGCTTACACAGGGACGAGGAAATATTTACTGTTGTGCCTAGACCGCGAATACAAACAGTGAACATAGCAGTAGAATCAAAATATAACGCTTGATAAACATGAGCTCAAGTCTGGGGCACGTTAAGGCATATATCTCATGACGTGATGTTTAAATCCGGTTTGCTAACCAGGGAATCCCCTTGCAAAAGTAAACAAGTTGACTCGGAATTCGTAACGTAAACGGCTACGTACCAGACTACGCACCTACAAAATTATCTCAAACCCAACCAACACAACAGCGAACACCACACGCATCGCTCGATAATATTCAGTTATTTTCTACTTTAAAGACTCGTAACAGCTACCTTATTAATGACCAATTCCTTCGCCTTTATGCAATTAAAATCACCTTCTCGCCTCAAATAAACACTCATCTCTCTCCCTTCTCAAGGACTATGATATATCGATGGTGCACTCCAGTAATTGCATCATCATTTTAGTGCCAAACCCTTCTCTTCCTAAGCCACCTTTCCTTACCGCGCTAATAAGCTGCAAACACAGCTGTCTTTTCTCTCCTCTGCGAAATACAGGTTACCCAAAGAGAAAACTTACAATCCACTTCGGAAACCGTCCCCACATAAAATGCCAAGGGAAACTGCCTCTCACGCAGCACAATATTACACCGCTGCTATACAAAACGTAACTTTCAAAGCAAATCACATTCACAGAAACGTGATATACTCCTCACATCCACAAATCCTTCCACTCCCACACAGCCAATTTCGCATTCAATCCTATTAGTTGCTTTACTCAGTTGCGCATGCGTCGTACAAGACAAATACAGAAACCCCAAACTTAAATTCATATCTTAAATACTGTAAATTAAAAGACAAGAACACACGTAGGTTACATTCAGCAGACCAATATGCGCATGCGTCTTATATAAGACAATACCGCTCTTGAGTACCCCTACCACAAGCTTTACAGCACTTTGTTCGTATGTTAAGCCAATTGGCCAGAAAAAAAAACAACTCGGCCCAATTTATAAACCGGCGGTCGCCATAATGGCTATGGCCGGTCAATAAACATGAGGGTGCACCATTGTCAGCGGTCGCGATGCCTTTTAAAGGGACTGGCTTTAACCGGTTGTGTTGCCTGGCAACCAACAGAAGTGCATCTGACGTCAGCCTGAATGCCTTCAAGTGGAGTTCTCCAACCTCAATCTGGGAACCAGGTGTAACTTTGTTGGGGGTGTTGCTGGGCAACTGCGCGGACACCTTCGGAAAAAGTATAGGCGAGCCGAGATTTGACTGTCTTTTTGCGATCAGCGCGCGATCCCCGCGCGGTCTCGCTCGACAAATTCATAAACCTCGCCTCGCTTCGCGAGGAAAAATGTAGATGTTCTAGTTTTGCAACAAAAACACAAATTCACTTTCAATACTTACCAATACCAATCAATATTTTTAACAAGCTCTTTGCAACCCTATTAAAACCTATTTTGTCACATTTTTCTTAAGACTGAGGGGCTTATGACACGTTGAACTTAGATAAAAGAGAAGAAGATCCTACAGAAAGACTACATAGCTAATTGGTTAAGTCAAGACAGCTTCTGAATTTGTAGTTCGTAACAAAGTAAGGCGAACCATTGTAAAACCCACAATCTAGTATTCTACTGAAATACCCCCAAGCTCTGGCCTCATTTAGCTTCATTTAGAACAACTCCCAGAGAATAGTATCACAAAGCAACGTCTTTTTATATCCAAAACTGCAACAGTTGTAAGGGAACATTGTGTTATCTCTTCCGTAAATCGCCTTTTTGTATGATGTCCAAGCTGATCCTTTCTATGTTGTCAAGCAACAACCAGTTGCCTAAAGAAACCTATAACTTGAGTACTGACATCATCGTTTTTATAACTCAAGAACTTCTCTCGTGATCCTTGCTGATTCCAACTTTTCCACCTTCTTTCGCTTGTACTCTCATATCATCTACTATTTGGCAGCTTTTCTCATTCTTGTTGTTAACTACAAAGCTGGCCTTGTTGCCTCAATTTTCTGATCGGCCCGAAGGCTAAACTCCTAGCGCATTTTATAGTACTCGTTTTCAGCTATGCACCCTGGAGCATGCTCATACCACGTTTCTGTTCGATCGAAACCGCACTTCCCTGCCCACTTGCTCTTGCCACATTACCGTCGCTTCTCTTAGCTTGTATTCCTTCTGTGCTAGTGTAGATCATCATCATCATCACCATCATCATCATCATCATCGTCATCGTCATCATCATCATCATCATCATCATCATCATCATCATCATCATCATCACCATCACCATCACCATCACCATCACCATCACCTTCACCATCACTATCACTATCATTGTCATTATCATTATAGCGTATTGGTTCGATTTAGCGCCCGCGACGCTTATTTCAAGGGGTTTTTTTTTTACATAAGCATCGGACACAACAACTATAACGGTACGGGTTCACATAGTCAGAAAAGTATTCGTTTGTCTATTCCAAGTCAAAATCTTAATATTACTTTCAGATGAGAAAAAGACTATAACTCATTTGCCTAATCAGTCTATCTCAATATCGTAAATGCCACTTGCGCAATAAGGGCGCTTATTGGAATTAACAAAACGACATTCAAGGGGAGAGCGCTTATTACAAAGGGGGCGGAGAGAAGGGCGTTAATTGGAGTCATTACGGTAAGAAAAAGTAGATAACATGAATATGAAAAACTTAAAAATCCCAAGTTAACTAATTATTAATTATGTCTAACAAAAACAAGCAAACAATGACTGTAGCTACAAAAACAGTCCCACTCCAGATATGATTTTATTTCTCTCTCTGATTGGAAGATTCTTGGTCCGTAATCTAAAGTGCGGGCCGGAAAATACAGGGGCACCCAAGGAGAAAAAACTACACCAGAACAATGTTGTTTTCTAATAAGCAAAAAAAAAGGAACGACTTTTTGATGTCGTCGTGGCGTTAATATGAAGCTGAAAAATAAAGCACAACACAAAATAAATTGCAACTTAAAATGACAAAATGCGTTGGCGTAAATGTCGGCTGGCTTAGCTGATCGGTGTACTGTCTGATCATGCACATCAATGTTCTTTTCCCTCCGAATAAATAACTCGAGTTTTAGTCAGGGAGCAAACTTAATTTTTCTAAGCATAGTCAGAGAAAATTCACTTTTCACATTTTTTATTTCAACATCCCTTTATTTCAAATTTACATTATTACCTATGCATTTGCAAACATTACCGATGAAATACTCGTTGTCAGAAGTTAGAGTTTCTCTTGACTGTCGCTTTCTTTGTCCACTCTAAATTCATTCCCAGTGCATCCATAACTCGAGAGTTCACAAGCAGAGATAAAAGCATGAACCAATTATTATAGCAGCTGTATTCAATAATTGTCTGCTCCCCTTCTGGAACAATCCTACTCCCGTTCACGCTAAACACAACTGGCACTTGGAATTCCCATCTCTCTCTTTCTCATGATCAAACAGAACGGTACATCTAATCACATCACCTCGACGGGCTGCAGTAGCGCCTATATGAGGAAACATACAATAACTGAGCGAATTCTCGCGCGCTGATTGTTAACTTGAGCGCTCATATTTTAAGATGAAATGACAGGCAACAAGTTAAGATTAGAAAGACGTAGCCTATTTGCATACAGTCAACTCACTTTGTAAAAATTTGAAAACCTGCAGAAACACTTAAACACTACAAGGAAATGTTGCTGACAACTTGTTTACCAAAACACTGTTTTTGAGAAAGAAATTCAGCGCGTTCTCTTCATTTCATTTGCTTTTTTTTCGAATTTAGAGATGAGTTTACTGTTGCTTATTTGCTTAACCATTGGTAAAATAAAAAAGTCCTGCTGCCAGGACTCATCTGACACCATCCTATCAAACGGTTAACGTCCTGGGAGTGTTTGTTTAGTCCTTGATTTTTTCGCTTTTGCATGCTAAAATTTCACCATTAAAGAACACTAGAATAAGTTCGTTTGGGAGCCTATACAACTTGGCCGAAGCGTGGTGGCACTTCTAGGAACTTTTTTCTCTTTCGGACTAAGCTTACTGTCCATAATACATAGAGGTGTCGGTAAAGAGGAGTCTTGCTACATTCGCTTTCTTTGAGCGGTCTGAAAATAGGGTAAGTTTAGGGGTAGAAATATATAAACCCTACCTCAACTTATTTCTTCTTCTCTTACTGTTAATTAAACTTTTGTCTGGTGGTGTTTTCTTTATCTTTTGTTAAACTCCCAAAATCCATATTTTGACAAACCCAAATCGAGGTTCCCAAAGCGTTAACTGCTTTCAAAATCTCTACCAGTAACTTGCTTCAGTTTCAAAAATGCTTTAAGTAACATGATGTGATCTTAATCGCTTCTAATACACATACAACCTTCAAGGGCCAGTCACTTGCAGACAAAGTTTCGAAAATATTATATCAAAAAAAAAAAAACGGAAACCCCAGACCTTATCAAACAACACCCAGGGTTTTGCCTCCTTGATCAGGTGGAGTTGGCTGAGTCCTACAAGAGGACCAGAGAAGGACCAAACTCGTCCCGATTTATGTCATTTGTGATTATTTTCCTTGCTACAGATCACGAGAGGGGGCAATGGGGATGGTACGTATTGCCTTCCTAAGCTTTCTGTTGTTACGTCTAAACCCATCGACAATTCAGTTGATTTGTGGGTTTCGGAGCCGTCTGTGTTTAGTGCGAGAAGCAGAACAAATATTTTTGTTGTCAATGAAGCAATATTAAGCCTCGCGTACAAGGGAGGAGGGAATAGATGCCCCCCTCTGTAAGGTCTTTCTTCAATTTTTTCAAGAGGGTTTCTTATCAGCACCTGCCGATTTCAACGAACGCATTTCCCTTGACATATTTTGGCGAAGTTAGGTAAGAGTTGGTTGCTATGTTTACGAGATACGTCATAGGTACCATGTTGTTGAGTCATGTTTGAATAAAAATTTTTGGCTTCCACCTTTTTCCGCGGAAAAATCAAAAAGAAAAATGAGACATTTAAAATGTCCACTGTTTTTTTTTTATAATTTCTAATTTTGAGTAAAATCCAAGATGGTGGCCATCTTGGCTGCCATTTTGGGTAACATTACAGGCCTCCAGCAGCGCTAAACCCATAATATTTACCTCATCTTGGCACATCAAAGGCTTTCTACCAAAGTTAAAATCTTTTCTAAATATTGTAACACCACAAAAAAAACCTCTCATACCGTGGGGGAGGTATGAGTTTGCTTCTACGCCAGAGAGTTAGGCCTGGATAGGCATGTTCCCAGTATGATAGTTGGAAACGGCTTCTTCTTAATGAGAGGATCGGCGTTAATATAAATGCTGCTCCCTTTACCTGTAGTTTTTTTTGCCACGAGTTTTCTTTTCTGCATCGAAGATTTTCCTATCATCTGTGTGGTATCCCACAGTTCCATCCTTCCATCCGGGCATCAAGTTCAAGTCGTAATCTTTGAAAACGACACCCACTCCAAGCCACTTTGTTTCCGCACTTTCAAGGATCATGACCTTTAAAAAAATGCCCAAAAAGTTGAAGAGATTTGTTGATTCTTTGTACTATTTTTTTTTCTTATCACGGAACACACTACCGTAGAATTATATACAAAAAATTAGTACTTTATGCAGCTCTTAAGACGATGACTTATCGGTGGTCCCTCGATGGTGTATCGGGCGTTATTTTCTCTTCGTTAGGAAGGGCTCCTGATTTCAACTACTAACTAAACGACTCAAATTTGACACTTTCTTAGAACGGAAGCATGCTAACAAACTACACGTAGCTGTGCTCAAATATTGGTCCAGAGTGATTCTGTGGCTGATGTGTATGAAAATGAGGATCCAAGTTGTCTGTTTGTCATGTTAAGAAAAAGTCATTTTTGGTTACCTGGTTTTTGTTGCAAAGTGACTGCATGTTCAATTCTACCCAACATATATATAAATAAGATGGTTACTTACTTCAAAATGTGGAAATCTGGGAGAAAATTCCTTGACATATCCGCTACCACGTATCTACGCCATTTCTTAACGTAAGCTTGACGAGTAACGAGTTAATCTTCGACCAGTATGGCTTTATGAGTCTCCCACGCCTACCCATTTTAAAAACATAGGTTACTACATAGAAATGATCGTCACCAGAACTTGGGTGTACATACAGTCACATGTTATGTGAATGTTTATATCTATGGAAACAGAATTTTTTTTGTGAATGTTACATTCAGTGATTAATTATCAAGTGACTAATATACAGAACGGAAAACTCGCCGATGTTCGACGGCGAGGTAATTCTTTCTTTATAAACAAGAAATCCAAAACTCGCCGATGATCAGCGGCGCGGTAGCTCTGTCTGTTTTTAAAAAAAGAACTCCAAGACTCGCCGATGATCGGCGACGAGGTAGTCCTGTCTGTATAGAAAAGAACTCCAAAACTCGCCGATGATCAGCGGCGAAGTAGTTTTGTCTGTATAAGAAAGAACTCCAAAACTCGCCAATGATCAGCGGCGAGATAATCCTGTCTGTATAAGGAAGAACTCCAAAACTCGCCGATGATGCGATGGTCTACATATGTTTCTATCTTTAATCCGCATTTCAAATGTATGATCATTTCTTATATTACTTACTATTCATTCATTCTCATGGGGTTCCTTCCCGGGTCATGGGTTCCTTCCCGTTCAAGTCTGAATTTTTTCAGGTTTCTTCTTTCAAATATCTTCACTGCGATGGTTTACATATATTTCTATGGTACGTATTTTTTTATTTAAGGCCTCGTTTGATTGATCGTATTCTGGAGTGATTAATAATAATCAAAATATTATCTGTTATTTTGTTATATAAGGCAAGCGGGACCCGTGGTAAAAATCTGCGAAGACATTCTTATGCTAGGATTTTATGACATATTTATTTTGTCAGTGGCTGCATGCATATTCTTTTAACGCAGACAGGACTACCTTGCCGCTGATCATCGGCGAGTTTTGGAGTTCTTTTCTATACAGACAGGACTATCTCGCCGCCTATCATCGGCGAGTTCTGGAGTTCTTTCTAATGCAGACAGAACTACCTCGCCGCTGATAGTCGGCGAGTTTTGGAGTTCCTTATTATATAGACAGAACTACTTCGCCGCTGATCATCGGCGAAAAGATAGCTCTATATAGGGTTAATTTTTACATATTGAAAAGTTGGCTTATTTTTCGTCGTTCTGTATAGTGAAACAGTCACAGAATAAGTGATTCTCCGATCACCACCAGAACTTAACCAGTGAAATGCCAAAAATACCTCATATCGGACTGTTTGGAAAAGTAAATGAACTGTGTACATAACAGACAGTAGGGAATCAGTACAGTGACAGAAAAAGGGTCAATTCAGTCAACCATAATTTGTAGCTCATCACAAGATTAAAGTTCCTAAGGCCCTAAGTAATAACAGCTTCGATTACGAACTATACGAGGATTTTTGCTACGATGTCGTCGGTCAAAATGGCTTTGTTTAAAAGTCTCTACATTTCAAAGGTTGAAAGACCTTTAGACCCCCTTGAACATTTTTTTTGGCGACTTAAAGCCCAGAATTTATTCGCTGTTAACAATAGGAAAACTATCCACGAACGCGTGGTTGTTACTCGTGGTTGTTACTTATAAACGATCGTGGTTGTTACTCTTCTAGTCATGAAAAACACATTTTTAAGGAGGCCTTGTTGACAAGGTTAAAGGCCTTACCTGGAATTATATGAAGAAAATGTAATCCTGGGGCGAACTTCTACCAGCGCTGAACATTCCAGCCCGGTTGAAGGTAACCCGACCAAACGGGCTGAAACACTCACGCAAACTCAAATCAAATTTCAGCCCGACATGAGATTTGTCATGTAATTGCAACGAAATCCACTCAGCCTCCCAAGCGGGCTAAAATTTGCCATGTAATCGAGCCCTGAAAGCTCAATGTTGTATTATTTTTAATAATAAGAATATTGTGAATGAATCAACATTTGGCATGTAACCACAATCTTTGTCAATAATTTTTGGACACCTTCACACCTCCGTCCTCCGTAATTGCCAAAGCAATTTCTTGTACCCCCCCCCCCCGGTACAATGTTGACTTTTCCATCCAAAAGCATTTTATGTGTTGCACAACATTGTTTAAGAGGGGGGGTCATTTTAACTCGGGTTGTAACGAAATTGAATTGTTGAAGTTGAATTCATGAAAACTGAATAGGACGCTCTTATTGGAGTGTTACAGAGGTTTCTGACGACAGTTAACTAAAACACTAAGCATATTTGGCATAAATAAGATAGTATATAAGCAATAAAGGACCTCACTAAATAACTAACTTACTAAAAAAAAATAACTTGACTAAATAACTACAACTCACTATACCCGCACAATGAGTAAATCAATCAATCGACCAATCAATCAATCAATCAATCAATCAATGACATGTAATCAGTCAGCCAATTAACCAATTTGTCAATCAAGCGGAGAATCAATCAAACAATCAGTCAATGGCTTAAAATTTTTAGCACATGGATAGCTATAAGGTCTATTTCCCAGGAAACTGGTGAAGTCATTTCTAAAATCCATTTCAACGATCTGTACCTCTGGACCAGTTGGTAGGAGAGCTTTATCACCGCCTTGTTGATTTGTGAAGCTTCTGTAAAGAACCTGGTTCACCATGCTTTAAGTATTCCCTGTGTCATCAAGCATCTGTTCGGGTGTATCTGTGGAAATTATTAACATCAGACATATGTCTTTCTATGCTGTTCAGTAATTATCTGGATTAGCGTGTGTCGTGAAACACTGTGCAAAGCTCACATCGTACGTATTTTGTCATGCAATTAATCAAATTTGTTGCAAAAAGTAGAAACCGATTTACCTTTCCGTACAGTAAAAAATTAATAAACAATAAACGACCAAAATTCACTTGCACAATTAATGTTGTTCGTAGAGGCGTCTTTAAATGGGGTGTTTTGCGGTCAATTTACAAACGCTTTGTTTGTTTGTTTGTTTGTTTGTTTGTTTAATTCAT
The DNA here is from genome assembly GCA_964017195.1 of Siderastrea radians. Classification (NCBI taxonomy): domain Eukaryota; kingdom Metazoa; phylum Cnidaria; class Anthozoa; order Scleractinia; family Rhizangiidae; genus Siderastrea; species Siderastrea radians. The sequence goes on along the minus strand of OZ024888.1, from coordinate 58,721,220 downwards.
ACCGGAAGATATAATTATGCACTGTCGAAGTCAAGATCAATCCGATTGCTTTCAACTAAATTGTAAAACAAACTAGATTTAACTAGACAGTCAAAGTGTAAGGTGTATTTATAAAACGCTCAAACATCAACAAAGCTTCTCCCCTCTCGTCGCCTCGTCTGCTAATGCAGAAGTCACAGTGGCTAAAGGAGGAAATTTTTGTCCCAACAGGACAAAGAAGTGATTTGCAACGGATAAGACTGCTTAAAACGTACATGAAATAGGAGTGACTGCATGTAAGGACGTGATTTTCATCGGAAATTACATTCCAAGACATCAGTGGCTCCCCGCGTACAACAACACCGTAGGTAGTGACCAGAGTCAAAAACTTGAACAAGTCCTTTCTGGGTAACTTTAGAAATGATGCCTCCGAACGGACGGAATACTTATGATATCGGATATGCCCTTCAAAGTAAGATTACTTCGCATGATGAAGTTTAAGTATATGATTTATAACAGATACGTACTTGTGGGAGGAAAGAAATCCCCGTACTTGAGCCTATACGTATCCAGAAGATACCTCGTGTTCAACTTAAATGTGAAGAAGCAAACATGAAATCGATTAAGCCTCAATAGTGATCAGGATTGATCCTATTTAAGAAAGAGTAATAGGTTTTATGTCAAAAAGGAGAGTCCAGTTGTGACTACCACCTTTTTTTTTAGATAAGGACCGAACTGAGATCTCCTTTTTTACGACACAGCGATTCCAAGAACGTAAAGCGTCTCACACAAAGGCTAAACAGTGGACTGGGAAGTAAAGAGGAATACGCTTTCTCTCTCGAGCATTAATTAATTATTGTTTTTTTTTTTCACTTAAATTAATTAAATGTATTTTCACTTGTAAATATTTGTAAAGACTTTGTTCAATTACCATCTATCTTATTGCGATTTTATTCTGTCGAATGATTTACATAATTAGAACTGCTGAGCTTGCCAATGAGAAACTCAGCTATCCCAGTTTTAGTTGGAGAATATTGCATCGCATGAAGCGTTTTGACTAATATTTGGTACACAAGGGCTGAAAATATAAATTACAATACCAACAACTTACATATACGTGATAATCTTGTGACTCTGGAATTTTATGCGCTTTCTCAGTCTTTAGGAGCCCATATACCTCCATAGCGATAGTAGAGATAATATTAAAAGGAACAGGAATGGGGTGATAGTCACGATAAGTCTGAATTGTAATGGCTTTGTGGAACGCCCACTCATTTCGCGAATTATCCTGGAAAGAAATTAAGAAAAACTTTGTCTTAAATGGACTTTTAGGATATCTCTTGTAGTGTAGATTTTTTTAGCGTTATTTTTTTCCAGGAGCGTTTTATCGTAACGTTGAACAAAATAGGTGACTTTATATTCGAAGTTCGAATTTTCTTTTCCATGTAAAATACACATTTCGTTAGCAACTTCTTACGTCTCAGAAGTTTTAAAGAAAATTAGCCAACTGTATATGATTCCATCATGTAAGGAATGTTTTGTCAGATAATTCGCTGATCGTCGTTATCAGTCAAATAAGTGTGTACTTATTTTGATCCCAGCCCCTCCCCCATAGCCTTCAGAGGGAACACTTGCCTGCACACGCTGGTACGTGTTGGACAGCAACGCAATAAGCATGTTGATGAGAAGGATTAGTGCCACGAATAGATAAGCAGCATATGAAAGACGTGAAAAAGTTGCTGTAAAAGAATCAATTGAATTGAAGAAATCCAGCTCTTTTGATAAATCCAATAAAGACCAGCCCAGCTTTTTCGCTATCTTCCCCCAACTAAAAGAAATAAAAACAGAAAAATAAATTTTCTAATCATCTTATTGTTTTGAGAAGTCATGATGTTACGATAGATATGTTTTTATCTAATGCACATGTACTGTGTTCTTCGACATTTTGTGATTTCAAGTTTTGTTGGAAGTTATTATCTTTTCAAAAACTCATGAATAATTAATGATCATTTCCACCAATTACATCACGCAAATGAGTCACGTGGATGCTTGTTTAAAACCGGTAATACATCAACAATCTAAAAAGCCTGGTGGCGGCATTTGATTTCAGTCCCAGGGGAAAGCGGGGCTGATTGTAATATACCTCATTACTATTCTTTATATAAAATGTTACCCTCATTAGTATTCTTTATATAAAGAATACTAATGAGGGTAACATTTTATATAAAGAATAGTAATGAGGTAAATTACCATCAATCCAACTCTCTTCTGGAACAAATCAAAGGCCTGAAAAGGAGGATAATTTTCCCCGGTATCTTTGCACACTTCCATTATGAATTTTGTTAACCAAAAATTTAGCGACTCTGCCGTCATATCAAGCACGTCGGTTTCCAAGTCTTGAATTTGTGATGTGTCATTAGTACAACTGCTCGGCTCTTCAGAAGCTTTCTTATTTACTCTTGTTGACTGCCATTCTGAAAAAATCTTCATAGCCCACTTATTGACGGAACGTGTTGACTTTGGTACGGCATTTTCCAGCAGTTGTTTCTCTTCTTCAGCATTTTTGGGTTTGCGAAACGTCCGCTTGTGCTTCGAAGCCATAATGTTCTCATCGAGCTCACTATTGAATGAAGTTTCCACTATACAAATCATCTAATCTTATAATTCTTTTCAGATCTAGCAGCATGAACTAGCAGCACGGGAAAATGGTCCGAAGCTCATTAAACAAAACTTTTTATTCTTTTCAAAGACTATAGGAACTACAAAACATGAAAGAATGTCTTTATATTCTGTGAGATCGATTTTGACATTCTCTTGATGAGACTATGGAATAAAGTTATAGCACGGGAAAATGGCACCATTAGTTCATTATTCTATGAGATCGTTTTTTGAAGCCGTTCAATAAACTCGCAGATCGTGTTTTATCGGGTCTAAAACCACTCGGCTACGCCTCGTGGTTTTAAACCCGATAAAACACTCCTGCTCGTTTATTAAACAGTACATAAAGGAGCGGAACTTGTCAACGTCAATTGTCCATGCAACACAATACCATGAAGCTACATTATGTCTCTAGTTTGTCATTTCTTTGTTTAGGTAAAAATTAAATCAGTAGTTATTCTAGCAACCTTTCTGGCCTGTCAGGTGTTGGTTTATGGAATCCCAAAAAATTGGTTCCCAAATCTCCAGTGATTAATAATAATAACAACTTTATTTCTGTGTCTCATCTTCTAGCATCTTCGATGAAGGTGTGGGAGGGTGATTGTTGTAAGAAAAAATAAAAGATTACCCAAAAAGTTTAGTTAAAGTTATGAGTTATATTGAGGGGGAGACCTCTGCAACGCAGCACACCGGCAGCTCAATAAGATTAGGGACATGAGAAATATGTCCCGCGTTATTTTCTTACACACGTCCAATTTCTAACGCAATAACAAAAATTCTAGGAAATAACTTTTCACTAAAATATTTCCCGTGTTTAGATTCAGGAAATCTACAGGCCTGCTGCTTTGCCAGAAGCCAGACGATTTAAAGGCTAAAGAGCAGCCATTGTTAGCAACAAGGCTCAGCTTGACTACCAGGGTGCATTCCGTGTACGTCCCACGCCGAAGGTACGCCAGGAGTTTCGAAGTTGTACGCCAAGCGGCCGCCGAGGCGCCAACGCTAGGAAAATTCCAAGCCAAAAGAAAAACAAAATCCTCGTGTTCATGTTAATTAACTCGTTTACAATATCGTTAATATGAGGAAAGTTTACACCCTCCTACGCCGCGCTGGCTCGGCCTTACGCCGCTTTACGTCAAAAACCACGATTGTAAGCCAGTGCGCCGAGCGATTTTGGAAACCCGCCGAAGATCTTACGGGGAAACGTACACAAAATGCAGCATGGCTTGACCACATTATAATTTGTCACGCAATTCTTCAAACTTGACGTTGTGTTTGCATTTGAATTCGAATTTATAAACTGTATAAAAATGGAGAATTCACGAATAATACGGCAAAGTACTTTAAACACTAGTTTTATGTACATTCTCGAACAGTTTATGAGGGGGAATTGAAGCAATACGATCGAAAGCGTAAAGAATGCTATGTCGGTACTGGAGTTGCCGAGGCAGTTGAAAAATCAACAATGCGGTAAAAAACAGCGAACCGTTAGAAAACTTTGATTCGTTGGCCCAATTTTAACTTTGGCTGAAAACATCTTCCTATGTTTGGTGAGTAATCTGCAATAAGTGCTATATTTTGATCCTCCCGGACATCTGAGAAACAGCCTCGTGAAAAAGGCTTGTTTTGTGCTTTTTAAAAATATCACGGAGTGTGTATAATTAGTTTCCTTGTAGATGGTGACGTTTGAACTAGTATTTATTTTAATAAACAAAGTTCAAATATTGCGTGTATGTAAAATTAGGTTCGTAGCAGTTTTGCTTCAAAAGATATTCAAAGCTGAATTTCACTCAAAATCTCTACTTTCACCACCCCAGAGGGGCAGTTTTTGGGGGGTGGTCTGTTCTCAAAAACAATGAAGCCAAAGGAAAAAAATATGTTATCATGGTTACGAGTTGGGTAAGGACAGTAACGTACCAACAGAAATATGATTGAGATCAGCTGTCTCCCTTCTTCAAAGATTTTTCAATTTTGCCTGGTTTTCTCAGACAGAGACTCTTAAGGTGATTCCATTCAATTGCATTGCGCATCCTTTCTGCGCATCATTTTTTGCGTGATTAGCGCGCGCACGAGCGCGCGCGCGTTCGGAACTTGATAGGTTTCCTATGGAAGCTGAGCTGTTCAGAGAAATAAATGGTCGTTTTCTCCCAAACGAACTCGGTGACCCCACTTTTTTATGCCATTTATTTAAGGAAAATACGACTTTACATGATATATTCAAATTTGAAGAATTTTTCATTATTCAATTTTGAAATATTCCGGTTGATTCACTGTTACAGTCAGTTTTTAGGCGTTTCACTGCAACCGTGCAGACGCTCGATTTGCCCATTATTTCAAAGTAGTTTAGTTGTTACGGCAATTTTAAGACGTTTTACTGTAACGTTGTTCTTCTATCATAAGAATAATGCTTATCTTTCATTGCTAGTAATAGCTTTGTTGAAGTAATGGGTGTCTCTAGTACAAGGATAGGTTTTTTAATAGTGCTGTCTAAAGATAGCAAAGTACCTATATACTACAGCCCCGTAGCGTGAAATCGGACACGGTGACCCCCTCTTTTTATTTTATTTTTTTAATGTACTAGGTGTAATTAGTAACTGTGCAAAGTTTCAGCAAATTCTCATTACAACTTCTTTTTTGATGGAATCACCTTAAGAGCGCTTGTCTGTAAAAATCAAACATAACGCGGCAAGGGTGGAAAATTCGATTTCTTTCATATTTTAATGTTAGATAGGTTAGGGTATAACTAAAATCACTGGATACTTTTTTTGGCAAAATATCCTTTTATTTCAAAGAAAAATGCAAATAACGAACTTCCGTTAAAATCGCCATTTGAAGCAGTAAATTATGACATCAATTTGAGGCGTTCGCGTGCAAAAACAAATCCCTCTGTCGTCTTTTAAACACTCAATTTTACTTTTGCAATCTCTCAAGAGCTTCAAACCTGATTTTGGTAGAAACTGCGTTGTTCTTTGTGTTTGAAATAATTTAATTTTGAAAGTATACATTTCTCATCAGGAAAAGTACTTCGTGAATTAAATTATTTTTCACCATGTGCTAAACCTTCAAATCGATTTAGCTTCTGGCTGTTGAATTAAGAAAAGATGTTCTCAGGATTGCTACAAAAAGTTCTTTGGGCAAATGATTGAGAGCGACGCGAGAGCTTTTCAAAGTTCGTTAAAATGCAGGTTGTTTGACCCTTCTTGGCAACATTCCATTCGCGAGTCAAGCACATATTTTAATGTGTTTCGACCCATATGAGATCAAAAACGTCAAACAGAAAAACAGTTCGAAATGCTCTTACCTCATTTGCTGTAGAGGACAGGTCCAGAGGCCATTTCCGAGTGATTCTCTTGCCGTTCGACATATTTTGGTCCTGTTGATGCCATCCAATGAACACCGCCAACTGGGTCAGTGTATTGTAAACGGTCGAACAGCTCAACAACAACCTTTCTTCCAAAACGTTCGACATCTTTCTACACTGTGACATCTTACTCAACGGTTCCGTTGATTTAATACGAGTGTTGCTCAGTTTTCAGTGCACAAAAGCATTATCAGATTTGACTGCTAAATTGGGACCAAACGTGAATGGCGCCGCGTGCGTATTTGGTTTGTCACGCAATGCGTATCAAAGGCATTTTAGGGGGTAGGGGAAGGGCAAAACCTTCGAGGTGAAGTAAAATAACATACAGTGTGGTTTTAATGGCGTTGTGTGTCTTTCTTACTTATTACCAGTGTTGTTACAACCATTAAAAATTGTATTTGCTACCCTAGCCTAGTAGTCTGAAACGCAATTCCAACCGTTGTACAAGCTTACAGACATGGTTGCGGGTGAGTGGTGCAACAGAAGTGGCGCTATTATTAACTAGACCCGACTTTAATACGGGGAAAACCTATAACTACAAGGGGCTCCCTTTCGTTAATTGACGAGCGGGTATTCTACCTATGATCATTGGTGTCAGTCTGCTGGTTCTCAGCTGGCACAGGACCGGTTCAAGGCACAGTTATATCACGAGTGAAAGTCAGCTCGCTGTTAAAGGGTTGGATGGAGTTTTGGACAGGAAGGGTTCTCTCTTCATAACAAATGGGTGCAATTGAAGTGCTTAACTGTGCTCTCTTGTCAGCTGTTTGATTTAGTCTACATTAGTGTGTCCTGACTAATGAGTGGGGCTTCTAACAGCACGCCAGTGCTGTTTGAAGACTGTGAAATATGGCACGTAACCATGGTAACAAAAAATGAGGTTTTGTTCCTGAATTTCTGTTTACGAATCTTACTGAGACAGGTTCCCAGTGAACGAGATCTCTCACAGCAGCCAGCATACTTATCATAATGGATATGAGGATATCATAACAGAAATACGTCAAGCATCTTGCCCTTAAACGTCTGTTACCTCTTTCACGTTCTACATACACCTTAATGAGGACGAAGAGAAGAGTGAGGCTTCCATCGATAACCTGGCTAATATTCGGATAGTCCACAAGCGAATATAAAACTCACCAGATCCAACTTTTACAAGCGAACCAGTCCCGCGTAAGATAATTGCAGATCCCTTTTTCCCCAGTCCTCTTTCACTTTTTGGCCACTCACCTTTTCCTTACCGTGACCCGGCCCCTTGTGCTGCAGCTTCTGCTAGACTCTATTCTAAGTTTTGCACGATGGCTGGGACATATCGTCATTGTATTCAAGCGTTCGTTGTAAAAACTGACTTGTAACTTGTGGTATCCAGTAGTGTAGCACCTCTTTTGGTGGTATCAGGGCCGCACCAAGGCTGAAATAAATGCTGCGAGCAAATTGGCCTAGTCAAAGCCTTCCCCCCCCCCCCTTCAAAATACACACTCGTGCACATTGATACTAACTCTGTTCACAATGCCACAGTTTGTGTCGATTTTGTCAAAAACGACACCTTTTTGGGGGCATCCTTCGTTGACAATTTGCCAAAAAGCTGCTTCCTGTTTGCTTTTTCGCCGCCAAAGTTGTTGGCAACATCCACCAGATTTATAGCATCAGTTTTAAAAAAGTACCCTTAAAGTTACAAGATTTGTTGAAATTGAAACATTTCGACAGCCAAGCTACGAGTTTCGGACCTGTTTTACCTAACTCTCGTAAACGTTAACGTAACTTTTATCACTCGATTGGTGAGATAAAAATAGTTTTGTTCCTTAGACTTGTTTTAAAACAACATGGTGAGCTTAAAGCTTGCAGCAAATATACAGCAGTCGCTTAGCTATTAAAGGCATTAAGGTCCTTCACAGTAAAGCTATACTGCCAGGGTCAAGGTGATATGAGTGAAGAAAGACATTGGTAAGGAACCTGGGCGACTGAAATGTGCGATGGGCTAGTAGATTTTTGAAGCCCACTTGCCCGGTGGCTAGTGACTCAACAGATGTCAAACCCTGTTAAAGGTTGTAAAATAATAAAAGGAACTTTTAGCATCAGCATTTAAGACTATTCGTTGCACATTAATTCGTTTTAATTATATATTTTTTGGCTCATTTATTGTAATGTTTTTTCAACTTCCAAAACGTCTGGGGACTCGAGCCCCCCCCCCCCTCTCCCCCCTCCCCCTTCTACGGGCCTGGGTATTCTTGGTGCATGAAAGTAAAGGAAAAATTGTTTTCAAGCTTTTGATTCGTCTGGTGTTGTAACCACAAACTCCGACAACAAGAAAATGGAACCAACAACAACCGTCTTCTGTGTAACGAAGCAATTTGTGAAAAAAAAAAAAGTCCGAGGTCCCCCCTCTAAGCCAAAACAATAAGCACAAACTAGTTAGTCACATCGCAATTTCCCTGATAAAAACGATTTTAATGTTCTGGACTCGACGTTTTGAAGAGGTTTTTAACTTAAGCTAGTAAACGTACCCTTTTTAGCTAATTTTCGTGTTCGAACATTGTTATTTGCATGCCTACAACTCACGCCAAGGGGTGACTACTTTTTCTGCATTCTGGCACGGGAGGTTGAGGTGCCTAAATGTAGCACTAATTTTGTTTTGTATTTTTGATCCATTACTAGTTCCTCCCATTTCTCGAACCCTGAGCCGTTTAAAAAGAATCAGAGCGGATTTTGCCCTTCCCCTACCCTCTAGTAAAATGTCCATTCCGATGATTTGCATTGCGTGACACGGCTCTAGATAGAACTCTGGCCACGTTAGCGGCGACATGTGGTGATAAAAACCTTTTTGTGTATTGCCAACTAAGCAACACTGACCAGCAACTGAACCGTTGAGTAAGATGTCACAGTGTAGAAAGATGTCGAACGTTTTGGAAGAAAGGTTGTTGTTGAGCTGTTCGACCGTTTACAATACACTGACCCAGTTGGCGGTGTTCATTGGATGTCATCAACAGGACCAAAATACGTCGAACGGCAAGAGAATCACTCGGAAATGACCTCTGGACCTGTCCCCTACAGCAAATGAGGTAAGAGCATTTCGAACTGTTTTTCTGTTTGACGTTTTCGATCTCATGTGGGTCGAAACACATTAAAATATGTGCGTGACTCGCGAATGGAATGTTGCCAAGAAGGGTCAAACAACCTGCATTTTAACGAACTTTGAAAAGCTCTCGCGTCGCTCTCAATCATTTGCCCAAAGAAATTTTTGCGGCAATTCTGAGAACATCTTTTCTTAATTCAACAGCCAGAAGCTGAATCGATTTGAAGGTTTAGCACATGGTGAAAAATAATTTAATTCACGAAGTACTTTTCCTGATGAGAAATGTATACTTTCAAAATTAAATTATTTCAAACGCAAAGAACAACGCAGTTTCTACCAAAATCAGTTTTGAAGCTCTTGAGAGATTGCAAAAGTAAAATTGAGTGTTTAAAAGACGACAGAGAGATTTGTTTTTGCACGCGAACGCCTCAAATTGATGTCATAATTTACTGCCTCAAATGGCGATTTTAACGGAAGTTCGTTATTTGCATTTTTCTTTGAAGTAAAAGGATATTTTGCCAAAAAAAGTATCCAGTGATTTTAGTTATACCCTAACCTATCTAACATTAAAATATGAAAGAAATCGAATTTTCCACCTTGCCGCGGAATTTTGATTTTGTCTGATTTTTACAGACAGGCGCTCTTAAATACTAGAAATTACTCATAACCACTCTCAATACATAAAAGCCATTTTCTCTTCTGTCAGATGGCAGAGGCACCTTCTGCGCATGTGGGTAAATTGCCGACGGGACAGCGGGAACAGCTTCTAAAGGATCAGCAGATGCCGACATTGAGGAGATGCTGGCTAAACTAAAAGCTTAAAAATAGCAATTATAACTAACTGACAAACTAAGTAGTTCCGGTGTACTGTTTTTTTATTTTTTATTTTTTATTTTTTAATGAGCTGAATTTTCTGGTCTAAAACGGAAATACTCAGATGGATTCTGTGAGGCCTTTTTTTATTTCACGTGGTTCACATTTCACACAAAAGTTAATTAACAAAAATTTTCCAAAATTAACGAATTTGGAAAACTTTTACGTGAGTTTTGTTAATGACGTCTATGCTCTGAACAAATCCAGAAACTCGTTTAAATTCGTTTAAATTGCCAAATCTGGAAACCTGTAATCCTTCTTGGCGTTCCTTTTTTTCCAGTTTTGTGATATTTCTTTTCTTCGGTGGGAACATTTTCATTGTCTTTGACTAAAAAGTTACCAAAATAAGTGCCATGTTGGAAATAGCATTACAGTAGCTTCACTCGGATCGTTCTTTCAATCTTTTTAATTTGAAAACAGAGATTTCTTATACGCGTTCTCAAAAATGTTTTCCGTCCACATGGTAGGTTATAACTTGTTTTCGCTGTGCTCCTTAAAAACGGTCGAAAACGCTACTTTGTACCGGTAGTCACTTCTTCCCATAACGTTACATCCGTCCGGAGGTTACGTCCGTTTTCAGTACTTTTCTTTGAAGTCCTTTTCAGTCGCTCACGTGGAGGACGTACTCTGTTTCTGACCTAAGTTGGCAAAATTTTGGATTTATCAACTGAGTTGATAAGGTAGATTGGCCACCGTAAAGAGATTGAAAGCTGACGTTTCGAGCATTGGCCCTTCATCAGAGCGAATACTTTTTACAGCTCCTTTGGGACACCATCTCCCCCCCCCCCCTTCCCATTCACCGAGGCCCTGCCCAAACGTATCCGTTGCTAATAAATCCAAAATTTTGTGTTTCACGTCCCCACTGACGCAGCACCACAGTTTCTTTAGAAACTAACCACCTTGTTTCTAAGGTGGCAAAGTATGATCGTCCGAGTGAGTGTATGTTTGTGGTGGCATTATTGACTGACGTTTCGGCAACCTGAGCGGTAGTCATCGTTAGGGTTGTTGACCTAATTGTTCGACGAAGTCACGATGTTATTGGTCGTCGGTCAGTTAAGACGTGATGTTATTGGCTGTGAAGACTGTAAAATATGATTAATGCTTTCTTTTTCTGTTCATGTCCGTTGTTGGCTTTTTCACGTAAACGATAAAACTTCGTTTTCAAAAATGATTTTTTTGGGCAGCGTTTTGAAACTCTTGATCTTGTGAGTGTTTTCGATCTCTTTCGTTCGAATACGTGTGGACGGAGGGTCTAACCGTATAAAAATCTCCTTTTCCAAGAACGGATACATTTGGGCAGGGCCAAGGTGAAGGGGGAGGGGGAGATGGTGACCCAAAGGAGCTGTCCCAGTAACCCACTTTGGAGCTTGTGAAAGGCGTAATGTATCCTGAATTGAACATGTTGATAAAAACGTTTTAGAGGAACGAGTGGAAACTTGAATTAACTGAAATAAGGATAAGAAGTGCTAAAAAATTGTAACAATAAGGACCTTTAGATTTGAGTACACTACGAGATTGATTACGAGTGGGGATTTTTAATTCCAGTTTGCAGGCTTAACATTATCACGCCACATACCAATTTCATTCCTGGGGCTTTCTTCTCTACTGATAAACAACGCAAAGGGATGAAGGCTCTGGAAACGTCACTGGTTTGAAATTCAAAAGTCGTCCTCGTACTCAGTCTCGCACTCGTAGTCCAATCTAAAGGTCGCTAATGCTCAGATGTACATAACAATCGAGTCAAAAGGTCATTAAATATGTTAGCTTATCTATGTTTGTCTTCACGTTATACACTTGGTATATAGACAACATGGCCACTTTCTGAATTTGGGAGAACGACATTCGAGAAAAAACAGAGTTTTCAAGAAGTGCTTGCCCTGTTCCCTTCGCTCTAGTCCCCTGACCTTTGCCTGGGCGCCCCTTTGCGCGAACTTTCTTGTATTTCTGTATAAAGGAACGCAAAATAAGAATTTTTCTTGCGGCTTGCGCTGCTCGCTGATCGGGTTCCAGTCCAACAAGTCGGCCTGTGGACGACAACTGTTCCACAAAAGCACGGGAGAGAAACCTCTGGTACTTGTCAAGAGGCGTTGCCACATAAATGGTATTTCTGTGTTCAGTCAGCAAATCAAAGAACAGTGTAAGCCTGTTGTTTGTCTGAAGGATCATCCTACTGAGACCATTTTGATTGCAGATTTGACACCAAGCTGGACTCCATCATCGAACCCGTAACCCTTGTCTTTTACGCATGACCATTTTTCACCCCAAGGCTCCGGGGTGGAAAATGGCTGCATTCAGACTCAAAAGGTGCGTGAGTCACAGGAATTGTGGAAAACAACCAAGTGATAGTGTTATAGTCTCATTACCAAATTCTGCGAAAGAACGTTTTGGATCCTGACTAAACGTGTCTAATTTCCAGGTAGCAACGTGTCTAATTTCCAGGTAGCAATTCTCGCTAACCTTGAGTTATTAGTTAGCTAATAAAAATTCGCTGCATCGCCACGGCTTTTCAGCCTTTAGCCAGCTCTTATTCCTCTCATATACAGCTATCATTCGCTGTTGTACGCTGTTGCAAACAGTCCTCCAAGTGCATTCGTAGGCGTTGCCTCACAGCCTGGTGCAAATATTTTGCCACAGGCTAGATGTCAAACTGTACTAAACTGAGGATGGAGCGGACTGCAAAACGCATGAATTTTTTTCTCGGCTGACCGCCATTGACTATATATCACTCGCTTTGTTTTAATCTGAATAGCCTCGGGCCTTGGAGTTAAATTTAACAATCGGTTTCTCATTCCAGAGGCAATTTATATTTCACTTGCATGCCAATGTTAACGAGAGGAAGCCAAAAAAAATTGAGCCGAAGTTGGCAAAACTGTGATGGTGTCTGAAGCAAATAGTTGGGAATCGCGAAAGCCAAAACTGATTCCAAACAGCCATCGAATATAATTATTACGTTCAAGTTTGTAATTTCCCAGAAAATACCTCCGGACTTTCCCAGTTTAGTTTACATTTCATTTACAAAATTTGATATCAGTTTTAAATATTCTCAAATGTCTTTATATCGAAGAAAACCCTCAGTGAGACAGAATATTAATCTCAAATAAGCCACCTGAGGGGACACTTGTAATTTCTTAATGCGATACAATGTGTTTGGATAAGTCGACAAAACTGATGACAGTTGCTTGTCAATGTGGTGAACTTTAGTGTTCATAATTATTCAGCTGCCTTTCTTATTTCACACTTAGTTCGCATTCCAAATTACTCACATGTGAGAGGGAAACCTCGAAGCCTTCTGTCAGTGCACAGGCCACCCAAGCTAGAGATCGTGATAGCGGGAAAAACAGTACCATATAACGGCATATAACGAAAAAAGCGAAATTAGAAATGTTAAAGGTATGAAAAAAGCGGACCTCGAGCATGTAGTTAAAGGATCCTAGTCAGGCACGCCTTTGTTATTGTTTTGATCTGAAATTTGCGATCAAATTACTCGTCGAACGTGACAAAACGTCTCAACAGTTCAACTGGTAAAAGTATAAATTGTAGCCTGAAGCTGAAATTTCTTCGCCTGTTTTTGATTTTAGTGCCAGTAAAAGGGCTTTCGATTATTTTCAGCGCATTTTGGCGGCTGTTCAAAAAGCTAGAACTCAAAGAAGGTTTGTGTTCGTAAGCCGGCCAGCCTCCCAGTCCGCCTACCCAAAAGCAAACTATATTCAGCGAGCGCTCGCGGAATATGATTTACAAGCGAATCTAGAATCATAAAGGTTTGGAATCTTGTTTAATTGGGTATTCTTGACTTTCCCATCGCCATAAAATACAAAAGGCGAATGCACGGAGGGCAGAAATGTTTCCAAAACTCACTCGATCACACCGCTCTGACCACCGCTCCGCGCATTTAGTTTTAATTGATAGCGCTAGATAAAGCGAGAACATTTCACATTCCTTTCAAATAGAAGAAACTCTTTTGTTAATACCTTTTATTTTCTTTGTTATCATCGCACAGGATGGATATTCATTTCAATTTTCAAAATACATGAATTGCCCTGAAAACAAAACGTACTGCAGCTGCATTGTAGCTAAGGTGTCGACTGCGGCTAACAGATCTGAAAGTTTCTGTTCGCAAACCATTCTTTCTCCTCCTTTTCTGCAATTCCAGGGATTAGCTTATGGAAAAAATTGAAGTGTTGTTCTTAGGCATCGAAGTCTTTGAAGCTTTCGCTTTAGCGTCGCTACCGGCACTGCAGAGCGAGTCCCGTCGTCACATTTAGAAGACCAAAACATTTCAGCGCGTGAAGAACGCGCACCGTAATGAAGTAAAATGTCGGCGAATAAGCTTGTCCAGCCTTTAAATCTATTGGATATCTTTTGCTTCACTAGTGCAATAACCAAGAATATCCCTTGAATAATGATTTCTTTCATAAGCTTGACTGTTTTGGTACTGCCACGCGAAGGAGAGCATAAACCGCTTAGAGTCCTGGCGTTGCCTCACACATTTCACGAGAAAAATAGCAAACAACACCAAAATAACCGGCCAAATGTAACCGCTATTAATTTTTTAAGGCCAAAAAAGTAAATAAAGGCCCAAACTGGCCGTATTGGCGCGGATGTAGCCGGATTTCAATTCACTGTGAAAAAATCGTGAGTTTAGATGGCATAGAAAATGGCGGATTTCTCACTCGATGCGCGCAAAGCACTGTGGGTGACTAGGATCCTTTAACTCCGAACATTACAGTTATTCTCTGTTAAGGGCAGATACGCTTGCTTATGCTCTGTTTGGGTTGATGTTTGTTTTTCAGTGTTTGCTCCGAAAATGCAAATATGCGGACCACGCAATTATAATTTCCGCTTTCGGCCATGCTGAAAACTCTTAGTCTACAAAACGAGTTGTCTGGGATTGACAAATTTAAGTTACTGCCTTTCTTCGACACATATTCAAGTTTTAGAAACACAACTCTCAAACTTGACACCGTCTTCAAAGGCATCTCGATGAAAACGCAGTCAGTCCTCGACGTCTGTGCAGTGGGCGGGCCTGTGGAGGTGTTTGTTAGCTATCCGTCACCTAGCCTGTGATCACGCCGTCTCCCTATCAAAAACTAAAGAAAAGATCGCCTGATCGCAGGTCATACCGCAGCAAGCTATCCACTTACGTGTCAGGACCTAATTGCAGGATACGCGCATAGTTGTCGTATTTTCACGTGCGAAATTTTCATTGTTTGTTTCTCAGCTCTTCAGCCAATCGACAATGAGGGGCTCACATGGTCAACAAGCAGTGGACAAAAAACACCCTCAGTTGTAACAACCGACAGCCTGTTCTAGTCTACGTCTGCCTCGGCAGTGAAGTGGTGTTTCCAAAAATCTTCACTAGAGCAGCAATTTCAGGTAAGACAACTTCAAATAGCGCCAGTTACTTAAATCGCCATAACTTGCCCCAAGCACGACCTTTCTTTAGTAAATGCGGTGTCTTTTAAGTTGCTTTGTATAGCGACCGAAGAACATGAAGGAGTCCTCAATCAACGCCATTTGAGTGGCAAGTGGCATTTCAATGTTCTGCTTCTAGAACAGTTGTAGTCGCATGATTTTTATCAAATTGTAGTCGAAAGAATGCTGCTTAGTGACAGAGGCACTAAACGAGAAAATTTAAGCAAAACACTCCAAATGTCATTTTCTGCTTTCTCAGAATGTTTCAGGGCTTTTAAAAAGAATATTTGAGTAGGCTAATACAAGATGATCTGTTAGGATTTGTTAGCTGAAAATTTACGCTGCAGAAGATTTTAGGGAACGAAGTCTTGTCCCCAAATTTGCAAGGTATTGTCTGCTTCTCGAAAATTCTAGGTGACCTCAGTTGTCCCTCCAGAAACAATAGAAATTAAGCAGTCCTTATGTTACGAAAGTTTGAGGTAACATTTCACCAAAGAAAACTTTACTTTTTCATCGCATTTATTCACAGCAAAACGGCTACAATTTACTGTCGCTGGTTCCGGGTGGCACAGCACGATCGTAGGCTTTCTTTTCGCAACTGCATAAGTTGCGTTAATAACTGCGAGCATCTTCTTTACATTTATTTCTTCATTCCGCAGTTCAAATATATGAATTTCATATATTCATAATTTCATTTATTACTACTGAATTAACAATTTAAGGTAAGGAGTGTTCCAGACGCAGAAAAATGAGGCTTTTGTTCGATTGAGTTGCGCTGAATGACGTGGGTCAATATTGTATCTGTTCTCTATAGCTGTTTTCTGTATTCTATAGCTCACACCTTTAAACAAAGATCTTCCATAAATGATGTAAGTTTTAATTCAAATTTAGAAGAATTCCCAAATTCCTTTTATCAAAATCAATTTTACTCTCTAGTGCGACCCTGCCTAAACTACAACTAGCTGAAGTACTGACGACTGAAATAGCCACTTCGAAGCAACTTTCGGATATGGTACGATGTGTGCGAGAGGAAAAATGCTAACAGTTGAATGCTTAAATTTCCGTGAGCCTTTGTTAGCTTTTATTGGCTCGTTTTCTTCGATATCGATTTATAGCAAACTTCTACAGAAAGTCTTTTCAATTCTTGTTTGACTTGAGGATAACATATTTCAGTAAGTATAATTTCATTTGTTTGCAAATGAAAAACCTGAGTGCGCACGGTTGATATATTTACTAGAATTATATGAAGATGAAGCTGTTTCAACTTAAGCAGTTGAAAAGAAGAAACCTGAAAAAATTCAGGCTTGAACGGGAACCCATGACCTCTGCGATACCGGTGCAGCGCTCTAACCAACTGAGCTATCAAGCCAGCTTGGAGCTGGTCAATTGTGAGTTCGTATTTATCCCATAGATGGAGAAATGAATATGAATATATGAAATAATCATTTTTTTTTTGCAACAGTTTATTACATTCCTCTTGTCACTAATTTACACAGGTTTGGTGGCTACTAATTAATTAACAATTTCTTTGGATTACAATTTACTATTTGATTACATCCATGTTACAATAAGATTTGTCAATTACCATTGCGCATGAGGAAAAAAGGGTACACACACACAACCAGAAAAAGGAAAAGGGGGGAAGAAAAAGAAGTATAGAGATAACAACAAGGAGCGGATCAAAGGAAAAAGGAGAACTTTACAGAGGCATAGTGTGGAGCGGGATGAGAGTTTTGGAGGTAGTCGGGTTAATACTAGAGAAGTTTTTCAACTTTAAACTGTAAAGTTAATTTACAAAAAAACTCATAACAATTTACTGATGTTTGTAGGGCTTTGCAGGTATAAAAGTAATGTTTGACTAGCAGCAGGAGGAGATGCAAGTTTTTCTTTAAGTGAAGAGACAGCTGAAGAGATGTCGGTACTTGATTTAGAATCACATCATAAGGCGAGATGGTCAAAACAGTGCCGCTATGGCGATTGTTGAACCACTGTAAAGAGGCGTCTAACAGTTTTAAAAATTCCGGACAATCTAAGAAGGTGTGCCATATGGAGTCCAACTCATTGCACATTTCACATTTTTCATCATTTGCTATTCCAAAGATTTTTAGTTCTTTTTTGGTTACGAGGACACGGTGAAGTGATTAAAAGAAAACTGCCGCAGCTTGTTATCGGAGGTAATTTTATAAGTACTAGCAACAGCAGATTCCCAAGAATTGGCAATGACTGGATGGTTTTTCCCCCAAGAACTAATTGCAGTAGGCACGCAAGCAGAGCTTTCGATAAACAATTCATAATACTGTTTACAACGAAATTCATCGAAATTGATTAATTTGTTTTCCGAGAGAAAGAAAGTGTTCTTCGTTGAAAGTTTATTCATTTGAGAATCGCCCTGTTCAGCAGATTTCTGTTTAAGAATACTTGGGATTGCTGAGATCATCTGGTAGTACTGTAGAAAATTTGTTTCGATGTTGTATTTTTCTTTAAATTGATTGAAAGAGAGGAAGTCTCCTGAGTCAGTTAGCAAGTCCTTAATAAAGAAGATCTTTTTGTAATACCAAGGTTTCCAGAATACTGGCTTCTTGTCAATAAGAATCTCCTTATTGTTCCATAAGATAAAACCTCTTTTAAGAGGGGACTCATACTGACTACGTAGTTCATGAAAAAACCGGAGAAGTTCACGGTAAAAGCTAGGAAGTCGGTTATCCAAGTATTTAATGTCATAATTGCACTTAAGGAGGAAAGAAAGACCCCCGTGCTTCTCAAGGTAATGATTAGGAATTGCCTTCCAATTATCATTAGAGTCGGACAATATTCTTCCAATCCAGGAAAGGCGTAAAGCTTTTACAGCCGTTCTAAAACAGGGAAAGCTCAATCCTCCCTTAGCCAAAGGTTGATAGAGCGCTTGCCTTTTAATTCTGTCCTTTTTATTTCTCCACAAAAAGGCAAAGAATTTTCCTTGTGTTTGATTAATCACTGGCTCCGGAACAGAAAGCATTGAAGCAGAGTAAATTAGCTGAGAAATTCCCAAAGATTTCGCCAACATTGTTCTCCCCAAAAGAGTTAGGTCTCGCGTTAGCCACAAGTTCAGTTTGGTCTCCATTTTTTGAATTTTAATTGAAAAGTGTTTCTTAATATTTTCCTCTTCTTTATGGGGGAGATATGTGCCCAGAAATCTCAGTGGTTCACTTGGACATTCAAATCCCAAAGGTCTATTTTTATTTTGTTTATTAGAACCAATCCATAGCGCTTTAGTTTTCTTTTGATTTAAAACAATTCCCGAGATTTTACTAAAGGAGTCGATAATTGAAATAGCTGCCGATAGGGAATCAATGTCATTGACTATTAAGGTGGTGTCGTCTGCGAACTGAGATATTTTAGATTCTTTATTGTCAGGAAGATTAATGTCTCGAGAAAATTCGTCATGTCTCACTTTGGAGGCTAAGATTTCAACTGCTAGAACAAAGAGCAGCGGGCTTAAAGGGCAGCCTTGACGTACTCCTCTTGAGACCCTGAAATAATTGGTCATAAAGCCTGCATTTATCACTCCACTTTCAACATTACAATACAGTAGTGAAATCCACCTCCTAATCACAGGGCCGAAATTGAAAAATGAAATATATTTGAACTGCGGATAAAGATAGAATTGTATGAAGATATAATTCTGAATTTTTTCAGGTTTCTTCTTTTCAACTGCTTAAGTTGAAACAGCTTCACTGCGATGATCTTCATATAATTCTATCTTTATCCGCAGTTCAAATATATGATTACTTCATATATTCATATTGATACATCTACTGTTGTTAACATGGTATCGTAGTTTTTTATTGCTTGCGTATCGTCCTGCAATGAAATGTGCCAGATCTAAACGTTTTCTTGTATACGTCGCTGTTAGCAGGCAAATGAAAATGAAAGGTTCTACCAGACGCGTAAGTGATTTTTTACTTGTCCTTGCATGTGTTCTTTTAAAACATAGCGAAATTCGCTAGCTCGTTAACAGCTTCTATCTGCAGCTCGAGCTCAAATGACGATATAATAGAAACATCTTTTAGGCCAAGAAGCGAGGCTTTGGTGACGGAAAAAATTCGAAAGTTTCAGTTCATGATTGCAGTTAACCAAGTTGCCAACGGTGACAACAAATTAGAATTTCAAATATCTAAGGACGGTCTTTAAAAAGCCAAGTCTCTTGTATAAAGTGGCGAAAGGGAAATTAAAAATATTTTGACCGCAGTAACAATTTCAGGTATTGCTGGTAATTAACGTAACTTGAAATACGTAACACTCAGCGTTATTTGAAAAGTATCGCTCTTGAAATACGGAAAATAGTATCTGGGGGCAATCCATCTCTTCAAAATTACCGTTTGACGTAGTTGTTTTCGAGAGTTCATCATTGAACTTAACCAAAACACGCAATAGTAAATTTTGCGACTAAAAAATTGCTGTCTGCGATGGACAAAATTGCCGAATGTCTTTGACACACACCACCCTTTTTTTTGGACACACAACTACAGCTCTACAATTTTCTGAAGGCACTTTTACGAAAATAGTGTGGTGTGACGTTTTTGCTGAGGGCTCTCTTTTGTGTTAGCTGGACCTCAAATCCGTTTTCGGAGCCAATGAGCTTCCATTTCCTTAATTCAATAACTATAAACTCGAGTGCTTCGTGGGCCATGCTATATGCAAATATTACATGAAAGCTGAGCTATAAAAACAACTGTTTCTTAGATCCAGCGATAGTGCCTCCCCCTTGAAGTGACGAAAAGGTGACATTTCTACCAATTATTTTTACTCAATTAACAATTTAAGGTAAGGAAAGTGAGAGTAGCTGATAAGTTAGGCTTTGGCCGATGGAGTTGCACTGAATCACGAGGGTCAATATTGTAGCTGCTTTCTATATATAGCTCACTTCTAACATTTTTACCTTTAAACAAAGATCTGCCTTAAATGCTATAGGTTTAAGTTCAAATTTAAAAGCATTCCCGAATTGCATTATATTTATCAAAATAAATTTTACGCTGGCTTGTGCGACCCGGTCCTGCACTAGCTGAAGTACCGAGCCACTGCTGAATAATTTTCGGATATCAAGTGGTACGATGTGTGCGAGAGGAAAAATGCTAAATGCTTAATGCTTAATTTTTCGGGGAGCCACTGTTGGCTCGTTTACTTCGACCATGATTGATAGTGTAAACTTGATCGTAAGCTAACTTAATATCTGCTAAATAAGACTTGTAGAAATTCATTGAGAGTACATTGTCTGAAGTAGCATTCTACAAAGGGGCCTTTTCAGTAGCTTGACTTTAGAGTAACATATTTGGCTGGTAGTTTCATTCGTATGCTAAGGAGAGACCCGAGTTGCACCGGGCTGATATTTGCTGTTGTTAACATGGCATTGTAGTTTTCCATGGCTTACGTATATATCATCCTGTAATGAAATGTTCCAAAATTCTGTTTTTGTGCAGTGGAAAAATTCGGCCTTTCCAGATTTAAGCATTTTCTCGTATAAGTCGCTGATAGTAGCCAAATGAAAATGAAAGGTTCTACCCAACACGTCAATGATTTTTTAAGTGTTATTGCACATGTTCTTCTAAAACATAGCGAAATTCGCTGGTTCGTTGACTCTTCAATCTGCAGCTTGAGCTCAAGTGACGATATAATAGAAACATCTTTTCGCCGCGGAAGCGAGGCTTCGGTGGAGGAAAATTTCATCAGTTTCAGTTCATGACTGCAGATAACCAAATTACCAACGACGACAACAAATTAAAATCTCAAACATTTAAAGACAGTCCTTGACCCTTTGCATACCAACTACGCATAAATGCGTAGTTATTATTCAACAAATTGTCACTATGCCCATATATGGTAAGGGAGCCCTCAATATCTGTCATCCGTACATGACAGATATCCTGCGATATACGCAAATGACCATATTTGAAAGTGCACTGCACATTTTCTTTGATTGCTTGTTTGGCGGCCGTTTTGAAAAGCGAGGCAGTTTAAGCAGTGTTCTCCGGGGATTTTAACTCCCTGGAAGAAAATTTCCGAGATTAAATGCTCTCAAAAAGTCAACAAGTCTTTGCTTCAGCTCCCAAAGATATCCAGAGGTTGACTTGGAATTTTCATTGTGAGAACTCAACCAAGAAAATGCTATTGCGAACGAAGCAGCACACTTGCTCACAGAAAGTTGTAAAGACTAAAGTTGAAGAGATTTTAATTCACAGGAAGAGGACTTATTCTCGGTAAGGTAGCAATATTTTTTTTACTTTGTCTTGTCATTTCCAAACATGAGTTTGTAAATAAGTCTTTTTAAGTGAACGGTGGTAAACTTCGATTTCTTGAAGTTCTGGTTTGATTTTTATTAAGCTTATGTGTTGCTAGCTTTTAGCGTTTCATCATAGAGCCGTAGTTTTTTTCGTTCTGAAAATGGTAGTCGATGGGAATTTTGTTGAATAATAAAACAATTATCCTGCTCAATCTTGCGGAATATCCCCTCATTTAACCAACTCGGCCTACGGCCTCGTCGGCTAAGTATCAGGTGATATTCCGCGCGATTTCGCAGGATAATTGTTAATTATATACAGGACCTCTTCCGGCGGCCCTGAAAGAAAGATCTTAGGGCTTGGGTACTACTATCACATTTAATTGTAATTTACATGAAGTAGTTTCTTACATTTATCAACATTTGCTCGATTTCCCTTGTATTTGGACGAGTTTTGAGAGATTTTTCGACTGTGATGATTTTTGACGTGGCGACTTAAAAATGGCGGCTCTAACAGATGCTTCTTCGTGAGATTGTCACTCTGGAAACGATGAAAACGTTGTAAAACTTTGCTTGGTTGAAGATGATGACTTGTCAGCGAAGGTGTCTTGTAGTTTCCATGGAGCATTCAATCTCCTCGAGGCTGTGAAGAGTACTTTTACTTTGATGTATCAGAATCCAGTTACAATGGTTCAAATTAAGAGTCAAGTGATGAGGAAAAAGCTGTGGAAATTGTTTTTGTGGACTTAGAATAGCCCAGAGAAGTCAAACACAACGTGGACACCGATTTAAGTGAACCTTACCGAAGAAATGTCAACAAATATAGAGAGCTAAATCATGTTTGGATTTCTTCACACTCATTATTATGCACGAGGTATGGCAGTTCGTTTCTCCTAAAAAAAGATTGATTTCTGTATTATTTTTTTAATTTTCCTTCAAAGATTAATTGGAAATGGTTTGTATTTGTAGTAAGAAGCCAAAAATTATATCTTTTCTTGTTCAGAGCTTGCAGTAGTGTAGTGTGAATAAAGTTTCTTTAAAAATTTGCATAATTATGCTAATTATGCGGCTCGTGACGTCATAATTTTGATATATCCTATAATTTCTCTATTTGATATGAAAGTATATTTTAAGCACTTTCTAAATATTTATGGGTCTGTGGGGTTTTGTTGTAAATAATGAGCATGACAAGCATCTTTGTTAACATTCTCATTTTTGTGAGAAATAAATACCACCCCCTTGGTATGCAAAGGGTTAAAAAGCCAGCCTTTATAAAGCCACAAATGCACGACGATATGTGGCAAAAAGGCAACTGAAAATACTTTTACCACAGGAACAATTTCAGGTACTGCTGGTACTAAGATAACTTCCAATACGTAACATTTAGCATTATTTGAAAAGCACCACCATTGAGATAGAACATGACATACACGGATACAACAAAGAAATCCCGTGTGAAGTTTCTCCACAGTAAATATTACTATTATATTAAATTCGACTTCAATCAAGGGCGCTTACTGAATCGCAACAGTCTTTAAACATGCTTGAGATTTCCTTATGTCTCATTTTTTATGCTTTGAATTTCTTTTTTTTTTATGAGGACAACACTAAAACTCTGTAGTTTTCCGTGCAAGTAGTAGACAGTAGTAGTAGTAGCAGCAGCAGCAGCAGCAGCAGCAGCAGCAGTAGTAGTAGTAGTAGTAGCAGTAGTAGTAGTAGTAGCAGTAGTAGTAGTAGCAGTAGTAGTAGCAGTAGTAGTAGCAGTAGTAGTAGTAGTAGTAGTAGTAGTAGTAATTTGCTTTATTTGCATGACCGCAAGATTTTACAGTATTACAAAAGCATATTTATATTAATTAATAACAAAACAAGACTAATAGTACTCTAATATTATGCTAATGAACTTAAGTTACATCACTTTCACTTGATAATAACAATGTATCACGTATATTCATACACAAGAAAATAAACTTCATTGCTAGTTTATTCACATGATAGTCGTTAGAGTTCATGAGAAGTTTTATGCTTTCTGGGGTTGATTTCCTTTCATTGTCAGGTATTATTTCATTGATTCGATTGAAGAATGTCTGCCTCTGCAAAGAGTATTTACTACATTGCAACAAGAAATGAGTTTCATTTTCTAGTTGATTTGATTTACACAGTGGGCATCATCTAGTTTCTCTGGGCATATGATCGGTTTGATATCGACCTAGTTCAATCATAAGTTTGTGATTACTTACTCTAAACGTCACTAAATTTCGTCTTTTATTAAAGTTTCTTAGCTGGTTTAAATAATCAGATGTAACGTATTCATCTTTAAAAACTTTAGAAAATTCTAATTTCTTTGAATGTACAAGGCCGGTGTCACCAGGAGGATGTATATTTCTCTTTCATATTAGTTGTATATCGCCTATCGCCTAGTAGTAGTAGCAGCAGCAGCAGCAGCAGTAGTAGTAGTAGTAGTAGTAGTAGTAGTAGTAGTAGTAGTAGTAGCAGCAGCAGCAGCAGTAGTAGTAGTAGTAGTAGTAGTAGCAGTAGTAGTAGTAGTAGTAGTAGTAGTAGTAGCAGTAGCAGTAGTAGTAGTAGTAGTAGTAGCAGTAGTAGTGGCAGCGGCAGTGGCAGCGGTAGTGGTAGTGGTAGTAGTAGTTTTTTTTTTATAAGAACGCGTAAAATTTGGCTGAGCCTGAGGATGTTCTTCTTTTTGCCCATACGTTTTCTGAAATTTTAGGGGCAAATCTCAGCCTCGACGTTCTTATAAAATGGTCCTTATAAAGAAAAAAGACTGTAGTAAACGTCTGGGTATTTAGCTTTTGAAAAACTCATTGGGGACACTAATAAAGTACAGAAAGAATGAAAAAAAGGAAAAATAAAAATATTTACATATATAAATAGATAAAAGATAAGATACAATAAAATGGGAAATTAAAATATTTTTCTGTATAAGAAAGGACTAGTGTATGCTAACTAACTAATAGGTACTCTACAAGTAATTTGAAACTGATCTTGTAATAAATAGAAGTTACATCGTATAGTTACTAAGCGGTCTAGAGTTGTTCTAAGAAAGTGACAAAAGCGTAGATTGGAAAATTTAAGAACATATGTCACAATTCTTACACTCGTCTTTTAGAAGAATCAAGTCTTTCTTGTTGGTGCTTTGTTTGAAACTATTCAGGCTCGATCTCTCACGGTCGGCAGGGCTTAACTTTCCCTATAGAAGGGGTCCAATAAAACCCCGGGAGAAAATACAGTGAGTGTTTACCGTAACGTTTTGTTCTAAACGAGGGATGTTGAAGCCAGCATTTCTGAGGTTGTATCCTCAGTAACACTCCTACATTTTGACTGGCCCTTTTGTTGATGTCTTTTATATGTTCACTGTATGTCAACTTATCGTCGACAGTCACTCCGAGAATTGTGAAATTATCCGAGGATTTCACCACTTGATTGTCAATTTGAAGCGATAATTCATCTGCAGGTTCCTCAGTTTTTAGAGGACTTCGGACCGATGGCGATAGTCTGATATTTGGTGGGGTTGGCCTTTAGAAGATTCACTTTATACCACTGCATGACCTTCTCTGTTCCACTCTTTAGTTCGTGAGCGGCTTTCTTAATCGAGTCTCTGGTTATATATACATTTGGTGGTCATCTGCATACATGAAAAGATTATCTGATTCTGCATAAGATGGGAGATCGTTCTGAAATATATTCCAAGGACGAACCCCGTGGGCATCCCCTTGTTTGTCCGTTCCACTCACTTTGCAGGTCTTTTAGCTTTACTCAGTTTCTTCTAAGCTCGAATAAAGATCGCATAAGATTTAAGGATGTGTCCGAAAAGCCGTATGCGTTGAGCTTCTGAATCATCAAGGCAGGGTGCTGCGACACAAACGCTTTGCTTATATCGGTGGATAATACACTCACACTCCTTCCTATCAGCAACTATTTTCCAGTCCTCAATTAACCTAATTAGCAAGGCACTTTTGGGAAAACACGGCATGATAGTTTGTGGGGTGGACAAACTCTTTTGTTATTTCTACCTCAATTTTCCTTCTCCAAAGCCATAAAGCTTTCGCTTTTTTTGTTTATGTCACCATCTATAGCTATATCAAGTGTTAAGTGCAGATGCTCATGCTCATACCAATACAGCATAAAAACAGTCAGATCAACTCGATAAAGACTGCATAACGGGAGAAAGATGCCTAGCCGATGTAAAAAGTAAACTAAATACTTCTCTTAAGGGACAAAATGAAAACCGGGAGAAACAGTGATTTTTAATGCACTATACCCTTCACGTTTAATTGACTTAGCAAATACTCCTGGCGTCTGTGGGGAATATTCTCACTCCCCCTCCCCGGTCCCAGAAGACCAGAAAATGGTATCTGGGGGCAATCCATCTTTTCTCTCTGCCAGAAAGTAACCTCTCACTTCTTTTGCTTCAGACACGTCAAGTTGAACGACTGCGTCATGGGGGATAAACAAGAATTAAAACGTAAAGTTAAGCGCATGCACGACGAAATAAGTGAAGAGAAAGAAAAGCGAAAAGTTCTCAGAGAAATGGAGCTGTTCGTTTTGGACAATTCCCTTCGTGAGAGCACAGTGGGGCAGCTGCGAGGTCACACCATCGCGAACAAGTGGAAAATCTATGAACAGGTAAAAGTTTTATTTTATTTTGAGACCAGAATTGCCTTAAATATTTTTAGATGTTTACAATAGCGCGACATTACCAAATGGACAGAGCAGCTTCAGTTTAGAACACCTCTCAAACCATCCAAGCACTTTCAAACGTTTGTACGGCAAATCATGCATCACTGCGGGCGTGAATATAAACTTTTTCTCTAGATTTGCTATTACCACATTCTTATTTGAGAGTGCTTCCTTAAAAGGCCTTCAACCGTATAACATCGCAACAATTTATACTTTTAATTTGAATCCGTTGTCAGGGTGTCAATCTGGGGAAATTCTTTTAAAGGATCAAGTTACAATGCTTCGGACCAAATGTATAGAAAGCAGCAGAACAGTTATCAGACAATAACGGAAAACTGTAACAAGAACACAGAATCATCTCCCTAAGAATCAATTTGTTTATCTTTGGAATCATTGTTTAGCAGAGTTTTGGATAAAATACAGTAGAATAATGTATTGAAACAGCCACCAATTTTCCCAGTCTAAAAATACACGTTGTGAGGAAATAGAATTAACTTAAGAAACGTAGAGTCCGCCTTGGTGATGTTTGAACTCGTTTCAGGTTGTTGGTGAAAGATTATTCAGGGCTATTTTTAAACCGCCGTCTCCTGTGCAGTCGAATGTGGGTGCTCAATGTCATCATCTCTTCATCTATTAATGGCTAACAACATTTCGTTCGGTCTTTATGCAGATAAAAAAGGTCGGCTTCAAGAACATCATTGTCGCTTCCTTCTCCCACATGACTCGCTTGGGTGATACCTTCATTCGTCAACTGCACGAGAAAGGTGAGGACTTCACCAACCTATGGGCTTTCTCTGAGTTCCTGGAATCTGTCGACCCAAAGACTAAGATACCAGATACCAAGACCGTTCCAATTGGCTTGCGAAAAATGAAAGATCTCGGAATAAAGAACGCCATCATCGAGTTAGACCTGGTCTGGGCAGGAATCGACTACAGGCACTTCAAGGTCGCAGCTATCAAACAACTCCTCTACGACAGGATGGCATGGTGCCGTGAAAACCTCTCGAAAGACTGCAAGATACTCTTCAACCTGCGCGACCTTCCAGATGGTATGGTGAAGAAGCCTAGGCGTATCTTGAAGATCGTGAATTACCTTTCCTCCCTACCCCCAGAAGAACGTGCATTTGGTTTGGTGTTTGAAGAGTCTGGGAAGTATCTTCCAGAGGAACTCGGTGCATGGACAGCAGCCGTTCGCAGAGAGATGAACGATTGTGGGTTCAAGGAAGGCCACTTGCTTGTCCACGTTCACGAGCAGTGGGGAATGGCAGACAGCACCCAGTTAGAGTGCCTTGCCCATGGTGCGAATGGTATCTGGGCCAGTCTGATTATAGAAGGAGCCTCCATGGGTCACTCTTGCTCCAGCGTCATGCTGATGAACCTGGTCCGCCTTGGAAACAAGAAGGTGCTTGAACAGTACGACTGTACAAAACTGCGTGAAGTACCACAGGAGATCACCAGGATCACCACTGGGTTCGAGCCTTATGACAGACAAGTTGTGTATGGCGAAAGAGCCCTGGACATGGTCTTCGGGATGCCAAACTTCACCCCAAGCAAGAAAGAGTTTAGCATGGCGGCGTTCTTTGGTGAAAAGCCGATCATGCGAATGACAACTCTGGCTTCCCCTGAGATGATTGCAACCAGGCTGAAGAATGTTTTTGGTGACGATCCCCAGTTCACAGCTGAAAGAGGCAAGAGAATGCTGGAAGTGATGTTGGAAGATCTGCACAAGAACAGGAAAGAGGAATACATGAGTGCAGTAGGTCTTGCCCTCTTGTTTGATCGGTCCGGTGGCAGCCTTACTGACAAGATGAGCGAGGTCATCGCTCAGGACGAGCCAAAGAAGGTCCACGCCCAAGAGCTGATCGCGGAGATTCGTAAGATGTGGGATGAGTGGGACCTGAGAGAAGATGGAAAGAGAGACGACAAGCTGGAGTTTGATGCTTTCTACAATGGCTTCATGGGCCCTTACTTTGGCTGCTACAGGTGCGACGAGACAAAGAAAGCCTTGAAAGCGATCGACATGGATGAAGACGGCACAGTGGATTGGGAGGAGTTTGCCTTGTACCTGAAGTGGGCCATTCGCCAGTATTCTGAGACCAAGACTGCTGAGGAGCTGCTGTCAATTGCTTTCCGCAAAGGCGTCATCCCGGCCATGCAAGACGAGGTCCTCAAGCAGGAATGAGGCGACGATTTGCCAAAAAGAGTGCTTGAGAGACTATAACCAACTCTCCTACACAAGTATACTACTTGCTAAATTCATGAAATACTTCTTTATCGAGTTAGATTTTTTCTGCCACATATGGCAATTTTTAGTCCTTTTTTGAGCTTATTCAAAACTGTCAGTACAAACCTGTAACGAATGTAGGGGAATTGAGTTGTGTGTATTACACTGGTTTGAGACGTCGATTAAAGAATTTAAAAGTCTGAGAAATCTTATTGTTAATGTCTGTTTCAAGCATTTCCCATTTAACTTTTCTGCAAACCCTTACCAACAGATTTTTGAAAAAACTTTTTACAAGGCCTTAAAAAGTGCTGACAGTATTTAAAAGAAACCGAACGTTTTCGACATAATTATTTCGAAAAGTTCGGTTTCATTTAGAATATTTTCAGTAGTTTCTAAAGCAAGAATGTTCGGTATTGGGTTGTATCGGTGGTGACCGGTTAGGGTAATGTTAACAAACTGACGAAAAACGCTCGTCACAACTATGATTACGGCTAACAAAGTTAAAACAAACTGCACTGTACACGAAATTAAAAATTTGATCATTTGCTTAATTCTCATGGTCTGTATGTGTTGCAATGCTCTGATTTGATGAGGAAATTTGATGCTGATCACTAAAAAAAGGGCAGCGAAATTTTAACTTCCATCACTAGTAACCATCTTTTTCAACCTTTTGCTCATTTCTGTATATTTGCCTGACAATTGGTCAGACGGGCTAATTTGCGCAATGTCGGGCGACAAATCAGACCCTTCCGATTATCCCGGAAATGTATTTCCAGTTGTTAACGATAATTAGTTTGCTTCATCGTAAATTCGAGATTACATAAGCTCGTAAGAGAACAGAATTTTATACATACTACACAAATTGTTTCTCTCAGGATTCCGAACGACTGATCAGATTTGTTCTAATCGAGCCCTTATCGGTTAGTATGTACTACAGCAGCCGAGGGGAGGATCATTTTGTTGTTTCATAGGCCTAATGAAAGCGTCTGATTCGGTATGGCATCCTGGACTCATCAAGAAACCACTACATTTCAGAATAACATGTTCTTTCTTTAACATTCTCGAATTCTAAATGTGGTGTTAAATTTTGTTAGAAAAGAATTCGTCATTTTGACTATTGTAGAGGCATAAGACAGTGATCTCTCCTTTTCCTTCTCTTTGTGAACTTGGAACTGAGAGAAATTCAAACCTCTTAGATATTGCAAAGCCTATGACCCAATTATCTTCCCAAATGGTTCCCCACTGAGTTGTTCATTCTTTCCAGATGATGTAGTTCTACTTCAGCACGAAGCTGCTGGCCTCCAACTCCCATTACCACACCTACATAGGAATCGCCTTGTCTGATAGTGGTGGGTTCTCAAATTCACAAAATGAATATTGATAGAACTAGAAATATGTGACTCGCAGAACCTCGCAAAGCTCGGAGAAGGGTGTACCTTAAACTAAGCAATGGGGGTGGGGGAGAGATCGTATTTCTGGTTGAACTGAAAATCTGAAAGGAAAGCAAGGTGCTTTGAGGGAGGAGGGGTTGGTGTGAATGGTCCCTAAATTGTGAGTTTCGACATTCTCGTTCCCAATCGCTTGTATTTAAATTGTATTCGATCGACCGTCATCCCCTGTAATCTTTAATCTTCTTTAATCAAGGTAATTGCCACTAGCGTTACAAGTAATGCTAATCCGGCAATGGAGCGGCCAGTGGTCGCTCAATTACATGGTATCAGAATAAATGAAAAACAACAATGTAAATTAAATTATTGTATTAAATTAGATTAGTAGACACTCTTCTGATGAATTCTGGGTACGATGAAGAACTAACAACGTCAGCTGACAACGTGTTCCATACGGGGATTGATCTTACATAAAAAGAGTGTTTGTAATCGTCAACTGAAGAGGATGGGAGCCTGATCTTAAAGTCGTGACTGGCCCTTGTACGGCCATACACAGGCACGGAGATGAGGTCATAGGGAAAGGAGATGTTGACTTGACCTCTACGTATTTTGTAAAACATGTCGAGATCGCATATCCTGCGCCTTGACTGCAGTGAAGGCCAGTTCAAATCAGTAAGCATTGATGAAAAGCTACTATAGCGGCTGTAATCATTGTTAACAAAACGTGCTGCGCGGCGTTGAACGAATTCGACACTTTTAATACCTTTCTTTGTATGTGGAGATCAAGCAACCGTGGCGTATTCAACAATCGGACGCACTAAAGATAGGTATGAGTGTTCCTTAACAGATCGACCGCACGATGAGAGATTCCTTTGAAGGATCCCTAAGACTCTCATAGCCTTCTTTTTTGCTTAGTCACACTGCAATTGCCAACTTAACGTTCATGTTACATAGACGCCGAGGTACTTTTGGTGGCAAGTACCGTCAAGCTGCGCATTACATAGGAAGTAACTAAACCTAAAATCAAATACATGGAAACTGGGTACGAGTATTGAAGTAACTGCTATGGGACTGGGTACGAAAGGACCCTCAGCCCCTCTCCCTCCCACACCTGTCGTTATTATTCTGAGAGAAGGAAAATTGGTCTCAGAGAGGATGTATAATATTGTGGACCTGTTGTCCAGGACAATAGCAGTGGTGTTTCTGTTTATTTTGGTTGGGTAAGAGAAAGTTTATCAGAAATGTAGGTGACTCCTGCTGTCTCAAATTCCAGTGTTGAACCTTGTGAGTCCTATCCCTTAACTGGGTATTGAGAAGTGTTAATGATTGTTGAAACAATTCACTCTTTCCCTTCAATGGTTAAGATAGCAAGAGTCTACTACTGCTGAGGAGTGAGGCTGCCCAAAAAAATAACGACTCAATGTAGGTACAGTTGCATTTAAAAAACAATTTATTTTTACTCAAAAATAGCAATGAGACTTATAAAGAATAATGGCAAGCAAAGCACAGAGTTTTATACTGATGTACCATAATAGTTAATACACTTAGTGCAATAAAATAATACCCTTTGAATTAACCCGTGAAGCAGCAGCGATCAGCGTCACTTTTCTCTCCGTTATTTAGGATACAAGTCACGAGAATTAAGGAATTAATCACCAAACATGAATAGTATAAGGTAGAAAGAGATACCCTGCACTAGAACTAAAAGAAATGTATTGAAATCAGTGACAAGAATTTGAAGGTTTACAATGGGGCTCAAAGGGTTAGTTGGTAAGAAAGATAAGAGTATGTAATTGGAGGAAAAGGTGAATGACCACTTTAAAGACCCCAAAATCAATATGTACAGTACATGTAGATTTCCCCTACTGTGTGAATACAGCTCTCATAGCCATAGTGGGGTGAATCTGAGTAAATTTTCGCATAGACAACTTATGCTGAAGGTGATCAGGTTCTCAATTCACATGATCTATGTGCTCACTTGGCATTGATGTTCCTAGGAGAATTGTGATGCTGATCACTGTAGGTAGCATGAAATTATTAACAATTATTAATGTGAAGCAGTAATTTTGTTCTTTCATATCCAAAACATACATGTTTGTACCTATGTCTACTACACATTATCTGGTAATTGCTAAGAGTAGTTATTGTTGCTAATAAAATGTCTTTATTTCATTTCTATCCAAACTGTTTACAAAAATTCTCCCTACTAATCAATGTAAATATTAATTCTCTGAACTTTTCACAGGGGTAATATTAAAAATGGAAAATATAAACTATTGATTCTTACTGATCCCTATGAACTATTTCTTTCAATTACTTCACAGGGAATGTCCTAAACTCAAACTCTTTTTTTAATGCTCATTGACAATATGCATTGTTATGGGGAATTGAATCCTACATGCAGGTTGTGTAAAAGTTGAGTATTTGGGAAATAATTTTCTCCTGTGTGATCAGTATTTTTACTGTACTTGAAATATAAATTATGTGCCAATCACTGGTATCGAGAGTGAAGATAATGGTATAATGAGGAACTAATTTTGAGTAATTTGTTTAGTGACCACCCCAGGGGTGTTATTCCAGATTTCTAGTGATGGGGATGATCAAATGGGGGCAAAAATCAAAACCCCCCCAAAAAAACCCTGGGACTTCCAACAAAACCCGAAAAAATCCCTAGACCAAAAACATTAACCCCTAAAAAAATCCCATGCGAATTTCCAAGCCTTAAAAATTTCCAGAAAGGATTACATGATATAACACGAACAACGCAGTCAGCACTACCAAGAATCTTGAGATTGTTTTGAATACCCGAAAAAATCCCTGATTAAATCGAGCCACACATAAAGAAAAATACTTTTCAAATTTTCCTACCCAAAAAAATCCCGGAGTCGAAATTTTCAAACCCATAAAAATCCTTCGATCATCCCCGTCACTTGAAATCTGGAGTACCCCCCCCCTGGGGTCACCATTAACATGCAGTTTAAGAGCTGAATGGGTACCTGGCTACAAATGTCATGGTGAAGTGTCCAGCTCAATGCATTTCTATCATTGTTTTGAGGCAATATTTGTGAGAGAGTTGCATTTTGTACAACTATTTGTGCTGGAGATATTCGGCTTTCTAGCACCTTTCCATGTCATTTGTATCAGCCTTAGGGTGAATAAGCATCAATGTACTATGACAACAGTCTCTACTTACCTGATCAGGGAGAGTAATTTATAATATTTCATTTTGTGTATTTTTCTGTCATTGGCTACATGCTGGCTAAAATCTGTTTTACCTTTATCTGGCAAGAATTAATGCTCTTATTACAGACACTTTTCTT
Organism: Siderastrea radians; assembly: GCA_964017195.1. Classification (NCBI taxonomy): domain Eukaryota; kingdom Metazoa; phylum Cnidaria; class Anthozoa; order Scleractinia; family Rhizangiidae; genus Siderastrea; species Siderastrea radians. The sequence continues at coordinate 58,687,993 of OZ024888.1, read as the reverse complement.
ACCTTGCAAAAGGAGGATTGAAAAATGTGGTTTAGTGAGCGTGAGAGTTGTAAATACTTGCCTTGGAATGTAAATTGTTTAAAACGAATAGTCTATTAAAGATCTTGCTGATATTGAAGTACTGTGATTTGAGCTAGATTTCTTAATCGTTCTTCTTCTCTGAGCCTTTCCTGTAATTGCTTGCTTTTCCCTATCAATTGTAGTCTTTGAAAGGCCATTGGTTGGAGCACTATATTCTGTAAGGAGCACACTCTAGAAAGAGCAACATAATTGCATATTGTAACCGAAGTGACAGTTGCTGTCTAGACAATCGCTGTCCATCACTTTCCCATTCAAATAAGTGTGGTGGTACGGGGACAGTAAGACAGTCTGTTTGCAGAAAGGCTGGGCCTGTGTAGTGTGGGAACTGTACAAGTGCTGCAATGGGCAGGCAAGGGGGAGGGCAATCAGGATGGAAGATCAGATCTTGAACAACACCGGTGGCACCATTGCACAGCCCAGCTTCCTGCCAAAGGTTGCATGTTAGCATTACTGCAGCTCCTCGTGCAAGAAATATTACAGAATCAAGGCCACCAGCATCATCAGATGTGGCTGCCTTTGCATTTCTGCCAGCATGAACAGCTGACATGCGAGCGATTGGTGTGGCAAGTTTGGTGAGTTTGTCAAAGTTGTACTTTGCAACACTTTGCTTGTCAAAAAATAATCGAGTTGCTTCTGTGAAGTCACTCATGTTGACGTGTTTTGGTGTTCTCTCACAGAGTTTAATCCAGTCATCTTGAGTGCTTTGACCATCTCGCGATCGGCACAGAATTGCTCGGAATTCGTCTGCCTGGGGATTGGTTCCAGCCTGTCGAATGTTTTCTGCCAGTATAACAACTGTTTGAAAAAGAGTATAAATTGAATGACCGTGCTGTGCTTGTAATGAACTGGATGGGGTAGCATAAACTGGCTTGTCTCCAACAGGTGCAGTTGTGCAAAATTTCCTGGAATTATCACCGAAATTCCCCCAAGGGGTTCATGAAGTTTTCCTTACGCTTATCTACCCAAGCTAGTGTGCACTGTCCGAGCATAGACATTTCATCCGTAATAAGGTAATGCTTTCCAGAAAAGCGAAGTTGTAAGCGTTGCAATGCTGCTCCTTGTAAGTCTGCATTATTATGATTACGAACTGGCAGCTGTGAGGCAGAGTGTAAGGTGCATCCTCAATGTTGTATCCAGCCAGGCCAGTGGTGCCTGTAACCTTACATTTATCTCCCAGAAGGGTCTTTACTGCACTGATGAGAAACAGACCGGGAGGCACTGCTCTTGCAGTTTCTGTCCAGTCAAACTGGGAGTTTTCATGAGATTGGCTTCCTTGTGAGATTTCATGGTCATACTGCTGCTACACAGCAACATCCACTCCTCAGGTTCTTCCTTGCGGATTGGTACTTCATCGTTATCGTCATCATCATCATCTCCTTCCTGTTCATCTTCATTTTAATGCTGTACTTGTTCTAGTTCTTGTGCCAACATGGGAATGTAATCTGCAGCAGTTTCAGGGGCAAGAAATACATGATAGCACTGAATGTGATTTTCATCACAGTCTTCAAGACCATCCCAAGCAGTATTCACTGCTCCAGACCATGGCTTGAATTTAATGAGCGCATACTTGCAGTACTTACCGTAATTCTTCCCTGATGGATTTGGTGATCGTGATCCGGAAAAGTCCTGATAACTACTTCTTGTTTGTGGGGTTTTAGCTCTCCCTTTATGACACAGTAAGCAGACGTAAACTGAACAAGGTTAAGAGTAAGAATTTGAGGGATGTTTTCTTGCCAGTTAGCTCGAACAGCATAGTGATCAAGTACTGAAGGATCTGATGCTTCATCTCCTTGGTTATCATTATCATCTTTTCCTGTGCGAACCCTGCGACTTCCATCCAGTGACACACAAAGAAAAGAGAATGTACAAGAATACAATGGTTTTCCAAGAAGCAGGTGTGCAGTTTCTTGGGATCCTATGTCACGTTCACCGACAACTTGAATTATTGCTCTCCGCAGTGCAGATGAAGCCATGTCTGTATCATTAGGTCCGTTTATGCAAACACTAGGTATTTCAGATGCTGACTGTGATCTTGGTTCACCTTTCACGGCATACTTTGCCATGTAACGGATGCACTGGTCAGTGTCAATAAGGGCTTGAAGATCAACATTGGCTCTCCAGTGTTGTAGCGTAACACGGTTGTGGGAGTTAATGCGGTCGTCTTTTCGCTTTGTGGTTAGTGTTGCTTTGGGTAATTTCTTCTACTGTCATTTCACGGTCATCACTACCAGCTTTCCCTATCAGCTCAAAGTTGATTGAAGTTTCTTCCTGACAATCTTTTTGAAAATTAAAGCGGCATGTGGGCTGCTGTCCAGTTTTAATTTTAGTACAGTAAGCTGTGCTACACTTTGTATGGCGTTGTACGGAATTGACCAGGGCTTGATAGTCACTATCCATGTTTTCAACATCCTGAATTGATACTGCCGATGGGTGTGGTGAGGGCACAGCCCAGTTTTCCTGCGGAAGTGCGTCATTGATAGTGCTCACAAGCCAGTCAGCTATGCTAGAACAGTCACTTTTGCTTCATGTCCTACTTCAATTTGGGGTCGGAAATCGTTATCCATCTGGTGACGAGTTGGTTGTTGCTCTTGAAGACGTAAAATTTACTCTAGCTTCCATCCCTGGGCAGCTGACTTGACAAGGTTGCAAAAACCTGGGTCATTGGAAAGCTTTGCACACCCATGTGCAGGAATACTGCCCCGTGCTTGCCACTCGAAGCGAAGCCATTTCCATTCAGCATTCATTACCTGATCCAGCCAATGAGAGGAAAATTCATCCAATCTTGTAACAAAGTAAGAATATTGCCTGTGATATTCCAATCTCCTGTTTCTCTGTTCCTCTGATACCTGCTGACGCCTTTGTCTTCAATGGGCCAAGCGATTTTCTCTCTGCTCCGTGGTTTCTTGTTGTCTCCTTCGTCTTCGTTGCTCGCGCTGATTTTCAAGCCGGCGTTCACGCTCCAGCGGAGTTTCGGTGGTAAATCTCCTTCGGCGAGAATTTCCAGCCACTTGTTGAATCAGGCGTTGTTGTCTTCGTTCTTGTTTGTTCTTGCCCCTCATTTGCATCAAAAATTGGTCCTCCTTCACCGACAGGAAACATTTTTTCACAGACGATGAATTGACACGTTAGCACCCAATGAACAAGAAAGCCCAAAGAGCATTTTAGCCGGTCGTTCTGACCCTCTTCACCCCATAGGTTTCACAAATGTTAGCGCGATCCTGTATTCATACGAACCAGCGTGAAGAAAAGTGTGATTGTGTGACACAATATTTTGACTATAGCGTTACTGGATGACTTCATGTTTAAACTCTGATGACTCAGCTTATCTTTCTTATCGCTTTTATTTCTGCTGAAAAACGCAAATTCACTCAAACGTTGAATGTCGGTATAAATTCGCCCACAACGGAGAATGCTTACACAGGGACGACGAAATATTTACTGTTGTGCCTAGACCGCGAATACAAACAGTGAACATAGCAGTAGAATCAAAATATAACGCTTGATAAACATGAGCTCAAGTCTGGGGCACGTTAAGGCATATATCTCATGACGTGATGTTTAAATCCGGTTTGCTAACCAGGGAATCCCCTTACAAAAGTAAACAAGTTGACTCGGAATTCGTAACGTAAACGGCTACGTACCAGACTACGCACCTACAAAATTATCTCAAACCCAACCAACACAACAGCGAACACCACACGCATCGCTCGATAATATTCAGTTATTTTCTATTTTAAAGACTCGTAACAGCTACCTTATTAATGACCAATTCCTTCGCCTTTATGCAATTAAAATCACCTTCTCGCCTCAAATAAACACTCATCTCTCTCCCTTCTCAAGGACTATGATATATCGATGGTACAATCCACTAATTGCATCATCATTTTAGAGCCAATCCCTTCTCTTCCTAAGCCACCGTTCCTTACCGCGCTAATAAGCTGCAAACACAGCTGTCGTTTCTCTCCTCTGCGAAATACAGGTTACCCAAAGAGAAAACTTACAATCCACTTCGGAAACCGTCCCCACATAAAATGCCAAGGGAAACTGCCTCTCACGCAGCACAATATTACACCGCTGCTATACAAAACGCAGCTTTCAAAGCAAATCACATTCACAGAAACGTGATATACTCCTCACATTCACAAATCCTTCCACTCCCACATTTTTACCTCCCTCAAAATGTCAATCCCATAACAAAGCTCCTGCGCTAAAAAATTTTTCACCATAACCACTAACTACACAACACAGCCAATTTCGCATTCAATCCTATTAGTTGCTTTACTCAGTTGCGCATGCGGCGTACAAGACAAATACAGAAACCCCAAACTTAACAACCCTTTGCCGTTCATATCTTAAATACTGGAAATTAAAAGACAAGAACACACGTAGGTTACATTCAGCAGACCAATATGCGCATGCGTCTTATATAAGACAATACCGCTCTTGAGTACCCCTACCACAAGCTTTACAGCACTTTGTTCGTATGTTAAGCCAACTGGCCAGAAAAAAAAAACAACTCGGCCCAATTTATAAACCGGCGGTCGCCATAATGGCGACGGCCGGTCAATAAACATGAGGGTGCACCATTGTCAGCGGTCGCGATGCCTTTTAAAGGGACCGGTTTTAACCGGTTGTGTTGCCTGGCAACCAACAGAAGTGCATCTGACGTCAGCCTGAATGACTTCAAGTGGAGTTCTCCAGCCTCAATCTGGGAACCCGGTGTAACTTTGTTGGGGGCGTTGCTGGGCAACTGCGCGGACACCTTCGGAAAAAATATAGGCGAGCCGAGATTTGACTGCCTTTTAGCGATCAGCGCGCGATCCCCGCGCGGTCTCGCTCGACAAATTTATAAACCTCGCCTCGCTTCGCGAGGAAAAATGTAGATGTTCTAGTTTTGCAACAAAAACACAAATTCACTTTCAATACTTACCAATACCAATCAATATTTTTAACAAGCTCTTTGCAACCCTATTAAAACCTATTTTGTCACATTTCTCTTAAGACTGAGGGGCTTATGACACGTTGAACTTAGATAAAAGAGAAGAAGATCCTACAGAAAGACTACATAGCTAATTGGTTAAGTCAAGACAGCTTCTGAATTTGTAGTTCGTAACAAAGTAAGGCGAACCATTGTAAAACCCACAATCTAGTATTCTACTGAAATACCCCCAAGCTCTGGCCTCATTTAGCTTCATTTAGAACAACTCCCAGAGAATAGTATCACAAAGCAACGTCTTTTTATATCCAAAACTGCAACAATTGTAAGGGAACATTGTGTTATCTCTTCCGTAAATCACCTTTTTGTATGATGTCCAAGCTGATCCGTTCTATGTTGCCAAGCAACAACCAGTTACCTAAAGAAACCTATAACTTGAGTACTGACATCATCGTTTTTATAACTCAAGAACTTCTCTCGTGATCCTAGCTGATTCCAACAGCGCTGATTTCTGAATTAGTCTAACTAGTGTGTTCACCCCTGTCTGGCCAGGTCTTGATATTTTTCAACTTTTCCACCTTCTTTCGCTTGTACTCTCATATCATCTACTATTTGGCAGCTTTTCTCATTCTTGTTGTTAACTACAAAGCTGGCCTTGTTGCCTCAATTTTCTGATCGGCCCGAAGGCTAAAATCCTAGCGCATTTTATAGTACTCGTTTTCAGCTATGCACCCTGGAGCATGCTCATTCCACGTTTCTGTTCGATCGAAACCGCACTTCCCTGCCCACTTGCTCTTGCCGCATTATCGTCTCTTCTCTTAGCTTGTATTCCTTCTGTGCTAGTGTAGATCATCATCATCACCATCATCATCATCATCATCATCATCATCATCATCATCATCATCATCACCATCACCATCACCATTACCATCACCATCGTCATCGCCATCGCCATCGCCATCGCCATCACCATCACCATCACCATCACCTTCACCATCACTATCACTATCATTGTCATTATCATTATAGCGTATTGGTTCGATTTAGCGCCCGCGACGCTTATTTCAAGGGTGTTTTTTTTGACATAAGCATCGGACACAACAACTATAACGGTACGGGTTCACATAGTCAGAAAAGTATTCGTTTGTCTATTCCAAGTCAAAATCTTAATATTACTTTCAGATGAGAAAAAGACTATAACTCATTTGCCTAATCAGTCTATCTCAATATCGTAAATGCCACTTGCGCAATAAGGGCGCTTATTGGAATTAACAAAACGACATTCAAGGGGGGAGCGCTTATTACAAAGGGGGCGGAGAGAAGGGCGTTAATTGGAGTCATTACGGTAAGAAAAAGTAGATAACATGAATATGAAAAACTTAAAAATCCCAAGTTAACTAATTATTAACTATGTCTAACAAAAACAAGCAAACAATGACTGTAGCTACAAAAACAGTCCCACTCCAGATATGATTTTATTTCTCTCTCTGATTGGAAGATTCTTGGTCCGTAATCTAAAGTGCGGGCCGGAAAATACAGGGGCACCCAAGGAGAAAAAACTACACCAGAACAATGTTGTTTTCTAATAAGCAAAAAAAAAAGGAACGACTTTTTGATGTCGTCGTGGCGTTAATATGAAGTTGAAAAATAAAGCACAACACAAAATAAATTGCAACTTAAAATGACAAAATGCGTTGGCGTAAATGTCGGCTGGCTTAGCTGATCGGTGTACTGTCTGATCATGCACATCAATGTTCTTTTCCCTCCGAATAAATAACTCGAGTTTTAGTCAGGGAGCAAACTTAATTTTTCTAAGCATAGTCAGAGAAAATTCACTTTTCACATTTTTTATTTCAACATCCCTTTATTTCAAATTTACATTATTACCTATGCATTTGCAAACATTACCGATGAAATACTCGTTGTCAGAAGTTAGAGTTTCTCTTGACTGTCGCTTTCTAGTCCACTCTAAATTCATTTCCAGTGCATCCATAACTCGAGAGTTCACAAGCAGAGATAAAAGCATGAACCAATTATTATAGCAGCGACAAGATACTCATAAACTAGGTATGCGAGCAAAGCTAAAATCTTTAAAACACAAACGCTTGCCGTTGACAGTTTTCTTTTGCACAGAGTTTGCTTCCTCTAGGAAGCATCAGCTGAGCAAAAAATGTTAACAACATTAATACACACTAAAGGGGAAGCAACCTCATTGTTTATAAAAATGTTGCAACTAAACAAAGAATTATTACAAAAATTATTATCAAAAAAACTTGAACTTTATTGCTAAAACTCTATCAGAAATCAACTTTATATAACCAAGAAACTCAATGCTTTTATTTTTAACTTCGTACAAAGCCTCTTAATGCCTTTAACTGCGAATTGCATTTTTCATTTTTCAATACTTAAAATATAACGATTTGAGATGTTACACAATGTTCATGAGCTTTCGCGAATTTGTTTGTTTACTTTTTGCTACGTTCCTTGCGCCAAAATCTGTATTCGGTAGCAAAACTCCACGAGTTTTCGTCTTTCACGCTGCTGTACATTAATCCAGTGAAAGCAATAGGGGTTTGTTTGCCCATTGCATTGACTGAACTACTACAATCTTCTTTTCTACTTAACTTTTTTCTCAAGATCCAGTGCCCCTTGATAACTTCAGTGCAAAAAGGATAAATGATAGACCTTGAAGTTTCGTATCTTTTGTTTCTGATCCGAAGGAACAATGCAAATACAGGGCCTATACTTTTATTTTTTTTTTCAAGCCCAAGACACTAAACAACATCATTGCTGACGCACTGGCGCACGTCCATTAGCTTATACATGCAGGCTCGCGTTTCATTTTTGCATGACTTTACGTAAGCTCCCGCGCCATTTTATGTTTCGTTCTTAGTTTATTCTTCTTCTGAATCCTCGGTTAGTTCATGGGTTCGTTCATTCATTATTTCACTTCCTTCTCCCCTAACCTTGTTAGCACAGCATCAAGTTTCCCTTCCAGGCTTCTTCTTACTTCAACAAGTTTAGATTCAAGTTCAGATTTGACCTCGGCAAGTTCCGATTTGACCTCGGCAAGTTCCGATTTGACCTCGGTAAGTTGAGTTTCAAGATCACATTTCACCTCGTGAAGCTGTGAGCCCTCATAATCTACATCCTCCCTAAGACACATCTGGATAAAGCCAAGAAAATCATCATTAACAAGAATGTTCTGAAATGCGTCGAAAAAATTGAAGACTTTCGATTCGAACCACCTGTCAACATTTCGTCAACGTATTCTAAATTTGTAAGTGACGGTTAAACAACCTTTGTGTATAACCCGATTGGATGCAATGTTCAGTTGAACAACGAAAGTAAGGGACACAAAGGTTACGCGGTAAAATCTGGCATTTTAACAGAGCCAATCATTTATCCGGCGTTAAACTTTTCAGCTTACTTAAATATATATATAAAAAAAGAACAAACAGAAAAAGGCAGCAAATATGAAGTGTAATGGTTAATTACCTTGGCTAGCACGCTATTTTCGTATCTAAAAGCAATGTAAGGGTAGAGTTTTCTGTGGGAGCTGTATTCAATAATTGTCTGCTCTCCTTCTGGAACAATCCTACTCCCGTTCACGCTAAACACAACCGGCGCTTGGAATTTCCCATCTCTCTATTTCTCATGATCAAATAGAACGGTGCATCTAATCACATCACCTCGGCGGGCTGCAGTAGCGCCGATATGAGAAAACATATTTTACAATAACTGAGCGAATTCTCGCGCGCTGATTGTTAACTTGAGCGCTCATATTTTAAGATGAAATGACAGGCAACAAGTTAAGATTAGAAAGACTTAGCCTATTTGCATACAGTCAACTCACTTTGTTAATTTGAAAACCTGCAGAAACATTAAACACTACAAGGAAATGTTGCTGACAACTTGTTTACCAAAACACTGTTTTTGAGAAAGAAATTCAGCGCGTTCTCTTCATTTCATTTGTTTTTTTTTTTCGAATTTAGAGATGAGTTTACTGTTGCTTATTTCCTTAACCATTAGTAGAATAAAAAAAGCCCTGTTGCCAGGACTCATCTGACACCACCCTATCAAACGGGTAACGTCCTGGGAGTGTTTGTTTAGTCCTTGATTTTCCGCTTTTGCATGCTAAAATTTCACCATTAAAGAACACTAGAATAAGTTCGTTTGGGAGCCTATACAACTCGGCCTAGGCGTGGTGGCACTTATATGAACTTTTTTCTCTTTTGGACTAAGCTAACTGTCCATAATACATAGAGGTGTCGGTAAAGAGGAATCTTGCTACATTCGCTTTCTTTGAGGGGTCTGAAAATAGGGTAAGTTTAGCTTTAGAAATATATAAGCCCTACCTCAACTTATCTTTTTTTCTTTACTGTTAATGTCGTCGCAAACGCAGATAACGCGCATCCAATACTCAACACAATTTGTTTCCAAAAGGGATACGAAGGATTCGAAGGATACGGTAACTAAAACAAAAATTACAATAGGAAATGAACATAAACTAACTATAAACAACTGACAAGAAAGGTACAGAAAATGACAAAACCGAAATAGACGACGAAATTTACAAGACGAATGTGACGATAAAGACGAAAACAAAATCCTTCGGCTACGACAACGAAATGGAAACTTGAATTAACAAACTGATTCGAACTGAAGAAACTAGCACACTGCCGAAAATTAAGCTGCGAGACTATATATACAATATGCAAAATAAAACTAACAAGTATAACAAAAACCCTAAAAACAAAAGACGCTAATTAAGGAAAGGAAACAAAAGAGCGAAAATTAAGATTACATTCCATATGATGTGACTTTATTTTTTAGATCAGTTTCAAAAATCGTTTTAAGTAACATGATGTGATCTTAATCGCTTCTAATACACATACAAACTTCAAGGGCCAGTCACTTGCAGACAAAGTTTCGAAAATATTATTTCAAATAAGCAGATTTCTCCCACAATTAACTTAAGGAAACAGGTTACGCATGCGAAAACGGAAAACCCAGAACTTAACAAACAACACCCAGGGTTTTGCCTCTTTGATCAGGTGGAGTTGGTTGAGTCCTACAAGAGGACCAGAGAAGGACCAAGCTCGTCCCGTTTCATGTCGTTTGTGATTATTTTCCTTGCTACAGACCACGAGAAGGGTCAATGGGGATGGTACGTATTGCCTTCCTAAGCTTTGTTACGTCTGAGCCCATCGACAATTCACTAGATTTGTTGGTTTCGGAGCCATCTGTGTTTAGTGCGAGGAGCAGAACAAATATTTTTTTTGTCAATGAAACAATATTAAGCCTTGCGTACAAGGGAAGAGGGAATAGATGCCCCCCTCTGTAAGGTCTTTTTTCAATTTTTTCAAGAGGGTTTCTTGTCAGCACCTGCCGATTTCAACGAACGCATTTCCCTTGACATATTTTGGCGAAGTTAGGTAAGAGTTGGTTGCTATGTTTACGAGATACGTCATAGGTACCATGTTGTTGAGTCATGTTTGAATAAAAATTTTTGGCTTTCACCTTTTTCCGTGGAAAAATTAAAACGAAAAATGAGACATTTAAAATTTCCACTGTTTTTTTTTTTATAATTTCTAATTTTGAGTAAAATCCGAGATGGTGGCCATCTTGGCTGCCATTTTGGATGGCATTACAGGCCTCCAGCAGCGCTAAACCCATAATATTTACCTCATCTTGTAGAGCACATCAAAGGCTTTCTACCAAAGTTAAAATCTTTTCTAAATATTGTAACACAACAAAAAAAACCCTCTTATACCGTGGTGGAGGTGAGTTTGCTTCTACGCCAGAGAGTCAAGCCTGGGTAGGCATGTTCCCAGTATAGTTGGAAACGGCTTCTTCTTAATGAGAGGATCGGCGTTAATATAAATGCTGCTCCCTTTACCTGTAGTTTTTTTGCCACGAGTTTTCTTTTCTGCATCGAAGATTTTCCTATCATCTGTGTGGTATCCCACAGTTCCATCCTTCCATCCAGGCATCAAGTTCAAGTCGTAATCTTTGAAAACGACACCCACTCCAAGCCACTTTGTTTCCGCACTTTCAAGGATCATGACCTTTAAAAAAATGCCCAAAAAGTTGAAGAGATTTGTTGATTCTTTGTACTATTTTTTTTTCTTATCACGGAACACACTACCGTAGAATTATATACATAAAATTAGTACTTTATGCAGCTCTTAAGACGATGACTTATCGGTGGTCCCTCGATGGTGTATCGGGCGTTATTTTCTCTTCGTTAGGAAGGGCTCCTGATTTCAACTACTAACTAAACGACTCAAATTTGACACTTTCTTAGAACGGAAGCATGCTAACAAACCACACGTAGCTGTGCTCAAATATTGGTCCAGAGTGATTCTGTGGCTGATGTGTATGGAAATGAGGATCCAAGTTGTCTGTTTGTCATGTTAAGAAAACTGAGTCATTTTTGGTTACCTGGTTTTTGTTGCAAAGTGACTGCATGTTCAATTCTACCCAACATATATATAAATAAGATGGTTACTTACTTCAAAATGTGGAAATCTGGGAGAAAATTCCTTGACATATCCGCTACCACGTATCTACGCCATTTCTTAACGTAAGCTTGACGAGTAACGAGTTAATCTTCGACCAGTATGGCTTTATGAGTCTCCCACGCCTACCCATTTTAAAAACATAGGTTACTACATAGAAATGATCGTCACCAGAACTTGGGTGTACATACAGTCACATGTTATGTGAATGTTTATATCTATGGAAACGGAAGTTATTATTTTTTTAATGTTACATTCAGTGATTAATTATCAAGTGACTAATATACAGAAAGGAAAACTCGCCGATGTTCGACGGCGAGGTAATTCTTTCTTTATAAACAAGAAAACCAAAACTCGCCGATGATCAGCGGCGCGGTAGCTCTGTCTGTTGTAAAAAAAAGAACTCCAAAACTGGCCGATGATCGGCGGCGAGATAGTCCTTTCTGTATAGAAAAGAACTCCAAAACTCGCCGATGATCACCGGCGAAGTAGTTTTGTAAACTCGCCGATGATTCGATGGTCTACATATGTTTCTATCTTTAATCCGCATTTCAAATATATGATCAATTCTTATATTACTATTCATTCATTCTCCATTTACGGGATAAATACGAACTCTCAATTGACCAGCTACCAGTTGGTTTAATAGCTCAGTTGGTTAGAGCGCTGCACCGGTATCGCAGAGTTGCTGGGTTCCTTCCCGTTCAAGTTTGAATTTTTTCAGGTTTCTTCTTTCAAATATCTTCACGGTGATGGTCTACATATATTTCTATGGTACGTAATATTTTAAATAAGGCCTCGTTTTATTGATCGTATTCTGGAGTGATTAATAATAATCAAAATAATATATAGATTTAGCCAAGCCTAAAAGCGGAGCCGCGAAGGAATAAACTGGTGTTCGTTTCTCAAAAATAGTCCTGAAACTTTTCGGTCTGAAATACATTTCGGGGCTTTTTTTGGCTCGTTCGCTTTCGAAAAGTGTTTCTCAAAAAGCCTGAAAGTGTTCCGAATTGTTCTTCAATATTTTGGGGATCTGTTCTGTAAAACCAAGCTCGACAGGTCGTTCTAGAGGCTGAGCACAGCTTGATTATTTTACTCACGAGCCGTCTAGCTTGGTGTTTGCAATGTTTCCATATCCTGTCATTAACTGTGAAGGCTTATCAAATCTCCTTGGTTTATTGGCTGTTCGCTTGAATGAACTTAAAAAGGCGCTCATTTACTAAAACAAAATAAAAATTATTCAGCTGTTTAAGTGGGTTATCTTCATCGCGTTCGGATGTTAACAAATAACATGAACTGCCACTAAATAAAAATATTAGGCTGGTCAAAAATTTATACTGACATTTCACCGGCATTTTACTGGGATTACCCGAAATAAAGGATCTGGAGAGATTCAAAGCACTTGTAATAAACTTATCGAAGAAATGTCGCGTAGGGTTTTAGCAGCCGCGAAAAAATTCAAGCACTTTGAGGAACACACATTACTTACGGGATAAAATAGCTTTAAACTCAAAACTGCTTCGCTTATATTTCGTTCTCTAACTTGAGACCATCGAGATTGCAAACAAACGAACAAACACCGTCCAAACATTCTTAACTCTGTTGCATAAGTTTTGCGGCTGCAAATTGTCTGAAATTCGAGCGCTTTAAAAAATGCACCGAACTGTTTTTGGAAGCTTTTCAGGCATAATAGGTTTAAACCGACAACTGTTTCGCCTATAGTTTTTCAAATAATTATATTTCGTTCTCTAACTAGAGACAATCAAGATTCAAAACAAAGAAACGCCAAACACGCTTTAATTAAATTGCTATTATGCCGGCATAAGTTTTGCGGATGCGAAGTAAGCCTATATAAAGTTAGGCGCTTTGAGGAACGCACAAAACTGTTTTCGGAAGCTTTTCGGATAAAATAGCTTTAAACCGACAACTGCTTCGCTTAAAAGATTATTACTATTGAAAACTTCTAGGACAAGAAAATCGACAGTTGCACAAAGAGATGGACCGGACGGTGAAAATTGAAAGCAAAGCTTGTGGAGTTGTCTTGCGGCTGTGCTTAGACCTACTGTTATGAATAAACAAACACAAAATAATTGACAGAGAAATCAATTTTGAAAAAAATTTGTTCGAAAACCCCGTAAGTTTATACTTAAATGCAATTCGCGTTACACTTCCAAAATCGTAGGTCGGTCCACGCGAGTGAAATCGGCTCAGCATGGCAAAATATTCAAGAATCTGTCACAAATCTGAGCGCGTTTTCTAATAATTTTTTAAAGTCAAAAGTAAATAACACATTTCTAATGGCATAAATCAAATTTACATTTCAAAATGACTTTCTTTCATCGTAATACTCGAAATCATGTACCTTAGACCTTTTAAAAACTTCACTTACTCGGTTGTGTTTCAGAACAGGGCAAACTCTCCGCCGTGAAGAAAACAAAGCGATGAAGTCGTTTGAATGCTGCTTTCGTAACTTGAACTTTTCGCCTTCTACCAGTATTCGTTTGAACTTTTTCTTTCCATTTATATATATTAGATGTTTTTTTTGTCAAGTATAAAACTTCAGTACTCTCGAGCAATCGTTAAATGCTAAAGAAGCTTAAGCTTTTAAAGAAACCTCTTTTTCAAAAGCGACGATGGTCATGCGATTTCCCGCCAAGAAAAATGCCGGTTGCGCTAAAGCACCGTGCGATTTCCCGCCAAGAAAAGATGGCATTCTCTGCCCCCGTCAGGTTGTCTTGGGACTCCCCTCCCCCTCCCACAGAGTGTGCGGACGGACGGACGTACGGATGTAAGGACGTACGGACGGACGGTCACGTGACTATTACGTCACAACCAAAATTTCTCGGATTGATAGGTTACCATATTTCCTTAGCAATGGAGCTCCGCTGGCGGGCAGGCTCCGCTATTATCTGATATTTTGCTATATAAGGCAAGCGGGACCCGTGGTAAAAATCTGCGAAAATATTCTTATGCTACGATTTTATGACATATTTATTTTGTCAGTGGCTGCATGCATATTCTTTTAACGCAGACAGGGCTACCTCGCCGCTGACCATTGGCGAGTTTTGGAAGTCTTCTTTATACAGAAAGAACTACCTCACCGCTGATCATTGGCGAGTTTTGGAGTTCTTTCTTATGCAGACAGAACTACCTCGCCGCTGATGGTCGGCGAGTTTTGGAGTTCCTTTTTATACGGACAGAACTACTTCGCCGCTGATCGTCGGCGAAAAGATAGCTCTATATAAGGTCAATCTTTACATATTGAAAAGTTGGCGTATTTTTCGTCGTTCTGTGAAGTGAAACAGTCACAGAATATGTGATTCTCTGATCACCGCCAGAACTTAACCAGTGAAATGCTAAAAATACCTCATATCGGACTGTTTGGAAAAGTAAATGAACTGTCTACATAACAGACAGCAGGGAATCAGTACAGTGACAGAAAAAGGGTCAATTCAGTCAACCATAATTTGTAGCTCATCATAAGATTTAAGTTCCTAAGGCCCTAAGTAATAACAGCTTCGATTACGAACTATACGAGGATTTTTGCGACGATGTCGTCCGTCAAAATGGCATTGTCTAAAAGTCTCTACGTTTCAAAGGTTGAAAGACCTTTAGACCCCCTTGAACATTTTTTTTGGCGACTTAAAGCCCAGAATTTATTCGCTGTTAACAATAAGGAAAACTATCCACGAACGTGGTTGTTACTCGTGGTTGTTACTTATAAACGATCGTGGTTGTTACTCTTCTAGTCATGAAAAACACATTTTTAAAGAAGCCTTGTTGACAAGGTTAAAGGCCTTACTTGGAATTATATGAACAAAATTTAATCCTGGGGCGAACTTCTACCAGCGCTAAACATTCCAGCCCGGTTGAAGGTAACCCGACCAAACGGGCTGAAACACTCACGGAAACTGAAAGCAAATTTCAGCCCGATCTGAAATTTGTCATGTAATTGCAACGAAATCCACTCAGCCTCCCAAGTGGGCTAAAATTTGCCATGTAATGGAGCCCTGAAAGCTCAATGTTGTATTATTTTGAATAATAAGAATATTGTGAATGAATCAACATTTGGCATGTAACCACAATCTTTGTCAATAATTTTTGGACACCTTCACACCTCCGTAATTGCCAAAGAAATTTCTTGTAATTCCCCCCCCCCCCGGTACAATGTTGACTTTTCCATCCGAAAGGATTTTACATGTTGCACAACATTGTTTAAGAGGGGGGGGGGGGGTCATTTTAACTCGGGTTGTAGCGAAATTGAATTGTTGAAGTTGAATTCATGAAAACTGAATAGGACGCTCTTATTGGAGTGTTACAGAGATCTCTGACGACAGTTAACTAAAACACTAAGCATATTTGGCATAAATAAGATAATATATAAGCAATAAAGGACCTAACTAAATAACTAACTTACCAAAAAAAAATAAGTTAACTAAATAACTACAACTCACTATACCCGCACAATGAGTAAATCAATCAATCGACCAATCAATCAATCAATCAATCAATCAATCAATCAATCAATCATTCAATCAATCAATCAATCAATGACATGTAATCAATCAACCAATTAACCAATTAGTCAATCAAGCGGAGAATCAATCAAACAATCAGTCAATGGCTTAAAATTTTTAGCACATGGATAGCTATAAGGTCTATTTCCCAAGAATCTGGTGAAGTCATTTCTAAAATCCATTTCAACGATCTCTACCTCTGGACCAGTTGGTAGGAGAGCCTTATCACCGCCTTGTTGATTTGTGAAGCTTCTTTAAAGAACCTGGTTCACCATGCTTTCAGTATTCCCTGTGTCATCAAGCATTTGGTCGAGTTTATCTGTGGAA
The DNA here is from genome assembly GCA_964017195.1 of Siderastrea radians. Taxonomy (NCBI): domain Eukaryota; kingdom Metazoa; phylum Cnidaria; class Anthozoa; order Scleractinia; family Rhizangiidae; genus Siderastrea; species Siderastrea radians. The sequence goes on along the minus strand of OZ024888.1, from coordinate 58,671,608 downwards.
ATTATTAACATCAGACATACGTCTTTCTATGCTGTTCAGTAATTATCTGGATTAGCGTGTGTCGTGAAACACTGTGCAAAGCTCATATCATACGTATTTTGTCATGCAATTAATGAAATTTGTTGCAAAAAGTAGAAACTGATTTACCTTTGCGTACAGTAAAAAAATAATAAACAATAAATGACCAAAATTCACTTGCACAATTGATGTTGTTCGTAGAGGCGTCTTTTAACGGGGTGTTTCGCGGTCAATTTACAAACGCTTTGTTTGTTTGTTTGTTTGTTTGCTTAATCCATACCGGAAGATATAATTACGCACTGTCGAAGTCAAGATCAATCCGATTGCTTTCAACTAAATTGTAAAACAAACTAGATTTAACTAGACAGTCAAAGTGTAAGGTGTTTTTATGAAACGCTCAAGCATCGACAGAGCTTCTCCCCTCTCGTCACCTCGTCTGCTAATGCAGACGTCACAGTGGCTAAAGGAGGAAATTTTTGTCCCAGCAGGACAAAGAAGTGATTTGCAATGGATAAGGCTCCTTAAAACTTACATGAAATAAGAGTGACTGCATGTAAGGACGTGATTTTCATCGGAAATTTACATTCCAAGACATCAGTGGCTCCCCGCGTACAACAACGCCGTAGGTAGTGACCAGAGTCAAAAACTTGAACAAGTCCTTTCTGGGTAACTTCAGAAGTGATGCCTCCGAACAGACGAAATACTTTTGATATCGGATATGCCCTTCAAAGTAAGATTCCTTTGCATGATGAAGTTTAAGTATATGATTTTTAACAGATACGTACTTGTGGGAGGAAAGAAATCCCGGTACTTGAGCCTATACGTATCCAGAAGATACCTCGTGTTCAACTTGAATGTGAAGAAGCAAACACGAAATCGATTAAGCCTCATTAGTGATCAGGATTGATCCTATTTAGGAAAGTGTAATAAGTTTTATGTAAAAAAGGAGAGTCCAGTTGTGACTACCACCTTTTTTTTTAGATAATGACGGAACTGAAACCTCCTTTTTTTACGACAGAGCGATTCCAAGAACGTAAAGTGTCTCACACAAAGGCTAAACAGTGGACTGGGACCTAGAGAGGAATACGCTTTCTCTCCCGAGCATTAATTTATTATTGTTTTTTTTTTCACTTAAATTAATTAAATGTATTTTCACTTGTAAATATTTGTTAAGACTTTGTTCAATTGCCATCTATCTTATTGCCATTTTATTCTGTCGAAAGATTTACATAATTAGAACTGCTGAGCTTGCCAATGAGAAACTCGGCTATTTCAGTTTTAGTTGGAGAATATTGCATCGCATGAAGCGTTTTGACTAATATTTGGTATGCAAGGGCCGAAAATATAAATTACAATACCAACAACTTACATATACGTGATAATCTTGTGACTCTGGAATTTTATGCGCTTTCTTCTTTAGGAGACCATATACCTCCACAGTAATAATAATAATATAATATAAAGCCTTTATTTAAAGAGGGTAAAACACATAATAGTATATACATACTAATAAACTTGTGGCCCTCTGTACTAAAACTATATAAAATTAAAAATACATATATATATACACGTAACTATTTACTATTTATAATACTGAGTAGATAGAATTTAAAAATATAAATAAATAAATAAATAATCAAGAAAAATAAGTAAATGAAGAAACAAATAATTAATAAGTAAATAAATAAAATAAATAAATGAATAAACAAATAAACTAAAAGAATAAAAAATTATAAGAATAAAATTATGGACAAAAATGGCGCAAAAATTTCTGGCCTGCTAAAAACCGTTTCCTAAGACTATTTCTAAGGGCCATTGCAGATGAGCTTTGCCGGATAGTAATAGGTAGCGAGTTCCAAAGTATAGTCGTGGTTACGCTGAATGTGCTTCCACCTTCCGTTTTTCTTTTAAAACGGGGACAAATAAAATTAAGATTACAATATCGTGTTGTCCTTGAATGACTTTCGCTATTTAAAGTTAATCTCTCCGATATGTATTGTGGAACTTCATTATTTATTCTCTTAAAAGCTAACGAGCATTTCGCAATTTCGCATTCTTGATAAAAAGGTAACCACTTAAGTCTATTAAAAAGAGGGACTGATGGTGACCATGGTCCCGCATCCAGTAGAGATAGTAGAGATAACATTAAAAGGAAGAGGAATGGGGTGATAGTCACGATAAGTCTGAATTGTAATGGCTTTGTGGAACGCCCACTCATTTCGCGAATTATCCTGGAAAAAAAGAAAACTATTTCTTAAATGGACTTTTAGGATATCTCTTGTAGTGTAGGTGTTTTTGGTTTTTTTTCAGGAGCGTGTTATCCTAACCTTAAACAAAATAGGTGATTTTTTCATTCGAAGTTCGCATTTTCTTTTTCACGTAAAATACACTTAGAAATGTATAAATATAAATTTCGCTAGCAACTTCTTACGTCTGAGAAGTTTTAAAGAAAATTAGCCAACTGAATATGATTCCATCATGTAAGGAATTTTTTGTCAAATAATTCGCTGATCGTCGTTATCAGTCAAATAAGTGTGTACTTATAATGATCCCAGCCCCTCCCCCATAGCCTTCAGAGGGAACACTTGCCTGCACACGCTGGTACGTGTTGGACAGCAACGCAATAAGCATGTTGATGAGAAGGATTAGTGCCACGAATAGATAAGCAGCATATGAAAGACGTGAAAAAGTTGCTGTAAAAGAATCAATTGAATTGAAGAAATCCAGCTCTTTTGATAAATCCAACAAAGACCAGCCCAGCTTTTTCGCTATCTTCTCCCAACTAAAAGAAAAAAAAACAGAAATTAAAATAAATGTTCTAATCATCTTATTGTTTTGAGAAGTCATGATATTACGATAGATATGATTTTATCTAATGCACATGTACTGTGTTCTTCGGCATTTTGTGATTTCAAGTTTTGTTGGAAGTTATTATCTTATAAAGGAGCGGAACTTGTCAACGTCAATTGTCCATGCAACACAATACCATGAAGCTACATTATGTCTCTAGTTTGTCATTTCTTTGTTTAGGTAAAAATTAAATCAGTAGTTATTCTAGCAACCTTTCTGGCCTGTCAGGTGTTGGTTTATGGAATCCCAAAAAATTGGTTCCCAAATCTCCAGTGATTAGTAATAATAACAACTTTATTTCTGTGTCTCATCTTCTAGCATCTTCAATGAAGGTGTGGGAGGGTGATTGTTGTAAGAAAAAATAAAAGATTACCCAAAAAGTTTAGTTAAAGTTATGAGTTATATGGAGGGGGAGACCTCTGCAACGCAGCACACCGGCAGCTCAATAAGATTAGGGACATGAGAAATATGTCCCGCGTTATTTTCTTACACACGTCCAATTTCTAACGCAATAACAAAAATTCTAGGAAATAACTTTTCACTAAAATATTTCCCATGTTTAGATTCAGGAAATCTACAGGCCTGCTGCTTTGCCAGAAGCCAGACGATTTAAAGGCTAAAGAGCAGCCATTGTTAGCAACAAGGCTCAGCTTGACTACCAGGGTGCATTCCGTGTACGCCCCACGCCGAAGGTACGCCAAGAGTTTCGAAGTTGTACGCTAAGCGGCCGCCGAGGCGCCAACGCTAGGAAAATTCCAAGCCAAAAGAAAAACAAAATCCTCGTGTTCATGTTAATTAGCTCGTTTACAATATCGTTAATATGAGGAAAGTTTACACCCTCCCACGCCGCGCTGGTTCGGCCTTACGTTGCTTTACGTCAAAAACCACGATTGTAAGCCGGTGCGCCGAGCGATTTTGGAAACCCGCCGAAGATCTTACGGGGAAACGTACACAAAATGCAGCATGGCTTGACTACATCATAATTTGTCACGCAATTCTTCAAACTTGACATTGTGTTTGCATTTGAATTCGAATTTATAAACTGTATAAAAATGGAGAATTCACGAATAATATGGCAAAGTACTTTAAACACTAGTTTTATGTACATTCTCGAACATTTTATGATGGGGAATTGAAGCAATACGATCGAAAGCGTAAAGAATGCTATGTCGGTACTGGAGTTGCCGAGGCAGTTGAAAATCAACAATGCGGCAAAAAACAGCGAACCGTTAGAAAACTTTGATTCGTTGGCCCAATTTTAACTTTGGCTGAAAACATCTTCCTATGTTTGGTGAGTAATCTACAATAAGTGTTATATTTTTATCCTCCCGGACATCTGAGAAACAGCCTCGTGAAAAAGGCTTGTTTTGTGCTTTTTAAAAATATCACGGAGTGTGTATAATTAGTTTCCTTGTAGATGGTGACGTGTGAACTAGTATTTATTTTAATGAACAAAGTTCAAATATTGCGTGTATGTAAAATTAGGTTCGTAGATCCTTGTAGATGGTGACGTTTGAACTAGTATTTATTTTAATGAACAAAGTTCAAATATTGCGTGTATGTAAAATTAGGTTTGTAGCAGTTTTGCTTCAAAAGATATTCAAAGCTGAATTTCACTCAAAATCTCTACTTTCACCACCCCAGAGGGGCAGTTTTTTGGGGGTGGTCTGTTCTCAAAAACAATGAAGCCAAAGGAAAAAAATATGTTATCATGGTTACGAGTTGGGTAAGGAAAGTAACGTACCAACAGAAAGATTTCTCAATTTTGCCTGGTTTTCTCAGACAGAGACTCTTAAATACGAGAAACTCATAACCACTCTCAATACATAAAAGCCATTTTCTCTTCTGTCAGGTGGCAGAGGCACCTTCTGCGCATGCGGGTAAATTGCCGACGGGACAGCGGGAACAGCATCTAAAGGATCAGCAGATGCCGACATTGAGGAGATGCTGGCTAAACTAAAAGCTTAAAAATAACAATTATAACTAACTGACAAACTAAGTAGTTCCGGTGTATTGTTTTTTATTTTTTATTTTTTAATGAACTGAATTTTCTGGTCTAAAACGGACATACTCAGATGGATCCTGTGAGGCCTTTTTTATTTCACGTGGTTCACATTTCACACAAAAAAGTTAATTTACAAAAATTTTCCAAAACGAATTTGGAAAACTTTTACGTGAGTTTTGTTAATGACGTCTATGCTTTGAACAAATCCAGAAACTTGAAAGTTTTAAATTTCGCATCGCACTTAAATTCGTTTAAATTGCCAAATCTGGAAACCTGCAATCCTTCTTGGCGTTCCTTGTTTTCCAGTTTTGTGATATTTCTTTTCTTCGGTGGGAACATTTTCATTGTCTTTGACTAAAAAGTTACCAAAATAAGTGCCATGTTGGAAATAGCATTACAGTAGCTTCACTCGGACCGTTCTTTCAATCGTTTTAATTTGAAAACAGAGATTTCTTATACGCGTTCTCAAAAATGTTTTCCGTCCACATGGTAGGTTATAACTCGTTTTCGCTGTGCTCCTTAAAAACGGTCAAAAACGCTACTTTGTACCGGTAGTCACTTCTTCTCATAACGTTACGTCCGTCCGGAGGTTACGTCCGTTTTCAGTACTTTTCTTTAAAGTCGTTTTCAGTCGCTTACGTGGAGGACGTACTCTGTTTCTGACCTAAGTTGGCAAAATTTTGGATTTATCAACTGAGTTGATAAGGTAGATTGGCCACCGTAAAGAGATTGAAAGCTGACGTTTCGAGCATTGGCCCTTCATCAGAGCGAATACTTTTTACAGCTCCTTTGGGACACCATCTCCCTCCCCCCCCCCTCCCCATTCACCGAGGCCCTGTCCAAACGTATCCGTTGCTAATAAATCCAAAATTTTGTGTTTCACGTCCCCACTGACGCAGCACCACAGTTTCTTTAGAAACTAACCCCCTTGTTTCTAAGTTGGCAAAGTATGATGGTCCGAGTGAGTGTATGGTTGTGGTAGTCATCGTTAGAGTTGTTGACCTAATTGTTCGACGAAGTTACGATGTTATTGGTCGTCGGTCAGTTAAGACGTGATGTTATTGGCTGTGAAGACTGTAAAACGTGATTAATGCTTTCTTTTTCTGTTCATGTCCGTTGTTGGCTTTTTCACGTAAACGATAAAACTTCGTTTTCAAAAATGATTTTTTTGGGCAGCGTTTTGAAACTCTTGATCTTGTGAGCGTTTTCGATCTCTTTCGTTCGAATACGTGTGGACGGAGGGTCTAACCGTATAAAAATCTCCTTTTCCAAGAACGGATACATTTTGGCAGGGCCAAGGTGAAGGGGGAGAGGGAGATGGTGACCCAAAGGAGCTGTCCCAGTAACCCACTTTGGAGCCTGTGAAAGGCGTAATGTATCCTGAATTGAACATGTTGATAAAAACGTTTTAGAGGAACGAGTGGAAACTTGAATTAACTGAAATACGGATAAGAAATGCTAAAAAATTGTAACAATAAGGACCTTTAGATTTGACTACACTACGAGATTGATTACGAGTGGGGATTTTTAATTCCAGTTTGCAGGCTTAACATTATCACGCCACATACCAATCTCATTCCTAGGGCTTCCTTCTCTACTGGTAAACAACGCGAAGGGATGAAGGCTCTGGAAACGTCACTGGTTTGAAATTCAAAAGTCGTCCTCGTACTCAGTCTCGCACTCGTAGTCCGATCTAAAGGTCGCTAATGCTCAAGCCAAAAGTTCATTAAATATGTTAGCTTATCTGTGTTTGTCTGCACGGTATACACTTGGTATATAGACTACATGGCCACTTTCTGAATTTGGGAGAAAGCCATTCGAGAAAAAGCAGAGTTCTAAAGAAGTGCTTGCCCTGTCCCCTTGGTGCTAGTCCCGTGGCCTTTACCTGGGCGCCCCTTTGCGCGAACTTTCTTGTATTTCTGTATAAAGGAACGTAAAATAAGAATTTTTCTTGCGGCTTGCGCTGCTCGCTGATCGAGGCAGTCCAACAAGTCGGCCTGTGGACGACAACTGCACCACAAAAGCATGGGAGAGAAACCTCTGGTACTTGTCAAGAGGCGTTGCCACAAATGGTATTTCTGTGTTCAGTCAGCAAAGCAAAGAACAGTGTAAGCCTGTTGTTTGTCTGAAGGATCATCCTACTGGGACCATTTTGATTGCAGATTTGACACCAAGCTGGACTCCATCATCGAACCCGTAACCCTTGTCTTTTACTCATGACCATTTTTCACCCCAAGGCTCCGGGATGGAAAATGGCTGCATTCAGGCTCAAAAGGCGCGCGAGTCACGGGAATTGTGAAAAACAACCAAGTGACAGTGTTACAGTCTCATTAGCAAATTCTACGAAAGAACGTTTTGGATCCTGACTAAACTTGTCGAATTTCCAGGTAGCAATTCTCGCTAACCTTGAGCAGTAGTTAGCTAATAGAAATTCGTTGCATCGCCACGGCCTTTCAGCCTTTAGCCAGCTCTTATTCCTCTCATATACAGCTATCATTCGCTGTTGTACGCTGTTGCAAACAGTCCTCCAAGTGCATTAGTAGGCGTTGCCTCACAGCCTGGTGTAAATATTTTGCCACAGGCTAGATGTCAAACTGTACTAAACTGAGAATGGAGCGGACTGCAAAATGCATGAATTTTTTTCTCGGCTGACCGCCATTGGCTGTATATCACTCGCTTTGTTTTAATTTGAATAGCCTCGGGCCTTGGAGTGAAATTTAACAATCGGTTTCTCATTCCAGAGGCAACTTATATTTCACTTGCATGCCAATGTTAACGTGTGGAAGCCAAAAAAAATTGAGCCGAAGTTGGCAAAACTGTGATGGTGTCTGAAGCAAATAGTTGGGAATCGCGAAAGCCAAAACTGATTCCTAACAGCCATCGATTATAATTATCACGTTTCAGGTTTGTAATTTCCCAGAAAATACCTCCGGACTTTTCCAGTTTTGTTTACATTTCATTTACAAAATTTGATATCAGTTTTTAAATATTCTCAAATGTCTTTATATCGAAGAAACCCTCAATGTGACAGTATTTAAATCTCAAATAATCCACCTGAGGGGACACTTGTAATTCCTTAATGCGATACAATGTGTTTGGATAAGTCGACAAAACTGATGACAGTTGCTTGTCAATGTGATAAACTTTAGTGTTCATAATTATTCAGCTGCCTTTCTTATTTCACACTTAGTTCGCATTCCAAAGTAATCACATGTGAGACGGAAACCTCGAAACCTTCTGTCAGCGCACAGGCTACCCAAGCTAGAGATCGTGATAGCGGGAAAAACAGCATCATATAACAAAAAACGCGAACTTAGAAATGTTAAATGTATGATTTCAAAAGCGGACCTCGAACATGTAGTTAACTCCAAGCAGTTATTCTCTGTTAAGGGCAGATACGCTTGCTTATGCTCTGTTTGGGCCGATGTTTGTTTTTCAGTGTTTGTTCCGAAAATACAAATATACGGACCACGCAATTATAATTTCCGCTTTCGGTCATGCTGAAAACTCTTAGTCTTCAAAACGAGTTGTCTAGGATTGACACATTTAAGTTACTGCCTTTCTTCGACATATATTCAGAAACACAACTCTCAAACTTGACACCGCCTTCAAAGGCATCTCGATGAAAACGCAGTCAGTACAGTCCTCGACGTCTGTGCAGTGGGCGGGCCTGTGGAGGTGTTTGTTAGCTATCTGTCAGCTAGCCTGTGATCACGCTCTCTCCCTATCAAAAACTAAAGAAAAGATCTCCTGACCGCAGGTCATACCGCAGCAAGCTATCCACTTACGTGTCAGGACCTAAGGGGCCGACCATTTAACTTTTGAGGGGGGGGGGGGTGGATGATTTCTGGTCAGCAAGCTTTTTTTTTTCTAGCAACCTGGTGGGCAGGATATTTTTTTCCTTCTAAATGCTCTGCAGGATATTTTTTTTTCCTCTTCATTTCTCTGCAGGATTTTTTTTTCCTCAAAAGAAAAGAAAGAGTTCTGCCGGCATAATTTCGAGCATAATACTATAGGTGGAGCATCGAGCATAATGCCGGCATAATAGTGCTATTTGCCGGCATAATAGTGCCATTTTGTGACATAACAGTTACTTATTTTTTTAGAGCTACAACTGTCCATTTATTAAGTTAAAACTACAAAATTTCAAGCTATTTTAATGTTCTTCGTGGTTCCATTACTACCGAGCACTGTAGGCTTGTTCCCAGTGTATCCTCAAGTGGGTTGGATCTTCAGGCCTGGTTACTCTCATTATGCCAGGCTTCTATAAAGGCCTTCCTGGTTTTTATTTTCGCGCTTCAGGGGGGTCCGGGAAAAATTTTTTATGGCATAATTATATATCTCATTTTAAAATATAAAAACATTGAAAATATAGATACATGTTACTGTTTACTTATTTATTTATTTATTTATTTATATATAGGTTTGGATCTGTTTCTTTTTATACTGAATATATATTATAATAAAGATATATCTTATTTAAAAATATAAAAACATAGAAAAATATAGATACATGTTACTGTTATTTATTTACGGTTGACAACAAGAAAGGTTTGGATCTGTTTCTTTTTATACTGAATATGTTATAATAGAGATATATCTTATTTACAAATATTTAAACATAGAAAAATATAAATACATGTTATTTACGGTTGACAACAAGAATCATAGAATAGTTTCATAACAAGAATTAAGGATTTAACCAAGGTTTGAAATGGCAGAAGGTGGGGAATTTAAAAATTTTAGTGACCCAAAATATTTGAAAATGTCAATCATTATAGCCCTTGGGTATGCCTGCACTCCCCCCATTGGGGCTAGACATTGATAGGTGCATTACTAAAACATCGCAAAAATCAAAAATGTCAAAAATGTTATATGTTATAAATGTTATGTTACATAAAAATGCTTCAGTTAAAAAGATTAAAAATGAACAAATTATTTTTCTTTGTCTAATAAAACTTGATTCTTTAAATAGAAAAATTTACCTCCATTACTGCTTGTGATATTATAAAGCTAACGAGTTTGGATACAGTACGAGCCAGCGAGCCAGAAATCCCTAATCCCAATAAAAAGGCTAACCGCAAGCTACCTATAAAGGAACTGTAGGCTAACTGCAGTGCTAACTAGGTTAGCCAATGTGTAATTTAGGCTAACCATAATGGCTTGCATGACTCCTATGACTCGCGAGCCTTGTGAACCGTGCAAGCCAGAAATCCCTTTATATCCCATTTTATTAAAAACTGGACTAGGTATATTGGATTTCTAGCATTTTGATTGGCTGAACGGAGCTAGGCTATCAGCTCATATACCTGCTGCCACAAATATGGTCAATGAACACTCAACAACAAAGTGAGCTGAAAGTTTTTTCCTCGCGAGCAACCCGACGAGAAAAATGGACGAGAAAAATCACTTGGCAGCGAATTTAAATTAAGCAGAAATTCCAACATCGTCACCAACAGCGTCGTCTAACACGAGTCAAAATTGTTTGAAGAAACTGTGCAGAAATAGAAATTTTTAAAGCATTAAGCGTTGTGTTTACAATTAATTTCTTTCATCGATCGTCACGTCGATCATTGAAATTGAACACGGTAGGTTTTATCAGGAAAGCTTTCCACTTCCAAATATCAAGACATAAAATAAATACAGTGAAATGGGGCAGGAGCATTTAATAAAAACTATCACACATTCATGGCGAGTCGGTGCGAAAATCATGAAGCAGTCTAAACAAGTACTAAAAAAATACAGCGGCAAACTACCAAGAAGGAAGGAAGGGTGAGATTTTTTTCGCCCTTAACACGCAAAATTGACACTGGTTTACTTGCACTCGTTGTAGCTCTGTGTTCCAGCAGGTCCAAATGCTCAGATAGAAATCGGATGCCATGTAAACGGAGTTGAATCGCTTTTCCAGTTTTTTGAATGTTGTTTTTAAGCTTACCATTCCGTCTGCAACCTCTAAACCGAGAACAACTGCATTTTGCACATTGCATTTAACAAACTATGGTGGTGACTTCTAATGTTCCTCACTACAGTAATCTTGCTTTTGAGCTGCATGGAAATTACCTCTTCAAGTTCAAATTTGTTCTGTCTTCAGTTCGATGAAACACGCACATGATGGCTCCGTTGTGCGAACAGATTACAAACTTGTTCAGTTTCAACTCCAGCAGCTAATATGGTGAAATTGTCATGACAGCTTCAATCCGCTTTGAACGATGATAACAACAATGTTTCAGGAAAAATCAAACATGTACCATATTTCAGAGCCAATAATTAGAAGATTTCTTTCCAAAACTTGTGCTACTTTGTTCACTTTCGAGCAGTTTTCATTGATTCATTCAGCTTTGCAATGAAACGCTACAACACTTCGCAAGGTTTTGGCGCCTTTTTCGTTCAGTCATGTGAGCGATTCTTGTTCCGTTTAAATTTCTTTTCTCATTTTTCCCGTTCTTTCTTGATTTTGTTTCTAATAGTGGTTAAGTTTTTAATAAAACAATTATTCCACTCGGGCTTGCTGGATATCAAATGATTATAACCAACTCGGCGCTACGCGCCTCGTTGGTTATCTATCATTCGATATCCAGCGCGCCCTCGTAGAATAATTGTTAAATATACGACTAACCGCAAGCTACCTGTTAAAGCTAATAACTGTAGGCTAACCGGAATGTTGTTTTGGCTAAACCAGAGTGTGATTTAGGCTAACTGGAGTGGCTCGCTGGCTCACAGATTGTCGGACCCTATAAAGCTAAGAATGCATTGCACATTCTGAAGCATAACCAACTCTAGAGTTTAAAGGGAGCAAGGGAAGAATGGTTGCAGTTTTGCTGGGATTTTGTAAAGTCCCCCTGGAATGATGAAATAGCTTTGCAACATTTTTTTTCTTGCTTGCAGCAGTGCAAGAATTTTTTTCTATTTCATTTGTGCTGCATGCAATTTTTTTCTTCCGACAAGGGCTTGCAGGAAATTTTTTTTCGAAATCATCCACCCCCCCCCCCCCTCAAGAGTTAAATGGTCGGCCCCTAATTGCAGGATACGCGCATAGTTGTCATATTTTCACGTGCGAAATTTTCATTGTTTGTTTCTCAGCTCTTCAGCCAATCGACAATGAGGGGCTCACATGGTCAACAAGCAGTGGACAAAAAACACCCTCAGTTGTAACAACCGACAGCCTGTTCTAGTCTACGTCTGCCTCGGCAGTGAAGTGGTGTTTCCAAAAATCTTCACTAGAGCAGCAATTTCAGGTAAGACAGCTTCAAATAGCGCCAGTTACTTAAATCGCCATAACTTGCCCCAAGCACGACATTTCTTTAGTAAATGCATTGTCTTTTAAGTTGCTTTGTATAGCGACTGAAGAACATGTAGGAGTCCTCAATCAACGCCATTTGAGTGGCAACTGGCATTTCAATGTTCTGCTTCTAGAACAGTTGTAGTCGCATGATATTTGATCAAATTGTAGTCGAAAGAATGAGATAGTGAGGCAGAGTCAAGGACAAAAACTCTGCACATTTGAGACGCATGGAGAACCGTGCATGTGGTTATTTTTATTTGATTTTATTCTTAACTGAAATTTCCAAATCGTGAAACGCAAGTTCGCCTGTTTAACACTCTAGCGAAGTTCCTTAGTAGACAATTAATGTGTACACGCAAATTATAGCCTAAAAATATTTAATGAAAGCCATTTGTCAGACTCAAGCCAGCTACGATAACTTCTAATTAGCCTGTTCCAGGCGTTCAGATAGTAGAGCGCGAGCGAACAATACAGCGAGCGACAGTGCGGGAATAAACTGGAACAGGCTAACTTCTAATTCTTCTGCTGCTTAGTGACAGAGGCACTAAACGAGAAAAATTAAGCAAAACACTCCAAATGTCATTTTCTGCTTTCTCAGATTGTTTCAGGGCTTTTAAAAAGAATATTTGAGTAGGCTAATACAAGATGATCTGTTAGGATTTGTTAGCTGAAAATTTACGCTGCAGAAGATTTTAGGGAACGAAGTCTTGTCCCCAAATTTGCAAGGTGTTGATACAATTTCGGGTGGCACAGGGTGGTTTCGGGTGGCACAGTACGATCGTATCATATGCTGCTAGACAATTTTATTTCACAATTGCAATTTATTCCTACTGCTACACAGATCTGTATATGCAAATTGTTACATGTAAGTAATTTATCAAAACTAAAAACTTATAAAAAGTGGTCATTCAGATTGTATCAACCAAGGCGAAGAATGCGTCACCCTTCTTGACAAAAAGAGAATTTCAGGTAGGATTTCACTGGCAGCATAAAATATCCCAAATTCAAGTTCAATGACTTTGCCTAAGGCACTCAACACCGCACAGTACCACACGAAGGTGAATTAAGTCAGCATTGCGTACAGATTCAAACTAGCTCGGGTAGCCTTCATGAAGGAAAACAAGCAAACAATTTGATTGTCTCATTCTGCCATTTCTGATTCAGACAGTGTCTCTATGGTTAGATAAGGGCGGCATCCGTTAGCGTCTACTGTAAGTCCCGTTATAGTAATCGATTTGCAGCTCAGCTGCGTGACGAAAAAAAGAGAATTTAAATAGAACTTTACCCCCAAACCAAGCTCCGTTTAACGTTCATTTTAAATTGTTTCTTCGGCTATAACCCCTGCATGCACGACCGAACTGATGTACATCAGAAGCATTCAAGGAGAGAATTCAAGCTTGTCATTTTCTGCTTTCTCAGTTTGTTTCAGGGCTTTTTTTTAATTAAAGAGATATTTGCAAAACCTAATACAGGTTGTTCTGTTGGAATTTTTTAGCTGAAAATTTTAGCTGCAGACAATCACAGCTAGCCCAAGCGTAATATAAGAGTTGTATGGAACATCGAACTGAGAATTTCCATCGATAAATAAATAAGCTTTAAAAAGTAAAGTTGCTTAATGAAGTAGATAAAATGTTACCTGTGGTTGTATTTTGTCCTCCTGTGAAGGTTTAGCGCCTTTGGAGAGGTTTTTAATCCTCTGGTAGGGTACTTTTTAAAGCTTAATATCGATGGAAATTCTCAGTTCGATGTTCCATACAAACTCTTATATTATTACGCTTGCGCTACCTGTGAGACAATCCTTGGGAACGGTATCCTGGAACGTTGACGACTATATATTTTGCTCCTCACGTTTCGTTTTCGTAGTGCAGAAACACAATAGCAAAATTGCTTTTCTTAAGTTGTCAAAGGCCTTGACTATTTGCAGCGTTAGGTCAACTATACTCGTTTCATTCGAGTAACCGTCGAATCACTCGAATGGCAGGTAAAACAGCGCTTAAAATTAACTTTTGTTTGGTCTAGTTTCAAATAAATAGCCTCGAGCCTAAATGGTAAATTTGACTGTCGGTATCCTATTCCGGAATTATATTGTCCTTTATCCAACTGTTTGAATCGATTAAGGTCAGTCTAACAACGAATGCCACGAAGCATATGGCAGATGGCGATGGCAAAAACGGATTGCAAACAGCCACTGAACGAATGACCACCTATATTCTAATAACGTTTAATAAGAGTTTGTAATTACAGCCAAAATAGCCTGCGCATAAAAGTTCAATTAATTTTCAGATTGTTTATCTACTGCGCGACTGTTGTTAATATGGTATATTAAACTTCAAGCTAATAATTATTCCACTAAAACAAACTGAACAATTTGCCCTGAGCAGCTATTGATCCTGATTCAGTTGAGGAGACATATGTCAGTTACGTAATAAGATTTTGAAGGGTTTGCCTGCCAATCATCGAATGCACTTTTAGACCTTGCGAGACCTTTGCTTAGTTTGCTTTCGCAGTTTAGAAGATTGTTATTTACTAATGTTTCGCGCAATTCCTTAGTTACAACGATGCATTCTTAGTCACAGACAATATTTTTCAGTTTTGGGGGCGGCAGTGATTCCACACTCAGCTGATCTAGTGGCTTCAAAAGGCCAATCGCTCATAAGCTTAGGGCAGAAGATGCTTTAAAAACAGGGCTCGAAAATGCTATTGCCGTTATTATATGGGAATACCAATAAATTGTTGTTGTTGTTGTACTGGTGATATAAAGGCTAAGATATGCAATGACCCATGACAAAAACGTGCCCGTGGTACGACCAAGTACTTCACCCAATATATCAGTTAAACAAAGCAGACTCGCCTGATGCTGTCCTGGGTCAATTTGCATAAAAAAAATGCGGTTTGTATTTACATTGCTCAAGACTGAAACATATTTCATTACCGTTTGACGTCAGTGTTGTCTCATTGAATAAAAATAGCACGTATCCAGAGCACGCAAACATTGTATTCAAAAACTTCCAGTTATAAAATTCACTGTCTCCGATCTTGCTGAATTTCTTTGACACATACCGCTAATTCTTAGAAACACAAACTAAAACTGCAAATTTCCAAAGGCACTCTTACGAAAAAGCAGTGTGGCGTGATGTTTTTGCCGCTGCGGGCGCTCTTTCTTTTTGGTCGACTAAACTTTCCGGAGCCAATGAGCTTCCTTTTCCTGCCAATTGTTATAAACTGGAGTGCTAAGTAGGCCACGCTACATACAAATATTGCCTGAAAGCTGTTATATAAAAGTCACTGAGATCAGAGATAGAGTGCTTCGCCCTTGAGGGGAAGAAAGAGTGACATTGCTTTCAATAATTTGTCATCCACGATGGCTGATGAAGCTCGGTTGGTCTGAACGAAATATTCCATTTTAACAGTTTTAAAAACTTTTTTATTGCGCTCTGAGTCAGGAAAATATATTTTTTTATTTTTTAAAATTATGTTTCCAGAGCAGGAAAACAATGTTCTTGATTGAACTACATTAATATAGTAGTGAGGAAGCTTTAAAAGAAAATATGGGGCTTACGAATTATAAAGCCTCCTCGATGTAAGAGTTCAGAAGTTTTTAGAATGATTAAATTTACATTATCAAGACGAGGGCAACAAACATTTCTAGTGGGTTCTAAAATAAAAGACTAAAAGTTAATTTAAAAAAAAATTGATAGAAATCGCATCAACTATATCAGGCTGTGTTCACACTTGGGTACCCGAGCACGGTGCCAGAGTACGATTCTTGCTGGGCACTAATGTGAACACACCTTTTTTTCAAGTACCCACGCCAGAATTCTGGCACGGTACCCGTGCCCGAGTACAAGGTCTCGACCTTGTACTCGGGCACTGTAGTGGGAACTGATTCCTTGTGTGCACACGTTTTTCGTTAGTTCCCTGGCACTTTACCCACAAACCACTGCTTTGCGTACCCACAATTCCTTGCTACGCTCAAGGTTGGTTGAGGTTTCAAAATGGCGGCTGACGGAGCAAAGTGGAGTAAGGATGAAATTAGCTGCTCTCCCTCCAACTTCACTCCTGTCAGCAAGGAATACATTCAATCTTGTTGTAATCTTATGGCAGCGCAGGTTTCTGTAACAATTCGCGCTAATCGTCGCCTGTCGTCGAAGTCCATGACGTCTCTTAAGTGTTTCATATATAAACACAGCATTAAAAAAGTAAAAAAGCCATAAAAACTAGTAATCAAGCAGATATATTGAACGCGGAACGCATGCATGATGCGATTCGAACACTTTAAATGCAGTGAGCACGTGCTTGGTTTATTGAATGCGAACATACTTACATATCGGGCACCCAGTGTCTGAACACAGCACCATTTTGTGCCGGTGCCCAGGCACTAGTGCTCGGGCACCAAGTGTGAACGCAGCCTCAGAGTCTAGAGAATTTTAAAATTTAGGGCCTTGATAGTATACAGGTGCTGTTGTTAACATGGTATCGTTGTAGTTTCTCATTGCCTTGGTATATATCTTTCTGTAATAAAGCGTTCGGCCCATCGCTGTTGTTATGCAGCCGTCACCGTCTGGTTAGCTCTGTTGGTTGAGCGCCAGATTGCTGAGCGAGAGGTCGTGGGTTCCAACAGGGTCTTACAATATCTTGTAAGATATCATGCTGGCTATACACGGAACCTTTTTAAAGTTCAGACGATCGCGTTATTAGGCTTCATTTGAATTATATTCTAGTTACGTTTAAAGCTGGCAATTACAATGAAAATAGCCTATGGACTAAAAATTAAGGTTGTTTGTAAACTGATTTCGTCACACAAGGATCGGAGGTAGCTTCCACTAAAGAAGAATCTTCTTTAGTGGAAGCTACCTCCGATTGAAAAAAGCCACAAATTGTCATTTAAACCAGCCAGGACGAACAGGGGAACATTGAGCTGAAGGTAGGCACGATTTATTTCAAGAATCTCGATTCTTTTATCACCGGTTAGTCTGTATAAATAAATCTCTGCAAACCTTAGGCTTAACGGGTTATATAAGCAGTGACGCTAACAAGCGATTGCGTAATTTAAAGAGAGCGGTGCAAGATTTACCGGAAATTAATTAAACAGGACACAATAAGCAGAAGTAAACAAGATTTATTTCGTGAAGTAAAGATTTATTTCATGCTATTACATATATTTTCACCCTTTTCTATTTTTAAATGAACTCCACTTACAACGCGTCTGGGCTGCCTGTGATTTCACGATTGCAATTTATTCGAACTGCTTTGCAGATCTGTATATGTAAATTGTTAAGTTGTTTATCAAAGCTAGAAACTCTTAAAAATCGGTTTGTATCAACCAAGGTGAAGAGAGCTTCGCCCTTCTTGACAATTTCAGTACGATTTATTTGGCAGCGTCAAATAACCCAAATTCAAGTTCACTGACTTCGTAAGGTACTCAGCCCCACACAGTTCCATGCGAAGATGAATTAATTAAGTCTGCACCTAATGCTTAGCGTCTTCATCGCGTGCAGGTTCAAACTTGATCGGGTCGCCTTCATGAAAGAAAACAAGCAAGTGATTTGATTGTCTCATTCTATCATTTCTGATTCTACCAACTAAACAAAATTTCTTCATTGGATTTGTTTATTGGAAGTCGCTAGACGGGTTACCCAGACGGGTGGGTGTTATTTCTCACTGTCTCTGCGGTTAGATAAGGGGGCGGCATTCGCTAGCTTCTACCGTAAGTCCCGTTACACTAACAGCGGCTTTCTTTTAACTTTTAGTAATCGATTTGCAGCTTAGTTGCGTGACGAAAACAAAAAGAATTTAAATAGAACTTTACCTGCAAACCAAACTCCGTTTAATGTTCAATTTAAATTGTTTCTCTATAACCCCTGAATGCCGATGACCGAATACATTCAAGGAGAAAATTCAAGCACTGATGTCATTTTCTGCTTTCTCAGTCTGTTTCAGGGCTTTTTTAATAAAAGAGATATTTGCGAAACCTAATACAGGTTGTTCTGTTTTGATTTTTTAGCTGAAAATTTAAGTCGCGGAAAATTTTTGGGAACAGCATCCTGGAACGTTGACGACTATAAATTTTGCTCCTCACGTTTCGTTTTCGTAGTACAGAAACACAACAGCAAAATTGCTTTTCTCAAGAGTGGCAGTGTTGTCAAAGGCCTTGACTATTTGCGGCGTCAGGTCAAACTATATATACTCTCGTTTCACTTGAGTAATCGCAGGGTGATCGTCGAATCGCTCGAATGGCAAGTAAAACAGCGCTTAAAATTAACTACGAATCCACAGTTCATGTAATTTGAGGATGGCAAAATTCAGAACTAAACTAATAATTGAAAAGGTTTCAAAACGAATGAATTTATCTTTGACAGGTACTGAAAGTATAATTAGTCTATTTCTGTCTGGTCTAGTTTTATAAATAGCCTTAAGCCTTGGAGGTAAATTTGACTTTCGGTTTCCTATTCCGGAATTACATTATCCTTTATCCAACTGTTTGAATCGATTAAGGTCAGTCCAACAGCGAATGTCACGAAGCATATGGGAGATGGCGATGGCAAAAACGGATTGCAAACAGCCACTGAACGAATAACTTCGGTTTGTATACACATTCTCAAGAAAACAATTTCATTGCCGTTTGACGTCAGTGTTATCGGGGCTGGCATCATTGAATAAATATAGCACTTGTCCTGAGTGCATTCAAACATTGATTCAAAACTCCCAGTTACAACAGTTCACTGTCTCCGATCTCCGAAATTGCTGAATTTCTTTGACACACACCACTAATTTTTAGAAACACGAACTAAAACTCTGCATTTTCCAAAGACACTCTTACGAAGACGCAGTGAGGCGTGATGTTTTTGCTGCGGGCGCTCTTTTGTGTTTCTCGATCCCAATTTCAGAAGCCAATTGTTTGGCTGGAGTGCTAATTATAGTAGGCCACGCTACATGCAAATATTTCCTGAAAGTTGTCATATAAAAGCCACTCTGTTGCTGAGATCCAGAAATAGAGTGCCTCGCCCTTGAAGCGAAGAAAGAGTGACAAGTTTTCTTATTGAGTCAACAATTTAAGGTAAGGAAAGTTCCAGTAGACAGCAGATAGCTGAGGGTCGGTTGATTGAACTTCGCTGAATGGCCTGTTTCAATAATCTTATTGTTCACTTAAGCTCACTTATAGCATTTTACCTTTAAACAAAAATGTATTGCAAATGCCATATTAAGCTCTTACTGAAGTTCCAATTTGGAAGCAATCCCAAATTCCGCTAACTAAGTGAACTATTTACCGAAGTACCGAATTAGCCACTGTTAAATAACTTTTGGATATGGTGTGATATGTTCGAGACGAAAAACTGCTAAATGTTTTTCTGGGAGCCATTGATAGCTCCTTTACTTCAACTATGATCGATAGTGCACAGTTGATCGAAAGCTCACTTAACTTAGTAACAGCTAAATAAGACTTGAAGAAAAGCGCCGAGAGTCTTCTACGGAAGTAAGCTTCAGGATAACATATTTAAGTTAGTAATTTCATTTGTACGCTAAAGAAAGACACAAGTTGCAGTTAGTTTGATTTTCTATTTTTTTTCTACCCACATACAAAGAAAAGCAAAAATACATTCATACGGTAGCGAGGAGGCTTAAAAGAAAACATGGGGCTTATGAATTATAAAGCCTCCTCGATGTAAGAGTACAGAAGTTGTTAGTCACTGATTAAATTTACATTATCAAGGCGACGGCAACAAACATTTCTAGAAGGTTCTAAAATAAAAGACTAATAAGTTAATTTTTTTCTTAAAAGAAGTGAAAGAAATCGCATCAACTATATCCGAGAGTCCAGAGAGTTTTAAAACTTAGGGTCTTGATAGTACACAGGTGCTGTTGTTAACGTGGCATCGTTCTAATTTGTCATTGCCTTCGTATATATCTTCCTGTAATAAAGAGTTGGGTGCATCGTTATTGTTATGCAGCCGTCACCGTCTGGTTAGCTCTGTTGGTTGAGCGCCAGATTGCTGAGCGAGAGGTCGTGGGTTCCAACAGGCTCTTACAATAGCTTGTAAGATATCATGCTGGCTACACAAGGGAACTTTTCAAAGTTCAGACGATCGCGTTATTAGGCTTCATTGGATATGATTTGTATTCTAATCACGTTTAAAGCTGGCAATTACAACGAAAATAGCCTTTGTACTGCAATTGTTCTTAAGCTGTGTAATTTGATTGTCCATACATGACAAAAACTTAATAACTAATAACTGCTAATAACTGTACTGAATTGAGAATTTTTTTATTTTCCTCCTAATCTACCTAATCTTCAGTCTAAATTTTTCACATGCAACAATAAAATAACGCAACAATCCGAACTCTTTTCTTTGCGCACAGACTACTCGAGATCGTAATTTGGAGAGACATATTACGCAAGAGCAAATAACAAGGGTTTCAAATAAACGAAGGGATAAATTCTTATGCCCTCCCCCCGGGGGCTAGTCCTTTAAATAAGCTATATAGCTATGTGTGGTGCCAAAGGGTATGCTTTTTGAGCCTTTTTGGTCGTCTGAAATAGGGTATAGATTTTGACCAATTTGGTCTGAAATAGGGTAAGGCTTGTGCACTCTGATATGAAATCTAGTATGGCTCTTACCAGAAGCTATCTTTTTTTAATTTTCTTCTCCTAAGAACTGATGTTTGATTAACGTTAGGAATGTGAAGCCCTTTTCAAATGTTTACGCAAACGAAATAGGGTTAGGGTCTGGTCTGAAATAGGGTATCAAATTTTGGGTCAGGCTGAAATAGGGTAGGGAAAATCACATATTTTGGTCTGAAATAGGGTAAGGGTTTCCAGAAGCGCGCCGCACACCCCCACAAAAATCTACGGGAAGTACTCCCCCCGGCTCTTAGTTTATTTTGGAGGTTTTTGCATTCTTTGCTCCCCGCTTCCAAGATATTGCATTTTCTTGAATCGCGTATGTACTCGTGAGAGATATTGAGGCATTTAGGATGAAGTAGATTGTAAATTTGTGTTGTAGAAATAATACACTGGAGTTCCAGGACTTTCGACAGCTATCGCTCCTTGCTGTTGGTTAAATTTCCTCTCACAGAAAATTTAAAAAAGAAGGCTTTAAAATGCTTTTTCCATTGACCACACGAGATAAGGCCAAGGTATGCAATCGCACTTGACAAAAATTGAAACGTAAACGTACGAGCACGTATTTGCATTTAACCCAGCATTTCAGATAAACAAATTAAAAGCCGACTACATGCTGCGTGGGTTGATATTTTCACTGCTTAAGAAAACAATTTTATTGCCGTTAGACGAAGGCGTTGTCGAGAGTTCATCGATGGATAAAAATAGCACTTATCTGGAGCGCGCAATAGTAAATTGAATTCAAACTTCCAGTGATAAAATTGCTGTCTCGGATTGCCAAAACTGCTGAATTTCTTTGACACGCAGTACCACCTCTTTAGAAACACGCACTAAATCTCTGCAATTTTCCGAAGGCACTTTATCAAAAACTCAGTGTGGGCGTGATGTTTTTGCTACGGATTGAACACCTCTTTTGTGTTAGCTCAATCCCCCGGAGCTCCACCTCAATTTCCATTTCCGGAGCCAATGAGCTTCCTTTTCCTGAATCCAAAAATGAAACCTGTCATAAAAAAGCCACTTGGTTGCTTAGATCCAGTGAAAGAGTACCTCGCCTTTGAAGTGACGAAAAGGTGACATTGCTCCCAACTATTTCTACTGAATTAACTATTTAAGGTAAGGAGTGTTCCAGACGCAGAAAAATGAGGCTTTTGTTCGATTGAGTTGCGCTGAATGACGTGGGTCAATATTGTATCTGTTCTCTATAGCTGTTTTCTGTATTCTATAGCTCACACCTTTAAACAAAGATCTTCCATAAATAATGTCAGTTTTAATTCAAATTTAGAAGAATTCCGAAATTCCTTTTATCAAAATCAATTTTACTCTCTAGTGCGACCCTGCCTAAACTAGCTGAGGTACCGACAACTGAAATAGCCGCTTCGAAACAACTTTCGGATATGGTACGATGTGTGCGAGAGGAAAAATGCTAACAGTTGAATGCTTAAATTTCCGTGAGCCTTTGTTAGCTTTTATTGGCTCGTTTACTTCGATATCGATTTATAGCAAACTTCTACAGAAAGTCTTTTCAATTCTTGTTTGACTTGAGGATAACATATTTCAGTAAGTATAATTTCATTTGTATGTAAATGAAAAACCTGAGTGCGCACGGCTGATATATTTACTGTTGTTAACATGGTATCGTAGTTTTTTATTGCTTGCGTATCGTCCTGCAATGAAACGTGCCAGATCTAAACGTTTTCTTGTATAAGTCGCTGTTAGTAGGCAAATGAAAATGAAAGGTTCTACCCGACGCGTAAGTGATTTTTTACTTGTCCTTGCACGGGTTCTTTTAAAACAAAGCGAAATTCGCTAGCTCGTTAACAACTTCTATCTGCAGCTTGAGCTCAAATGACGATATAACAGAAACATCTTTTAGGCCAAGAAGCGAGGCTTTGGTAACGGAAAAAATTCAAAAGTTTCAGTTCATGATTGCAGTTAACCAAGTTGCCAACGGTGACGGCAAATTAGAATTTCAAATGTCTAAGGACGGTTTTAAAAAGCCAAGTCTCTTGTATAAAGTGGCGAAAATGAAATTAAAAATATTTTTACCGCAGTAACAATTTCAGGTATTGCTGGTAATTAACGTAACTTGAAATACGTAACACTCAGCGTTATTTGAAAAGCATCGCTCTTGAAATACGGAAAATGGTATCTGGGGGCAATCCATCTCTTCAAAATTACCGTTTGACGTAGTTGTTATCGAGAGTTCATCATTGAACTTAACCAAAACACGCAATAGTAAATTTTGCGACTAAAAAATTGCTGTCTGCGATGGAAAAAATTGCCGAATTTCTTTGACACACGCTGCCATTTTCCTGGACACACAACTAGAGCTCTACAATTTTCTGAAGGCACTTTTACGAAAATAGCGTGGCGTGATGTTCTTGCCGAGGGTTCTCTTTTGCGTTAGCTGCGCTGGACCTCAAATCCGTTTCCGGAGCCAATGAACTTCCATTTCCTTAATTCAATAACTATAAACTCGAGTGCTTCGTGGGCCATGCTATATGCAAATATTACACGAAAGCTGAGCTATAAAAGCAACTCTGTTTCTTAAATCTAGCGAAGTGACAAAAAGGTGACATTTCTACCAATTATTTTTACTCAATTAACAATTTAAGGAAAGTAAAGTTCCAGTAGTACCTGATAAGTTAGGCTTTGGTCGATGGAGTTGCGCTGAATCACGAGGGTCAATATTGTAGCTGCTTTCTATATATCGCTCACTTCTAACATTTTTACCTTTAAACAAAGATCTGCCTTAAATGCTATAGGTTTAAGTTCAAATTTAAAAGCATTCCCAAATTGCATTTATCAAAATAAATTTTACCATCTAGTACGACCCGGTTCTGCACTAGCTGAAGTACCGAGCCACTGCTGAATAATTTTCGGATATCAAGTGGTACGATGTGTGCGAGAGGAAAAATGCTAAATGCTCACTGCTTAATTTTTCAGGGAGCCACTGTTCGCTCGTTTACTTCGACCATGATTGATAGCGTAAACTTGATCGTAAGCTAACTTAATATCTGCTAAATAAGACTTGTAGAAATTCACTGAGAGTACATTGTCTGAAGTAGAATTCTACAAAGAGGCCTTTTCAGTGGCTTGACTTTAGGGTGACATATTTGGCTGGTAGTTTCATTCGTATGCTAAAGAGCAACCCGAGTTGCACCGGGCTGATATTTGCTGTTGTTAACGTGGCATTGTAGTTTTCCATGGTTTGCGCATATATCATCCTGTAATGAAATGTTCCAAAATTCTGTTTTTGTGCAGTGGAAAAATTCGGCCTTTCCAGATTTAAGCGTTTTCTTGTATAAGTCGCTGATAGTAGCCAAATGAAAATGAAAGGTTCTGCCCAACACGTTCGTGATTTTTTAAATGTAATTGCACATGTTCTTCTAAAACATAGCGAAATTCGCTGGTTCGTTGACACTGCAGCTTGAGCTCAAGTGACGATATAATAGAAACATCTTTTCGCCGCAGAAGCGAGGCTTCGGTGGAGGAAAATTTCATCGGTTTCAGTTCATGACTGCAGATAACCAAATTGCCAACGACGACAACAAATTAAAATCTCAAATATCTAAAGACAGTCCTTAAAAAGCCAGCCCTCTATAAAGCCACTAATGCACGAAGATATGTGGCAAAAAGGCAACTGAAAATACTTTTACCGCAGGAACAATTTCAGGTACTGCTGGTACTAAGATAACTTCGAATACGTAACATTTAGCGTTATTTGAAAAGCACCACCACTGAGACAGAACATGACATACACGGATACAACAAAGAAATGCAGTGTGAACGTTTCTCCACAGTAAATATTACTATTATATTAAATTCGACTGCAATCAAGGACGCTTACTGAATCGCAACAGTTTTAAACATGCTTGAGATTTCCTTTTGTCTCAGCTTTTATGCTTTGAATTTTTTTTTTTTTGAGGACAACACTAAACCTCTGTAGTTTTCCGTGCAAATAGTAGACTCTAGCAGCAGCAGCAGCAGCAGCAGCAGCAGCAGTAGTAGTAGTAGTAGTAGTAGTAGTAGTAGTAGTAGTAGTAGTAGTAGTAGTAGTAGTAGTAGTAGTAGTAGTAGTAGTAATAGTAGTACACTGTAGTGTCTGGGTATTTAACTTTTGAAAAACTCATTGGGGACACTAATAAAGTACAGAAAGAATGAAAAAAAGGGAAAATAAAAATATTTACATATACAAATAGATAAAAGATAAGACACAATAAAATGGGAAATTAAAATATTTTTCTGTATAAGAAAGGACTAGTGTATGCTAACTAACTAATAGGTACTCTACAACTAATTTGAAACTGATCTTGTAATAAATAGAAGTTACATCGTATAGTTACTAAGCGGTCTAGAATTGTTCTAAGAAAGTGACAAAAGCGTAGATTGGAAAATTTAAAAACATGTCACAGTTCTTACACTCGCCTTTTAGAAGTATTAAGTCTTTCTTGTTGGTGCTTTGTTTGAAACTATTCAGGCTCGATCTCTCACGGTCGGCAGGGCCTAACTTTCCCTATAGAAGGGGTGCAAGAAAACCCCGGGAGAAAATGCAGTGAGTGTTTACCGTAACGTGTTGTTCTAAACAAGGGATGTTGAAGCCAGCATTTCTGAGGTTGTATCCTTTAGGAATTGTGTGAAATAGTCCTGATATGTAGTGCGGTACTAGGTCGTTTTTAACTTTAAACATCAAAGTAGCTATCTTTTGCAATCTTCTGTGGTGCAGAGAAGGGAGGTAGGCTCTTTTTCAGAGATCACTATAGGATTCAGTCTTTAATTTAAAAACTGCTCTTAATTGCACGTTCTTGAATTCTTTCAAGTTTGCGCTTGTCGAGGATTGCAAAAAAGCCATACAATGTCACAGTACGTCAGATGAGGTAGAATAGCGGATTTATAAAGTTGCAACTTAGCGGAGCAGGGTATAAGATTACGTAACCTCAGTAACACTCCTACATTTTGACTGGCTCTTTTACTGATGTCTTTTATATGTTCACTGTATGTCAACTTATCGTCGATGGTCACTCAGAGAATTGTGAAATTATCCCAGGATTTCACCACTTGATTGTCAATTTGAAGCGATAATTCATCTGCAGGCTCCTTTTTAGAGGACTTCGGACCGATGGCGATAGTCTGATATTTGGTGGGGTTGGCCTTTAGGAGATTCACTTTATACCACTGCATGACCTTCTCTGTTGCACTCTTTAGTTCTTGAGCAGCTTTCTTAATCGAGTCTCTGGTTATATATACATTTGGTGGTCATCTGCATACATGAAAAGATTATCTGATTCTGCATATGAAATATATTCCAAGGACGAACCCTGTGGGCATCCCCTTGTTTGTTCGTTCCACTCACTTTGCAGGTCTTTTAGCTTTACTCGGTTTCTTCTAAGCTCGAAAAAAGATCGCATAAGATTTAAGGATGTGTCCGAAAAGCCGTATGCCTGGAGCTTCTGAATCATCAAGGCAGGGTGCTGCGACACAAACGCTTTGCTTATGTCGGTGGATAATACAGTCACACACTCCTTCCTATCAGCAGCTATTTTCCAGTCCTCAATTAACCTAATTAGCAAGGCACTTTTGGGAAAACACGGCGCGATAGTTTGTGGGGTGGACAAACTCTTTTGTTATTTCTACCTCAATTTTCCTTCTCCAAAGCCATAAAGCTTTCGCTTTTTTTGTTTATGTCGCCATCTATAGCTATATCAAGTGTTAAGTGCAGATGCTCATGCTCATACCAATACAGCATAAAAATAGTCAGATCAACTCGATAAAGACTTAGACTGCGTAACGTGAGAAAGATGCATAGCCGATGTAAAAAGTAAACTAAATACTGCTCTTTAGGGACAAAATGAAAACTGGGAGAAACAGTGATTTTTGATGCACTATACCCTTCAAGATTAATTGTCATATCAAATACTCCTGGAGTCTGTGGGAATATTCTCACTCCCCCTCCCCGGTCCCAGAAGACCAGAAAATGGTATCTGGGGGCAATCCATCTTTTCTCTCTGCCAGAAAGTAACCTCTCACTTCTTTTGCTTCAGACACGTCAAGTTGAACGACTGCGTCATGGGGGATAAACAAGAATTAAAACGTAAAGTTAAGCGCATGCACGACGAAATAAGTGAAGAGAAAGAAAAGCGAAAAGTTCTCAGAGAAATGGAGCTGTTCGTTTTGGACAATTCCCTCCGAGAGAGCACTGTGGGGCAGCTCCGAGGTCACACCATTGAGAACAAGTGGAAAATCTATGAACAGGTAAAAGTTTTATTTTATTTTGAGACCAGAATTGCCTCAACTATTTTTAAAGATGTTTACAATAGCGCGACATTACCAAATGGACAAAGAAGCTTCAGTTTAGAACACCTCTCAAACCGTCCAAGCACTTCCAAACGTTTGTACGGCAAATCAAAATGCCAAAAACGCTGGGATCCCTGACTTCTCACTGTGGGCTTGAATATAAACTTTTTCTCTAGATTTGCTATTACCACATTCTTATTTGAGAGTGCTTTCTTAAAAGGCCTTCAATTGTATAACATCGCAACAATTTATACTTTTAATTTGAATCCATTGTCAGGGTGTCAATGTGGTGAAATTATTTCAAAGGATCAAGTTACAATGTTTCGGACCAAATGTATAGAAACCAGCAGAACAGTTATCGGACAATAACGGAAAACTGTAACAAGAACACAGAATCATCTCCCTAAGAATCAATTTGTTTATCTTTGGAATCATTGTTTAGCAAAGTTTGGATAAAATACAGTAGAATAATGTATTGAAACAGCCACCAATTTTCCCAGTCTAAAAATACACGTTGTGAGGAAATAGAATTAACTTAAGAAACGTAGAGTCCGCCTTGGTGATGTCTGAACTCGTTTCAAGTTGTTGGTGAAAGATTATTCAGGGTTATTTTTAAAACGCCGTCTCCTGTGCAGTCGAACGTGGGTGCTTAAGGTGGCTCCATATAGTTTTTCAGCGCGCGAGGAATGGGAACTAAATTGGCACAAGCGCGCGCGTGAGGAGCGCGACAGTCCAAGTCAGATGACATGTGCCAATCAACCTCCCAGGCGAACTTTTCCAAAGTCTGATTGAGGCATCTTTATGGCTTACCTTTTCAAAACCTGTCGAGCACATAGCAGTGAAATTATGAAAAGCCTTTAGTTTAATCGCTTTTGTAGCTGACAGTTGCAGTCCTACGATTGTTCTACGATTGTAGGACTGGATTGATTGCGATCTTTAAGTTCAAGCAACACAGAGAGGACTGAAAACGTTGCACGAATTATTACGTGCCTTCAAGAATTATGCGTGAAGAACTTCTTTCCGTTCTCAACTTGAAATATCAGTGCTGTCCAGGTCAGCTGTCGAGAATCTCTGGGATGAGAAGCTTACGTTTGTTTGGATCGAGCCAAAGTGTAAGTAATTTTTTCGAAAAGTGCTTTAGTTTTTGCCTTTCTAACAAGCCGTCGGGTAAGTTGTCTCCACGGCCGTTCTCATACGGTTTCAGTAAAATACAGCTGACTTGTGAATTTTATTGAGCGATGAATAGATTAAACACTTGTAACGAGGTAACAGTTGTCACTGAATTTTGATAGAAGTTGAAACTCAAAAGGACACTTATATTTCAGTGTCTATTTATCAGTCAACAGTAGCTTTTGATCTAAGTTTCACTTGTGTTGACAATGTGCGACTTCAAAAACTTCGGTGGTCTAAAATAAAACCGAAAATTGAAAAAAGTTCCAATTGTACCTAAGCTCAAATACAATTTTTATTTTTACGAAAAATTATGCCTAGAATGACGGCATTCAGTGAACGAATAAAGGATGAGTATCGAGTTGACGGCCGGTTCTAAAACAGTCGGCGTTTCGCAGGCGTTCTGTTGACTTGTTGAACCTTGCAGAAAAATAATGTAGTCTTTTTCAAAACGTATAATTTCTTGTGGACATTTTTGTTCCCTTTCTCCAACGTCTGCCTTTAAATATAAATTGAAAGCATATTTATATACTATTTGCTATTCCATGCAGTTATCAAACACGCAAGTAGCCGCTATAAGAAACAACGCGGGTCTCGGCAGACAAAATATTGAGCTTACAACATAAAAAGAACGAGCTTCCCTGCTTTTCTCGGGTAGCATACCAAAAGATGTTCTAAGAGCAAACATGACCGCTTTAGTTTTTTTCTTGAAGAACGGTTGTAATCAGTTAATGGTAAAAATGAAACTGAAAGTGGTTTAATGATTCCGCGTTCTGGAAACTTTAAAGGAAATTTTTTGCTGCTGGCAATAAAGTGGCGGCTTCGTTCGAGGTTTATATCGCGAATCGGTATAAATTTGCTTCTTTTTTGTTTGTTTGTTCGTTTCTTTCTTTATTTTTGCGAATTTTTTGGTCACATGGATCCTTTACAGTAAAGGAAAGCAGTTGTCCAGAAAAATGTTGTTCTTTGGAAAGAAAAGCTTTAGAAAAGCTTTTCTACCGCTTACCCGCGTGCTGTCCACGCTCGTCCACGCAAAAGGAATCATGAGCATGCGCAACCCCGTAACTTGAAGAATTTTTATTTTGGTAACGTGAAGGAAAAAGGTGGGTTTTGAGGCATTTTCAAACGCTAATTGCGCGTGTTCCACTCGGTGAAATTTTTTTAAAATAGGAACATTTGTAGGATTTTTGTGTTTTTCAATCATACTAAAGTAAGAGTAACTTTTGTACATGCACTTCTGCATTAATCGTCGAAAGCGGAAATTCACTATTCTGACAAAACTTATGTACAAAATTTCTCACAGCTTTCCCAGCTGAGACTTCTCAAACGACAACATCTTTACAACAAAAATAGCCTAAATTCACCGTGTAAAAACCAAGAAATGACGTGAAGAAACTGGGTAAGCTTAAAAAATAAGCCAAACAACTATACCAGTGGTTGCCATGGAAACGGGCCAGGCCCAGAAATTGTGACTTTTTTGAAAAGTATAAAGGCTAGGCTAGTTGCTTTTGTAGCTTTTCCCTAGTGAAATGTAAATCAATGTCCTGAAAATCATCAAAAAAGTTATGTACATTTGTCTGTTGAAACTGATGAGAAACTGTATGGAGCCACCTTAATGTCATCATCTCTTCATCTATTAATGGCTAACAACATTTCGTTCGGTCTTTATGCAGATAAAAAAGGTAGGCTTCAAGAACATCATTGTCGCTTCCTTCTCCCATATGACTCGCTTGGGTGATACCTTCATTCGTCAACTGCACGAGAAAGGTGAGGACTTCACCAACCTATGGGCTTTCTCTGAGTTCCTGGAATCTGTCGACCCAAAGACTAAGATACCAGATACCAAGACCGTTCCAATTGGCTTGCGAAAAATGAAAGATCTCGGAATAAAGAACGCCATCATCGAGTTAGACCTGGTCTGGGCAGGAATCGACTACAGGCACTTCAAGGTCGCAGCTATCAAACGACTCCTCTACGACAGGATGGCATGGTGCCGTGAAAACCTCTCGAAAGACTGCAAGATACTCTTCAACCTGCGCGACCTTCCAGATGGTATGGTGAAGAAGCCTAGGCGTATCTTGAAGATCGTGAATTACCTTTCCTCCCTGCCCCCAGAAGAACGTCCATTTGGTTTGGTGTTTGAAGAGTCTGGGAAGTATCTTCCAGAGGAACTCGGTGCATGGACAGCAGCCGTTCGCAGAGAGATGAACGATTGTGGGTTCAAGGAAGGCCACTTGCTTGTCCACGTTCACGAGCAGTGGGGAATGGCAGACAGCACCCAGTTAGAGTGCCTTGCCCATGGTGCGAATGGTATCTGGGCCAGTCTGATTATAGAAGGAGCCTCCATGGGTCACTCTTGCTCCAGCGTCATGCTGATGAACCTGGTCCGCCTTGGAAACAAGAAGGTGCTTGAACAGTACGACTGTACAAAACTGCGTGAAGTACCACAGGAGATCACCAGGATCACCACTGGGTTCGAGCCTTATGACAGACAAGTTGTGTATGGCGAAAGAGCCCTGGACATGGTCTTCGGGATGCCAAACTTCACCCCAAGCAAGAAAGAGTTTAGCATGGCGGCGTTCTTTGGTGAAAAGCCGATAATGCGAATGACAACTCTGGCTTCCCCTGAGATGATTGTAACCAGGCTGAAGAATGTTTTTGGTGACGATCCTCAGTTCACAGCTGAAAGAGGCAAGAGAATGCTGGCAGTGATGTTGGAAGATCTGCACAAGAACAGGAAAGAGGAATACATGAGTGCAGTAGGTCTTGCCCTCTTGTTTGATCGGTCCGGTGGCAGCCTTACTGACAAGATGAGCGAGGTCATCGCTCAGGACGAGCCAAAGAAGGTCCACGCCCAAGAGCTGATCGCGGAGATTCGTAAGATGTGGGATGAGTGGGACCTGAGAGAAGATGGAAAGAGAGACGACAAGCTGGAGTTTGATGCTTTCTACAATGGCTTCATGGGCCCTTACTTTGGCTGCTACAGATGCGACGAGACAAAGAAAGCCTTGAAAGCGATCGACATGGATGAAGACGGCACAGTGGATTGGGAGGAGTTTGCCTTGTACCTGAAGTGGGCCATTCGCCAGTATCCTGAGACCAGGACTGCTGAGGAGCTGCTGTCAATTGCTTTCCGCAAAGGCGTCATCCCGGCCATGCAAGACGAGGTCCTCAAGCAGGAATGAGGCTGCGATTTGCCAAAAAGAGTGTTCGAGAGACTATAACCAACTTTCCTACACAAGTATACTACTTGCTGAGTTCATGAAATACTTCTTTATCGAGTTAGATTTTTTTTCTGCCACATATGGCAATTTTTAGTCCTTTTTTGAGCTTATTCAAAACTGTCAGTACAAACCTGTAACGAATGTAGGGAATTGAGTTGTGTGTATTACACTGGTTTGAGACGTCGATTAAAGAATTCAAAAGTCTGAGAAATCTTATTGTTAATGTCTGTTTCAAGCATTTCCCATTTAACTTTTCTGCAAACCCTTATGAAAGATTTTTGAAAAAACTTTTTACAAGGCCTTAAAAAGTGCTGACAATATTTAAAAGAAACCGAACGTTTTCGACATAATTATTTCGAAAAGGTCGGTTTCTTTTAAATATTGTCAGTAGTTTCTAAAGCAAGAATGTTCGGTATTGGGTTGTATCGCTGGTGAACGGTTAGGGTAATGTTAACAAACTGACGAAAAACGCTCGTCAAAACTGTGATAACGGCTAACAAAGTTAAAACAAACTGCACTGTACACGAAATTAAAAATTTGATCATTTGCTTAATTCTCATGGTCTGTATGTGTTGCAATGCTCTGATTTGATGAGGAAATTTGATGCTGTTCACTAAAAAAAGGGCAGCGAAATTTTAACTTCCATCACTAGTAACCATCTTTTTCAACCTTTTGCTCATTTCTGGATATTTTCCTGACAATTGGTCAGAAGGGTTAATCTGCGCAATGTATACATCGGGCGACAAATCAGACCTTTCCGATTATCCCGGAAATGTATTTCCAGTTGTTAACGATAATTATTCTGCTTCATCGTAAATTCGAGATTACATAAGTTCGAAAGAGAACAGAATTTTATACATACTACACAAATTATTTCTCTCAGGATTCCGAAAGACTGATCATATTTGTTCTAATCGAGCCCTTATCGGCTAGTATGTACTACAGCAGCCGAAGGGAGGATCATTTTATTGTTGTTTCATAGACCTAATGAAAGCGTCTGATTCGGTATGGCATCCTGGACTCATCAAGAAACTACTACATTTTAGAATAACATGTTCTTTCTGTAAAATTCTCGAATTCTAAATGTGGTGTAAAATTTTGCCAGAAAAGAATTCGTTATTTTGACTATTGTAGAGGCATAAGACAGTGATCTGTCCTTTTCCTTCTCTTTGTGAACTTGGAACTGAGAGAAATTCAAACCTCTTAGATATTGCAATTATCCTCCCAATTATCTTCCCAAATGGTTCCCCACTGAGTTGTTCATTCTTTCCAGATGATGTAGTTCTACTTCAGCACGATGCTGCTGGCCTCCAACTCCCAGTACCACACCTACATAGGAATCGCCTTGTCTGATTCTCAAATTCCCAAAGAATATTAATAGAACTAGAAATATGTGACTCGCAGAACCTTGCAAAGCTCGGAGAAGGGTGTACCTTAAACTAAGCAATGGGGGCGGGGGAGAGATCGTATTTCTGGTTGAACTGAAAATCTGGAAGGAAAGCAAGGTGTTTTGAGGGAGGAGGGGTGGGTGTCAATGGTCCCTAAATTGTGAGTTTCGACATTCTCGTTCCCAATCGCTTGTATTTAAATTGTATCTGATCGACCGTCATCCTCTTTAATCTTTAATCTTCTTTAATCAAGGCAATTGCCACTAGCG
The DNA here is from genome assembly GCA_964017195.1 of Siderastrea radians. NCBI lineage: Eukaryota > Metazoa > Cnidaria > Anthozoa > Scleractinia > Rhizangiidae > Siderastrea > Siderastrea radians. The sequence goes on along the minus strand of OZ024888.1, from coordinate 58,638,488 downwards.
TTACAAATAATGCTAATCTGGCAATGGACCGGCAGCGGTCGCTCAATTACATGGTATCGGAATAAATGAAATACAAGGATGTAAATTAAATTATTGTATTAAATTAGATTAGTAGACACTCTTCTGATGAATTCTGGGTACGATGAAGAACTAACAACGTCAGCTGACAACTTGTTCCATACGGGGATTGATCTTACATAAAAAGAGTTTTTGTAAGCGTCAACTGAAGAGGATAGGAACCTGATCTTAAAGACGTGACTGGCCCTTGTACTGCCATACGCAGGCACGGATATGAGGTCATAGCGAAAGGAGATGTTGACTTGACCTCTACGTATTTGGTAAAACATGCCGAGATCGCATATCCTGTGCCTTAACTGCAGTGAAGGCCAGTTCAAATCAGTAAGCATTGATGAAACGCTACTATAGCGGCTGTAATCATTGTTAACAAAACGAGCTGCGCGGCGTTGAACGGATTCGATACCGTCAATACCTTTCTTTGTATGTGGAGACCAAGCAACCGTGGCGTATTCAACAATCGGACGCACTAAAGATAGGTATGAGCGTTCCTTAATAGATCGACTGTACGATGAGAGATTCCTTTGAAGGATCCCTAAGACTCTCATAGCCTTCTTTTTTGCTTAGTCACACTGCAATTGCCAACTTAACGTTCATGTTACATAGACGCCGAGGTACTTTTGGTGGCAAGCACCATTAAGCTGCGCATTACATAGGAAGTAACTAAACCTAAAATCAAAAACATGGAAACTGGGTACGAGTATTGAAGTAACTGCTATGGGACTGGGTACGAAAGGACCCTCAGCCCCTCTCCCTCCCACACCTCTCTTTATTATTCTGACAGAAAGAAAATAGTTCACAGAGAGGATGTATAATATTGTGGAACTGTTGTCCAGGAAAATAGCAGTGGTGTTTCTGTTTATTTTGGTTCGGTAAGAGAAAGTTTATCAGAAATGTAGGTGACTCCTGCTGTCTCAAATTCCAGTGTTGAACCTTGTGAGTCCTATCCCTTAACTGGGTATTGAGAAGTGTTAATGATTGTTGAAACAATTCACTCTTTCCCTTCAATAGTTAAGATAGCAGGAGTCTACTACTGCTGAAGAGTGAGGCTGTCCAAAAAATAACGACTCGATGTAGGTACAGTTGCATTTAAAAAACAATTTATTTTTACTCAAAAATAGCAATGAGACTAATAAAGAATAATGGCAAGCAAAGCACAGAGTTTTATACTGATGTTTCATAATAGTTAATACACGTAGTGCAATAAAATAATATCCTTAACATTAACCCGTGAAGCAGCAGCGATCAGCATCACTTTTCTCTCCGTTATTTAGGATGCAAGTCACGAGAATTAAGGAATTGATCACCAAACATGAATAGTAAAAGGTGGAAAGGGATACCCTGCACTAGAACTAAAAGAAATGTATTGAAATCAGTGACAAGAATTTGTAGGTTTACAATGGGGTTCAGAGGGTTAGTTGGTAACGAACATAAGAGTATGTAATTGGAGAAACAGGTAAATGACCGCTTTGAAGATGTAGATTCCCCCTACTGTGTCGATACAGCTCTAATGGCCATAGTGAGGTGAATCTGAGTAAACTTTCACACAGACAACTTATGCTGAAAGTGGTCAGGTCCTCAACTCCCATGATCTATGTGCTCACTTGTGCATTGATTGATTCGCGCCTATGCGTGAAGGCGTTACTTGTGTAGAAGATAAGCCAGGGATTTGAAGGTTTTGAAGATTTTATTTTGCACTAGACTTTACGGCTTTGTTCCTTCATCGATCAGGCCCCAGTTGTTCAAAAGTTGGATAGCGCTATCCACTGGATAAATCACTATCCACTGGATAAGTGTTAGGGAAACCAATAGCGTTATCCACTGGATAGAGATTTATCCGGTGGATAGCGCTATCCAACATTGGAACAACTGGGGCCAGTTCGGCAAACGTCCGTTGTTACAATCGTAGTCAACTGAAATCAGTTAGAAAACAAGTTACTATTTACATCATTCGCTATTGAAACGGCAATCAGTTCTCAACTTACAATTTGTTTTCCATAAATCCTTGAAATCCCACATCGACGACTGAACAACGAAATATGTCCGTTAAAGAAGTGAAACTTGTTCTTTGAAATTCTTGTCACCTAATGTCACCTGACCTTATTTTCCCGCCTCGCTAAGTCGAGGCGATAACTGACAATATGGAAATTTTAGGAAATTGTTTGCACGAAATGCAAATCATTGATATTCCTAGGAGAATTGTGATGCTGATCACTATAGGTAGCATGAAATTATTAACAATTATTAATGTGAAGCAGTAATTTTGTTCTTTCATATCCAAAACATGCATGTTTGTACCTATGCCTGCTACACATTATCTGGTAATTGCTAAGAGTAGTTATTGTTGCTAATAAAATGTCTTTATTTCATTTCTATCCAAACTGTTTACAAAAATTCTCCCTACTAATCAATGTAAATATTAATTCTCTGAGCTTTTCATAGGGGTAATATTCAAAATGGAAAATATAAACTATTGGTTCTTACTGATCCCTATGAACTATTTCTTTCAACTATTTCACAGGGAATGTCCTAAACTCAAACTCTTTTTTAATGCTCATTGACAATATGCATTGCTATGAAGAATTGAATCCTACATGCAAGTTGTGTAAAAGTTGAGTATTTGTGAAATAATTTTCTCCTGTGTGATCAGTATTTTTACTGTACTTGAAATAGAAATTATGTGCCAATCACTGGTATCGAGAGTAAAGATTATGGTATAATGAGGAACTAATTTTAAGTGATTTGTTTAGTGACCATCCTAGGGGGTTATTCCAGATTTCTAGTGATGGGGATGATCGAAAAGGGGCAAAAATCAAAACCCTGGGGCTTCCAACAAAACCCAAAAAACTCCCTGGACCAAAACTTAACCCCTAAAAAAACACCCTGTCGAATTTCCAAGCCTTAAAAGTTTCCAGAAAGGATTACATGATATGACACGAACTATGCAGTCAGCACTACCAAGAATCTTAAGATTGTTTTGAATACCCAAAAAAATCCCTACTTAAATCAAGCCACACACAAAGAAAAATACTTGCCAAATTCTCCTACCCAAAAAAATCCCGGAATCGAAAATTTCAAACCCCTCATTTAACTTCATTTAGAATAGCTCCCAGAGAATAGTATCACAAAGCAACGTCTTTTTATATCCAAAACTGCAACAACTGCAAGGGAACATTGTGTTATCTCTTCCGTAAATCACCTTCTTGTATGATGTCCAAGCTGATCCTTTCTATGTTGCCAAGCAACAACCAGTTGCCTAAAGAAACCTATAACTTGAGTGCTGACATCATCGTTTCTATAACTCAAGAACTTCTCTCGTGATCCTAGCTGATACCAACAGCGCTGATTTCTGAATTAGTTTAACTGGTGTGTTCACCCCTGTCTGGCCAGGTTTTGATATTTTTCAACTTTTCCACCTTCTTTCTCTTGTACTCTCACATCATCTACTATTTGGCAGCTTTTCTCATTCTTATTGTTAACTACAAAGCTGGCCTTGTTGCCTCAATTTTCTGATCGGCCCGAATGCTAAAATCCCAGCGGAACTCATAGTACTCGTTTTCAGTGCGGGCCGGAAAATACAGGGGCACCCAAGGATAAAAAACTACACCAGAACAATGTTGCTTTCTAATAAGCAAAAAAAGGGAACGACGTTTTGATGTCGTCGTGGCGTTAATATGAAGTTGAAAAATAAAGCACAACACAAAATAAATTGAAACTTAAAACGACAAAATGCGTTGGTGTAAATGTCGGCTGGCGTAGCTGATCGGTGTGCTGTCTGATCATGCACATCAATGTTCTTTTCCCTCCGTATAAATAACTCGAGTTTTAGTCAGGGAGCAAACTTAATTTTTCTAAGTATAGTCAGAGAAAATTCACTTTTCACATTTTTTACTTCAACATCCCTTTATTTAAAATTTACATTATTACATATGCATTTGCAGACATTACCGATGAAATACTCGTTGTAAGAAGTTAGAGTTTCTCTTGACTGTCGCTTTCTTTGTCCACTCTAAATTCATTCCCAGTGCATACATAACTCGAGAGTTCACAAGCAGAGATAAAAGCATGAACCAATTATTATAGCAGCGACAAGATACTCATAAACTAGGTATGCGAGCAAAGCTGAAATCTTTAAAACACAAAGGCTTGCCGTTGACAGTTTCCTTTTGCACAGAGTTTGCTTCCTCTAGGAAGCATCAGTTGAGCAAAAAATGTTAACAACATTAATACACACTAAAGGAGAAGCAACCTCATTGTTTAACAAAATGTTGCAACTAAACAAAGAATTATTACAAAAATTATTATCAAAAAAACTTGAACTTTATTGCCAAAACTCTATCACAAATCAACTTAACCAAGAAACTCAATGCTTTTATTTTTAACTTCGTACAAAGCCTCTTAATGCCTTTAACTGCGAATTGCATTTTTCATTTTTCAATACTTGAAATATAACGATTTGAGATGTTACACAATGTTCATGAGCTTTCGCGAATTTGTTTGTTTACTTTTTGCTACGTTCCTTGCGCCAAAATTTGTATTCGGTAGCAAAACTCCACGAGTGTTCGTCTTTCACGCTGCTGCACATTAATCCAGTGAAAGCAATAGGGGTTCGTTTGCCCATTGCATTGACTGAACTACTACAATTTTCTTTTCTACTTAACTTTTTTCTCAAGATCCAGTGCCCCTTGATAACTTCAGTGCAAAATGGATAAATGATAGACCTTGAAGTTTCGTATCTTTTGTTTCTGATCCGAAGGAACAATGCAAATACAGGGCCTATACTTTAATTTTTTTTTCAAGCCCAAGACACTAAACAACATCATTGCTGACGCACTGGCGCACGTCCATTAGCTTATACATGCAGGCTCCCGTTTCATTTTTGCATGACTTTACGTAAGCTCCCGCGCCATTTTATGTTTCGTTCTTAGTTTATTCTTCTTCTGAATCCTCGGTTAGTTCATGGGTTCGTTCATTCATTACTTCACTTCCTTCTCGCCTAACCTTGTTAGCACAGCATCAAGTTTCCCCTCCAGGCTTCTGCTTACTTCAGCAAGTTTAGATTCGAGTTCAGATTTGACCTCGGCAAGTTCCGATTTCACCTCGGCAAGTTCCGATTTCACCTCGGTAAGTTGAGTTTCAAGATCAGATTTCACCTCTTGCAGCTGTGAGCCCTCATAATCTACATCCTCCCTCGGACACATCTGAATAAAGCCAAGAAAATCATCATTAACAAGAATGTTCTGAGATGCTTCGAAAAAAATTGAAGACCTTCGAGTCGAACCATCAGTCTGTCAACATTTCGTCAACGTATTCTTAATTTGTAAGTCACGGTTAAACAACCTTTGAGTATAACCCGATTGGATGCAATGTTCAGTTGAACTACGAGAGTAAGGGACACAAAGGTTACGAGGTAAAATCTGGCATTTTAACAGAGCCAATCGTTTATCCGACGTTAAACGTTTCAGCTTACTTAAATATATATAAAAAAAGAACAAACAAAAAAGGGAGCAAATATAAAGTCTAATGGTTAATTACCTTGGCTAGCACGCTATTTTCGTATCTAAAAGCAATGTAAGGGTAGAGTTTTCTGTGGGAGCTGTATTCAATAATTGTCTGCTTTCCTTCTGGAACAATCCTACTCCCGTTCACGCTAAACACAATTGGCACTTGGAATTTCCCATCTCTCTCTTTCTCATGACCAAACAGAACGGTGCATCTAATCACATCACCTCGACGGGCTGCAGTAGCGCCTATATGAGAAAACATATTTTACCATAACTGGGCGAATTCTCGCGCGCTGATTGTTAACTTGAGCGCTCATATTTTAAGATGAAATGACAGGCAACAAGTTAAGATTAGAAAGACTTAGCCTATTTGCATACAGTCACTCACTTTGTTAATATGAAAACCTGCAGAAACACAAACACTACAAGGAAATGTTGCTGACAACTTGTTCACCAAAAAACTGTCTTTGAGAAAGAAACTGAGCGCGTTCTCTTTATTTCATTTGTTGTTTTTTTTCGAATTTAGAAATGAATTTACTGTTGCTCGTTTGCTTAGCCATTAGTAGAGGAAATAGCCCTGTTGCCAGGACTTATCTGACACCACCCTATCAAACGGGTCACGTCCTGGGAGTCCTTTGTTTTTCCGCTTTCGCATGCTAAAATTTCTCCATTAAAAGAACAGTAGAATAAGTTCGCTTGGGAGCCTATAAAACTCGGCCGAGGCGTGGTGGCACTTATATGAATTTTGTTCTCTTTCGGACTAAGCTAACTGTCCCTAATATAAAGAGGCGTCGGTAAAAAGGAGTCTTGCTACATTCGCTTTCTTTGAGCGGTCTGAAAATAGGGTAAGTTTAGCGGTAGAAATAGTCAGGAACACAGGAGCCCAAAATGTGATACCCACAGGCATTTTTGTCTGATTTTTGGCAACATAGCTATTTGTACTAACTCGAGTACGCTGATTTCGAAAATCATTGTTGCCAAACTCAATTCTTGGGTTAAGATGGTGTTTGGGGGCATTTAACTATGACGTCATTGTCCAAATAAGGAGTTTTCTTTCCTGTATCAATTTTAAGTTTAATAGATCCAGAAATTCTCTCAAAGCGTTATCAGTGTACTGTAAAGATGATTCTAAGAATTTGTGACAGTTTTGACGCTGTTTCTATGAATATCGAGCCTTCAAGTGACAATTGACCACACCCTCTCGTATAAAATTCACCTTATCACGGGTATAACTTTGACATTTTTGAAAAATCGAATGTGATTTTTGTTTTAATAAAAGTTGCAATTGAAAACATGCAATATCGTCAATAGCACGAATTCTTGGTACTTGGAAAACCTTCCCGTGCCAACCCTAATCAAGCTAAGATAAAAACATTTTACGGCTAATTTAAAGGTGAAAACTAATGAAAAGACGAATGGTGGACTTATTTGAAGGGTACGCATATTGCTGTCGCATTTGCCCGTTGGAAATTTTTTTATTGTTTTGGAGATTAAAAACAATATTAAATTCCAATGTGAAAACGCCAGAATTAGAAGCGGAGCGCGACTGGAAAGAACGATGGCGGCATTGTTGGTAGACAAAGACACCCACAGCGGTTAGCAGATAGCACGAAATAGAAAATTTACAAAACTTTACAATGAGCCGGAAGGATGCGTAAAGCTGTACACCAAACTTTACGCAGTTTTACTGGAGTTGCGTAAAGTTGCCAATAGTTCAAAGCCCGTAAAGGTCCGTAAAGGGAACATAAAGGTAGCATAAAGCTAGTGCTTTACGTCAACACACAAAAGCACCGTTAAGTTTAAGTAAAGTTAAGCTTAAAGTCATAAGTAAAGGGACTTAAAGTCCCTTAAATTATTTTCACCGCTCGTTTCAGGGTCACTCCGTACGAGTTTTTCTAGGCTAGATTAATATTTCTAGGCACTTTGCATGTACGGAGGAAAATGACTGAAAACGTATTGCAAAGCGATGGCCAAGCAGACTTGCAAGTAGACACAAGATTTTTGCAAGCTACAAAAAACAAAAGAAAACAAAAGACAGAATAAAACAAAAGAGCATCTTACGTCCACTTGCGTTCGTTATGGTTACCAATTCGAGCTCGTCTAAACAAAATACAAGTCACCGCATTCCAAGCAGGCGCAAAGTTGTTGGTAAAGACCTTAAACACTAGCAGTGCTAGTTTGCCCAGCACACTCTCTACAGAGAAACAGAGAGAGCGAATGGGAATGTCCGTGAACTGTTTCTGAAATTGACGCTGGATGGTCCTGTTTTTGTTTTGGTGAAAGGCCGCAAAAGTGCAAAGAACTCTAAAGAGTGCTTAACGTTAAAAATACAGCCTGTTGGAAAGCTATCACTACAACTTTGAATTCTCAATGATAAAAAGTCGCATTATCAGAAGATGGGTTAAACAGCGGGATAAACTAAATTTCGTAAGTTTATTTTAAAACATGCAGCAAAAATAATAATAAACTTCGAAACAGTACACTGCTAAATTAGAGTTAACATTCTGATAAGTAATACTTTGAGGTCTTAAAAAACTTTAATGGCTGGTTGTGGCTCAGTTATTAACAAACTGATTGCCAGGTAAAAATTTCACTAAAAAATTATCATGCCGTATGCAAACGCATCACTTTCTGTATCACAAACAAGTGAGTACGACAGTCCAGAAAGTAAAATTCTGTTCCCAAAATAGATTCTTTTCCTTCAGAAATTGAAAGTTATACACCTTAGTCCAAAATGGCGGACAATACATTGTTCTTTTATCTCCATATTAATTGGCCCTTAGTTGCCTCGTTTTAAACCAAATATTCCTTTGAATTCTCCAGATGGGATCGAGGCAACAAGGGCCAATTAACAATGAGACTAAAGAGTAATGTATTTTCCACCATTTTGGATTAAGGTGTATAGAAAAAATATAGTAACCAACTCACAAAGATTCAAGTTTTAACGTGTGCTTTAAAAACCTTACTATTAATAAAGAAGAATAGTACTTCAAATTCCAAAAGTGATATGCTCACTTCAGTGAAGAGTATTTTAAGGTTAACCCTTTAAGCCCCAATGATGACAAGCATCTAATTTCTCCTTACAATATCCCTACTTGATCAAACATACAGGCCACGAGCCTGTAGGAAATGATCACCAAACATGAAATGTCTGGATGTTTGTGCAAATTCTCTTAACTAGTGCTATAAGAAATGTATGGAAAACACTAAGGAGAATATGCATATTAATACTGGGGCTTAAAGGGTTTTAAGAGACAACTGGGAAAATAATTTTACAGATAATGGATAACCCAGTTCACAAAGAATGTACTTATGGGATAATTGCAGGTTGGATGATTTTAAGTATTTTAGGATTAAGAGATATCAAGTCTTCAAAAATATAGGGATAAGGGATAACCAAACACCACCTACCAAGGCCTCACTGAATGACCAATATTATTATGCAATGATACCTCAATAGTACAGGGTTTCTATGGTATGCACCATTGCATTTATGAGGATGGGTGGAGGGGGGGGGGGGGAGGAGCTGAAAAAAAAAACTGCAAAAGCCCAACTTCCGGCTTTGTTGTTTAAAGTGGCACAGCTAGATAGATCAAGCACAAACAAGATCACCTCATCCCTCCACCTCTCCTCATAAATCTAATGGTTTTTCACTGAATACATGAAAATGCATGCTTCTTGTATTGATCCTTTTCAATAAATATAGTAATAATTATTTGATTGTGTGTCTTCATTTCATGAAGTCACATCTCAATGGTGCTAAAAGATTGATTTGGCCCTCCTGATTTGTCCATCAATAAACAATAATTAACAGAAGGTGCGTTGGATTGGACACACAACCAGTTTTTCTATTCTGTTCATTTTCTCATATGTGGCAGCAAACTTTGAGTAGCATCTCTGCACAGGCATAAAGGTAGCTGGTCCGGGTTGGACAAAACTCTTCGGTTTCCAGACCTCAACTGGGCGTCGATAATATTCTTTCTGAGAATCCTCCTTGTACCACTGAATACATGAAAACACATGCCTCTTGTACTGATCCTCTTCAAATTTGATTGTGTTTACAAAGAAGAATTTGATGAAGCCAGGTCTAATTGGTGCTGAAGGATTAATTTGGCCCTCCTGATCTGTCCATGAAGCCATTACCCTTGCTGACCGAAGGGTCCTGCACTCCAACTTAGACCCAATCTTCTCTCCAGCTAAACACACCGAACTGTACTTTCGACATACCTCACTAACCATACCAGCATTAATGTGTTTCTCGGGGTGCATGGCTTGGTAAGTCCGTGTAAGCAGTTGGCGATCATCTGAATCCAAATGCATAAGCTTATATCCATTTGGTAGGGAAAGGAAAGAAATGTCAGACCAGTCAATAACTGCCAGTTGAGGATAAGTAGACATCTTGAACAATGTAGATAAACCAACTGGTACACTTTCAGACATCTGTGATGTTTGATACTTGTTGAAGAAGGCAGTAAAGGTTTCACTGAAGTCCTCAGGCAAGGCAACATTGGACACAAATTGTTCTGACATAAATTTCCTCATAAGCTGGATTTCAATTGACCGGTTGTTAGTAGCAGTGCTACCAAGGATTCCATTGTACCGTTCAAAGGCAAAACACCAGAAGCTGTAGATTGGTCCATAAACTTCAATACACTCCTTTAGGTGACAATGGAGATGCATATTGATGCGAACTTCACTCTTTCCATAGAGCTCCTCAAACTGGCGGCAAAATTTCAACAAAAGCATGTCAGCCTTTTTAAGATCAGTGTGAGAAAGAACTGGCACAGTGAGAAGGCGACATGCCATAACAAAGGTATGCCAACAGTTTAAGTGTTCCTCTGATAGAACACCATGAAGTGCATAAGTTGAGTAAATAATAGTCCAGTTTTTCCACTGGGAGGCTTTGTATCGCCCATGATTCGATACGATTTTATGAGGTAACCTCCCAAAACCAGTTCCTACATCCAATTTGTTAATCCTTTCCTCAATGAGTTTGAGTTTTTCTTTTGTTAGTAAGTCCCGCTCTATCCAAAGTTGAAACATTCTTTTAGCAGTTCCAAGAAAAAGATTATGCATTGGGTCTATTACAGTAAACCGCACAGCATCAAAATATTCTAGTTCTAGGAGCACACTGAAATAGCATCCATACTGTGTTGCAAGCTTCTCATGTGTTGTCTTGTTGGCTGCCTTTTTTACCTTCTCTGCATACTTCCGGTGTAAGTCATTGCATCGCCGTGGCCAGTGATCTCTGTCAAATCCAGAGAAGTCTCTTCCAGTCTTAACAGACCCAATAAAGGCTTTAAAGCATTTCGAACAAGCTCTTTCAGCTGAATGTCCTTTGAAACCACAAAGTTTCCGAGCAGCTGGAATGTCAGATGCTGCTAAAAGAATTGCACCACGGTATAGCAAAGGAATGCTACTCCAGCTTGAATGAAGACGTATCCCCTTCCAAAGTACTTGCATTTCATCAACCAGAGGCTTTAAAAAAGAGTTGATGCTTTTGGGCATTGTTTCCATATCTGGTATAACACCAACAAGAATTACGTTCTCCCATTTAAAGCGTTCTTCTCTGGGCAAGTTTAGAAGAACTAAATAAATGACCCCAACCGAAACATCACTCCGTCTTATAAGGCTGAAACCAATCCACGTTTAAACCAAATGCTAAACTTCTTGGAGATTTTAGGAAGTCTTTTCCCTTAAATGTCAGGAAGTCCTTCCATACTTGGCCATCATAAATATCACTGTAAACTCCATCTAGAATGTCTCTTTCACGCCAATGTTCACATTTCTGAGCAAAATTAGGCCTTTTCAGCAAAGCCTCAACTTGGTTTATTACACTATTGAAACAGTACACTTTAAAAGGATAGAAACACTCCTTTCCATTTGTCAGTGCAACCTTTTTTGCCAGTCTGGTTCCACATTCTCTTGCTCCCTTGCCTTTCTTGAATGCTTTGTGGGTACAACACTTGGCTACTAGTTTGCCTCCAATGCGCTGAGTGCAGTCACCAGGGTCATATAGAGATGAGCATTTGGGACTCACCACAAATTTAACAAAATCATCTCGGTCAAATTCGACCAACTGTCGCAGTACATACAATGATGTAGGGAACATAGTGCAAAACTCTACCAGATAATCACAGTGGCATGTGATACCAACCAAATGTAAGAACTGAAAAAGGAAGCGGAGAAGCCATTCAAGGCCATTATTGCTGATTTTACAGTTTGCCTGCCAGAGGAGAATGAAAAGTACGAACCATTGAAGTAGGGATGTTAGCTTCTTGGTAATTGAAGACTTCTCACTTGCTTCAGGAAGAGGCTGATCTTTTCCTATATCATTGAATATTTCATCTGGAAAGTCATCCCAAAATTCAGGTTCTTCATCCTCTTGTTCCTCAGCATCTTTGTTATCCTATAAGAATATTTGTTTTATTATTTAGTGAACATGTTGAATGATTACTTAAACTTACAGTTTTTGTACTCTATAATTCTACTTTTAAAGAGCACACACTGTAGGACTACAAAAAAGTACGAACACAAAAATAACATAAGCCCCAGTGGAAAAAATAATGCAGAAACCTTCTTGACAAAATTATACAAAAACACATGAATTATACAGGCCTTTTGATAGTGTGCAAAAAATATTGGGAAATTATGCAGCAAATTATGCGATTTCTCTGGAGAAGATTTATTTTTATTTATTTGTTTATTTATTTATTTATACAGGAACATCTGGTTTAGCATTAAAATAGAGCTACAGTACTGGCCAAAGGGATTGCAGCACTTACACGCGCGTAAAATGCGTGCAATATGGCAGATTTACACGCAAATTACACGCAAAAAACACGCAAGTAAAATTTTACATGAGCTATTACATGCACCTCAATTACACGTGAATTGCGTGTATTTTGGCAAAGGAAGAAACCTTTTGTTATTCATATACACAAAGTGCGTGTTTTTCTTCACAAAGGAAAGTACACATGCCACCGCACATGTAGACTGCAAGAAGTCCCTCTGGATTGTCGGGCAGCAAGCAAAATTATTTGAGGAAGTGAACAGCTGTCACGATCAACAGTAAAGTGAAACAAGTTATTGCTAGGAAAAAAGAAAGAAAACAAACCAGTTTTACTCGGCTAAACGTATTTCATGAGGTGTTTTTAAAATCTACTGAGGCCGTGTGCTGAACAAATTCCCTGTCTTCGGTTGGAAACACTAACAATTTGACAAAACGAATTAATTACATGTGGTGTTGAACGCAAGAACGTGAAAACTTCTAAATCAGTGCTTTCCCAGATGAATAAACAAACCGAAGTGGCCAGTACTGTAGTTTAAAGATACAAGGAAAATCAATACAGAAAGTAGCACACAATAAAACATACAAAGACATGCGATAATTAAAGAGACTGGACACACTGGTGCTTGAAGTGCCGTTTCGCCAGGGACTTGAATGTGTTAAAGTCCGTTGCAGATCTAATATTAGAGGGCAAGGAATTATAGGCACATGCACCATAGAACACGCACTGTCATTAGATTCACAACAACATTGAAGATTTCAGAGCTCTGCATGATGTTTCCAATGCTAAATAGCCTTAAATTAGCATTTTATGTTTGTTACTATTTTGTCTGGCTAGTACCCATTTTTATCAATTATAACATTTCTTATGGATTATGCGATTGGATGCGATTCAAGATCAATTGTGCGAAATCGGACCATCACATAATATCAGAAGCCCTGATAATAAAATGTCCTTACACGAGCATATTCATGAGCACAGTTTTGCAACTCCACTTCAAAACTTTTAGATTAGTAGTGGGACTGTAAAAATAGAGGGAACATGATTTAAAGTAGTACAAACCTCCAAAACTTCTTCTGAGTCCATATTTTCAGGAAAAGTTTGATGATCAGGAGCACCAGAACTGTTTTCAGATTGCTTGGGGCTGATAGACTCTGTAAAGTAATTAAAGGAAATATAAGAAATTCTGCAATATACATGGTTGGAAACTAATTTTCAGCCTAATATGCTGTGCTGTCATTATCCTGTCTAAAGTGTCTAGTGAGGTGATAAAGAAATAATAATGGGAAATGTTAAGCTCAATGAAAAAAATTAAAGATGTAATGTTCAGTATGTCATCATCACATTTTTTATATTATGTGTATTCCATATTTATTCGTATTTTTCATTAATTTTATTATGTAAAAAAATTCATCCCTCATGCCCCATTTCCTAGCATGAGAGTGATCAATAATCGCTTTCAAACATTTTCATTACTTCAAACAACATTAAGCATACTAATTAAGCAGTGCTTGATTAATACATGATAAATCCCTTATATCTGCTGGTACATGGCTGAGAGATTGTCTGAGAAAGAAACAGTTGTTAAAGCATCAAAGCTTCCTAGGCAACTGTGTAATTTTGAGGACAGTCTTTCAGCCAAAGGCATTATTCTCCTTTGTCCAGTCAGCAAGCCAAAAAGGGGTTGATTTTATTTTATACCTCTTTGATCACAACATGTAATTTCCCATTTGTGCACTTCATGAACAAATTTATAATTTGGCATATCCTTTGGATTTTTGGTGTTTGCTATAGTGTAAGACTGGATTTAATGCCAGACTTTTAACAATTCAGCTTCACTGGTTTCAGCAAAACAGCTTTCTTTTTTCCTTTTTTTTTGCAACTGTCATTTAATTTAATCAGACAAAATAACGATATCAAATCAGACACTGAATAACCGATGATATACATAACATCTGATTATGACATGTTTAATCCAAAAAAGCCCTGGCCAAATAAGAATGCAAGTTTAGAAATGCCAACTTGTGGAGAAACTTGCATTGGGTGGCCAAATGGATTTGCAAGTAGACACAAGTTGTGTGCAAGTTACAAAAAAGCTATTTAAGTGTAGATTGCCTGTGAGCTTATGTCAAAGCAAACAATACCGAGAGCAACTTGCAGGCACTATATTAAATGCACAGTTGCAAGTGGGGGCCAAATGGTGGAAATTTTGAACTTATACAGCCACACTTGCAGACATAAATGTGAGATTGACCTAAGTGAGCAGAAGCCATTCCAAGCCATTGAAGAACATGCAAGACCAGACCAAATGGTATTGCAAGTGATTACAAGTTCTCCACTTGCAATAACCTGTGACCCCATTTGACCCAGGCTTAAGACTGTGGAAAATGGGTGGATTATATTAAGAAATAGATAAATCTGGGGTTTGCATTGCCAATCCTAAAATTAATTTAACAAATTCCCCATCATTAATCTATTCTTTTTCTTTTTACTTAATTTGAATTAAGACTTTTGGGTTATGGGTAATCACGACAACACGGTGGTAAATTTTTTAATGTTTGTGTGAAAAGTGGATGCTGAACATTATATTTTTATGAATATTTGGTTGTCAGCTCAAAATCCAAGAAGGAACTGCAATGATTTTGTTGGTCATCGTTTTAGATTTAAGCACCCTAAGCAACACCAATTTACAGATTTTGCCCCATTCTCGCATGTCTAATTCGTTAAGGTGCTATTGCGCCTACTCTATTCTTGTCCATGGAGCTCTGGGCATGATAATTCTGACAACAACCAAGAAATTTGAATTCCTATCGATCAAGTCATGGTGTTAGATCGACTAAAGCTGTTCGAAAAGAATCGCTGGCATTCAGCGACAATCTCTAACACTTTGAATTCTTATGTGCTTAACTAAACAACAAAATTTGGTCGCTTAATCTGCCCTAAGCCACATTCTTTGTGTGGAAATTGATCAAGTCAATATATTAATTCATGCCCTGATTAATTCAACCGGAAATAAAACGTTATGCATAGAAGCCAAAAAATTTTAACGTTATTGCGCATGCAGTTTGAATCGGCCAATAAAAAAAATTAAATAACATTTTGGCCGTTACCAGAGCTGGGGACGAGAATGATTTTGCCCTCAAAATATGCTATATTTATACCCCTATCATTTTAATACAGGGATTTTTAGAATAACTTCAAAGGAGCAGCTATCGGGTCTTGACATTTATTTGTTTGATTATTGGAACTCGTGTGTTAATTTCTTACGAGAGAAAGTCACAAGAAATTTATATTGATTCGAGCAAAAAATCTTTCCCACCAGGCTGTGCTAACTACCCATGATGCACTTGACACCGTAGGAGGGAGACATTTTGCGTTTTTGGTGACAAAAGCTTACCTTGTGTATTCTCCTCCGTCATGTTTTCATCTTCAGATGAGTATGTTGATGAAAAGGGGTAAGGCATAGAGTAGCTTGAGGCTGCTGGTCCATTGCTCCAGGTTTCAGAGGCTTCATTAAAGAACGTTTGCCTGTGTCTTGCGTACTGTGCTCTAGACAAATAATCATTGCAGTGTTCGCAGAAAAATAATCGCGATTGTCGGCGCGATTTCGCACAGGCTCCACGCATGTCTTATCTATGCCACTGAAAAGTCACAAACGTAATCAAGGTCGACAGAAAATTACACCGACGCTGAGAATTCGTGGAGAGACGTTACCACATGCACACTGAATATTTTCACACTTTCCCGGTCTTCTGTTTCCCTGGTAACGGTATTGATTTAGCCTCGTCTTCGTGTCATACACAAAAGAATCCGATCACATGACCTAGAATGAAAGCGTCCCTTGTCTCAAAAGTTTTCTCACATTTCGATTTTGTTTCGTGGCGGGATCTTCAAAATTTTTAGCTGACCATGTCTCGTGGCCAAGAAGTTGCACTATCTGATAATAACTTTTATTATTATCGTGTTAAAATAAAGTTTTATCTATCTATCTATCTATCTATATGTCTTGCTTTTGCAAGAGGTTGTAGAAGAAAGTCGTTCTTTACGCGCGCAAGTTGCTGGGAGAGCTGAACAAACCGATCAACTCGAGTCGAAGCTTGACCAGATCTCAAGCAAAGTTGAAGATCTTTGCGAGAAGGTCAACAACGCAGATTCCTGCAGGAAAAGAAAACGGAAAGACAGTCCTTCCTTGAAAGTGCCAAGACAGTGTAGGGTAAGCTCTATTGGCTGTTTTAATTTGTTTGACTGTGACCAATCGATCTGCAAATTGTATGATAACAAAGCGATCGGTTGGCGGGATCGGAATCAGTCGTAACAGAAACGCTATGTAGCAAAGGTGCTATTGTTTATTTGCAGCGGAATAAAACCACTAGTCAGTGTATTTTACCAGACACTTTCCCAGTAAGCATCGTTTATTGATATTTTGTAATGCAGTCTTTGAAGTTATACAGTAGTGTCCCAGATGAAGTGAATGTCAGTGGATAGTGAAATGAACATTCAGGGCCATGCACAGGCAGACAATCCCGACTGTTTGAGGCCGAGTGACGTCACGATACTCTCTTTGATCTCATACATTTACTGTAATTTGTGACGGCTGACCTCGCCTTGATTCAAGTGATCTCAAGGAAAGCTCCACAACATACCGAATGTTGCATCTTTTTATCTCAAGTTGGGATCTACTGTAAGCCAAATAAATATAGTTCACTTTCCTTACATCGTATGTGTGCTCTTTTGTGATTTAATGGGGTTGCAAGCGAGGAATTAACGGACTCAAAACCCCATTAAATCACACTTACACACTTAGCACACTTACGATCTAAGGTAAGTGAACTTTATTTATCTGGCTTACAGTAGATCGCAACTTGGGATAAAAAGATGCAATATTTATGGAGCATTTCTCGCGATCACTTGAATCGAGCCGAGGTCAGCCGTTACAAATTACAGTAAATGTATGAGATCAAATAGCATATCGTGACATCACCCAGCATCATACAGTCTGGATTGTCTGGCTGTGGGCCATGGAGGCCAGATAGTGCTGCGCACTGAGGACGTCATAGATTACTGAACCCTGCTGTGACTGCTGTGGCTTTTTTCTAATGTTTATTTTGGGAGCATTGAAAAAGTTTATGTCCTTGGACCATCTAAGAATGTAATGACTTTTTATGGTCATAAGTTCTAGGCCTAAAAAAGGACAAATTTATTTGTTGTCCTGGTTAAAATTCTAGAAATTCATACCAGTGTTTTCACAATCTTGTCATAATTTTGTCCTTTTAACACAAGATTAATGTCAAATTTTGCCTGCAAAGTCACCTTTTTTTGGCCTGGCAGTGGGGGTGGGGGAGAGGGGGTTAGTTGGCAATTCTAGTTTTTTTTTAGTGACATACACTGCACTGGAATTCCCATTTTAGACAATATTAAAATTTGTACTCACTTCCTATTATTGATATGATTTTTTTGCTTTTTCCCCTAAGAACGAATTCCGTAAAATGTACAAGGCCATGAGTGAAAATGCTGATTTCACTGGATTTTCTCTAGAAGAAGGGTAAGATCTTTACATACTTGTAAAACTGTCAAGAATTTTATAAGATGCCAGGACCCATGTAATGGCACTTTGCTCTTGTATAGAATCAAATACTACTGACATGTACACTACCAAACCAAAACAGGGGTGCCTGCCTTTTTTACGTTAAGACCCCTTCTACTTCAAATTTGCAAATGGCTAACACTGAGGCCTAAATTGTGGGCCATGAAATTCGTGTAACACCATGAGGCTGATACATGTACATGTATGTTATGGAAAGTGATTAAAGTGGTCGTCATGTGGTCCCACTGTTGTTTGTAACATAATATAGTAGCTGGTAAACAAGGTTAAGGCTAAGTTGTGGTGATGCATTAATTTTACAGGATAGCAAGTGAAATCAACCGGGCTGTGTTAACTAGTAAGAGTTTTAGAGGCAATTTACAGTGATTATGGCGGAAAGGAGCAGTGTCCATGGTCAGTTTAACAACTAAAAGGTATGTGATGATTTAAATGAATTGAGGGATTGCACCTTTCTTGAACAACAGCTGTCCATCACTTGCTTCCTACATTGTATCTGGACAGGTAGCCAAAGCTTGAGTTATGACTGAAAATTAGTCAAATTTTATGAAATAAATAGTGTTTCTTTGTTTATATCTTACGTACTTGCTATCTAGGGCAAAAATTCGCTCTCCGAGTGAGAATAAGTATCTTTCTAATTTTTGCTCCCAATTAGTATTGTAATATTATGCAAAGTTTGCACACTGATCTACCATTTCACCCCACAAAAGCATACCTCTTTTCACTAAATGAGCTATATTTCTTGAAATGCGCCATTTCCACTCACAATTTCCTCAAACCTGGATGAATCCATAGTCGAAAAACAACTATACGCGGGAAAAGTTCCATCTTTCCCAACATTTTGTCACCATAAACAGCAATATTTTGAGCTTCTTGTATAAGAAATCAAATGTCGGTATTCGACGGCCGACCTCTGGGCACAAATATATGCAAATATGCTAATCCCATCTCGCTATTCTCTTCTCACTGGACAATTCGCACAATGGCGTGGACGTGGCAAAAGCTACTCTGTTGGGGTGCGACGTTTTATGTTTGAAGCGTGGCAATTTCTTCTTGCTCACCGTGCACGCCTCCCCGACACAGTAGATTTTGTCTTGTACATACACCACGACGACCGCTTGATCCACAAAGAGAGTGCCAAGGAGAGACAGAAGCAAGATAATGAAGCTGAGAATGCTCTACATTCCACACAAAAATTTAGGGTGTTCTCGTCACAGACAAATGGGAACTGCAGAACATTGCCACAAAAGATCTTACGACTCCAGAAATTGAACAGTCTCTCGTCCAAGCTCGTTCTTTGAGACAGACCCAGCTTGAAAGATTAGTGGAACGGAGGCTGCTATCTGCAGACTGTGAAGAAGAAGAACGGGAACGAGAAGAAGGGGTGGAGGAAAACTTCCTTGACCCTATTCCCAAGAATAATCCGCCTACATTTACCAACCTTTATGAAGTTAAAAGTGCTGCAACTAGCTCCGAGAAGACCAAGATTCTGCATGCGGACCGGAGTATCCTATGTCGTCTAGTGACAGCTTATGAAGCCAGGCGCGAGGTAAACATGCAAGCCATATTCCAGAATGCGCTAACGCAGAAATGAATCACACCATGCGGACAGGAAACAAGTCTATTTTAGCAGACGTTCTGATAGAAAAGTTCAAGCGCTCGGAGTCAGTTACAGTTCAAGAAAATGCTGCTTTGTTCATCGATGGCTTTGCTCTGGTGGCAGCTATTGGAAAACCAGAAAAAGCAAAGACTTTCGGTGGCTTTGCGGACTGCCACGTGGACGCTGTGTTTTGGAAAGGTTTTGGATACCAGAGGATCGACGTGTTTTTCTATCATTATCGTACGCACTCCATCAGAGGCAAGCATTTCTGGCACTAGGAGACAACAAAGGCGACTTAGCGCGGTTTTTCTCAGTTTAACGTATCGTGCAAGCACGTGCTGACACTACATGGTAGTATCTGGCGGTTGTTCAAACGAAGAGGATGTTCTCTGCTCGGATCCTAGCCTTGATGCAGCCGTTTTGAGATCCAGCTACAAAGAAGCTGATACGAGGTTTGTTCTTCATGAAGTCGGGCATGTCGACAACGTCGTTTTCGCTCGAGACACAGGCGTGCTGTTAGTTACTTCTCCTGGCTCATCGCGCTAAGCTCTCATCAAAGGTGTGGACATGGGCAGGAACTTCAAAGCCAAAGTACGTACCTTTGGAGGAGGTCTCAGCAAATCTTCCTCATTACTCGTCAAGTGTATTGTTACAATTTCACGCCATCACCGGCGCCGGCTGTGACAGCACCTCATTCACTGATCTGTGGACATTTAAAGAAGACTGCGTGGACGGTTTTCACAGAGCACTTTGATCTCCTCTCCTTGGTGGGCGAAGACGTCCTCGATGTTGACACCATCGCATCCGGAGAAAAGTTTACTTGTCGAATGTATTAGAAGACATCGGAGGACTCGTTTGACTTGGTTTGTGTCGTGCTACTTGACAACATCAGTAGCCCAGAAAGGCTACCACCGACTAGCGATGCGTTCAAGCAACACTTGGAGAGACGACACTACCAAACCGCGGTGTGGGGTCAGGCGCGCATTCAGAAACCAGTGCTTCCAAACCCAGAGGAGACAGACTGGACGCTAGCAGATCTACTGGTACCTGTATTTATGACACTAGATCCAATCCCAAAGGCTTGTTTGGAGATGGTTTCGATGCTCCACTGGATGGGCAACCTCTTCGCTGTAAATGCAGAAAGTCGCATGTCGTGTGCACTGGGCCGTGTGAATACACCAATACCGACGATAATTGGTGAATCAACCTGCTCTAAAACGCATTTAAGACGCTTGTATAGAAAGCAATATTAGTTCAGTGTTTTTGAAAGAGTTTAGTAGATTTATTAGTAATATTTACAATGATTAACAATATTAAAGACAGATTTAAACCTAAAAGTAAGGAGCAACGTCCTGTTAATTTGATTTCGTTAATTTTACATGAATTCAACCAAAGTCACCACTATGAGCCCGTGACAGACAAAGTACATTGTGAAATGGCTTAGATTCTGCAATATACAAGGCAAACAATAAAGTTTTATCAGTAGTAATCCGGGCTCACATAGCACAAATGCTGGCTTCTGATTGGTCGAGAGCTTTTGGCTTCTGATTGGTTGTTGGGTTGCCCCTAGTAACGGAAACCACTGACCATTGAGTTGGTGGGCTCAAGCGGAAGTCACATGACCGGAAATGACGTCACCGGAGGTGGTTGAAACCGGAAGTGAGGTGTTTTAGGATGGGAAACCGCTGACGAGTATAAAAAATCGATCGTGGGCTCAAGGTGAAGTAAAACCGCTGAGAAACGCGGGCTCAAAGTCCAAAGTCCAAGTGCGGCAGCGGGGGTAGTCCTTCGAGTGAAAACAACACAAAAATAATAAATACTTTTTATTGTCATACATTTTTTTTTTCACAACAATAAGACCCCTCGTGGGGTAAGTGTCCTTCAACAGACAGCAATCCTTAATGTTCAATGGTGAGTTCATAATGTTCCTTTGAATGAATGTTCCTTCACTGATATCCATAGGGGTAGGTCTTGAAGGTGTGGGGATCAATGACTCGTTTGTTGTATACCAACTGGTATTGTTTCTGTTGTGGAAACGTGAACAGTTCATAGGTGTTAGGATCCCGGACAATGTGGTGTGAGTTGATGACTTGTGTTTGTCGTTGCTTGAGGAGGGGCTTTTGAAGTTCATCGATGACATTGGCTTTCATGACGTTGTAATTCAATTGTGTTTTGCCTTCGCTGTTGAGACGGAACCCCCGCACCTTGCATTCCACGAGACCAAGTTTGGTTTGATAGCCATAATTTTTGGGGCCGCCCGATATAAATTCGTCAATGTGATCCTTGTCGTCCAATTCACTCGTAAAGTCGCCGAGGTAATTCCCCAAGTCTGGGTTGGGTTGCCCCTCGTCTTGCAGGAAGATGACAGAGTCTGTGTCATAGTAGAGGACACGTTCCTGCAACTGCTCCAGGGCGGCATAGAGTTTGAGCCGGGCATGACAGGTGGTGAAACAGGCTACAAAGATGTTAAGGTTGGGTGACACGGGGATGTCTTCCTTTTCGTACTGATATTGGACCTCTACCATTTGATCATTGATGATGGAGACTTGACGCACGTCGATTGTATCCGTGTTTAAAAACTGGTGGAAGGTTTGGGGGTCATCAAATTCTTGGACTCGGGTTTTGTTGAGGCGTTGACCAAACTTCCCCCACATGGAATTAAGCATCAATTTAGCGAGGGTACGCAACCCTGGGTTCTTTTTGATTTGGTCGTACTCTAACTGGATGCCCTCCTTCTCGTAGTAATCATGGATGTACTTCATTTTAGCTTCTTCGGTGTTGACATCTTTGGGCCATCCACTGGCTTCCTGTTTGACTTTCAACCAAGTGTTGACGTAGTCTCGGAACAACCCCTCACAGGTGTCGTCAAAATGCCAGACTTCATAAATGTACAGGACTTGGTACCCGAGCTCGACGGCTTTCTGTAATTCTGGGCTGCACCAAGTACTTGTCAGGGCGCGTTCCTCGTCGGGGTGAGGGCAATGATAGGATCTGTCTAGAAGGGGTTTGTCCATTTCTTCTTTCACACAACGTCCACAGAGAGGAAAGAGTAGTTTGTCGTCATGGCGGTAAGGCAGCACGGGATGGTACAGTTCACGGGGAGGCAGGATTTTGCATTGGATCAAGCCAAAGTACTGGTGGATGTCCGTATGACCGGGATGGGTAATAAAGGTTGGATGTCCTTTAGGGTAGATGCTCGTTTTGTTCACCCATGGGTACAAGGAGGTGACATCGATGTAATGGATCTTTTGACTGGGGGTGGCTTGATGGTACAGTTTCACGGCATTGGTACGTCCTCCACAGAAAGCGTCGCGGGGATTGAGGGGTTCTGTCATTTCAAGGTTAGTTACAAATGTACCAATGTCAGGTGAGGTGTCTTTGAGACGGGCCCAATCGCATCCCCACATTTCTACCACGGTGTACCCTTGTTCTCTTAAATGTCGGGTCCTTTGTTGCGTGTCCTCGTAGGCATCCTGCATGGACCGATCACAGTGGCGTCGATGTGTTTGGTAACGGTTGGGATAACAGCGAGGACATCCATGGAAGAAACAACCATGGTATTCATAGATGGTGTTGGTACTGGCATCGAAACCGTCCACATGGAGCTTGGTACCAGGGATGCGATACTCGCCGACATTTTTCGCATGTTGAAGATGGGGGGCTTGGTGATGTTGGCACCAGGTTAACCATTCGATGGCTTCGTTGGACTGATTGAAGTTATTCTTCTTCCAAGTAAGGGTGGGTTCACTGGCAATACTGTTAGGGATCATCCGGTTCATACGTAAATCCATGTTGCAGGCAGAAGCAATGGTGATGTGGTCAAAGGGATTGAACCCCGCTTGAGCTTCAAACAATCGTTTGAAAGTCAGACATCCTTGTTTCAAGAGCCGCACATCGGATTTGCAATAGTCCAACAACTCTTGTTGGAAATCAAACACCATGTTATTGGCACGTTGTTCTTGATGCCACGTTTCCAGGGCTTGCTTGTCTTCGGGGGACTTGGTTTCGGGCATGTAGTAATCGAGAGATGGGATGGGTCCCACGTAGTTTTGATGCTCATCACCGGGTACGTTGAACAGGTGAGGGAAGTACCCTTTTTTCAATTCCGTTAATCCAAAGGTTGCGGGAAAGGCGGACAAAGGCATCGGGAGGAAACTCATCGAATCGATAAATCGGATCCGATCGTGTTTGACTTCCAAGAGTTTACATCCGTTGCGGAGTTGTTGGACGATCCGGTTGTCACTATGGTATTGCTGGACGACAAAGTAGCCATCGTACCCTTGGAAATTATGAGCGATGACATTGACTTGTCGGGTATCGTTGAGTGTCAAGGTATCCAACCATTCCAGAAAATCTCGGGTACAAGACAGGCCTGGGAAAGACTTGGGTGGATCGTTGTCTTCGGTTTCGGCCACGAGGAGATTGGCAATGTGTTTTTGGTGGGGTTGCATGGCTTCAATGTCAAAGAAGACATGAAGGGGTGGTAGGTCGTCCTCCTCGGGGTTGCTATCAGGTTCCGCCGCGGCTGCTGCCCCTCGTTTGGCGCGAGGCCCTCCCTGGTGTTTCCTCTTTCTCTTCTTGTTTTGAGGGGGTCTTTGAATAAAACAACGATGGGTTTCACTGTGCACGTACTCATGGCAAGACGGGCAGTCTACGTGGTAGCATTGGTGTTTGGCAATCTTGTCTAATCCCACGTCCAGTTTAAAACAAGTACGACAGCGACGGCGACGAAAGCAGACGGAGGACTCTAGGTTGGCTGCAGGTTTGCCCGTGTGGTCCTTGACGAGATGCATTTGGAAACAGGTGTCTCCAAAAAAGTCCCTATGACAACTGTCGCAACGTTGTGTGGCTTTCTGGTTTCGAGGGTACGCTGCCTGGAAATCAGGGCACTCTTTTTGGCAACAGGCTCGGCATTGTTTTTTCTTGGTGCAGCGATGCTCTCCCTCGGTGTTATAGGGTTTCCAACAATGGGCACAGACGTAACTGGACCCGAAAAATCCGGGTAGACGAGTGATGACGTCGTAATGGCCTTGGTGATGCAACAGGATGAGTTGTTTATCTTTGGGGTCTCCATAGGTTGTGATGTGATAAGATCGATGGGCATCCACCAGGATGATCTGGTAATCGGTGAGGGACGGGGCTTTACTGAAGGCTGTCAAGGCATCGTAACTGCATGGACCCAAGGGCACCTTGGCTTCATTATGGAGGTCCCAAGCTAAGGTTCTCTGCAGAGGTCTTCCTTGTCGAATGGTGTGGTATTTCGGGTGTTGGTCCACGCGAGCTTTGGCTGTGACGAGGGCTCTGGCACAGCAGAGGTCATCATCATTCTGGATGCGGATGATCGATTTCGATGTTTTGGTTAAGGCTTGGTGGGTTGGGTGCCCAGGTTTACCACGACGGGGTCTCCCGGTGCCTTGAGGAGCATGTTGGACTTGAGTAATGGATAATTGAAAGGAGTCATCCATTTCAAATTGTTCGTTGCTGTTGAGGGCTTGGGCTAAACGGTGGAACAGAGCCTCCACACGCTCTCTGTCTTGTCGCCATTCACCAGCACGTAAACCCCAACCCTGGAAATTATTGTGGAGTCTGTTGGAGGCAATAGTGAAGTAGAGGCGATCTTGATCGTGGAGGTCAGGCGTGGTGGCTAACACTTGATTCACTGCTCGACGTAAAGCATCTTGGAGAGCTTGGGTAATGTTTTGACCTGGAATCAAGTTCCCCCTTTGACGTAACTGGGTATTGAAATGACGTTCACGTACTCCCATACGCGTGCTCCGACGGTCGACAAAGCCATCGATGTCAAATTCAAATACTCCAATGGCGGAGGTATCCAAACCTCCGCCACTTTGTTGAAGGAGGTGAGTTTGAAACGCATGTTGCCGTTCCAATTGGTCCATCAATTCATTATAGGCTTCATCATCATCACTAGACATCTGTAGTCCACTTGGCCCCGCTTCGGCTTCTTCTGGCTGAGAGGCCATGATCAGATGAACTGGCTGGAGGTCGGGGCTCTGTTTTTATAGAGAACAAAAGTTGCGTGGAGAATGGGGTGAACCAATCACCAAGCATGGCCACGGGGGTCTCTGGGAGGGGTGGGACGGGGTGGGGGGACCCCCCTCCCCCCTCTCTAGTTAGGGTCCATGGGCATGATGGGAATGAATGAGAGACTATAAAACAGATCGCCCCTCGAGGTGAGTCCTCTCAAAATGGACTCTGCCCATGAAAAGCTATTGAAAGACTTTGAGAAGTTCGAGGCGGATTTAGAAGTGGAGCAGGTGTTGGAGAAAGTGAAGCAGGAGTGGGTGTGGGAGAACGAAAGCCTTGGTGAATTTGCAGAAACTTTGAAGCAGTTGGAGCCGGAAAAAGTAGAGGCCCAGAGACGCCGAGCAGAACAGGCGCGTCCGTATCATGAATGGTGCTACCCTCAACTAACCTGTGAGTGGTTCGTCGAGGGGCTAGACTTCTGCTGCCCCTATTGGCGTTATCAGTTTAAACGTCCCCTCACGCCCCCACCAGCACCGCGGCCCTCTCCTGATGCCGCGCATCAAGCGTATCAAACGCCCCGCCAGACGTCCTCCGCCAAACGACGACAGTGACGACAGCCCCGACGAACTCACCACCACGATGGATACCACCAGCGACGACAGTGAAGACAGCCCCGATGAACTCGCACAGCTCCGGGCTAAAGAAGACCAACGACGGGCGCGGCGACGGGTCGTTAACGCCAGGTACCGGGCCAGGCATCCCGAGCGAGTCGCCGCCCAGAGACAAAGCTATCGGGCCAGGCATCCCGAGCGAGTCGCCGCCCAGAAACGACGGTATCGGGCCAACCATCCCGAGCGAGAAGCCGCCCGGAAACAACGCTATCGGGCCAGGCATCCCGAGCGAGTCGCCGCCCAGAAACGACGGTATCGGGCCAAGAAACGTAAGGGCCTCCCCCTCACCGACGACGACGACGAGGACGATGATGAAATGGCAGAGCGCCAGACCTGCCAACCCCGGTACCGAACCAGGTATGCCAACCGAATAGCAAGAGGGCTCGCGGAACGACAGAGAACGCAGGAAAAACGCCAAGCCTTGGGCCCCCTTTCCCTGACGATCCGTGTGGACGACTTTATGCAAGGCTTTTGGGACTCCCTCTCACCTCGTCCCTCTGCAACAGAACCCATGGAACTAGAGACCCTGACGGTCCGTGTGGGCGATTTTAGCCAAGGCTTTTGGGACTCCCTCTCGCCCGGCCAGGAGGTCATAATAATGGACAGGGCTTCAGGGGCCCTTCATCCCCTGGATTCTTCTTGTGACTTGTGGGACGAGGGAAAGGGGTTCTTAGACAACCTCCTACAGGAGTCAACGGACGTGCCATCGGACGACTCTTTGCAGGATGTTTTCCATGATTTGGGCCCATGGAGCCCCCAGGAGTGTGACTTTGATTTGGAGGACTTTGTTTCGTAAAGAGACAATGCTTGACAGTTTCATTTTTTATTTTTTATTTTTTACTCAACATGTTATTAAATTTTACAATTTCAAACGTTTATTGGCTTGCATGATTTTCTTGACCACCCGTTCCGTCTTGTTTTTCTTGCCGGGTAATCGATCAATGGCTTGGATCATCTTCGTATCGGCTTTCCATTTATCTTGCAAATTCTTGGCACGGCTGTAATCAATGTCGTGTTGTTTAGCAATTTGGTCCAAGCGATTGATCCCGGGATCCCCACGTTTCAGACGTTTGGCCAAATGGGTGCCAGGGCCCATGTACTGATAACCAGGCCAATGAAATTCCTTGCCGGTTTTTGCAATCCATTTTTGGACATCCAAGGCCCCTCCTCGTTGGGTGCGTTTCCTTTTGATACCCCTTCTCCTCCTGTGGGTGGGCATCGTTTACTCACTGTCGTAATCCAACCGACGTCGTAACTTTTTGCCTTGGGCCCAATCTTCCCACCCGGGTAAGGGTTTCAATCGTTCCACTTCTCGGGCAGGTCCTTTGCCTTTGCCTTTGCCTTTCGTGAAACCACTTTCGGCTAAATGCTTTTCCCAAGTCTTGCGACGTTCTCGCACGGCTTGTAAACGCGATTGTAGATCCCCTCGACTGGTGGATGGACTCCCTTTCTTGGGAATCTTACTGGTAGTGGCTGCTCCTTTGCCTTTCTTGGTTGCAGGGGTAATGGTGGGTTTGGGAGTCGACGGGCTGCCTTTTATCATGCGCTTCAACCATTGTTCCACGGGTCCCGTCACCAAATCCCCGGCTTCTTCTTCGTCTTCTTCGCCTGGTGGACCACCCGGTGCACCCACACCCACGCCTCCGGGAAATTGACGAATGCGTTTGGTTAACTTGATTAATTCTTGACTCAACGGTTTGGTTTGAGCATTGACCAGGGCTGGGGGTAATTGGGGGTTGGCTAATAACACATGTTTTTTGGCGGCGAGCGTTGCGGCTTTGTTCAACAAGGCATTTTCGGTAAGTTCTCCTTTGTAATATTGAATGAGTTGTTCCAAGTCCTGGTGGGGAATCATGTAGACCTCGTCCATGGTCTTCCAATGCACGACAGTTGTCACAACAGGTGATATTTATGCTTCCATGTCTTGACACGTTAACGAACACATTGACATAACACCTCGTGAAGTCCTTGAAACAACCCTCGTCCTTTTTGTCGGATTAACCACTGACGACGTTTTTTGACGGAATGTCGACGACGTCCCAAATCACGTAGTACCTTTTTATAGGGTTGAAGTTTAGCCAGCATGGGTGGGGTGACGGGAATCTTGTTTTTTAAGAAGTTCAAGACCAATTCACTCACAGCATTGATTTGATCGGCATTGGCATGTTGTAACAACTCTTGACGTTTGGAACCATTGCCTTCTTGTAACATGGACCGTAAAAACGGCAATTGACGTCGAAGACGTTGCATCCTTTATCGGTGACGATACCGTTGATTGGCTTTTTGAATGGTGCGTTTTATACGTTTATCCGTTTCCAAGGCCACGGCTTTCCCCAATCCCACCATAGCAGGGACCAATAGATTTAAAAAACCGCCTCGTTGACGACGTCGTCGTCGTCTTCTTCTCCTCACCATGGACGATTCGTCAACACACGTTGAAGGGCTTTGTTTTGTTTGATGGCATCTCGCGTCTCTTTATAGCCTTGACGGGTATTGCGTTTGAAATCGGACCACCAACCCCCACCTCGTTGTCGATAATGTTGTACATTATCGGTAATGCCTTTCAAGGCTTGCCCACCTAATTTGCCTAAAGCGAGTCCAAACCCAGGCGCTGGACCCGATAGAAACATACTCATGCCATGGGCAATTTTATCCACCAAACGGGGTTTGCGGCGCATTAAAGCTCCTCCTCGTTGTTTCCTTTTTCTGCGTCGTCGTCGTCGTTGGACGGCCATGGTTCTAAGAGTGTGGGACTAGGAGGGAGCGGCTTTTTATTGATCCAATACTCTTTGGGTCTCAAGGGACGAGGACATCCATCTACATAGCATAGGGCTTCCAAGGGTTGGTACACAAAATGACCATGGTAATCTTGGACACATCGTTTAGGTAACGGAGGGGTGAAATCCACAATGGTATCATCCAAGGTTTGCATCTTGATTAAAAACCGTTCCAGATCCTCCAAGGGAACACCTCGCACATGGGTTTTCAATTCAGTCAAGGCTTTGGCATAGGTGGTAAACGCAAATCGACTCATGGTCACTTTAAATCGGTATTGTTTAAAATCATTCCATCCTTTGACCACGGTGCCCACCGCTGCCAAACAGGCTACCAACGTACTGTTTTCCAAAAGCGGACCCGCAATCATGCCGGCGGCCATCAGGAGTAATGCCATCCCATTGAACAAGGCATTGATACACTTGTAATGATTTAACATTTTTCGATAACACCACCATTGTTGATGATAAAAGGCATACAAGGAATCCATGCGTTGTAATAATTCCGGAGGGAATGGAAGACCATGATGTTTCGATCCATTCAATAACGACACGACGGTTTTCATCCTCACGGCGAAACACGCGACGAAGACGTTTGTACGCTCGGTGCTCCTCCTTGTTTATAACTGGTCACAATGCTATTGGTCATGGTGACATTAGCAATTTCCCGTCCTTGGGCCAATTGTTCTTGATCTTGTAATAGCATCCGTAAACGTCGTTGTAAATCGGCTTGACGCAAGGTACGAGGTTGTCTGCCAGAACTTCCAGACGATCCGGGAGTGGTGGAGGCAGGTGAAGTGGGGAAAAGTCGTCGGCGTCGTCGCCCCCGTCGTCCACCACCACCACCACCACCACCGCCACCACCACCTCCACCACCACCTCCACCTCCTCCACCACCACCCCCAGCACCACCAGCACCACCCCCAGCACCACGACGCCCACCACCACCTGCACCAGCACCACCACGCCCACCACCACCACCACCACCACCACCACCACCACCACGTCCACCACCTCTAGTCCTAGGTCCACGGCGTCCCCTACCATTACCATCACCTCCAGCACACGCTGCTGTCCGACCCCCTCTCGCTGTTCGAGGAGTAGGCGTCAACGTTGCACTTCCCCAACTAGGTGGAGTGTCCGGGGAAGATCCCGGGGTGGTCTGGGGGCTTTGGAATGAGGGTGAATGGGATGCTCGACTTCCTACTCCTGCGGGGGAAGAGGCCTGTGCAGGGGCTGCACCATCTACATCGGGCCAGCCCGCGACTGTACGAGGGGAGGGGAGACTTGATAAAAACTCATGGAGGGCATCGGGGTGAATTTCCTCCATGGCCACGTCGAGAAGGCCTTGGTCTCCCGTCATATACAAATCTTGGAAGGCCCTTGGGGACATTTGATTGCTGCTGGCCGCCCCGACCCCCGCCGGGGCCACGGTATCGTACGATTGCGGAGGTTGACGGTCATCGTCCGCCATGATTACTCTCTTTTTTCCTGTTCAAAGGGTCCCTTTATAGTCGCTTTTGATAGGTGCGAGTCCATCCTTCGTCTTTTAATAGGTGACTCAACAACCGTTGTTGATCGGAGGAGGCGGGGTGTAAATCCAACACCAAATACCCATACGGTCGTGTGGTGGCTTGATGAAACGTCTCTAAGGTGTCTTTCCAAGTGGTCGGAAACGATTGAAGCATGACATTGCGTACCCCTAATTGATCTCGGGGGTTCTTGAACGCCACAATGTAATGGGCATTGCGGGATATACTTTTAGCATATCGACCCACGGGAAACATGTCTTGGCACAAGTACAACACGGTCACCCCTTGATGATGCGAATGTTTGGTGAATAAATCCAACACGCGTTTATCGTGACTCCCTTCATCCATTAAATCGTCCAAGACCAGGACCCCATGTCCTTGAGGAAACCATTGGACCAATGCCTCATGATCGGGAATCCCTTCGTGAAACACCACCCCTTGATCTTGCATGCTTCGAAATCGATCTTGCCAGGCCCCATAACAATAATGTAGTTGGGTCGGTGGGGTTTCAAACAACTCTGGGTTGTCTACCAAGAGTTTTTCCGTAAACACGGTTTTACCACATCCCGAAGGACCCACCACCAAGATAGAGGAGGGGGTATGAAAACGAAACGGTTTCCCCGTTTGCATGTTGATACTACTACCCAGGTAAAAAAAAAGGCACCTTTTTATTGGAATCGGTGGGACTCGAACCCACGCACGACCCAATCGCTATTCTGGATCAAGTCCAAAGGCTCTACCGACTGAGCTACGACTCCGACACCACTTTTTTCCAACAAATTTTATTTAACCATTACATTGATGATACGGATGACAACAAAGTTGATACCATCTGGCTTCTTGGCCTACAATCAATTGTTGAAGGCGTTGACCCGCTTGATGGTCATTACTGACATAATCATGATCCGAAAACTCATTTAAAAAATCTTGCAAGGTCCGTCCACGGGCTTTGGCTTTCAAGTACAACAAGGCGTAATCACCACAACTCTTGCTTGAAATGGCTTGGAGGGACTTGCCATTGGTCACCACATACTTCCAATGTTGCACAATCCAATCTCGTAACGGGGTAGCTTGCACGTACGTGTCCAAGGGCAAAGCATAACTGTCCAGGACTTCACACACGTTCTGATCGGTCCACACCGCTAACCAATGTTGTCCCGGTTGATCGTGCGGGTCGGTGTTCACAATGTACCCTTGGGGTTGGGTCTTGAAAGGACTGTTGGGTAAACGATCACAGGCCACCGTCCCGTAAAAGACCGGGTTCAATTGGGGGTCGTCTCGGGCTAAATAATCCAATTGCACATTATTCAAGGCCACATGTTCCATCTTCAGTGCTGGTAAATGTTATACAACACGGCTCCGTTGCGGTCAATCTCCAGCAAGTTCTCAAATTCTCCATACACGAGCACGGTTATATTGGTAGTGGGGGCGGCTCCAAATTCCAAGACCAGTTGTAAATCTCCCGTTTGCTTGGGATTGAGGTTTTGACTGTCAGCACATCCATTGGCGACATTGTCAAACATGTACAAGCTACAATTTTTCCTGTGGCCCCAATCTTCTAGTTCTACCATATTGCCTTTCTTTTTACACCAAGCACCACTGGCTTGCAGAAAACGGAAGTAGCCTAGATTATCTCGGGTGCCATTGTTGTGCACTAACTGTAAGGTTTCATAAGGGTACTCTTCTCCTTTGACAATCTGTCGAATGGACGTCAGACCCCATTTCTGGAAACAGAAAGGATCTCGGGTCACATCTCCATTGAAGGCACGGCTGTCCAACAATCCCACAATCAATCGGTCTGGTATTCTGTTTTGAAACAGGTTGGGGATATCAAAGCGGGTCAGGTTGCCTTGCATGCTGAAAGTCCTGATTTCACTGCGGACGGTCGGGTAGGTAGCCACTTGGCCTTCATTGTGTCTTTTTTCAGATAAACTCCTGTAGATGGCGTCATTCAAACGCAGTTGACAGAGATGAAACCGTAGTTTCACATCGCCTTCCATCAATCGACCAGCTAGACCCACTCCATTCAAAAACAGGCTAGGACCATTGAAATGAAATTTCATCTTGATTTCGATGCCTGGCACCAACAGTTTGCCGGTATGAAACACTTCCAGGTGCGGGGTAAACACCAGACTGTGGGTGACACCTCCGCATACTTGGCGGTTTCGGCTACCATGGCGGCCAAGGCTCCTTTGTGATTGGCACTGAGATTCCTATAGTCTGCATGCGGTCCAGCACTGTTGGTATTGTTGGCCGTCCATGCGGGTGGGAAATCCACTTGATTGAACCATCCTTGGGGTCCTAACACAGTCTTTCCATCTTCTCGGTCATAATTCAGCAAGGTTTCTAGGTAAGCTTTGTAATGATAAGTGTCGGATTGAGGACTGATCAACGTGCCATTCAACTGCAAGTCAATTTGCTTGATGATGGAATGGGCCAAATTATTAACGGGCCACAATTTTTCATTGGCCACCAAGTTCCCGTTATCATCCTTTTTCAAACTCAATTCCATGGTAAAGTAACTGCGTCCCAAATCCACAAAATCGTCCAACCCTGGCACAATGAATTCCATGGGATTGATGCCTGTGGTGGTGGGTTGGATGGTAACCATGCGATAGGCATTGATGCTAATGTCGGTCGGTGGCACCTTGAAAATCCGTAACGCCTGGTTGACGGTCCCCTCGGAACGCGGATGAGCGGGGGCAGCCCCTTCAGAGTAGGTAGGGGTTGCCACGCGTGACATCACATTCGGCATGGTTAACGTCGTCGTCGTCGTCGAGTAGTGGTACCCCGTCGTCGTCGTGAGGGGTTTTTATAGCGTCGTCGTGCTAAACGTTGTCTCAAATCAAACCCGGGGACTCTCATCACCTCGGCACTCAACCATCCACCACGTTGTCCTCTCCTGAGTTTCCAAAACGGATACAGTCCTCCCCATTGAGGCAACCCTCGATCACTACGAATCCGTCGAGGTCGTGAATGCACGGGATCCATGTTCACACTCCCAAAATATCTCGCGCACGTTTGACTTGCTTGGGAAACAAAGCACTGGCCACACGCACGGCGTCTTTCACGTTCTTCTGATTCAAGGCTTTCTTGGCTTGTTTGGTGATTTCTTTTTTAATGACTTGTTCGGCTTTGCGTTTAACACCGCGTGTTAACCCTGCATTCAATCCTCTCTTGATATTACTAGGCAGTTTTAAAGGATTTCGCGTGCTTTTAAGGCCTTGGAACCCCCCACGCATGACCTCCCTTATCAACCCACTGCCATGTTGATCATACCACTCGTCTGTCCGAAATCGTGTCAAACTTCCCCCTCGCATGGTTGTCTTCTTTGCTCTTTCACCAAGGTCTATGCTTCACGTCACCCCCTTTGTCTTTTTATACCCCCTCTCATCGGCCTTTCTTTTTCTTCCGAGTGGTCGCTGCTTCGATGGCTTTTTTGCCACCGTAACCCGCGGCACCACCCACCGCTCCCAACGCGGCGGCTTTCCCCACAGCCATCAAGGCTGGCACGAGAGCGGCCAGAGGCAAGAGACCACCTCGTTGCCTTCTTCTTCGACGTGCTCTTGTCTTGGGCATCTTTGACGGACCATCCCCTTTTTTCCCTTTTTATGCCTTTTTGAAGTGCAAGGTGACCAGCGTGTTGCCTTTGCCAAACCTGACCAACTTATCCTCGGTGCCAGACGTTTCGGTGACTTGCATTTGAATGATTTCCACCACTTCATTACGAAGCGGTAGGTAATGAATGTGCAACGGTTCAAAGTACATGGTGCCTCTGCCTTCCCGCTTGTAATGGATTTCTCGCAACAAATCGGTGACGCGATTGCCGACCATCATACTGCCTGCCACGTCCGAGTACACGTGCAACGATCGCGAGGGATCTCCCACCACCGAACGAAACGCCACATTCAAGTTGGTGAAACGCCACCCACAACTCATACTCAATTGTAAATGATCCGGTAAAAACGAACGCACCGTCCAAAAGACCGGGTTGTGCTGATCGTCGTTCACATCGTTCCAATCGTTGCCAACGGGTTTTGTCATGTTAGGGATTTGATCCCCCATAAAGTCTTGTTGTAAGTTTGGGCCCAAAATCAATCCACTGCTAATTTTACGTAACCATCCCATCTTGACAGCCAACTTGGTGTAGATGTACAGGGTGGGCGTGTCGGTTTTGCAATGACAGATATTGGTGTTGTCAATGAGCAGATCCTCGCCTTCCCACTTGAACTTGACGTACATGTGTTTGCCTTGATCATTGGTAAAACGGCCGCCTTGAATCGCCGTTTCCTTGCGTTGTTGTTCCAAGTGAGCAATGGTGGCTTTCATGAAACTCACCCCATCCACCACCCAATCCAAATGTTGAATGTCATTAATGAGGGTTTCAGCCGTCCCTCCTCGATCTTGCATTTCCCCCTCTTTTCCATTCGGTTTGGGATAGGTTTGGTCCCAGGACGTCGACATGATGAACCCATCTTTTTGCACCAACTCGTACAAATTGACGTGCGTATCCGGTAAGGAAATGGCACTCAACCCCACTTGCCATCCCCCTCCGGGTAACCGTAACGGTTGAGGTAGACGAATCTTGAAGGAATTGGCTTGGTTGTTGGGAAATTCACGTCGGTTGGCATGACTCGGTAACGTCACGTAGAACGACATGTTGTCTTTCGTCTTCACACCACGACTTCCCTTTTAAAGTGGAGGGTCAGGATGGTACGCCCTTCGCCAAATTTCACCAGATCCCCATTGGTTTCGGCCATCTGGGTTTCCACGATTTCCACCACTTCGTTGCGTACTGGGATATATTGAATATGTCGAGGTTCAAAGTGGGTGGTATTTTGAGGCTGGTACTTGATTTCTCGTAAGAGATCCGTGATGCGACCCCCTACCATGCTGCTGTTCCCTACATCACAATACACGTGCAAAGGACGCGTGGAGGGAAATTCCAACGAGGGACGAAAGGTCTTGGTCAAATTCACAAACCGCCAAGAGCACGATAGACTCAATTTTAGATAATCCCCCTCTACTTTCCAAAAGATGGGGTTGTTGCTGGCATCGCGGATATCCGTCGGGGTAGGAATGGTAGAAATGCCTTGAAATTCTTGCAAGAGATTGGGACCCAATCGATACTGGCCGGGGGACACTTGTTCAATCCATCCCATTCTCAGGGCCAAGGTTCTGCCCCATGACACATGCGCCACTTGTCGTTTGTAATCCACATTGGTAGTATTCAACAACAAATCCCCTTCGGTGGTCCATTCAAAGGTCGGGACCAATTTGACACCATTGTCCTCGGCCCATTTGTTTTTGGGGGCGGTTTGTTTCGCACGGCTTTGCACGTAACGATAGACCAGTTGATGAAAAAAGTGCCATCCCGTCGACGAGGTCATCTCCTTTCTCATATCTCGACCGTACACAGTGAGTTCGCGCCGTTCATGCCACCAGACATCGTCCCCTTGATCGTCTTTGGCATACACCCGTTCGTGCCATCGTACGTACAACAGAGGATGGGAATCGCCCACGCCTCCTTCTTCCGCTACCACGGGAATGGTGGGTAACGATAAACTCACCATGCCCACCATCCATCCTCGTCCCATAAATCGAATGGGTTTAGGCAATCGGTTTCTGAAATGATGACTCTTGTTCCCAGGAAACTCTTTGGTACTCGCATGACTCATCAACGTCACGTAAAACGAAGAGTTGGGCACCCACGTCATTGTTTTATCGTCGTCGTCGTCGTCGTTTGCGTGGTCGAAGGGACGTCACGTCTCCACGAGCAATCCAACTATTGTACTTGTCTGGCCACCCTTTCCACTTGACCAACCAACGATCTTTTTGTCGCTTAAGTACCTTCTCGATCCGAAACACATCGGACACCTGGACTTTTTGTAAATCCTCTTCATAAAACGTGCCTTTGATGGGGGTATCATCCCATTCGTGAATCTTATACGTGGGCACGGGACCCGGGATCACACGATGCACCACAAACACTTCTTCGGTCCAACCGGGTAAATAGCCTTTTTCAAAGGTACGATGAATCGTATTGAGACGGACCCGATCTCCCACCTTCAATTGGGGTTTTTTCTGACCTTTCAATCGTTGGCTGTACAATCGTTTCCACACCGCTTCTTCGTTGTCCCATGTCACGTCTTGAGGGGCCATACCAATACTTCGATGACGGGTGGCATTATACCCTTGCACCAACTCGGGTAAGACATTGTCAAAGCGTAAGGTGTTAGCAGCCGTAAAATAACGATACAACCGTTCTTTCAAGGTGCGATTAAATCGTTCCACCACACTGGCTTTCGCATCCCCTTCGGTGGAAAAATGATTGATGTCTTGCTCGTCAAGCCATCGTTGAAACGTCCGGTTATAAAATTCTTTCCCTCGATCCGTTTGCAATCGCTTGGGGTGACGTCCTTGTCTCACAATCTTCTCAAAGGCTTTCACTAGGGCCACCCCGGTTTTGGTTTTCAACGGTTGGACCCACGCGTACTTTGACAAGACATCCACGACGGTCAATAAGTAGCGTATACCCCGATTATATTTGGCCAACGGTTGCACTTCCACTAAATCCGCCGCCCATTGATCATCTAATCCCCCTACCACCACGGGTAAGGTAGCAAAACGACGACGACGTGGTTTATGCAAGGTGTAGCCCACATCCTGTTCCAAGAGCCGTTGGGCTTTTTTCAAAGGGAGACCCTGGGCTTTGGCAAATCGTTGTACCCCACCTAAACTCCCCGGGGCACTAGGATCCTGGTAACGACTTAACCATTGTTGCGAGACATTGGTTTTCTTCTTCGTTGACGACACAGGGCGTTTGCTTCTCTTTAACCATGAGGACGAGGCCCAGCGTTGGGTTCTCTTTCGAGGGGCCATACTTTCTGACATTCATCCCATAACGTCGATATGGTGGGGACCGTGTGGGGATGCGCCTTTTGAATGATTCGATACCATCGCCATGCCTCTGGGTGGACTTTTAACCATAGGACAAACACCACCCATCGATACAAGTTGCGGTCGACGTGGGTTTCTTCAAAGAGGTGGAGAGGATGCGTGTCCTCGGGACATGGGGGTATGGGGATTTGGGTGCCGGGTTGATGATCATATAAGAGATGGCAAAGGGTTTGATGACATTGCCATTGTACCAGGGACAAGACAGAATCCCACGCATCACATACAGACTCCATGGACTAAATAAAAACATTTTATTCGTTCTCTCATTTAAAAGAGACCTAGACGGCCGCAGGTGATGGTCTCTAGACCTTTCTGCCAGTTGTCAACACTGTCACTGTACTTGGGGGGTGGTGGAGCCGGGGCTACCATCATTTCTTGTCGGTTCTTGAGATCTTGAATTTCTCGTAACAATTGTTTCTCATAATCTGTCAGGGGTCGTTCTCGTTCCACGTCCTCTTTGCTTTGGACTCGAGGGGGCGGGCCAGGGATGTCATAGCCCCTCTTGGGATATCCTTGAGCATCACGGTGGGGTGCTTCGGCTTGTTGGTCAGCTTTTTTGGGTGGGTTGTCATGAAACCAAGTCCAGTACTTGGGACCCAAGGGTTGATCGGCCCATCGGAAGAAGCCACACGTTTTCTTGGAACAAGTCAGAAACAAGCGATCGGGATTCTGAGTCGAATGACTCTGTTGAAGCGTGGCGGGTTCACGGCAAAAGCATTGTAAACAACACCACATGTCCAACACTTCGGAATGAACTTGACTATACACGGCTTTCATATACTCCAGAACTTGATCTTGACCACAAAACAGCAAACACGGTTGCATGGGACATTTCACATAAGGCCATCCTTTTTGAGATTCTCGGGCCTCCAAACGCACCTCATGGCAGGGGCATACCATAGTGTCCACCGAACTGGGACGATCTTCGACATACGTCACCATATCATTCAATTCTTTCATCATATCTTCCACAGCAGCTCGGGTGTCGTCCACTGCAGCTCGGGTGTCTTCCACCACTTCGCATACCACAGGATCACAGTCCACATTCTCTTTCTTTTTCTTCTTCTTCCCCGCAGGGTGTACGCTTGGCTTTCTCTTCCGATCGACAGACATCGTGCTCAAGATTTTCACCCACCCATGCCTTTTTATACGTTGGGCCCTTACCTGTCATTGGTCAGCTTATCCTGCCCATATAAGGACTTGTTATCTTCCCATTGGTCACCTTATTCAATCCATATAAGGACCTCTTGTCTTCCCATTGGTCAACTGTCTCTATTTAAGGAGCTCCCTGGGTCCTCCAACTCGTCATTCCAAGTAGATGGACTACTACCAAGATCTCAACCGAGACGACTTTGCTTCCACCGAAGAGTATTTGGCTGAACGGGTCAAACGAGGTCTAGCAGCGGGATTCACGTTCCAACAGTGCCGACAGCACCACGTCATTGATTTCGGCTTGGCCTTAGGGTTGACTCCCACTGAGATTCTAGCTATTATAGGTCCTGACACCGGGTACGTATTTCCCAACGAATGCCACCCAACATCGACATGATTGGAGAACAAGATCTCGGTGCCTTGGAACTCCAGGTGGGTCATGGCCATGTGGTCTACACAGGGGGAGCCAAAGGTACGGATGCACTCGTCGAAGAACAAGCCAAACACTTTGGGATGCAATTAGAAGTCCTCGTCCCCCCGAACCATCCTCGAGCTACCTTCATCACCCCTTCTACGGTGGAAGTCCTGATGCTGGCCAACCCCCATCTTCACCAGGCAGCGGAGAAACTAGGCAAAAAAATGCCCAGTCATTTTTACACCCTGCAATTGCTGCAACGCAATTATCAATTGGCCAAAAAAGCCCATACCATCTATGCCTTTGGCATCTTGGAACCGGATCATAAACGCGTGAAAGGAGGCACTGGTTGGACTGTGCAATTGGCTATGGATCAAGGCAAACCCGTCTACCTGTTTGACATACCCAGTCAATCATGGTACCGCTCGGACCATTACTACCAAGTCAACGAGAATGCCGCCACCCTGGTCACTGGCAGTCAATTTGTTCCTTGGGGACCCAAAAAGCCGACTCTTCATCAAAGCAGTGCTATTGTGGGATCCCGGGATGTGGACGAGAAAACCCGAGCCGAAATTCAAGCCTTATTCAACCGCACGTTCTGTCTCCCCGAGAACATTGATCAATTACGTATGGAACTGGAAGACTTTCATTTGTAATTGTACATAGTCATTTTTACTTTTTTATTTTTCAATCTGTACATAGCTTTC
Organism: Siderastrea radians; assembly: GCA_964017195.1. Lineage (NCBI taxonomy): Eukaryota > Metazoa > Cnidaria > Anthozoa > Scleractinia > Rhizangiidae > Siderastrea > Siderastrea radians. The sequence goes on along the minus strand of OZ024888.1, from coordinate 58,598,723 downwards.
TTTTCAATTTTTTAGTTTTTATTTTTTCAATCTGTACATACTTTCTTTTACTTTTTATTTTTTCCAATTGTAGTTTTTCCAATTGTAAATAGGAACGCCCCACCCGCGTGGCAAAGAAGACGAACCACCATTTGTAAAAAACATCAACTCTTTTTTAATTAAAAATTTTAAAAACTCACATCACTGGTTTTGCACGTTCATTATAAATAATGTCTCTTGACGCACAGTAGCCTTGACTCACAATAAAAAATTCAACAGAAATAAAAAATGTTCAAAACTCCAAACAACGCCGTACACTCTCCATGGCCTCCCTCTGCAACTGCTCCATCCGTTTGTACTCCTCCCTTTGGCGGACCACTTCCTCGTAAAAATACCGAATGGCATCCCATGCGTCGTCCTTGTGGATCCGCGGCAGGTGGTCCGCCAAGTAACCATTCACTTCACGGAACTGGGCCAGGGTGATCGGCCACCACCTCTCCTCCATGGTATACACCAAGCGAAAATGAATCCATGGTATGATCCGCTTGACGAGAGTTTTCTTCAATAGACGGTACGTCAGTGGATGCAAAGGTAACCCATTCTCAGTCTCCACAAAGCAAAGAACAAACAAACGAAGAAAGGCGGCCACGCGCTCCCGGGTCAACCCACGCCACGCTTCCTCTCGCCTTTGGTACATGCCTGTAATTTGGCGCTGGAGGGGCGTCTGCTCCACTCTCCTTCTCAACGACTCCTCTCCTCCCACATTGATGGCACTGCCCAGGGACCCCAAGGCTCTTCTCGTTTTAACCATTTTTGGCAGCACCAACTGACATAAGTCAACCAAGGACCAGCTCAAAGCTAAGAGTGACGTCCTGTGGCCTCCCTTGACTTATATACCCCGATCCGCGCAATGCCTCATGGTCTATCTAAGGAGGGGGGAGGGGGATCCCCCACCTCTTCTCCTCCCAAAGCATGATGGGCCTTTCTCTCATTGGCCCATTCCCTCCCACGTGACCCTTTTGTTTCTCTATAAAAAAAACCACCGTCCCATTTCATGTTTCAAACCCATTGATGATCCAGGCATTCGTTCAGAAGCCCAACAAGTGATCCTTTCACCTCATGGCTCAATCCAAACCATGTGTGGTCTGTAGGGAACCTGTCACCAAACAAATCATTTTGATCTGCTGCAAACAACCCTGTCATCTAACCTGTGCCACCAAGTGGGGAAAAAAAAGTACCGCTCCTGACAGTGGTTGCTTTATCTGTGGATACGGGAATAACATCACAGTCCTTGAAATCCTCAATGAAGAATGGAAAGAAGACCCCCAATTTGTGAAAGAAGTCAAACGTAACTGGTACCAACATACTTATCTGGGAGTCACACATCACCGCTATCCTCTCTGGTATGGTATCGGTTATCAATTGAAGTGCGGTGAACCAATATGTTTGGGAGGCGTCCAAGGGTTCTGGGGAAAACACTTCAACAGGTATTCCCAATCTACAGAACCCCATTTTCTTGGCCACACCCCAAGCGAAGTCATATCAACGATGAAACAACTGAATCCTTTCCCCACCGACCCGTGTGTCGTCTGTCAGAAAAGTGTCAGCAATCAAATCATGTTGATCTGCTGCAAATACCCCTGTCATGTAGCCTGTGCTGACAACTGGAGAAAGAGTCCTCATCTAATCACCAAATGTGTTTACATCCCCCAAGGCCATTCCACCACAGTCATTGAAATCCTCAATTACGATTGGAAAGAAGACCCCCAATTTGTGAAAGAAGTCAACCGTATCTGGAAAGGTCATTGTCTGTGGTATGGTATTTGCCATACAGGCACCGGAGCCGTTCAAGGATTCTGGGAAAAAATCTTCAAGTTTCCGGATACAAGCAGCAACACACCCCATTTTCTTGGCCACACCCAAAGCGAAGTCCTTTCACACATGAAGAACATTATGAATTGTCAGTAAGGACCCCATGTTTGGACTCACTTGTTGTCAAACAATACGAAGGACCAATAAAAGATGTTCCATGACACTTTGTTGTGATCTTTATTGATTCTCTACACAATCATGTTCGTTGACTTTTTCTGGAGAGTTCAAGGGTAATGATAGTTCTGCCTTGTTTAAACGGAGCCGGTTGTCCATTGGCTGTTTGAATATCCATGGCAATGCTGTCAAAGATGGTTTTGCCAAGAGGAAAATACATCCGTTGCGTCGTATCAAATTGATGGTCGGTATTGCCGGCATCCAAGGTACGTAAAAACCCTTTTTGTTGATTTCCCACAATGCTCGGTGCCACCAAGTCCGTGTAAATCATCAATTGTTGTTGCCCTTGTTGGGGTTTGACCGTGGGCGTACTGGGAAAGGGTTGTCGACTGAGATTCGGTCCCAAGAAGAAGTAATAATCGAAATCGGGGTGGGTAAAGCTGACGGAGACATGGCCAAAAGGTGGATATTTATTGGCAGGACCGGTGGTTACTTCCCATTTGTGTCGATCGTTGTAATCCACGATATGTTTCACCAAATAATTTTTTTCTTGGACCACGCGTTCACTTGGTGTACCATCTTTCACCAATCCCATCAAGCCACCTAATTTCCATTCCATTTCAAATTGCATATTGGCCGGTATGAGTACATACAACGAATCTAATTCGGGGGCGACGCCCGTATTGGTGATTTTCACATAGGGTTGAGCCAGGTTGAGAGCCGCTAGTTGTTTGCGTTTAGCTTGATCGTCCACATCCATTTTCGCTATATCCATCATGACGTCCATGTGTTGTTTTTCCATTTCGTACGCAATGGCAATCCAGGCTTCTTTCAAATTGTGGTAATACCCGGGCGGTAAATGGATTTGTTTGGTGACTTGAAGGGGGGCCGTTCCATCCGTACGTTTTGGTATGTATCTAACATCTGTTTTCATCCAATGTTTTTGACTATCTTCTTGCGTCCAATTCTGCTTGGTTTGATCTTCCAAGGATTGATTAAACCCCGGGTGGGAAATATGTACCAAAGCTGCTTCCCAATCATCTTCCACCAAATAATGGGAACGAGGCAGTCGCGCCGTAAATTTTTGCCCCGTGCCTTGTGCTTGATCTTCAAACTGAGCAGAGTGATGTAAAAACTCATCGTCACTACTCCCTCACCTTAGGGTTTACCCTTTTATACCTACCCCCGATGCTTGAATTGGACTTGTGCCATATCAAAACCATATCAAATCCATATATGGGCCATATATAGGTCACCCCCGCTGCCGCACTTGGACTTTGGACTTTGAGCCCGCGTTTCTCAGCGGTTTTACTTCACCTTGAGCCCACGATCGATTTTTTATACTCGTCAGCGGTTTCCCATCCTAAAACACCTCACTTCCGGTTTCAACCACTTCCGGTGACGTCATTTCCGGTCATGTGACTTCCGCTTGAGCCCACCAACTCAATGGTCAGTGGTTTCCGTTACTAGGGGCAACCCAACAACCAATCAGAAGCCAAAAGCTCTCGACCAATCAGAAGCCAGCATTTGTGCTATGTGAGCCCGGATTACTACTTTTATATTATCTCCAAGTGTAACAACGATGATGTTATCTCCATTTTCCTACTATGAAGCTGAAAAAATGGAAAACTCGATATCTGGACATTGTCACGACGTCGTTCTTGATGCTCGCTAGCCCGTAGCTTCAGCGTGGCATGATGAGAACATTTTTCTTTCTAATTTCAATTGCAACTTTTTATTAATATAAGAATCACATTCGCTTTTCAACAAAACGTCAAAACTAAACCTGTAATAAGGTGAATTTCATATAAGAGGGCGTGGTCAATTGTCACGTGACGGCTCGATATTCATAGAAACAGCGTAAAAACTGTCACAATTTCTTAGAATCATCTTTACAGTACGCCAAAAACGCTTTGAAAGAATTTCTGGATCTATTAAACTTAAAATTGATACAGGAAAGAAAACTCCTTATTTGGACAATGACGTCATAATTAAATGCCCCCAAAACACCATCTTAACACAAGAATTGAGCTTGGTGACAATGATTTTCGAAATCAGCGTACTCGAGTTAGTAAAAATAGCTATGTTACCAAAAATCAGACAAAAATGCCCGTGGGTATCACATTTTGGGCTCCTGTGTACCTGACTAAAATTTATAAACCCTAACTCAACTTTTTTTTTCTTTACTGTTAATCAAGCTCTTGACTCGTGGTGTTTTCTTTATCTTTTGTTAAAATTACAAAATCCCTATTTTGACAAACCCAAATCGAGGTTGCCAAAGCGTTAACCGCTTTCAAAATCTCTACCAGTAACTTGCTTGATATTTTTTCTAAGGGCGAAAATTAAGATTACATTCCATATGATGTGACGTTAATTGCTTCTAATACACAAACAAACTTCAAGGGCCCGTCACTTGCAGACAAAGTTTCGAAAATATTATATCAAATAAGCGGATTTTCTCCCAGAATTAACTTAACCCTATTCAGACCGCGCTTTTTTTGCTCTTGTGAGACCGGGGGGAGGGGGGGCGGATTCCGCCCCCACCTCTTAACTCCGAGAATACTAAAGCTATGACAAAGAAACTTAAAGAACAGATAGTACGTCGAAAAATGTTTCCATTGAGGTCCGCAACATCAACTAATGACGTCATATGACGTCACAATAATGTTTTGTTCTGAAATGGTGGCCATCTTGGATCCGCCATTTTGGATTTTTTGAAGTTTCCAAAACCTTCAAAAACCACCAAAATTGATCAAGAAGTGATGAAAGTCTATAAAATTACACGAAATTGATCCTTACTTCAAAAAATTTAAAAATAGACAAAGTCTTGCTATACCAAATTGTTCCCAGATAAATTTTAGGAACAGTCACCAAGTCACCACCGGTCTGAATAGGGCTCAGGAAACAGGTTACGCATGCGAAAACGGAGAACCCAGAACTTAACGAACAACACCCAGGGTTTTGCCTCTTTGATCAGGTGGAGTTGGCTGAGTCCTACAAGAGGACTAGAGAAGGACCAGACTCGTCCCGTTTCATGTCGTTTGTGATTATTTTTCTTGCTACAGACCACGAGAGGGAGCAATGGGGATAGTACGTATTGCCTTCCTAAGCTTTGTTACGTCTGAACCCATCGAAAATTCACTTGATTTGTGGGTTTCGGAGCTGTCTGTGTTAAGTGCGAGGAGCAGAACAAATATTTTTGTTGTCAATGAAACAATATTAAGCCTCGGGCGTACAAGGGAGGGGGAATAGATGCCCCCCTCCGCAAGATCTTTCTTCAATTTTTTCAAGAGGATTTCTTATCAGCAACTGCCGATTTCAGTAGCTCTACGCATTTCCCTTAGATACATTTTGGCGTAAGAGTTGGTTGCTATGATTACGAGATACGTCATAGGTACCATGTGGTTGAGTCATGTTTGAATAAAAATTTTTGGCTTTCACCTTTTTCCGTGGAAAAATTAAAACGAAAAATGAGACATTTAAAATTTCCACCGTTTTTTATAATTTCTAATTTTGAGTAAAATCCAAGATGGTGACCATCTTGGCTGCCATTTTGGATGACATCACAGGCCCCCAGCAGCGCCAAACTCATAATGTTTACCTCATCTTGTAGAGCACATCAAAGGCTTTCTATCAAAGTTATAATCTTTTCGAAATATTGTAACACAACAAAAAAACCTCTCATACCGTGGTGGAGGTATGAGTTTGCTTCTACGCCCGAGGGTTATGCATCAGTCAATTCCAACTGCGCCCATGCCCCCCCCCCGGGCTAACCCTCGGGCATTAGCATTTTTTTTCTCTTGGATGGCAAATTCCCGGGGGTGGGGACACTTTAGCTGCCAAATGCCCCGTGGTGGGGACTAAGGAAGAGGGCAAATGCCCCGCTCCCGGGATCGTACGTCCCCAATCAACACTGCAGCAAGTTTTCATTCATTGCACAAAAATGCCACTTTCAGCGTTTTTTATGTGTGATTTTTCATTTCTGTAGGCCTGCCTCTCAGTCTTCTATTGTGGAACTATCCGATGTTTAACGTAATAAGAAAGTTAGTATAAATGCCAAGCGATGATATTTTAATACTTCACAGACAACAATACTACATGAAGTTGATAGTTACTTTCCTGTTTTGTTTTAAACAGTTCGCTAGTAAACAAAAATCTTGACATTATAAAAGTCTGTTGTGAATATTTTAATAATATGCAAAAGTATAAAACGACGTTCCGAATTCAATAATCGATCGTAATAGTTTAAGAATCATCGCAACCAAATTTTGCTTAAATCCTTGTTCAAAGAAGCATGCGTACGCCGATTCACGTTGATCGTTGCGGATCTCGCTATATAAAGTGATAGTTGTGCCTTGGTAAGCAATGAAGAAATGCATAAAATCGAGAAAACCTCCACAAGCTTGTCCAGTCCTTAACGGACGATCCAATCTGCGACGAACTGCTGGTCCTTTGCGATAAAATCCTCCATGTTTGGATTTCGAGTCGGAAACCACACATGTGTCAAAAGCCCGGGGGTAGGCAAATGCCCGACCCCCGGGCCGTGCCAAATTTGCTAATGCCCCACCCCCGGGACTGGCAAGGCACGCAAATGCCCCGCAGTTGCCCGGGGGGGGATGGGCGCAGCTGGAATTGACTGATGCATTAAGCCTGGGTAGGCATGTTCCTAGTATGATAGTTGGAAACGGCTTCTTCTTAATGAGAGGATCGGCGTAAATAAAAATACTGCTCCCTTTACCTGCAGTTTTTTTGCCACGATTTTTCATTTCTGCATCGAAGATTTTCCTATCATCTGTGTGGTATCCCACAGTTCCATCCTTCCATCCGGGCATCAAGTTCAAGTCGTAATCTTTGAAAACGACACCCACTCCAAGCCACTTTGTTTCCGCACTTTCAAGGATCATGACCTTTAATAAAATGCCCAAAAAGTTGAAGAAATTTGTTGATTCTTTGTACTATTTTTTTTTCTTATCGCGGAACACACTACCGTAGAATTATATACAAACAATTAGTACTTTATGCAGCTCTTAAGATGATGACTTATCGGTGGTCCCTCGCTGGTGTCTCGGGCGTTATTTTCCTTTCGTTAGGACGGCCTCCTGACATAGGCCTAAAGAAGAAATTAGAAATGAGAACCAGGATCAAAGAAAAATCTTTGACCCCGGCGGGGTTTGAACCCACGACCTTCTGATTAGATCACCGCCGCTCTACCAACTGAGCTACGAGGCCAAGCTGGGAGCAGGTCGTGGAAATTAAGATGTTAAAGTCGCGGCAATGGAAATCTGTGTATCGTAGTAATCTGTGGCTGGTGTGTATGAAAAGTGAGGATCCAAGTTGTCTGTTTGTCATGAATACAGCCATTTTTGGTCACCTGGTTTTTGTTGTAAAGTGACTGCATGTTCAATTCTACCCAACATAGATATAAATAAGATGGTTACTTACTTCAAAATGCGGAAATCTGGGAGAAAATTCTTTGACATATCTAGCCCCACATCTACGCCATTTCTCAACGTATGGCTGACGAGTAACAAGGTAATCTTCGACCAGTATGGCTTCATGAGTCTCCCACGCCTACCCATTTTAAAAACATAGGTTACTACATAGAAATGATCGTCACCAGAACTTGGATGTACATACAGTCACATGTTATGTGAATGTTTATATTTATGGAAACGGATTTTGTTTTTGTGAATGTTACATTCAGTGGTTAATTATCAAGTGACTAATATACAGAACGGAAAACTCGCCGATGTTCGACGGTGAGGTAATTTTGTCTGTATAAACAAGAAATCCAAAACTCGCCGATGATCAGCGGCCAAGTAGTTTTGTTGGTATAAGGAAGAATTCCAAAACTCGCCGATAATCAGCGGCGAGGTAGTTCTGTCTGTATAAAAACAAAATCCAAAACTCGCCGATGATCAGCGGCGAGATAGACCTGTCTGTATAAGAAAGAACTCCAAAACTCGCCGATGATCAGCAGCGAAGTAGTTTTGTTGGTATAAGGAAGAACTCCAAAACTCGCCGATGATCAGCGGCGAGGTAGTTTTGTCTGTATAAGGAAGAACTCCAAAATTCGCCGATGATCAGAGGGCGAGAGTATCCTGTTTGTATAAGGAAGAACTCCAAAACTCGCCGATGATTCGATGGTCTACATATGTTTCTATCTTTAATCCGCATTTCAAATATATCATCATTTCTTATATTAATATTCATTCATTCTCCATTTACGGGATAAATACGAACTCTCAACTGACCAGCTCCCAGTTGGTTTAATAGCTCAATTGGTTAGAGCGCTGCACCGGTATCGCAGCGGTCATGGGTTCCTTCCTGTTCAAGCCTGAATTTTTTCAGGTTTCTTCTTTCAACTGCTTACGTTGAAATATCTTCACTGCGATGGTCTACATATATTTCTATGGTACGTAATATTTTAAATAAGGCCTCGTTTGATTGATCGTATTCTGGAGTGATTAATAATAATCAAAATATTAAGAAAAGATGGAATATTCAACATGTCGCGAGCGTGGAACAAAGAAAAAATGTGAGTCCCCGACGGGAATCGAACACATGACCTTCCGTACACCGGTTGGAAGCTCCAACCACTGAGCTACTGGGAGACTCGTGGCGAGCATTGGTTATATTTTACTGAGTTCGTGGTGACACGCGTCCTGCATACTGCTCGGATCAGCAATGTCGAAGTGCCCTATAGATGATAAATAAAGAAAGATGGTGAATTTTAAGCTCGGAGAAGAAATAAGAAAAGATGGAATATTCTCTGATATTTTGTTATATAAGGCAAGCGGGACCCGTGGTAAAAATCTGCGAAGACGTTCTTGTGATACAATTTTATGACATATTTATTTTATCAGTGGCTGCATGCATATTCTTTTAACGCAGACAGGACTACCTCACCGCTGATCATTGGCGAGTTTTGGAAGTCTTCTTTATACAGAAAGAACTACCTCGCCGCTGATCATTGGCGAGTTTTGGAGTTCTTCTTTATACAGACAGAACTATCTCGCCGCTGATCATCAGCGAGTTCTGGAGTTCTTTCTTATGCAGACAGAACTATCTCGCCTCTGATCGTCGGCTAGTTTTGGAGTTCTTTTTTATATAGACAGGACTACTTCGCCGCTGATCATCGGCGAAAAGATAGCTCTATATAAAGTTAATTTTTACATATTGAAAAGTTGGCGTAGTTTTCGTCGTTCTGTATAGTGAAACAGTCACAGAATATGTGATTCTCTGATAACCGCCAGAACGTAACCAGTGCAATGCTAAAAATACCTCATATCGGACTGTTTGGCAAAGTAAATGAACTGTCTACATAACAGACAGTCGGGAATCAGTACAGTGACAGAAAAAGAGTAATTCAGTCAACCATAATTTGTAGCTCATCATAAGATTAAAGTTCCTAAGGCCCTAAGTAAAAACAGCTTCGATTACGAACAATACGAGGATTTTTGCGACGATGTCGTCCGTCAAAATGGCATTGTCTAAAAGTATCTAAGTTTCAAAGGTTGAAAGACCTTTAGACCCCATCGAACATTTTTTTGGCGACTTTTTTTTTTCCTTTTTTTTGGGGGGGTCAAGCAATCCTTTATTAAAGTACACAGAAAGTTTACAAAACAGACAGTAACAAGTAGCAAAATAACAATTTACAAGCTGCTAAAAAAAGGGGCGTCACGCAAGCTACGTTATGTAGAGAAAAAAAACAACAACGACAATGCAGTGTGCAAAAAAGGTGTTAGGCAAACAGAATCAGTCAATAAAGTAAGACATAGTTTAAATAGCAGAAATTACAAGGCTTGTAACACACTGGCTAGATAATGAAGTATACTTCTTGCAGGGGAGGTAGAGGAGAGCACTTTCTAGAAAAAAGACTTGAAAAACTCCCATTTCTTTGGTACTTCAGCACCAGTTTTAACCTCGATATCGTACACAGATTTCAGGTATTTTATGAAGCCTTCTATTCTTGGAGCAGTTTCTTTCTTTTTACAAATCCAGATGTAGTATCTAGCTAAGAGACAGCAAAAGTTAATTTGGTGATGGCGGTTTGAAGAATCCGGCCTCAGTCCTAAAGCAACGGAGATTTCCAATTTGTAGTTGCCCGTAATAATATTGCGTCCAATTAACAGCGCGGTTAAGGAGTTCCAGTAGACGACTACCTTAGAGCATTCCCAGAAGAGATGCCGAAGCTTCTCCTGTTCTTTTCCACAGAAAGAGCACTTTGAGTTGCCTTTTAGTCCAGCTTTGTTTAGAAAATCGTTTGTTGCTATTCTTCTGTGTAATAGTTTAAATTGGAACTCTAAAAGTCTTGTACTTTTTGTGTATTTAGAAGCTAACAGGTAAGTTTTACGCCAATCGAAATCTTTGTCGTCTTCGTTGCAATCCTTAATCCATTTTTGTTGATTTTGAGTTGGCGCAATGGATTTCTTTGATATGAGTTTAGCGTATATGAGACGGCTTGCACGGTTAGATTTTGAAAAATTTTCTAGGAGGCTTTCATATTTGGGATTTTGATTACAAAGGCCCTTACATTTGCTCCAGAGGGATTTGATTGCAGAGAGGAGTCCATAAAACTTAAGGGGGCAAGTGGGGAGATTGTATTTGCTCTGAAAATCGGTCAAAGATAAGAAGTTGTTGTGACTATCTGTCAAGTCATTTACTTATCTGATACCCTTGTTGAGCCAATCTTTGTAGAAAACCGGGAGGTTATTAATTCTAAAGAGTGGATTGTACCACAGACATTGATCATGAAATTGGTTTTCCGACGTGATGCGGTCTTCAAAATTAACTTCGGACCAAATTGACAAAATCTCATTAGTGAAACAGTTTGAGACATTGAGAAGGTTAGTTGTGTCTTCATTGTTCAGATTACTCATGAAGGCTAATGTGCCTCCATATTTCTGGAGCTCTTTATCAAAAAAAAGTTTCCATTTCCCTTGATTTTCTTTATCCAGATACTTTTTTTACCCACGTGGCCTTTAGGGACTTGAAAGACTGTATATCAATCATCTTGAGGCCACCATTTGAGTAGTCATTAATCATGATGTCTCGTTTGATTTTGTCACCTTTTTCATTCCAAAGGAACGTATAAAAGAGTTTGTTGACCTCCTTAATTGCTTTCTCATTAGTACGTAATGGGGACAAAATGTAGACAAGTTGAGAAGCAACTAGGCTCTTTAAAACTACAATTTTTCCAAATAAGGTTAACCTTCGATATTTCCAACAGCTCAAAATATTTCGTACTTTGTCTACCTTTTCGTTATAATTTAAAGCCGCCGTTTCTTCAGGGTCGATCGAGAACCATACACCTAAAGCTTTAGCTTTATCTAGGCCATTTAAAGCTTCTCCCCAGGAATTGAATTGGATCCTTACCACAGTTACTTCCGATCCAAAACGCTTCAGTTTTTGTGTCGTTGAGTCTGAGGCCGGACACTTCGTAGAAATCGTCTAGCATTTCGAGAGAAGCGATTAAAGATTTCTTCGACCCGTCCAGAGGAAGAGTTGTGTCATCTGCATATGGGCTCAATTTGATCTCCTTGTTGTTTACCAGAATTCCAACAATTTTTTTTTGTTTTTACGGATAGCCTTGGCCAACACTTCGGCTGATAAAATGAACAAGTAAGGCGAGAGAGGGCAGCCCTGTCTAACGCCTCTTTGTATGTCAAAGAAATTGCTCGCCCATCATTATTCAAGACGCAGCTTTCTGGGCAACGATAAAAAAGGTTTATCCAGCTTATAATCTCTTTACCGAAGCCAAAATGTTCGAGAGTTTTCTTGATAAAAGTCCATTCTAGTGTGTTGAAGGCTTTTTCAAAATCGAGGAACAGGATTAGGCCCGGAATATTATTCTCTTTGGCGAAACAAATGACACTTTCCAGAAGGCGGATATATATATATGTTATTTACCGGCCGGGAGGCCTGCGGCATCGGGCCGTACTCAAGACCAAGGGCACAGTTTTTCCCTATACGGACCGACCTAGGCAGGTAAATAACATTTTTATTTTTTTCCCAACATTTGCGAGTTTGCAGATCAATCTTGAAAGGTTGTCAGAACGCGCGTAAGTTTCACTGAGTCAGATGGCAGGAAACCGTGAAGCGAATGTAATCATAAACACTTCAAACTTTTTTAAAACTTAAGTGTAATATTTTCGACTAGAAACTACCGTATCAACACGGAAAAGGTTGTTTTTCAAGAACAGACACGCACGGTCGTGTCTAAAAGTACACACGAGTGAACACGAGTGACCACGAGTGACCACGAATGACCACGAGTGACCACGAGTGACCACGAGTGACCACGAGTTGACCACGAGTGACCACGAGTGACCACGAGTGACCACGAGTGAGAATGCATCAAAAAAATTTTGTTGACGTCATGATGACGTCAGCATTACATCATTTTTATCAAATAATCACTATTTAACGGCAAACGGACCGTTTCTTCAGACCTTAGCAGCGGAAACCGACATTTACGCCATGTCTGAATGGGGAGGGGGCCTAGGGGACAGACAGGGAGGGGGAGGGGGGAGGGGGGAGAAACCTCCCGCCACCCGCACCCTTTAATCTCGGTTCCCGCCACTTTTCTCTCACTTTCCGCACACTTAAAGCAACGCTTCCTGCGCTTCCGCCTCCCGTACACTTCCCGCCCTCTTTTCCACCCGGACTGCAAGCTCTGTCCACCTCCCTTCCCACCCCCACTTCCGAAGGGCGAAAAAAGAAAGAAAGAAAGGTAAAATGAGAAATAATAATATACGAGTAGATATGCATCAAAATAGTAAGCAAAGGACATTGTGACGTCATCATTACATCATTTTATCAAGCTATTAATGTTTAGCCTCGAATTGATCGTTTGTGGAGAATTAATTAAATAGAAAGAATACCGCCTTACATTTTCCAAGACCACAAGTGAATGCATGATTGAAAGAAAGAAAGAAAGAAAGAAAGAAAGAAAGAAAGAAAGAAAGAAAGAAAGAAAGAAAGAAAGACGACTGCTCGCAGTCTAATAAAATTCCGCCCGCCCTCCTTCCCGTGAAGAATTGTTAGTCCCTTCTCAGAAAATGTATCAAAGGTAATATCCATGATTTCGATTTGCGAAATATTTGAATTCCTCTATCACCTTCGGTGTCTGCCTTGGTCATGGTTAATTATTCATTAGACTTTTTAAAATAACAGATGAGATTGTGGATCGAACTAAAATGGGATGCTAATACAAACATCACAGTCTATATCACAAAAATGAGTAGAGTAAAATGACTGCAATCGTTTCCACTGTAAAGGTGAGATTTAAATGTTAATTTGAACATTTTACGAAATGTACAGTGTAATAACCAATGTAGTTACTTGCATTGTCGCGTAATCCTACTTACCAAATGCAAGCAGCTACAAATCTCCAGGAAAATGATATTTCGCAAATGCAGTCCATTGTGTTGATGTATAGGCGTCAAATCTTCTGAGAGAATGTTTCTCTTAAAAAGGCTGACCGAGGACATACAACAGCGGCAGCAGCGGCGGTGATAAAAACATATGTGACGAGTAGTAAGAATGTGCCGGCTCGTGCGAAAGAAAAAATTTGGTCAATTTCATAGCGTGGGAAATTCCACGGGGGTAGTTATACCGAGACTCAGAAGACTGTAAGTGCTTATCTCAAACTAGCCTGGTGCCGCCCAGGCGTTCCCTTCCGTATTCGCTGTTATAGCGCGAATATTTATTTCTGTCACAAATTTCTCTTAATCTAGTTTCGCAAAGATTTATTTTCGAGAAATTGAGAGACCGGCATTTGGCATGTTTGGCAAGGCTATATTTTCACGATTTGAGAAAAAAATAGGTGGTCAGTGGCATTGTGTGTTTGTTTGTTTGTTTGTTTCGTTTGTAATTGAATATGGACCTTGTTTTATTTTTGTAGAAACATAAGCAGTAAGAACACACGGTTTCGTCGATGTCCTAATTTTTTGTCGCAATTTAGTGATATTTTGAACAAATGTAGGAAATCATTCTTTCTTTCATGCATTCACTTGTGGTCTTGGAAAATGTAAGGTATTCTTTGTATTTATTTAATTCTCCACAAACGATCTATTCGAGGCTAAACATTAATAACTTGATAAAATGATGTAATGATGACGTCATGATGACGTCTGCTAACTATTTTGATGCATATCCACTCCTATATTATTATTTCTCATTTTATCCCTCTTTCTTTCTTTCTTCTTTCTTTCTTTCTTTCTTTCTTTCTTTCTTTCTTTCTTTTTCTCTTTCTTTCTTTTTTCGCCCTTCGGAAGTGGGGGTGGGAAGGGAGGTGGACAGAGCTTGCAGCCCGGGTAGAAAAGAGGGCGGGAAGTGTACGGGAGGCGGAAGCGCAGGAAGCGTTGCTTTAAGTGTGCAGAAAGTGAGAGAAAAGTGGCGGGAACCGAGATTAAAGGGTGCGGGTGGCGGGAGGTTTCTCCCCCCTCCCCCCTCCCCCTCCCTGTCTGTCCCCTAGGCCCCCTCCCTGTTCAGACATGGCGTAAATGTCGATTTCCGCTGCTAAGGTCTGAAGAAACGGTCCGTTTGCCGTTAAATAGTGATTATTTGATAAAAATGATGTAATGCTGACGTCATCATGACGTCAACAAAATTTTTTGATGCATTCTCACTCGTGGTCACTCGTGGTCACTCGTGGTCAACTCGTGGTCACTCGTGGTCACTCGTGGTCACTCGTGGTCATTCGTGGTCACTCGTGGTCACTCGTGTGTACTTTTAGACACGACCGACACGCACATGGAAAATCCTGCCCGGCATAAAACAACCCAATTAAGAGCGCTTGTCTGTAAAAATCAAACATAACGCGGCAAGGGTGGAAAATTCGATTTCTTTCATATTTTAATGTTAGATAGGTTAGGGTATAACTAAAATCACTGGATACTTTTTTTGGCAAAATATCCTTTTATTTCAAAGAAAAATGCAAATAACGAACTTCCGTTAAAATCGCCATTTGAAGCAGTAAATTATGACATCAATTTGAGGCGTTCGCGTGCAAAAACAAATCCCTCTGTCGTCTTTTAAACACTCGATTTTACTTTTGCAATCTCTCAAGAGCTTCAAAACTGATTTTGGTAGGAACTGCGTTGTTCTTTGTGTTTGAAATAATTTAATTTTGAAAGTATACATTTCTCATCAGGAAAAGTACTTCGTAAATGAAATTATTTTTCACCATGTGCTAAACCTTCAAATCGATTCAGCTTCTGGCTGTTGAATTAAGAAAAGATGTTCTCAGGATTGCTGCAAAAATTTCTTTGGGCAAATCATTGAGAGCGACGCAAGAGCTTTTCAAAGTTCGTTAAAATGCAGGTTGTTTGACCCTTCTTGGCAACATTCCATTCGCGAGTCACGCACATATTTTAATGTGTTTCGACCCATATGAGATCGAAAACGTCAAACAGAAAAACAGTTCGAAATGCTCTTACCTCATTTGCTGTAGAGGACAGATCCAGAGGCCATTTCCGAGTGATTCTCTTGCCGTTCGACGTATTTTGGTCCTGTTGATGCCATCCAATGAACACCGCCAACTGGGTCAGTGTACTGTAAACGGTCGAACAGCTCAACAACAACCTTTCTTCCAAAACGTTCGACATCTTTCTACACTGTGACATCTTACTCGACGGTTCAGTTGATTTAATACGAGTGTTGCTCAGTTTTCAGTGCACAAAAGCATTATCAGATTTGACTGCTAAATTGGGACCAAACGTGGATGGCGCCGCGTGCGTAGTTGGTTTGTCACGCAATGCGTATCAAAGGCATTTTAGGGGGTAGGGGAAGGGCAAAACCTTTGAGGTGAAGTAAAATAACATACAGTAACATTAATTGCAGGGATTATTCCTGGTTTTAATGACGTTGTGTGTCTTTCTCACTTATTACCAGTGTTGTTACAACCATTAAAAATTGTATTTGCTACCCTAGCCTAGTAGTCTGAAACACAATTCCAACCGTTGTACAAGCTTACAGACATGGTTACAGGTGAGTGGTGCAACAGAAGTGGCGCTATTATTAACTAGACCCAACTTTAATACGGGGAAACCTATAACTACAAGGGGCTCCCTTTTTTGATTGACGAGCGGGTATTCTACCTATGATCATTGGTGTCAGTCTGCTGGTTCTCAGCTGGCACAGGACCGGTACAAGGCACAGTTATATCAGGAGTGAAGTCAGCTTGCTGCTAAAGGGTTGGATGGAGTTTTGGACAGGAAGGGTTCTCTCTTCATAACAAATGGGTGCAATCGAAGTTTTTAACTGTGCTCTCTTGTCAGCTGTTTGGCTTAGTCTACATTAGTGTGTCCTGACTAATGAGTGGGGCTTCTAACAGCACGCTAGTGCTGTTTGAAGACTGTGAAATATGGCACGTAACCATGGTAACAAAAAATGAGGTTCTGTTCCTGAATTTCTGTTTACGAATCTTACTGAGACAGGTTTCTAGTGAGCGAGATCTCTCACAGCAGCCAGCATACTTATCATAATGGATATGAGGATATCATAACAGAAATACGTCAAGCATCTTGCCCTTAAACTTCTGTTACTTCTTTCACGTTCTACATACACCTTAATGAGGACGAAGAGAAGAGTGAGGCTTCCATCGATAACCTGGCTAATATTCGGATAGACCACAAGCGAATATAAAACTCACCTGATCCAACTTTTACAAGCGAACCAGTCCCGCGTAAGATAATTTCAGATCCCTTTTTCCCCAGTCCTCTTTCACTTTTTGGCCACTCTCCTTTTCCTTACCGTGACCCGGCCCCTTGTGCTGCAGCTTCTGCTAGACACTATTCCAAGTTTTGCACGATGGCTGGGACATATCGTCATTGTATTCAAGCGTTCGTTTAAAAACGTGTAACTTGTGGTATCAGGCCCGTACCAAGGCTGAAATAAATGCTGCGAGCAAATTGGCCTAGTCAAAGCCTGCCCCCCCCCCCCCTTCAAAATACACACTCATGCACATAGATACTAACTCTGTTCACAATGCCACAGTTTGTGTCGATTTCGTCAAAAATGACACCTTTTTAGGGAGATCCTTCGTTGACAATTTGCCAAAAAGCTGCTTCCTGTTTGCTTTTTCGCCGACAAAGTTGTTGGCAACATCCGCCAGTTTTATAGCATCAGTTTTAAAAAAGTACCCTTAAAGTTACAAGGTTTGTTAAAATTGAAACATTTCGTCAGCCAAGCTACGAATTTCGGACCTGTTTTACCTAACTCTCGGAAACGTTTACGTAACTTTTATCACTCGATTGGTGAGATAAAAATAGTTTTGTTCCTTAGACTTGTTTTAAAACAACATGATGAGCTTAAAGCTTGCAGCAAATACACAGCAGTCGCTTAGCTATTAAAGGCATTAAGGTCCTTCACAGTAAAGCTATACTGCCAGGGTCAAGGTGATATGGGTGAAGAAAGACATTGGTAAGGAACCTGGGCGACTGAAACGTGCGGTGGGCTAGTAGATTTTTGAAACCCACTTGCCCAGTGGCTAGTGACTCAACAGATGTCAAACCCTGTTAAAGGTTGTAAAATAATAAAAGGAACTTTTAGCATCAGCATTTAAGACTATTCGTTGCTCATTAATTCGTTTTAATTATATATTTTTCGACTCATTTATTGTAATGTTTTTTCAACTTCCAAAACTTCTGGGGACTCGAGCCCCGCCCCCCCCCCTCCCCCTTCTATGGGCCTGGGTATTCTTGGTGCATGAAAGTAAGGGAATAATTGTTTTCAAGCTTTTGATTCGTCTGGTGTTGTAACCACAAACTACGACAACAAGGAAACGGAACCAACAACAACCGTCTTCTGTGTAACGAAGCAATTCATGTATGTAAATATGTATGATTTGTGAAAAAAAAGAGTCCGAGGTCCCCCCTCTAAGCCAAAGCAATAAGCACAAACTAGTTAGTCACATCGCAATTTCCCTGATAAAAACGTTTTTAATGTTCTGGACTCGACGTTTTGAAGAGGTTTTTAACTTAAGCTAGTACACGTACCCTTTTTAGTTAATTTTCGTGTTCGAACATTGTTATTTGCATGCCTACAACTCACGCCGAGGGGTGACTACTTTTTCTGCATTCTGGCACGGGAGGTTGAGGTGCCTAAATGTAGCACTAATTTTGTTTCGTATTTTTGGTCCATTACTAGTTCCTCCCATTTCTCGAACCCTGAGCCGTTTAAAAAGAATCAGAGCAGATTTTGCCCTTCCCCTACCCTCTAGTAAAATGTCCATTCCGATGATTTGCATTGCGTGACGCGGCTCTAGATAGAACTCTGGCCACGTTAGCGGCGACATGTGGTGATAAAAACCTTCTTGTGTATTGCCAACTAAGCAACACTGACCAGCAACTGAACCGTTGAGTAAGATGTCACAGTGTAGAAACATGTCGAACGTTTTGGAAGAAAGGTTGTTGTTGAGCTGTTCGACCGTTTACAATACACTGACCCAGTTGGCGGTGTTCATTGGATGTCATCAACAGGACCAAAATACGTCGAACGGCAAGAGAATCACTCAGAAATGACCTCTGGACCTGTCTTCTACAGCAAATGAGGTAAGAGCATTTCGAACTGTTTTTCTGTTTGACGTTTTCGATCTCATATGGGTCGAAACACATTAAAATATGTGCGTGACTCGCGAATGGAATGTTGCCAAGAAGGGTCAAACAACCTGCATTTTAACGAACTTTGAAAAGCTCTCGCGTCGCTCTCAATCATTTACCCAAAGAAATTTTTGCAGCAATCCTGAGAACATCTTTTCTTAATTCAACAGCCAGAAGCTGAATCGATTTGAAAGTTTCGCACATGGTGAAAAATAATTTAATTCACGAAGTACTTTTCCTGATGAGAAATGTATACTTTCAAAATTAAATTATTTCAAATACAAAGAACAACGCAGTTTCTACCAAAATCAGTTTTGAAGCTCTTGAGAGATTGCAAAAGTAAAATTGAGTGTTTAAAAGACGACAGAGGGATTTGTTTTTGCACGCGAACGCCTCAAATTGATGTCATAATTTACTGCTTCAAATGGCGATTTTAACAGAAGTTCGTTATTTGCATTTTTCTTTGAAATAAAAGGATATTTTGCCAAAAAAGGTATCCAGTGATTTTAGTTATACCCTAACCTATCGAACATTAAAATATGAAAGAAATCGAATTTTCCACCCTTGCCGCGGAATTTTGATTTTGTCTGATTTTTACAGACAGGCGCTCTTAAATACTTATTATTAAGCTTGAGCTTACTAAAAACAAAACCAAAGGACTCAATCGTTAGGAAGGTTTAATTGCCCTTGCGTGAAAAATGAAAGAGAATGATACTTCGAAAAACATTTCTGTTTAGCCTAATTACTTTCTTTTTATGTTTTGCTTCGTACCTGTAAACGTATGTGCTGGCTCTTTGGATATAAACAATTTTAATTATTTAGCGAAATCGTTTGGTTTGATCTCAGTTTTAACCAAAGGGCTATCTCTAAAAGAGGGAACGGGGAATCGAGGAACGGGGAACGGCGAACGGGGAACGAGGAACGGGGAACGAGGAACGGGGAATGGGGAATGGGGAATCTCTAAAATAGGGAATCTCTAAAATAGGGAATCTCTAAAATGAGGAATCTCTAAAATAGGGAATCTCTAAAACGGGGAATCTCTAAAATAAGGAATCTCTAAAACGGGGAATCTCTAAAATAGGGAATCTCTAAAATGGGGAATCTCTAAGATAGGGAATGTCTAAAACGGGGAACCTCTAAAATAGGGAATCTCTAAAACGGGGAATCTCTAAAATAGGGAATCTCTAAAATAGGGAATCTCTAAAATAGGGAATCTCTAAAACGGGGAATCTCTAAAATAGGGAATCTCTAAAAGGGGGAATCTCTAAAACGGGGAATCTCTAAAACGGGGAATCTCTAAAATAGGGAATCTCTAAAATGGGGAATCTCTAAAACGGGGAATTTCTAAAATAGGGAATCTCTAAAACGGGGAATCTCTAAAACGGGGAATCTCTAAAATAGGGAATCTCTAAACTAGGGAATCTCTAAAATAGGGAAACTCTAAAACGGGGAATCTCTAAAATAGGGAATCTCTAAAATAGGGAAACTCTAAAACGGGGAATCTCTAAAATAGGGAATCTCTAAAATAGGGAATCTCTAAAATAGGGAATCTCTAAAACGGGGAATCTCTAAAATAGGGAATCTCTGAAATAGGGAATCTCTAAAATAGGGAATCTCTAAAACGGGGAACCTCTAAAATAGGGAATCTCTAAAACTGAGGGAATCTCTAAAATGGAGAATCTCTAAAATAGGGAATCTCTAAAACGGGGAATCTCTAAAACGGGGAATCTCTAAAATAGGGAATCTCTAAAATGGGGAATCTCTAAAACGGCGAATCTCTAGAATAGGGAATCTCTAAAATGGGGAATCTCTAAAACGGGGAATCTCTAAACTGGAAAATCTCTGAAATGGCAAACCTTAAAATGATAGCATCGGTTCTTTAGAAGCTCAGCTTAGCGGGGGTAAAGGTCAAGGTTGCGTTCTATGACTGATTGATTTCGATCACTTCGTAGGTTTCTGGTTTTTATGGCCGGTGGGTTAGCTGTCGATGTACAGTACGATCAGACATCAGACGTCCGTTAAGAAGGGTCTTTTTAGCTCCCTTCACGGACTATTAATTTCACTCCGCGGTTTGAAAAAAATAACCACGTGATCACAAGTTTATGGATCGCAAGATCGGCAAAGATCAGCAACGTTCAACTTTCGGTGAATGAATTTTTACTCGCCGTCATATTTCTTGGCCTCAGATAACACTTTTCCTGAATTTTTCCTCAAGGGCGACCTTTTATTTCAGGAACGGCGCTATTTGAGAGCATTTCTGATGATTGCCAGTTCATTCATTCATCGCATTTTCAAGTTTACAGATCTTGGGTTCAGCTTGTAGTCATCGAACTTGTGATCATGTGGTCATTCTTTTCAAACGCGCGGAGTGAAATCAATGGCCCATGAAGCGGGCCAAAAAAATCCCCCCCCCCCCTCAGAAAACGTCTGAGGTCGAATCTCTAACTATGATTGTCGGCAGGGAAACAAATGGGATCATCAGTTGGGTTGTGAATTTCAGAGTTCGCGTTATGTAAATCTCTGCTTGAAAGGCGCACTAATAAATTACCTCCAACCGCTGTGATGCGGCTGATATACCCCTGCTTATCTATCTGATCTATACTCAACGGGCCTGTGGAGCCAGGGTAGCATCTGTGAGGCTTACATATACACGTGAACGTGAAAACGTATTTATTGTAATCGCCAGAGCCTGTATAGCTTACTTGAGAAGATCGACTCATTCGGTAACCTGAAGCGCAAAGCATAAAGGTTGATTTCCACTGTTACGTAAATTTTACGTGCGTGCGGGCGTGAATTTAACTGGCTTTACGTGCGTAAATAAAATTAGAGACTATGAATGAACGGCTTACGTAAACGTAAAAAGGTAACTTCCTAAATCAAGTTCGGATCTTTAAGCAGCACTTCCATTATTAAATTTGTAAAGCAACTGTAATTTGTTTATGGTAACTGCGAACACGGAATCGAATGGAACCAAACATAACGAAAAAGGAATAAAACGAAACAAAGCGGAAAAACGAAAAAGAAACGGAAATTAATTTCACGTACGTGAAATTATTAGGCTACTAAAATTTTTCTTAAAATTTCACGTACGTAGCCTGCGTACATACACGAATTATGGGAAGGAATAATTCATGTCTGTACGCAAACGATGTCGGAAATTAAAATATCGCACGTGCACCGGTACCACAATTTCTGGTTTTGGGAAAGTCTGATCAATGTCGTCTCCTGTGCATTTGGAGACCCAAATAACGGCTACATAGACTCGGTTGAACAAAAATGAAGGCCGGCGAGTATAGATCGTAAACACTTCAGGAAGAGTACCAGCAAAAATCTGTAATGACAAACATAGCAGCAAGGCTGATCTGACTACGTAGAAAGATTTGACTTTGCAAGACATCAACACGACACTTTGATAGAACTTTAACAGAGCAGGGTTTCAGCCGTAGACAGCTGTTTCGCTCTTCTTAGAGCTCATCAGTACGGCGTAAGTTGTTCTGGATGCGGGTTCTGGATCGGCGTGCAAGTGAAACGCTGCGTTAAGAAGAAAATTACCCACCGTGGAAAGTATGGCAGCTGAAGAAAGTTTGTGCAAATTCAACAGAGTTAACAAATTGCGGAAAAAGGGTTGCTTAATACATCTAAATGTCTCGAGGGAAATAAGTTTCGCGAAATTCGATAAGCCCCACAGACATAAATATTTACTACGCCTTCCAATAGCGCGAACTGACCGAACTAAACGTCAAAACCCAACTGGTATTTGCTGTTTTTTACTACCGGTAATCATAAATACATCACCAACCAGAGAACCGTTAAAACGAGAAACCAACAAACTGCTGGTGGTCGCACCATTCATACCCCACGAACTTGACCTTTTGACCCCGCTGAGCTGAGTTTCGAAAGGACCGCTGCGAGAATTTTTTGTTTTAGGGATTCTCCATTTTAGAGATTCCCTATTTTAGAGATTCCCCATTTTAGAGATTCCCTATTTTAGAGATTCCCCATTTTAGAGATTCCCTATTTTAGAGATTCCCCGTTTTAGAGATTCCCTATTTTAGAGATTCCCCGTTTTAGAGATTCCCTATTTTAGAGATTCCCCGTTTTAGAGATTCCCTATTTTAGAGATTCCCTGTTTTAGAGATTCCCTATTTTACAGATTCCCCGTTTTAGAGATTCCCGTTTTAGAGATTCCCTATTTTAGAGTTTCCCCCTTTTAGAGATTCCCTATTTTAGAGATTCTCCATTTTAGAGATTCCCTATTTTAGAGATTCCCCATTTTAGAGATTCCCTATTTTAGAGATTCCCCATTTTAGAGATTCCCTATTTTAGAGATTCCCCATTTTAGAGATTCCCTATTTTAGAGATTCCCCGTTTTAGAGATTCCCTATTTTAGAGATTCCCCGTTTTAGAGATTCCCTATTTTAGAGATTCCCCGTTTTAGAGATTCCCTATTTTAGAGATTCCCTGTTTTAGAGATTCCCTATTTTACAGATTCCCCGTTTTAGAGATTCCCGTTTTAGAGATTCCCTATTTTAGAGTTTCCCCCTTTTAGAGATTCCCTATTTTAGAGATTCTCCATTTTAGAGATTCCCTATTTTAGAGATTCCCCATTTTAGAGATTCCCTATTTTAGAGATTCCCCATTTTAGAGATTCCCTATTTTAGAGGTTCCCTATTTTAGAGATTCCGCGTTTTAGAGATTCCCTATTTTAGAGATTCCCTATTTTAGAGATTCCCCGTTTTAGAGATTCCCTATTTTAGAGATTCCCCATTTTAGAGATTCCCTATTTTAGAGATTCCCCATTTTAGAGATTCCCTATTTTAGAGATTCCCCGTTTTAGAGATTCCCTATGTTAGAGATTCCCCATTTTAGAGATTCCCCATTTTAGAGATTCCCTATTTTAGAGATTCCCTTTTTTAGAGATTCCCCGTTTTAGAGATTCCCTATTTTAGAGATTCCCTATTTTAGAGATTCCCCCTTTTAGAGATTCCCTATTTTAGAGATTCCCCATTTTAGAGATTCCCTATTTTAGAGATTCCCCGTTTTAGAGATTCCCTATTTTAGAGATTCCCCGTTCCCCGTTCCCCGTTCTCCGTTCCTCGTTCCTCGATTCCCCGTTCCCTGTTTTAGAGATAGCCTTAACCAAAGCGAACGGTGCGCTGGCTTTTAAGCTTATCTTCATTTACGACAGATAAAAAGCAAAATTCCAGTTTAAGCCTGCACAATTTCTTGAATGAAAACATACCGAACCTCGTTAATTTAAGAGAAAAAACTGAAAAACGAAGTCATTAAAGTAAATATCGGAGTCAAAAGGCATTGTGGTGATCGCAATTTAAAAACTAAAACTGCTGTGTTAAGTGAATTCAACAACAAACTCACCAACCGCCATGCTAAGCTACACAAAATTAAAACGAGTACTTGCCTTTTGAAGGTAATTCAACGTCTTTAATTCCCCTCCTTGTTGAACTTTCCATTTACAACACACACAAGAATTGTGACTTGCCAAAAAAGTCGCATCTTTGAGCCGTAAATAAAAAAATTCTTGAGTTCAACCGAGGTATGTTGTTTTTCAACTTTCATTCAATGGTTCTCGCGCGGTTAATTCGCGCGGTTACCATGACAAAACCGGTCCGGATAGGAAAAAACTGGACCGGCGGAACGCGCGTCAACAGCCAATCAAATTCAAGGATTCCGGATTCCGGACCGGAAAAATGCTTAAGAAAAAAATAAATTGTTTTCTCCTATAAATCTACCTTTTATAAAGCCCGTCTGGTCGTTATTGATAAGGTTGGGAATAACGGATTTCAAGCGATTAGCGATTGATTTTGCTGCTATTTTATAGTCGCAATTAAGAAGGGTTAGGGGCCTCCAATTCTTTATTAGTGAGGGGTGTGCGTCCTTCTTGGGGATAAGCTTAATAATGCCTCTTTTTTGTGTTACTGATAATTGGCCCGATTCATAAGCAAAATTAAGTGTACTGATAAGAATGGAGGAAATATCTTTCCGCAAAACTTTATAAAACTCCGCTGCCAATCCATCAGTCCCAGGAGTCTTTTCTGATTCCATATATTTTAGTGCCTCTAAGCATTCTTTTTCCGTGAGAAGCTTTTCACAGGCTTCCCGCTCGTCATCTCGAAGGACTGTATCATTTTCCTGCCTAAAGAAAGTACATGTGTCTTGAATATTATGTAGAACAATTTGGATGAGTAGAGATTCTTATAGAAAGAGACACATTCGGTTTAATATTTCTTTATCCGAAGTGACGTGTAATGTCGTTTTTCAAGATTTAGAAAGTACTTAGTATTTTTTTCTCCTTCGTTGTGCCATCGAGTCTTCGATCTCAGGATTGCTCCTTTAGTGCGTGTTTCAATAATTCTTTCAAGATCTCCTTTCTTTTCGTTGAGTTGCTCTTCGAGCGGTAAATTTTGCAAGTCGGTGTTTTTTCTGTGGTCGATTTCCTTCTCTAGTCTGGCAATCGTTTGTTCCAGTGCTGCCTGCCATTGTTTTGTTTGTTTCTTTTTAATTTTGGAATGTAATAGCAATTTTTCGCGCACTTTTAACTTTATCATTTCCCAGAGCAGTGAGGGGTTAACCGACTCATCGTCCTTATACTCGTTCTGCGTTTCCTGAATGACTGACTTAATTTGGTTAACATAATCAATTTCTGTTAGGAGCGATGTGTTAAGTTTCCAGAAACCTGGCCCACGGGGATTTGAATGTAAGGAGAAGTTTAACGTGATCATAGAGTGGTCTGTTTTATATCCTGGATTGATGTCAGCGTTGGTTACCTTGTTGACCACATTCTGACTTGTCAAGAAAAAATCTAGCCTAGAATGTATACTTGGGTGACGTTTTCTCCACGTGTACCTAGAGCTTTCCGGGTGGAGAACCCTCCAAACATCTATCAAATCAAATTTCTCACAGAATTCTTTCACGATTTTAACGCTGTTTTGATGTGTTCTGAACAGGCCACCTCTTTTGTCCTTCTCTAAATCCATTACTAGATTGTAATCACCTCCAATAACAATGTCATCGCAATTAAAGTCTGAGAGATGGTCAAAAAAATCGAGGAAAAAGGCTGGGCTATCTTCATTCGGAGCATAAATGTTCGCCAAGGTTAAAGATTTTAAATTTGCTTGGATGTCGCATGTAATGAAGCGTCCGGAGGGGTCAACCAAGAGGTTTTGAATCTGCAAATTAAAAGTGTTGTTAAAAAGTATACAAACACCTGCTTTGTTGCTACTAAAAGTGCTAAAGATAGCTTGGTATCCCCATTCCGCGGACCATACCGGATTCGTGTTTTCAGTGCAATGACACTCCTGCAGCATATAAATTGAATACTTTTTTGATCGAAGCCAATTAAACACTTCTCTTCGCTTAAGGTTGTCCCTAAGTCCCCTGACATTTAAAGAAGCTATTGTCAGAGCCATGGCTGTTGTCCGAAGTTGCGTAAAAAAAGAATTCCTTCGTGCCGTAATGTTAAAGCTCTGCAATTTCTGCAATTTACATATCAAAGAATTCTAATTCTGCAAAATAAACAACAGTACCCAACAGAAAGCAGCGAAAAAATATGAAGACAGAACTGTGTAATAGAAATCAAAAATAGGGCTAAAAGAAGATTACCAAGAAAGTTAACAAGGCCGAACATATATCTAACAAGTGCCAAAAAAAAGCACACAATATACAGACTACTAAAGAAAGTAAATAAATAAATAAAATCTAATCTAACCCGGGGGAGTGAAAACAAAAAAAAAGCTAAACACTCACAAATAGAAAAACAAACAAACGAACACAAAGACGAATACACTCACGCACTTAAGTATATACAGTACTTAAAAAAAAAAGACAAGAGAGTCTTTCTCCTTTTAAGCTCGCGGTCCGTCTCTGTCTCCAATTTAAGTACTCGATTTCGCATGTCTTACTTGATCCATCCTTCATAGTTGACACTGATTTAAATGGTCTCTAGGTCTTCTATCTCATTGATTTTGATGGGACTGCCTTCAGGCGATGTCTTTACAAAAATTTTACCATCCAATGTCCACACACTCAACAATAAACCGTCTCTCCGCATTTCATTCGCTCGATTAACGATCCTTCGTCGATAAGAAGTGAGGTTTTCATTCAGGAAAATCCGAGTAGCTTCCGTACGTGTTGCAGCGGTCGAAGAAGGAAATAGATTTGAAATACTTACATTTTTAAGCTTTGCTCTTGCTTTGTAAAGGCTTGTTTTCACTTTATGGCTGACGAATTTAACGATAATGGGTTTAGTACCTTTACTTGGCAGCTTATGACTGATTTCGATGTCTTGGGAGAGAACAGACACTTCGAGGGCTTCTGCCAATTTTAGCACAACCTCTTCAGTAGAGGTACAAGCATTTTTCTTTTTTTCTTTCTTTCTTTCTTTTTTTCTTTCTTTCTTTTTTTCTTTCTTTCTTTCTTTCTTTCTTTCTTTCTTTCTTTCTTTCTTTTTTCTTTCTTGTTTCTTTCTTTCTTTCTTTCTTTCTTCCCTTCTTTCTTTCTTTCTTTCTTTCACCCTTGGTCACAAGTGAGGTGGGAGCCCAGGAGAAAAGGGGGGTGGGTGTACGGGAAGCGGGATTCTCGAGGTGGCGGAAAGCGGGCGAAATTTAAAAAATATATAAACACAACATGGATTCCATAATATTTTGCATTCGAAAAAGCCAAAGAGTACGGGTGGAAGTACGGTCTGTTTGCTTTGATAAAATGACGTCATTATGACGCATCATGACGCATTCTCACTTGATGCATTCTCACTTTTGGTCACTCGTGGTCTCTCGTGGTCAACTCGTGGTCACTCGTGGTCATTCGTGGTCTCTCTTGTGTACTTTTAGACAAGATCGGTGAGTAGGACTTTCTTAAATCAAAATTATTCTTAAGTATTAATGTACAAAGGAAATCCGCTGTTCTTTCGTAATGCGTGTGTGATTAAGGGATTCATCGTCTTTTAAAGCGTTCAAGCGATTACACAAGCTAAACTGCACTAGATAGGAGGATCTAAGAGGAAATATCTGTAAGTTCGTCGCATTTGGTCTTCCGTTTTGTTTATCAATTTTTCTATTTATTATTGTAACCTATTGCGTGTTAGTCGAACCATCAACATCACCGTCAACTTCAGGTTAATTATCGTCTCGAGATGCGTTTGATTGACTCTTGTCTCAAATGTACAATCTAGAGTGAGCATCGAATAAAGGATTGAGTCACATGTTGATCTAGTGCTTACTTACCATCTCCACATCCACATACAAACTTTTTCTTGACAATTGTCCCGATTATTTACAATTGACAGAAATAGGGACGTAACCGATCCCTATCAGCCAAAGCAAGTAGTTGTCCTTGTCGTTAAAATCGTTCTCAAGCTCTCCTTGTCTGTGTTGAGATTACCTAGTCTTTCAAAAAAGAGTTGTGCATTAATGTTAGCGTACGTAACGCCTTGGATGACAGCACTGGTGAATCTTCTCCGGTATTTCTTTTTAATTTGATTTTAAAAATTGACTTTGTTAAGCACCACAAATTCTGAACGCTCGCCGATTTTTCTTTTTCGTTGTTTTCCCCACCATGGAGCCTGTTCACAGCCTACCACAGAAGTGGCCTCGAGTATCGTTTAAATTTCCGTAATTACTCAGTTACAAAGAATTGTCTCTTTAGCCAATCAGAGCAAGCGGAAGTTAGAACATTTGGTGTATAAAAGCCCTTTAGTTGTATCGACCGAGGTACCTTCTGACTCCACTCAATAAGTGACGAAAGGGTGATTCGAACTGTTTTCGCTGCAGCAGCCATTTCAGGTAAGTTTCTTCAAATAATTTCAGTTACTTATTCGATTCAATCGCCACGTAGTGTCAGCTCGCAAGATCTTCAACAAGCACTGGTATTTTAGCAAAGCAATGGGCGGATCTGCTTATTCAAATGACTGTTTATCAGATCTAGATCTACAGTTACATGAAAGCTAATCAAATGTATCGACCAAAGGGCAAATCTGTCGTGCCCTCGTGTAACAAAAAGGTGATTGCAAATATAAACTGCTAATGACAATTTAATGATAACAGCATCTATCAGATGTAGCGTGCGAGAACAGCCGCCTTTCGTCACTCCCGGCAAAAAATCGTTCACTAACTTTCCAAAATAAACGGCCCGCGCGTTGCGGGCATGTGCGGGACGTCTGAAACTGATACATAAATGTTTTGAATCGGTGTTTAGCCGACTGTTACCGCAATGTGCACATGAGTGTTTTTAAAACTTGATTGGGGAAATGCGATTTGCTTATCATGATTTGACTCAGCGATCGGGCAATGGGAAGTGAAACTCGCTTTTAAAATGAGTTTAAAAGGGTGCCTCTTAGTCAATTCAAGTTAGTTAAAAAAGGCATTACCTAATAAAAGATAAAGTTCGAAATGAGTTGTCCATGTAAAAAATTAATGACGCAAATTTGAGATGAAAATAAATTCCGACCATACCAAACGGAAAGGAAACCATAGCACTGAGTTAATGTTTGTGTGACTCTTGGCTGTAGTCAATATAAGTAAAAGGTGACAGCCTGTTAGACCTGTCAAAATGATTGCGTGATTTTATTCACGCGAACGTGCTGCAGGTAATTCATTTTTGCTTCTTCGTCGCTAGTTAAAATGGGGCGTCAACAAAACCCGGAACATGGAACATTCCGGAACATCCCGGAACAGAGCAAATTATCACAAAATAAATGAAAAAAAAGAAAGAAAGGAAGAGAAAGCGATTAAAGAAACAACCAAAAAACAAACGAACAAACAAACAAACAAAATTTAAAATAAGGTCTAACAGTAGTACTTTCCCGCCAATTTTGTCATGTGATTTTCTACCGTGTTGGTTTCCTGAATCAAAAAAAAAATGGATTAAGCCACATAGTAACCAGTAAGAGTTACCAGATCTGTGACAAAGAACTGGATTTGCAGAAAAACTGAACAAAAGTAAAACCACGTCAAATTAACTCACCATTACGGCGGAGAAAAGACAAAGACAAGAAGAATAAATTTATAAAAATAATAACTAAATTAAAAAAAACTGATATAATTTTTGTGTCGGATATTTCAGTTTGGAACACAAACCTTCACCGAAAGCGGTGCCTTTTTACAGTTGCAGCTTAAGAGAGGGGAGAGGAACGGTTTAGGGAGGAGGGAGAAATGGCCCCCAAAAAATAGGGAGGAAGGAGAAAGGACGCAAAAAAATAGGGAGGCGGGAGAACCAGCATGAAAAGGGAGAAGGGAGAATGTCTTAAAAAAACGTGGCATGAGTCTTTAAAGCCTTAATAGATCCTAATATAATTAAGAAACTGTACGGATCTGTTCCCCACTAAACAATTGTATCGAGAGAAGACTGGGTAGACCCTGGGTACCCAAGACTATTTTGAGCCCGTAAGCTCAGGTTCAGGTGTTTGGGATATTTTGAATGGTCTCTTGTTATTTTTCGCGCTTCATGCTACTAGAGGTCGCTAGAGAATTTCTCGCTTCATTGTTTGGCCATTTCAAGATATTATGATTGACCGTGAGATTTAGAGGCCAAATCGGAAAATCGTGAGACCTTGAGTTAGTTATGTTAGGTCAGGGGCAAGGCCATGGTGAGTACGAAATGTTTTGCCTTTCTAGTTTTCTGTCTTTTCTGTGCACTTCATGTGTTTAGGTCTGTTTAGGCGTCACCAATAAAACGAGTAGTGCTTTCTGATTCAGTGCTTCCATTAGGTTCCCAGAAATGTGAAACAATACAGCAACTTAATCTTAAGAAGTATTTTATTATAGACCGTGGAATCGCACTTTCGGCATTCATGTCATCGATAACGGCTCCATTTTGTGATCTTTAACAGTTATTTGACTGTCACTCAAGCATTGACATGTTCTGGACTTCCCTCTTGCACTGTGTCATGTTAAACTCCGAAGTCTTTTTGTGCAAAACTATTTCTACTGCAAATTACTTAATAAGAATAATTTTTAGGAAGGAAAGCCAGAAAACTATGAAACTAAACTGACAATGTAATCGTACTTACAAAATTTTATGGACTTCATGTACTGGTTGATGCCGCGTTATCTTGACCCGTTAATGCGGTACAAATCCTAGCATTGTAACGCTCATCAAGAACCAATAAACATTTCTAGTTCAGCCACAAACAAAAAAGTTGCGATGTAGGAGACCTTCTTAAGGACGGTGGGTCCTAATACAGAGGTATTTTTGCAAAGGTTATGACTATGGGGGGAAAGCAGATCTTAGTAAGGATTATTGGAATCTAAAAAGAAAAATGTGGGTAACCTTGCATTTTTCAGAAATAACTAAGCAATCATAATTCTAAAAAAAGCTTTATAATACAAAGAATGTACGGCATTTTCTTTCCAAATATCTCTGAAAAATGCGCGGTTACCCTCAATTTTCTTTTACGATTCTGATAGCCCTTGCTAAGATCTGCTTTTTCCACATAGTCATAAACCGCGCAACAATACCGTTGTATCAGTAGGCAAATTCCTTAAGAAACCCGAATATCTCGGACCCGAGGTGTGCGTTTCTCGAAAGCCCCGAGACTTTTCGGGTCGATTTTGAGCACGATAAGTTACTCTGTATCCTGTAAATAAAGAACTTTCTAAGCATCAAACTTCCCCTATTAGTTACACATTTCTTACCTCGAAGACATGTTAAAATAACAGCTTTATAGAATGATTTGATCATGTTTTTAGAAATGGCTTTTCGGGGCTTTCGAGAAACGCACCCCAGACCCGAGATGCACAGGACGTATGCGCAGTAACAAAAGGGGCACCGTCCTTAAGGTACTAGAAAATCATCAAATTTGCTGACCAAATCTTTGGGATGTTGGACATCAGCGAACTTGTTCCTCAGGAAAGTGAAGTTGAAGGTGCTTTGAATAATAGCGATAGTGACAGTGACGACGAACTGAGAGTGTAACATGCCCACACTTACGCGTAGCAGCAGGTGGGTTCGACTGCCTGTGTCATGACTTTCTTTAAAAAGAACATCTTTGTTTACAGACTTAATTTGATCATGAAATATATTAAAGGAAATTCTGACTTTGCTATATCCAGTGAGAACTGTGTGGTTATAGATAAAAACTGAGAGTAAGAGTAAGGCAAGACATCAAATGCCATACAATAGAGAAACAAGAAGATATGAGAGGAACTCATAAGGGATCATGAGGATATAATGTCGCTTGAGATGAGGAAAAGAGCCTATTAGTTTGGCAAAATCACAAAGATAGTGTGCATCATTCATAGGTACCCTGTTACTACATGGTAAGTCTAGTAGTTTGTAGGTATTCGAAGAGCACAAAGTTCTTTAGTAAAGTGACAATATTGGAAGGAATTTAAACTGCAGTTTAGTGTTACGTAATATAAACCCGTTAAAGCATAATCAGGGAGAAAGGTGAAAAAACAGGGAGGAGGGAGAAACGGCCAAAAAAATTAGGGAGGAGGGAGAAAAATGAGTTTAAAAATAGGGAGATAAGATATTTCACTGCCTGTGCCTCTCCCCTCTTAAGAAAGGGAGGGAAATTTGTTATCTTAGAAGGTGCGATCTCCAAGTGTAGAACAGCCCACTTTTTCTTTTGGTTAGTATAATTTAGGTTCATTCATCTCTGCACACTTTCACTTTGGAAATCAACTTAAACACAAAACGTCCTTAAACAACCGAATAAACATGAGACCAGGAAACTCAAAAGGGTGCCAGGAAAGTGGAACTGCGTATCAGCATGCATAGTCTCCTACGCAGCCGCTCTTAGGGTCGTCACGCAACGCCAAAGGAGACTACTGCGTGCATGACTGAGAAAATGCTTTAATTTTCTCATATCAAGTAAACCGTCTCTCGATGCCCAAAATAAAGCCTCAATGTTATCCGAGATATTTTTTAATTCGAGAAATGAGGCGCATTTAGCCAGAGTTAGTATATTCGTTCATTTAGTCACAGATCATATATTTATTTATCCATTTATTCTATATCGTTTATTCTATTTTATTTTATTTTATTTTATTTTCTTTTCTTCCATTCAGTTTTATTTATTATCTTTTATCGACGATCAGCATTTTTTTAATTACTTTTTTCCATTTATTTTGTGATAATTTGCCCTGTTCCGGGATGTTCCGGAATGTTATATGTTCCGGGTTTTGTTGACGCCCTTTAACAAATGTTGAGCTCACGAACAGCATATTTTTGTTTCTTCATAAATAATTAGAGTACGCTCTTAATTAACATCAGTCGGATTACTGAACGTAAGCGGAAAACCGAAGTTTATCACGAAGTGCACGAATCATCACCACATTATGGCATTATGCCAATCTTGACATTTTAATATGTTCGCGTTAAAGTCCAATTTCTTGATTTTCCGATATGCAAAAGTAAATGAGTTTACTGCTCTTTCCATAAATCAAAACTGTCTTTGTTTCATCTTGGTTGGTGAATTATTTAGTACTTTAGCCCCATTCCAATAAATGATGCACATGAAACGTGCCATACAAGTTTTTAAAACTTTATTAAATACGGGCCAATAAAATCGCAGCAACAACCAAGCGAAATTTGTCATAATCAGAACTTAGGACGATACACTCGTATGATAAAACAAAGACCACGTAATCACACAGCCCATTTGACCAGCAGTTTTAAAATCAAACAACAAAAAGCATCAAGTGAAACAGGCGAAACACGTCTATCAGGGTTTTAGCTGTTTTATACACAAAGAGCATTTTCTTTACTTCACGGTGTGCACAAGTGAAGTACGTACAATAAGTCAATAAACATCCCCCAACGCTGATTTGTAAACATCTCGGAAATCAAACAAGAATACCGAGCAAACAAAAATAAAATAAGAAGACCATCATTTCATTTATTTATTATTAACTTTTCATTGTAAACATGAAGCAGAAACAGGTGAACGCAATATCGTACTCACGTGCACCACGTACGTAAGTTCCATAGCTTGTGTCAGCAGATCGCGTCAGCATTGTCAGGAATCAAGAGAGATATAACCGTCCAGCTTTTCCTAGAATTCTTTTGATCAGCAGTTTGGTTGTCTAGACACTGCACCGCTGACCAAAAAGCCCGAGGTTTCTGAAAACCACACCCTTTCTTACACCTCCCCCCCTGAATAAAGCTCCCCACCCCCAAGAACACTGCTGCCCCAATTTACTCTTGACTCAGGAACTCGTACCAAAATCAAACAAACAAAGTCTGAAAGACGATGACATAGATGCGGACGCATGCGTACTGCGTACTGCGTCCGCACAAAAATTGAACACCACGCACAGTTCCACTCGAAGGTATTGCTAAAAAATAATTATTCCGCTTCAACCAAAGAGGCGATGTTTTGCAAAAGAGGAGTATCGCGTGCAGAGAAGATGAAGCGAAACTACAGCAATAAGCCACAAAGGGGCTTAGTGAGTGCGTAAAATTTCAGGACTGGATTCAACCAGGGGCTGGATTCACAAAGCCCTCCTAAGATAAGATGTGTCCTATGTATTGTTGGATTTGCAAAAGCCTATTGTCGAGAAACAATACTTAGGATTCATCTTGGCTTAGCATCCTGCCCCAGAACCTTTTAACACACGTGACAAAGAATGACGCCGTCGTCCACTCTCTACTACAACTTCCTCTTATCATTACGTGATCAACTACAAAGACGATTATTTTTGGCCATCAAAGTTTATTGTACGCAAAGGCCATAAAGGGAAACTACATCAGTAAAGAACTGGCCCCCTCCCCCAGGGGGAGTACTCCTCACGATTTAAAGAAATAATTTGGAAGTATGCTCCAATTTGACTCGCCGGATTGGAGTAGTCTTGATATCCACACTTGCCGCAAGTAGTCTTGATATCCACACTTGCCGCAGAGACTTTGCAGTTTTAATAGGTCATGCGTAAACCACCTTTGTCGTAATTTTGATATATTCCTTCACGTTTAATCTTATCCCTCTTGTTGCTCCATAAGAATTGAAACAGCTTATTTTTGACAGTTTCGAAAATACCCTTTGGAATACAGCAATTTGAGAAGGAATGCACTAACTAAGATATTCCTAATGACTTTATGATCAACACCTTACCCAATGGGGTTAACACCCTAACCTTCCACATGGCGAGATTAGACTGCATTTTTTGAATTTTCTGATTGCAATTGAAATTATTGTCGGCCATTTCATAGTACGAGACATAAGGTCCTAATATTTTGGTGGGGCTCTTCACCCATTTAAATTTTAATGTTTTCATGTCGTTCGAGGCTCATTTTTTTCTCAGCCAAACCACTTTAGTCGAAAATTACAGACAGTAGCTCTTAATGTCTCAAATGATGTCTTAAGCTCCTCGCTAGCCTTTAGTCACCTACAGTCGCTCTTAGTCTCACTGCTATCTTGTCCTTTTTTCTGAGAAGTGCCGCAATTAAGATCGCCGTGTTGCTAGGTAATTTATTTCACCTCCGGGCAGATATGCTCGTTCAAATAATATCATAACCAAAATTGTTTCATAATCAAGATAAAGCTGCCTTGCCCTTGTGTAACGAAACGGCGATTTCAACTATTTTCACTGCAGAAGCAATTTTAGGTAAGATTCTTCAAATGGTGTCAGTTACTTAATCGATTCAATTGCTATATAGTGTCATTGTCTAAGATCTTAAAAAAATTTTCGCATTTCTTCAGTAAATGCTTTAGAAGTTGCCTCTTACAGCGACCGACCCTCAATACATTCACTATGAGTGGTATCTTAACGCTCTTACCTGTTTAGACGAATTCGTGTTAGCTTGTAGGACTTGTAGGACGGCTGCAGGAATTTATTTTAAGTTTGCCTCAGAAAATTGGTGTTTTCCTTTCACAAAATACAGGTCGGTCTAAGCACAAAAACTCGGACCTTCTGAGACGCATTAAGAATCGTACGATTGTTCGCTCACTGATTCTTTTGTTAACCTTCAAAGCTTTACATGGGTTAGCACCTTCTTACATAACAGAAATGTTGCGAGTTCTATAGATACAAACAAGCGACATAAACATAAACTTCTAAATCTCAATAGACAATGCTATAGGACATTTTCAAATAGTCGCTTTTTACAGGAAACGCAGCACGATCGCCCTGTTTCTAGGCAATTTTATTCTACTTCTAGGAAGATCTACTTATTCAAATGAATGCTTATCTATAAACAGTTCCACAAAAGCTATTTAAATTTCTCGAGCAAGGTAAAGATGCCTGCCCTTGTGTAACGAAACGACGATTTCAAATGTAATCACAGCAGTGATCATTTCAGGATAACCAGCAGTAGCGGCCCAATGTATAATAATAGTTAATTTATACAGCGCAAAATTCCGTACATTGTTCAGATGCACAAAAAAGTCCAAGACTGCATATTCATGAATGAGGAAAACGATTGAAAATGCTAACATGGGTAAAACAAATAAAGTTAAGAATTGGCGTAAAACTTATTCTTTCAAATGCTAAAATCTAGTGGAAAATATGAAGGAAAAAGATGAGTTTTAAGCATTGATTTAAAATTTCTAATAGAGGATGCATCTCTGATGGCTTTGGGAAGAGCATTTTATGCTCAGTACAGTTTCATAAACGTGCGATCACACAATGTTTTCGTTGATCTAATGCAAGGACGGCTGAGCAGGATGCCTTGTTCCAAACGTGGAAGATTATACTGTGGAAGCATCATTACTGTGATGGGTTCATTCAAAAAACCCGTTGTACAGCAATGAAGAGCCTTATACAGGTCAGGAGTAAATTCCTGAAATCGATCCGCTGTTTTACTGGTAACCAGTGAAACCGAAAGAAAAGAGGACTGCAATGGAAACTAGTTTGAGCGCCTCGTAAAAAGTCGAGCACAAGCATTTTGGACACGTTCAAGTTTTTGTATCTGACAGTCAGGAAGTACCATTAAGTTAGCTGTTGCAATAGTCGATTCTTGCAGAAATTAAAAAACGTGTGTCAAATTTTCAGTGAGAAATATTTTCTAATGCGCCTTAGAATATACAAATAAAAGAATGACGCCCTACATAACTTGGTGATATGGGTCATAGTCAGCCTCGAGTCGAACCATGATCCCAGATTTTGTATTGTGTCTAGAGGATCGATATCCACGTTCCCAACTTTGACACTGATTAGGGAAACCTTAAGCCGCCTTCACACGTCAAACTAATGTTGGCCAACTCGTGTTGGCAAACTCAAATTGGTGTGCGTGAACGGTACAACAACGTGTTGGCAAACTGTTGGCGAAAAGTTGGCGAGAATAGAGGCAAGTTCTATTTGTTTCCAACAGTTTGTGTGCGTGTTTAGATGCAAAATACTTGGGAGTTAACAAGTTGGCATGCAGTTGATAAGCTTGATAAACAGAGTCAGAAGACTAAAGTACGACCTGCATAAAACGTTAAGTCAATAGTAAGAAAAATTTCTCTTATCACGTCAAGTCTTATTTGAACTCAATTCAGCAAAAATCGTCTAAGAGCCCGGTGTAACACTATGCTCACTTTTTGCCAATTTTTGTAAAGTTATTCGTGCTCGTCATAAAAGCATGTTTTTGTATCTCATGAGTATTGAATGCGCGCATGGGTGTTGTTGATTGGCTAAGCCTGAGAATTAGACCACAATATTTTTCTCTACATTGCATTTTTAAATATGTCTTCAAATACAACAGCTAAAGTTTTACAACTTAAGAGTCTTTATCAAGTCGCCCGTGACAACAGAATCGAAAACCAAAAGGCAGAGAGCTCGTTCCCTGTGGAATTGAAAGTTGCGCACCCCGTGCCTTTAGCTGCAAGGCTAGAATGTCATTGATCAGTTGCGCTCTCAAGTAAGGGGTAGACCTTAACTTTCAACTGCAGTTGAATCCTTTTGTCTTACGCTTATCACCAGGGCAACAAAGTAACCAAAAAGTGCAATCATTAAACGTTCAACTTCCAAGTACGCGAGCTACACTTAAGGTGGCTTGCGGCCATTCATTAGCGCGGAGGTTCCATTTTATAAATCGAATTTTCGGCAAGTAAGCGTTAACCGATTTCAGTGGTTTTTGTTATTCTAAACGAGGAATTTTCGAATTTTACAAAACGTTTAGTTTCAAACAAGTTCAACTATTAAGAGAAACAAGCGCTATTTGAAGACCGGCCTTTTCAGGGAAACGCGAAAGTTTCCATTAAACAACGATCGATTTTTTTTTAATTAAGCTCAATAAGGTCTAAAACTTTGAAGTTTACCGTAAGCAAGTTTCTACAAAAACGGCTGGGTAGAAATTTCTGCACAGTTGATCGTTGAATTTTGGCTTTAAAATTTCATGTTTGTGTAATTGCCTCGGCTGCTGCAAGAACACTAACGTAATGCTAAGATCGCAAATATTTTTTTGACAGCTTAATACCACGCTAAACTCTG
This sequence comes from Siderastrea radians, assembly GCA_964017195.1. Lineage (NCBI taxonomy): Eukaryota > Metazoa > Cnidaria > Anthozoa > Scleractinia > Rhizangiidae > Siderastrea > Siderastrea radians. Next base: position 58,560,784 of record OZ024888.1, on the reverse strand, counting down.
CTGAAAAATCGGAAAAGATCGGAAACTCCCAGTAAAATCTGCAAGCAAATGAAGAACAGTATGTTTATAGTGCGTAACTTGTGAATCTGAAGACATTCAAGTTCATCCGACTTGTGAAAAAACTACCGATTTGTTTTCCGTTATTTCTAAGTATGATAAAATCCAGCATATATACAAACGACTTCACCTAGTTTCACGCGTGTAACCTCGACGAAATCCAACAAATTTGGCTCGTCAAGTTGGCTACTTCCGTCTTCCATGGCGGAAATTGACGTCAATTTGATCCAGTGGCCTAAATGACACGACCTTCGCGTACGGGGCGAAGGAGAGAAAAAATGCAAGTGACTAATAATTATTGCGGTTTAGTTGGTTGACACGAAAATGTAACAGCGCACTGGGAATGGTGAAGAGGAGAACAATTTTGGGTGCCCCTCTCTAAACTGAATTATTCTGGTAGCATTTATAGATATTGTGACCCCTGTAAAAATAAAAAGTGCTTCTGAACACAAACGGACGTTGAGAAAAATGTGATGCAGAATGCGGCTAGACAAAGTGCCCACAATTAAGCGTGCCTAGGAATCTCGAAATTGAACAGGAGGAAAATCTGAAACTACTGCAGCTTTGTAAGAAGGCCTTTAAACAACTTTTGCGTCTATGTGGCAATAAGCTATAGCAACGTCTTTTATCCCAAGATAATTCAGAACCTGAGATTTGATGCACACGCTTAATACTACTTAAATGATTGGTATATGCGCTCCCTTTCCTAACTAAGTAGGCAGTATATCGCGAAACAGTTGATTCATTCAACGGAGATGGTGCTACGTCAAAGGAATAACAAAAATTACTGAGCAGTTTAGAGTGAGAGTCGATATTCTTTTGGGTTCACTCTTCATATGACACCTGTAAAAGTTTGTTGTAGAGGTCATCTTGGTCTAGGAGGCATTGTCCTCTGTGTTGACCTTGATCCGTAGTAAGCAACAGAACAAAAACGGAAGCTACGAATGGAAACGTCCAATTTGCGAGTTCTGTGCGACTTAAAAACGCAAAAATTGATCATCCACTGCTTGCTAAAGATATGTGCGCCTGAGTCGAGTAGATAAGGCTTTAACCCTCGGAAGTACAAGCAAAGTCACAACCCCCACTGTGGTACAAGGGGGGTGTTGAGGGAACCCCCCTTGGGTTTTCGTTATGTTAAAATATTTTGAAAATATTTCACCTTTAGTAGAAAACCTGTGGTGTGCTCTACAAGACGAGATATATATTATGGGTTGCCGCGCTGCTGGGAGCCTTTGACGTCACCCAAGATGGCGGCCATCTTAGCCGCCATCTTTGAATTTACCAAAAATTAGAAATCATGAAAAACGGCGGAAATGGACAATTTCTGATGCTACACATGTAGAATATGACATAATTAAACACTTCGCTTCTTTTTCGTAACATTTTGTGTTTTTATCACCTAAAAATGAAGAAAAACACACATTTTTACTCAAAAATGGCTTAACCACCTGCTACTTATGACGTCATATCTCGTAATCGATTCTCACTATACTTGTGTCAGAATGTGTCTAAAGGATAAGCGTACTCCTACTAAAAATGGCAGGTGCTGATGAAAAATAGTCTTGGAAAGGCTCAAGAAAAACCTTCCGGGGGGTGGCATCAACCTCCCCCCTGTATGCCCGAGGGTTAAACTGCTCCCGAAAACGCCTGTCAAGGTAGTTGTCATAGGAATATGTTGCCCACCCATATTCGTGGATATTAATTCAGTGTCTCTGTTAGACAAAGGCAATAGCTGCTAACGTCCTTCTTCTTATACTACTACTACTACTGCTACGACTACTACTACTACTACTACTACTACTACTACTACTACTGCTACTACTACTATTACTACTACTACTACTACTACTACTACTACTAGTACCACTACTACTTCTACTACTACGACTACTACTACTTAATTCATGTTTGTCTTGAATGCGAAATTGTAAACCATTTTACCCTTTATTCTGCTTCAGACGCGTCAACAGCTGAACAATAGAATCATGGGGACGAAACAGAGCATTAATCATCACATTGAGCGCATGCAACGCAAGATAGATGACGAGAAAGAAAAGCGCAAAGTTCTCAGAGAAATGGACCTGTTTGTTTTGGACAATTCCCTCCGAGAGAGCACAGTGGGGCAGCTGCGCGGTCATACCATTGATAACAAGTGGAAAATCTATGAACAGGTAGACTACAAACTAAATACGGAATTAAATTTCTATTGAAGAAACTTGCTAACAGTGATATAGAAAGAAATTCTTGGAAATTAAAGCCATCATAAAGAAAAATGACCTGTTGACGGTCCCACTCCAGCAACATTTCAGTATCTCTTAAAAGGCTTTATTGCACATTTAACCAACGAGATAAATACGTGTGATGGTGAATAATATTACAAATAGCAAGAATTAAACTTATTTTTGACTATATGAGTTTTGAAAAAAAAACTAAAATAGTAAAGAAGAAGCGTCCCCCTAAACCATGAAGTTTCGGACCCATTTGTGCACTGTGGACCAAACGATAGAAAAAGATTGTTAATCTGGGAGGATATGCTCAAAAGACAAACACTCTCATCCGCAGAAGAAGGGTTTAATTATTATACAGTTAGGATAAAATCTTTTTTGTCTTTTTTTTTTAATCTTCAGGCGCTTACATGAGGAAACATTTATCCCTTCAAGTTCTTCACAAACTCTAATTTTTTTGTAGGTTAAAAAGGTTGGCTTCAAGCACATCATTGTCGCCTCTTTCTCTCACACGACTCGCGTGGGTGACACCTTCATTCGTCAACTGAAGGAGAAAGGTGAGGATTTCACCAACCTTTACGCCTTCTCTGAGTTCGTCGAATCTGTTGACTCAAAGACTAAGATACCAGATACCAAGACCGTTCCAGTTGGCCTACGAAAAATGAACGAACTGGGCCTAAAGAACGCAATCATAGAGGCAGACCTTGCTTGGTCAGGAATCGACTACAAGAAGTTCAAAGTCAAAGCTATCAACCAACTTCTTTCTGAGAGGATGGCATGGTGCCGTGAAAATCTCTCCAAAGATTCCAAGATTTTCATCAACATACGCGACCTTCCGCATGCAATGGCAAACAAGCCAAAACGCGTCTTGAAGGTGGTGAGGTACCTCTCTTCCCTGCCGCCAGATGAGCAACCATTTGGCTTGATGTACGAAGAGTCTGGCAAGTACCTTCCAGAGGAGCTCGGTGCATGGACAGAAGCCGTTCGCAGAGAGATGGACGACTGCGGATTCAAGCAAGCGCACTTGCTAGTCCACGTTCACGAACAGTGGGGACTGGCAGACAGCACCCAGTTAGAATGTCTTGCCAACGGCGCAAACGGCATCTGGGCGAGCTTAATTATAGAGGGAGCCGCTCTGGGTCACTCCTGCTCCAGTGTTATGCTGATGAACCTGATTCGCCTTGGAAATAAGGAGGTGCTTAAGAATTACAACTGCACAGCCCTTCGTGAAGCTGCACAAGAGGTCACCAAGATCACCACTGGGTTTCCCCCTTACAACAGGCAAGTCGTGTATGGTGAACGAGCTTTAGACATGGTTTTTGGCGTGCCTAATTTTCCGCCTGGCAAACAAGAATTCGACATTGCCAAGTTCTTTGGTGAAGAGCCTCCCATAAGAATGACAACACTCGCAACTTCAAAGATGGTTGCAGATAGGCTGAAGAACCTCTTTGGTGAAGATCCTCAGTTCACTGAAGAGAGAGGCCAAAGTATGCTGGGAAAGATGTTGGAAGATCTGCACCACGACAGGAAAGAAGAGTACATGAGCGCAGTAGGTCTCGCCCTCTTGTTTGATCGTTCAGGCGGGAAGCTCACCAACAAGATGTGCGAGATCATCGCCCAAGAAGAACCAAAGAGAGTGCACGCCCAAGAGCTGATTGCCGAGATTCGTACAATGTGGGATGAGTGGGATCTCAGAGACGGCCAGAAGGATGACAGGCTGGAGTTTGATGCTTTCTACAATGGCTTCATGGCCCCTTACTTCGGCTGCTACAGATGCGACGAGACAAAGCGCGCATTGAAAGCCATCGACATGGATGCAGATGGCACGGTGGATTGGGAGGAGTTTGCCTTGTACCTGAAATGGGCCATTCGCCAGTATCCTGAGACCAAGACTGCTGAGGAGCTGCTGTCCATTGCTTTCCGTAAAGGCCTCATCCCGGCCATGCAAGACGAGGTCCTTAAACAGTAGCGGTCGAGACTATCGCCGTGAGCAATTAGAAAGCATGCCTTGAAGTAACCATGATATTTGACTTACTTAAGCTATTCCCGGTATTCAGTAAACCCATTATTTTTTGAGTTAGTTTTTGTTTCTGTTGCAGCTGGTTTTGTTTTCACTTTTGGTCATTCTAGTCGTTCAGTACAAAATGACATTCAATTCAGTTGGTTTAATTCCTCTAAATTACATCTGTTTGGAACCAAACGATTTAATATTGTTCTGTCCTTTTCTTTTTAGAATTTGTTTTAGAAAATCAAAGTAAACTTAACAACAACGGAGGTGAAGTATTATAAATGAAATTAGTTGCATTAACACCTCATGAATTGACTAAAACTTCAAAGCTGTAATTAACCTAGTAGTTTTTGTAAGCTCTGAGATTTTCGCTGTAGTTCCCGAGACAGTATGGTTTTAGGTAAAAAGCTATTTATCGTAGAATAGAAAATTAAACATTATATGGCTTAAACATGGACTGGTTAATGTGGCAAAACTACTGATCAGAAATAAATACTTTCGTCTTTTGATACGAAAGCAGTCGTCCCCGCGCTAAACCCTGCAACGACAGAAAGCAGAAGGCCAAAATGGCGACAAAATTGTGCCCACAAGCCATGGGTCTGTCGTTATGCTAGTTGGGACGAGCGGGCTCATCCCTTAGTCATCACCTGCGTTGTCATTTTATTTATATATCTATTTATTTGCCTGGATACGGGTTTGCGACATTCGTTATGTATGATTTAACTAGACACAAGACGTGCAGCTGACTGTACAAGTCATCTAAGTGATATTTCTTTAAAAAAAACAAGCAAATTTTGGGCCAGGAGAAGAAATACCAGCGAGAAGAGCTCTTATTTGCTTCAGCTCAGAGAGATTATGGCAAGAGTAAAAGAGTGGCATACTCTCCAGAGAAAGAATTGAAGTGCATTTACTATGGAAAATGGACGAAATTACCTAAGCAGGACCCTAGACAAAAGCAAAGTAAGCTTGCTTTAACCGAAAAGTAGAAGTCTTTGGTATCATAGCAAGAGCGATTGGCTTACAGACCGAATTACTTTCAGGTGAATGTAAACTGGGCCATTCTGAACTTGTGTAACACTGATTCAGTCCCCCTCAACCCCCTCCCCCTCCCCACCACTCCAAGGGAAAAAATTTGAAAGGCGTTCGAAACCTGGAATTCAATTTATACGTCCCGATCATTCCAAAGGTAAAAGGTAACTGAAACAAAAATCTCTACCTGAGCTATTTCAGTAGACTGCTAGGTTACAGGATGACAAAAACCAGAAACTCACAGCCTTTCAGCGTCTTCGCATCTACAAACCAGAGAAATAATACAAGCAATGCCAATCAATCAATTGACACTGAAATGAAAGTTACCTTTTTGATATTGTACAGTTCTTGGGTTCGTGGTGTCCCAGCACGCATTCTGCTAGCAACAGACTATTAAGTTGAGTGCAGAGATTCGAGTCTACGATGCCTCAGTCCACCCAGGCGTGTAAGTGGGTGGGAAGGTTGACACTCAATGGATGAACATCCCATCAAGTGAAAGGGAAATACTAACAGTTTCTTTATGTGTATAAGCAGTTTGTCCAGTGATAACATTTGCATTTTACGCAGTCAAAAAGTTTATTTCACCTTACGTTCCAGCTTATTAACAGAAGTGCCAAATCAGTACCATCCCACCCCTTTACTCAAATGTTGATTCAATTGATCCTTCTGAAATTCTTCCAACCAATGGAAAGAGCATACTACTGGGAGAAGGATCCTATGATCCATGTCTTCTAAGACAGTACACTCGGTTAAATGTACAATATGTTGAAGAACAGTCACTAGTGAGACGCTGATGGAGGTTCAAATTATGCAGACACTCATGCATAAAACTATTCCTGTCATAATAGGTGTGCAGCTTCAAAAGGAGCCTATATCCTTAGTTACTGCGTTTAAAGGGGAACAGGACACATCTGTAACCATAAGTAGACTATTCTCTTGTGCTAAAGACCAGGAAAGAGTACAGATGTACAAACCTCACCTACTAAAAACGATTGGTTAATTATTTCACATGACTTAACGGAAGTCCTTTCACACATTCACTCTTTCATTGTGATTTTAAAGCTAACAATGTATCCGCTTCATGAAGATGTATCCACTGGATAAAATGATCTGCTCTTTAAACAAATGAAAACGTATTACAAACAGTTCGCTCTGCGGATACGGCCTTCTTTGTTCCGCTAGTAATACAATTCGTGTTCAACAGCATAGCTATAGTTAAAGACTAACATCGAAGCTTTGGGTAAAATATTAGCTATTATAGTGGGTTTCACTGTACCAGTCATGGTTCGCCCATAATCATAAAGCAGCGGAGAAAATTTGAAATTTGCAGATCGTACCGTTGACGTCGCGGCTATGATTACTTTGTCACAATTCGCCCATGGTTACAAAATAACTAGGGAGATTTGGGCATGACATAAGTTTACAGTGGAAGTACTATTAAAAAACATGAAGAAGCAGAAGATCTGCTAATTTCCTTCACCACGTGGTGATTACAGGCGAATCATGACCGGCGAGTCTTGTTTGAAAACGCTTAGATTGCAGTCAGCAAGGAAATCGGCCGTTAAAATGCCCCAGTCTAGTACTAAGGCTTTTCTCCGTTCCTTTACATTTTGCTCGGGTGCGCCTACTTACTTGATATGCTATAACGTCTAGCATTAAGGGGTCAAAACATCCTGTTGTACATTGTAGGAGACAATATTGTGAGACAAGCAGTTATAGATTTTAGTTTATTTTTCTCATTAAGCTGAATTAAATCGCCTTTTTCTAAACAGTGGCATCAGTGTTTAATCTGCGATATCTGGGGCTTTCAATAGCCAAAAACGGCATCTGTATCGTTTTCTTGTGCTTTCCGTGTTACTTACACAAATACCATAGGAACATTGAGCATCGTAGAATATGGCGTCACTTTTCTCGACCGGGGACTGGGGCCCGTTTCTCGGGAGCCCCGATAACTTTTCGGGCCCGGAAAGCTATTTTATGTGGTCGATGCTTACATTAAAGACTCAATTTTTGCTCAGTTTGAAAGCTGAACTTTAAAATTCTAAGTTGATAAAACAAGTCGGGCTGATATACGGGCTAAAAACCATGCCAGCGTTCTTGATGGCAATTTATAGCTCCGGGCCCGAAAAGTTACCGGGACTTTCAAGAAACGGGCCCCTGGTTGGGCGAAGTAAAGAGCTCTTTGAAAGGCGACCAGTAAGGTGAGTTATTGATGGTTACTCCTACAGGGTGAAAAAAGATTCATCGATTACACTTGCGCATTATATTGTGAATCACGGAAAAATTGCAGCCAAACACACGCTGTATAACTACGTTGCCTTTTGTCACCGCAAGGTTTTCGGAAATAATACGCAATTAACCTGGAAGAGGAATTAGCCGACTTAAGTGTGTTTGCTCTAGGTAGAAATTGACTTGTGGTAAGTCTATGCAACGCTACTATCAACGCTGTCCCGAGGGGTCTTTTTTTTGACACCCAGTATTACAGGCAGACACACTAGAGATAGACGGTACAGCTGGCCCTAATTACTCCTATCTTCCTGTGAAGTACCTTGAAGAGGGTATGTTATCTGACTACATATTGACGTTCTTGAAACCAGCCCCTTGCAGTCGAAAGGGAGTTCCTATTCTACCATTCACACAAACTATTTTACAAACTGAGTTACCTTTCCTGGACTTCACACCACCCATCTCTAGCAGCAAAACTTACCACAAAGACATTTACAAACCGCAACTATATTCACGTCACCTCCATTCGCTTCAGCACCGTAAAAACAGCCTTCCTGCAACCAGTTACTCCACATCCGCCGTCTGCGTTCCGGAAACAATGCAATACAATGACCACCTTCTTCGACATCCGCGTTTACTCCAGAGAATTATTGCGTAATAAGCATGAAATGGTGTCATCTATAACCTGTCAGCAGGCTCTAAAAAGTTACTTGTAAAAACAAATAAAGATGTTACACAAATTGCTAAATTATATACCACACAAAAAATAGGCTAATTTGGTCCTCTCTGCTACTTGAGTAAGACAGCTTAACATATTCTCTCAAACATGTTTTGCAATGTTCATATTGCCTTCTCATTGTTTGAGGACTTCGTCTTGCATGGCCGGGATAAGACCTTTACGGAAAGCAATGGACAACAGCTCCTCTGCAGTTTTGGTCTCGGGATACTGACGAATAGCCCACTTCAGGTACAAGGCAAACTCCTCCCAATCCACAGTGCCATCTGCATCCATATCGATCGCTTTCAAGGCGCGCTTTGTCTCGTCGCATCTGTAGCAGCCAAAGTAAGGGCCCATGAAGCCGTTGTAAAAGGCGTCAAACTCAAGCTTGTCGTCTTTCGTGCCATCTCTCAGATCCCACTCATCCCACATCGCCCGAATCTCAGCAATCAGCTCTTGGGCGTGCGCTTTCTTTGGTTCTTCTCTGTCGATGATCTCGCACATCTTCCTCGTCAGCTTCCCACCAGAACGATCAAACAAGAGGGCGAGACCTACTGCGCTCATGTACTCCTCCTTCCTGTTCTGGTGCAAATCCTCCAACATCACCTCTAGCATCCTTTGGCCTCTTTCTTCCGTGAACTGGCGATCATCCCCAAAAACGTTCTTGAGTCTATCTGCAACCATCTTTGGGGTTGCAAGAGTTGTTATTCTAATGGGAGGCTCTTCACCAAAGAACGTGGCAATGTCAAACTCTTGCTTGCCTGGCGGAAAATTGGGCATGCCAAAAACCATATCTAGGGCTCGTTCGCCATACACGACTTGCCTGCTATAAGCCGGAAACCCAGTAGTAATCTTGGTGACCTCTTGTGCAGCTTCACGAAGGGCTGTGCAGTTGTAATTCTTAAGCACCTTCTTATTTCCAAGGCGAATCAGGTTCATCAGCATTACACTGGAGCAAGAGTGACCCAGAGAGGCTCCTTCTATAATAAGGCTCGCCCAGATGCCGTTTGCGCCGTTGGCAAGACATTGCAACTGGGTGCCGTCTGCCATGCCCCATTGCTCGTGTACGTGGACAAGTAAATGGCCATCCTGGAAACCACAGGAATTCATCTGTCTTCGAACGGCTGCTGTCCATGCACCAACCTCCTCTGGAAGGTACTTTCCAGATTCTTCGAACAGCAAGCCAAATGGACGGTCATCTCCTGGCAAGGAGGAAAGGTACCTTATCACCTTGAAAATTCGCTTTGGCTTCTTTACCACAACATCTGGAAGGTCGCGTATGTTGATGAATATTTTCGAATCTTTGGAAAGATTTTTACGGCACCACGCCATCCTCTCAAAGAGTAGTTGGTTAATGGCTGCAACTTTAAATTTCGAGTAGTCGATTCCTGCCCACACCAGGTCTAACTCGATGATGGCATTTTTTATGCCCAGTTCTTTCATTTTTCGCAAGCCGATTGGAACAGACTTAGTATCTGGTATCTTAGTCTTTGGATCGACAGATTCCAGGAACTCAGAGAAGGCCCAAAGGTTGGTGAAGTCCTCACCTTTCTCTTTCAGTTGACGAATGAAGGTGTCACCCAAGCGGGTCATGTGAGAGAACGAAGCAACAATGATGTGCTTGAAGCCAACCTTTTTTATCTAGAGGAAAACAGGCGTCAAACCGAATTAGTTCTGGAAGAGAGGACATGACTAGTTCCTTCAAATTGCTTAAGTGTGTAGCATAAATTCAAGATTGTTGACCTTTTTATTTGGCTACGTATTCAGAACTATACTTAAGATGTCTTTGGAGAATATAGAAACATCTTTGGTTTTCCTCATTAACCGAGATCTAAGCAAACAGTTAAGTTGTTAGAATATGATTCGAAATCCTCGGCTAATCTTCAGTGTTTTCAAGAAAGATGGTCAACTGATCACTTAAACAGATATGGAAAAGGAAAGGGTATACTATCATAATGCATTTACACTTTAACAAAGCTTAATTCTTTATTTATCATATGCTTTTACCAATTCAGCATCATTCAATTTTCATGACATGTAAAGACATTTTATCTTATATTAATGTATGGCTCAAACTATCCCTCTTAAGGATGCGGCGTTGGTCTGTGCAAAGAGAGCTGAAATTCAGACTCTTTTAAACTAGCGCCTTAACAATGGAGCCTTCAACTGGGCGTTAGTGATTATATTATATTATATCTTCCCAGCCAAGAAGCACGAACCTGTTCATAGATTTTCCACTTGTTCTCGATGGTATGACCTCGCAGCTGCCCCACTGTGCTCTCACGAAGAGAATTGTCCAAAACGAACAGCTCCATCTCCTTGAGGACATGTCGTTTCTCTTTTTCCTCTCGTATTTCACGCTGCATGCGTTCAATGTCCATACGCATTTCCACCTTGTCCAGCGCGTTTCCATTCATGCTTCTGAAGCATAAGAAGAACAACAGTAATTGTTTTACTGAAGGATAGAAAAGCTCCTTTTTCCATCCAAAGGCAGCGGCCTATTTTGGATCTTATCTCCGATTCCCGAGGCATGGAGCGAGGATTACTGCCCTCCCGGACAATGTCAATCAAATAGTCAATTAAACGATCAATCTTAGTTGCTCGCCATTGTCAATATTTCGTCCCATTCAAATCTCTACACTTGAAATTTCGAACAGGGTATTTCTTGATTGCAGGCTTTTCAAGGAAGACTCCCTATTTGAGTGTCACAGTTACCTATGTGTCACGCAAAGGCTTATTCCAGGCACGCTGCTTTGTTTTTCTAAGTGTATCTATTTATAAGAAAATGAAGGAAAGCCGAAATTAAAACGAAGTGAAAAAATGTCAGTTTAATTTTTCATTTGCTTTTGTAGTATCACATATCACGTGGACTGGAATACCGGTAATTTTTGTACTTCTCATAATTGTTTTAAGAGACTGTTAGAATCACTATTTCATTGGAAGAATTATGTTGTTGCGTGACCCAAGGATATTTCATGAATGCTAAGTAGATGGTAACAATGAATTCATGTAGTTTAACGGCTGCTGTGGGTGCACTGGAGTGTGTAAAAAGTTAAACCATTAATATGACAGAGTTGTCAGAGCTAGATATCGCTTTTCACATAAACTTTTATTTACGCTTTGCACTGTTTTGCGCTAGAAAGTTTAAAGTAATATCCAGCGACTGATGGAAGCAGGATCGCATTTTGTTAAAGTACACCGTAAACACGCAAGGCGGTACTTTGACTTTTAAACAATCTGAATACGTGTCATTTAAAATTCATTCCCTTCTGTGTGTGACCTGCAAAAGAATAACAGCTGAAACTATAAACAAATTAATGAGCGAAGAACTTTCCGACAAGATGATGAAAACATATTCTTTATAGAATGCTGCACTGGTGAGTAACTAAGAAATCAAAATCTGGATAAGTCACGCTTGACATCACTTGACACGTTCGTATTACCGCAACAGTAGGTGAACTGTGTAACATCATCGACTTTTTACCCCAGACCTTGACTGATCTATCCCTCCATACTACTGTTTCTTTTCTTTAAACTGTTACTTAAAATGCAACAGTAAAGTAAGCGATCAATTACACTAACAAGCCAGTCGACACAGCAGAGTCAGGCATACGCAGCAAATGGTTGCTAATTCCTTAAACGCCATTATTAGACGCATATTTAGATGCAGCCCTTTTTTCACGAACTGTAATTATTTAATGTTATCTTACCTGAAACTGTTAAGTTGCCTTTCCGTTTCTTAAAATGCAGAGAACGCTATGGGAACTCTATCTATCATGCGAATTCAATGAGGGAGTCAGTGTGCATACGATATTTGCATGTGAACGGTTTCATTCAGTGGAGTGATAGTTAAGCGGCTACTCGAGACAAAAGCTACTTGGGTTCATTGTTGAAAAGCAATGGTTCGTTATAAATTCCCATGAGGGCCCTCACTCACAAACGCCCCAGGCTAGAATAAGTTATGGGAAGAAGCAAGGCCGGAGGCGAAAGGGAGCGGGATATCAGAATAGAAAAACACGAGTCATCGCTGCAGGGAGGAGGGAGGGGCGCTAAGCGAAAGACTTGCGTCCGATTTAGTGCAAAGAGGAAAAAATGCGATAAGAGCAACCAATTTATACCAAACGAGTAAACCATTTGCATAATAGAACCTTCCCATGGGTCTACATTTTGAGGCCTTATGTGCCACTCGGCTTGACGAGGATGAGTGAGTGAATGATGGGTTTACAGATGCAGGGGGGGGGGGGGGGTTAAAAGTTGGATTCTAGCGAGTTGGGGGGCTTTTGTGCGTGATGGCCCCGGTGAGAATAGAGTGAAAATCCAATGAAAAGGAGAAGGCAATGAGTCATGTGAGTACGAGTAGTTACCTGACACTATACGTGAACAAAACCCATTTACTCTAGACATATAACTAAGCTAAAAGAGTTACAAAATGTTGGCAATGTTATAACAATCATAGGCTCGCAAGGATCTTGACCTGCTGAGGGAAAACAGGCTCAAACCCCTGAGCTCATTGCAAGTCTTACGAGGAAACAACATTCAGAGAAGCGGAAACAGATTCACTGGAGGAGGCTTCGCGTCCTTTCCAACAGGACGTTCCCCTAGCAAGACTATCACTGCAACCGACGAAAACCTCAGTGACACCCTTAGGCACCGTAATTGGCGAGGGGACCGGGCCTGCTACGCAAGGCTTTTCCCGGTCCCCCTCTCAATCGCACCAAAGAATGAACCTAAGAGGTATCCTATCTTGATGGAATTCATAACGAGGCTTCTGCGGTGGAAGTAAAATTAAGCCGAAAGCACTGGTAAACAAACAATGCAGGAAAATGGAAAAGCCAACCGCGAAGCAGCCCCGAAATGCTCCGTCTGGAGACAAAGCAATTAAGGATATTAGACAGCCCCTTCGAAGACGCATCAACGGTTACCTGAAAAACGAGGGCGGGTAAAAAAAAACATAAAGGTAACCTACAAAACAACGCAGAGCGAGAAAAAGTCACAATGATCTTCCACTGATTGGCACTCTGATTTCCCCACCGGATGAACAAACGCTAATCGCTAAAGTTGGTCACACAGATGCGAAACAACTCACACAGACGCGAACGCTAAAATTGATCACACAGACCCTAAAAATGCCACACAGACGCGAATGCCAAAACCGGTCACACAGAGCCGAAACAAGCCACACAGAGGCGAATGCTAAAGCTGGCCACACAGACCCGAAATAAGACACACAGACGCGAACGCCAAAGTTGGTCACACAGACCCGAAACAAGGCACACTGACGCGGGCGCTTAAGTTGGATACACAGAAGCAAAATAAGTCATACAGACCCGAAAGCTAAAACTGGTCACACAGATGCGAAACAAGTACCGCAGACGCAACACATGCAAAAATATATTAAAAGCAAATAATTAAAATTATCAAGTTATCAAATTATTTATCAAAACTAATTTCGGCACACAGACATGGAAAAACCAAATTCCACAACGTGGGTGTAAACTAAAAACTGTAATACATTGGCAAACGCTAAAAAAGTTGTGCAAACACGAAGTTACACACACAGATAGGAAGACACAATATGAAGTAGGAAACAACCCCCAAAAAAGAAACCCATAGCCAGGAAAAACCTGGACGACACCGTGGAGATACAAAACCTTACCCTTCAACGTCGAGCCGACGCTGCAGGAAGCCGGGTGTTATTCCCACAGTTGCGGCTTGACTTGAGGCGTGTGTGGAGGATATAAATTGGCACCAATGGCAATAAAGGTACAACACATTTGGAGGTTTGCGGGACTTGGTCCGCCATGTATAGAAACCCGCTGAAAAGGCGCAGCGATGGCGTGAGCAGCAGAAGGAGCGCCAAGCGAAAGACTTACGTCCGATTTAACGCAGAGAGGAAAAACGAGTAAACCAACGAGTAAAGCATTTGCATACTTGAACCCTCCCATGGGTATACAGATGCACGGGGATTTTACAAGTTGGATTCTAGCGAGCTGGGGGGTGTTTGTGCTTGATGGCCCCAGCAACTTCTAGTCATGGATTAACGGCGCAGCATCTATTCAAGCATGTTAGGCATAGCTGCAACCAAATTTCGAGAGAATTTGAAACCAATCAGCCAAGCCAGCCGCATGAAAATTGATGACACGCTGTTGTCGTTAAACGATTTGTGTTAATTTCGTCACTTGACCTTGGATACTTAGACGGAAGGAGCTGCTACATTTATGTTCTTGCACAAAAAGATAGTTGAAAATTGGCCACCGAGGAGGGACGTAATGAATATGAAAACATTTATGTGATTACTTAGGTGTTCCATATATGAATGTGCTCGCAACAGTCGACTATATTTCCAGTCAAAGCATTAGTTAAAAAAAAGGTTACGCCACTACTTTCATTTCTTTTAATATAGCATGCCTCAAGACTATTTACAACAAGAAAACCTATGGCTTATCAAAAATGGGCCCTTACAAGTTGGATTTATATGCGGTTGTGAGCACTTAGATTACGGATTTTTTTCTATTGGGTATTATTAATAAATTTTTCGTGATCTGTTTTGCGAATTGCAAAAATACATATCGCAAAAATGAAAACCCGCAGCAAAAACACCATACCAAACCCGGCGTAGATGCAAGAATTAAACCTTTGAATCCTCCCACATACCTTTTTCAATACAGTAATGAATGACATGCGTTTTATAAAATTGCGTTACCTGCACATTTGCGCGGCTACTTGTCGAAAGTTGATCTCAAGCTAAACGTCCGGAGTTAAAGGTTTCTCTTGTAAATGAAGTTTCATGCATTTTATTCAAGTTATACGTGTAATTTACTGTCCTATTTTATCCAGAAAAGCCTACGAAAGCCTCAGAACCTCGAAGCCCCAAAATATAATACAATACAATACAATAATATTTCTATAGCGCTTATCCGTTTAAGTGCTAAGCGCTTTAATATGCTTAAAAAATATTTTTTTTTTGCAGTAAACATTTTTTATTATATTTTGTGCAGGAAATTTTACAGTATTTTACAGTATTTACAATTTATTCTTCTTAAAAATAAATAAAAACACAAAAGGAGGATGCATGGTAGTTCCCACTTTGCCAATGTTCAGCAATTATTCTCAATACGGCATTTATTTTTGAGTTGAGTAGTAAACTCTTGGAGGGAGATGGCTTTGTTATTTAACTTACTTGAATATATATAGTGGCGCGTAAAGAGGGTGGTATAGTTAAATTTCTTCGTTATTTTTCTATCGTATGAATTGGAAATTACACCAAACAACATTTCTTCTGTTGTTGGGGTGATCTGACACGCGTTTGTTGCATTAAACCATTGGAAAACGTCTTTTACAAATGCCTTCGTAAAAGAGCATTCAATAAATGTGTGGTCAATGGAGTCGTTTTGTCCGCAGTATATACATTCAGCATCCTTCTTGATACCAAATTTGAATAATTCTCTCTTCGTTACTATAATTCTATGTATGAACTTGAAGTGAAACTCTTTGAGTTTATTTTCCTTACAAACATTTTTGAGCGACTTGAAGATCCTCCAGATCCTACACCAGGAATCTTCGTTTAGTAAGAGACTTTTACTCCACCGTTTGGCACCAGTTTGATTGTCTGTATGGGTTTTGTCATTAAGTAACTTGTAAAAATCTTTTGATTTTAGCTTTTCCCAGATTAATTTGTACAGTGTCATTCAAGTTGAAGATTTTATTATTACTTGTGAAATATAGCTTGCTAAAGGTGGCAGTATCTTTTGCCTTTGTCAATAAACGGTTCGGTATTGCGCTAGTTATTTGATAGTACTGAAGAAAGTTAGTTTGGCAGTGGTAATGACACTAATATCCCTGGTATCTTTTGCAATTTGGTGTATTCCATTATATCGGATATAAGCCTGATGTTTTCTCCTATATATCTTCCTTTCACGAAGCTCGTTTGGTCCGGATGAATTAAATTTGGGAGTATTGGCTCGAGACGTTTAGCTATTGCTTTTGCTGCTATCTTAAAATCCACGTTTAATAATGTAATAGGCCTCCAATTTGATAATTCTAACAAAGAGCCATCTTCTTTTGGGATTAACGTGATTACCCCCCATTCGTTGCGAAATGGTAAGCTCGTTAACCTCATGAGCTTCATTAAAACTTGCTATCAAATCGTTTCCTAGTAAGTCAAAAAATATATATATAATTCAGCTGTCAACCCGTCTTCCCCGGGTGCCTTGTCATTCTGAAAAGTTTCTAAAACATTTTTACCTTCGTGAAACGTCAAAGGGCCTTCTAGGCTATCCCGTTCGTCGTCTGAAAGCTTAGGGATCTCTAGATTTTGGATAAAATTGTCATACGCATCATCGCTAAAAGTATTTTCTGATGTAAGTAAGTCTTTGTAGTACGCTTCAATGTGATTTAGGATTAATTTGTCGTCGTTCGTGATTGAATCATCTAGCAATCGAAGTTCGCCTGCAGTTTTTGTTATAATTTCGTTTTTCCAGATTAAAGAAATATTTTGTCGGACGTTCTCCATTCTCCACCCAGCGATACTTTGCCCTGAACATAGCTTGCTTTCCTTTATCCTCGTAAATTGATGTAAGTTCCGTTTTAAGGTTGTCATATTCTTGTAACACTTGATCAATGTGACCAGAGAAAAAGTTATTGCAAATAAAAACATCCAAATGATCTAATTGTCGTTTGATTTCTTGTTCACGATGATAAGTCGACTTAGCTTTACTCTTGGCATAAGAAATGCTTGCAGTTCTTATTTCCATCTTCATCATCTCCCAAAAGAGTCGCTTGTCTGTTAAATGACTATAGTAGCTTTGAGCTTGTGTGTACGTGTCCCGAATCATAGCGACATATTGTTCATCCTTTAACAAGGTGTTGTTGAATTTCCATAGACCAGGGCCCCTAGGGGTTTTACCCTCCCAGGACAGTGAAATGTAAATTGCAGCGTGGTCAGGTGCTATGGAAGGATAAATTTCTGCTTTTCTTAACACTTCTTGTGAGATTTTTGGCTACCAGGAAAAAATCAAGTCTCGATTTCATTTTTAGGCTTCTTGACTCATACGTAAACTTGCAAAGCTTAGGATGGCGTACCCTTTGAATATCCACTATGTCAAACATATCCATAGAGGTCAAGACAAGATTGCTATAATTAGACGGTTTCCACGGTGTTCCTCCAATTTTATCTTTTTTTGACAACGTACAATTCCAATCGCCGCCTACAATAAGCGCCGTAAGTTCTGTTTTATCCATGATACAGTTGTTGAGTTCTTGCATAAACTCAAGTTGATTAGTCTGGTTGTTAGGTGCATAGATGTTGCAGAGTGACACCTTTTGAGAGCCCAGAGTAATAGTTATTAAAATTATTCGGCCTGAGGTGTTGACATAAGAATAGTCAATTTGGTGGTTCACAGAAGGATTGATTAGAATGCATACACCTTTACTATGATTAGTGCCATGGGAAAAGAATAGCTCGGCACCCCATTCATTTTTCCATAAAATTTCATCGGCAGGTTCAGAATATGTTTCTTGTAGAAAATAAATGTTTGCTTTTTGGTCTTTGAGATAGGAAAATATACTCCTCCTTTTGGTTTGTTCCCTAATTCCCCGAACGTTTAAAGATAGAATATTCAAGTTCACTGTAGTACACATATAGCAAATTAAGAAAACAAAAATAAAGCTAAACACTCTCAAATAGAAAAACAAACAAACGAACACAAAAACGAATACACTCACGCACTAAAGTATAGACAGTACTTAAAAAAAAAAAAGACAAGAGAGCATGCGTGGACTCGGTGTGCTGTGGCACCCGGCGTTTCGTGAAGGAGCGCGTTCTCTGTCCCCAATTTTCCTTTCTGCCATGACAAATAATAGCTAATCCTTCGTTAAACAACGTTTAGACTTGCCTATGTCCAAAACCAGAGGGAAACACAAACGAGGAGTCCGTGGTTCGACGGAAGAGGGAGATAGCGCACCGAAGCGAGCCAATACGGCGGCTTCGAAGGATCCCGAAGACATCACTTCTGGAGACGAAGAGTCCGAAACAAAAGACGAGCCAACCCGCGCAGAGCTTAAATCAATGCTAGTAGATATTCAGATCAGCATATCAAGTATCTTGTTGGACAATAGACAAACTAGAAAAGAAATGGCTCAACTGACGGGAACCGTTCTTGAGCAGAAGGCAGAGATAGCGGGCTTTACCTCGGTGCAAGAACCTGTGAAACTCACGGATGACGTAAAACAAAGGAAACAAAAACATTTTAAACAATACCGTACAGCAAAACAAAAGCTACCAAACAAAGAAAATCTTGTTAGGTTCTTACACCGAGGTAAACCCAGATAGCGTCTCTCAAAGCGACGTTTGCCAGCATTAAAAAGCAATGCTCAAAAGCGGAGCAGAAACTTGCCGCTGCTGAAAAGCAGAAATTAATGAGCAGAAAGAAGAAATTGGTGAACTTTACGACCTGCAAGATCAGCTAGAACAATATACAAGAAAGAACAGTTTAGAAATACATGGAATTCCCGAGAATGCTTATACCTCTACTGAAGAGGTGGTGCTAAAATTGGCAGAAGCCCTCGAAGTGCCTGTTCTCTCCCAAGACATCGAAATCAGTCATAAGCTGCCAAGTAAAGGTACTAAAATTCGTCAGCCATAAAGTGAAAACAAGCCTTTACAAAGCAAGAGTAAAGCTTAAAAATGTAAGTATTTCAAATCTCTTTCCTTCTTCGACCGCTGCAACACGCACGGAAGCTACTCGGATTTTCCTGAATGAAAACCTCACTTCTTATCGACGAAGGATCCTTAATCGAGCGAACGAAATGCGGAGGGACGGTTTATTGTTGAGTGTGTGGACATTGGATGGTAAAATTTTTGTAAAGACATCGCCTGAAGGCAGTCCCATCAAAATCAATGAGATAGAAGCAGAAACTCATAAGGACTTGAAACGTGTAACTCGCATAATTATATAGGTTTTGAACGATGCTCGTAATTATTCATTTTCGCAAGTACCATATTTGGAACATGAAGAGAGAGAGAACTGACCAATCAATCTTCGTGAACGACGTGACGTAATTTTACACCAAGTTCGCGCACTTGTTCATAGATTAGAGAGCTTAAGCACCAGACGTTCTTGACAACACGAACGGCGGGAAGATTGCGTAGGACTGGATCGAGGCCTGCGTTTTTGGCGCGAAATAGGAAGGTTAAGCAGTCTGTGTTCTTGTGACACGAACGTCTTCGGCGTGTTGTCATGTCTTCGCTAAAAGATGCAAGAGACTTGGCTTTAATTAGCCATAACCAAGGCGTAATTACGGACGAAGAGCTGTTACTGCTCCTAGAAGAAAACAAGTCCAGAAATCCGGAATTTTCCTATGATGTTTATGACCGCTTTGATTTGGAAAACATGGAAGAAGCCGAGTGCAAATCCGAGTTCAGAGTGGAGAAGCACGATATTCCTCTCTTGGCCGAAGCTCTTGGCTTGCCAGAGACTTTCACATGTCCCCAGAGATCAGTTGCTGAAGGTATCGAGGGTTTATGCATGGTTTTAAAGAGAATGAGTTTCCCTTGCCGCTTCAGTGATATGATTTATCGCTTTGGCCGGCCAGTTCCTGTCCTCAGTATGGTGACTAATCAAGTTATAGATTACATCTACCAAACCCATGGTCATAGACTAACTCAGTGGAATAACCTGCTATTAAATCCTGCTGCACTGCAGACGTACGCCGACGCCATTGTGAGAAAAGGAGCTCCACTTGAGAACTGTTTTGGGTTTGTGGACGGGACGGTTCGCCCCATATGCAGACCGAACGAACACCAGAGCACAGTTTACAATGGACACAAGAGAGTCCATGCTCTCAAGTTTCAATCAGTCACCATACCGAATGGCTTGATAGCCAATTTGTATGGTCCCGTAGGTAAGAAGGGAATTCATTTATGTAATGGTTTGTTTCCCCAATATTGTTACTTTCTCTTTTTTGAACCCTACTTAATGCTTTGCTTGCTGGCTACCTGCTCTTTACAAGGCACTTAGCTAAAAGATGGTGATGATGATGGTGCATACTTATCAAAAACCAGTGAGTAAATTTAAGGTTAGGTCCCATGATAAAGGCAAGTGTAATAAGTACACCAGATAATCACCATTTTCCCTTTGGGCTAACCCTCCCCCCCCCCCCCCCCACTCATCCCCAAGCCCACTCCAAATGATACTCCTTTTTGGAATCCCCCATTTCATCCACTAATATATTTCCCACTTCTGTTTTCAGAGGGAAAACGGCATGATGCCGGCATGCTTCGAGATTCTGGGCTCCTGGATGATTTGCAAAATCACGCCATTTCCCCTACTGGTGAGGTCATGTGCTTGTATGGGGATCCAGCATACCCCTTGAGGGTAAATTTACAAGCACCTTTCAGAGATGCAAGATTAACCCCAGCAATGGAAGCTTATAATCTGGCCATGAGTCGAGTTAGAACTTCTGTTGAGTGGATATTTGGAGATGTAATTAAATCTTTTAAGGCTTTGGATTTTAAAAGCAACTTGAAAATAGGTCTCAGTACAGTGGGAAAAATGTACGTAGTATGTGCATTAATGCGAAATGCAATAACTTGCATGTATGGTAACCAGACATGTGATTTTTTTGGTCTGGGCCCCCAACAATTAATGAGTACTTTTCCTAAACAACAACTGAGTATCTTTAATGTTCACAACAATTAAAGATGTTTTTTGTCAACTACAACATGTTTTCAAGAAAACCATTCAAAAATAAATGTATTAATGAACCATCTTTGTACTTTATGCATTTATGCTACTTTATACTTGTAAGTGATAACTGTTAAAACTTTTTGTTTTTCGAAATAAAGTAATCAGCAATATGCTTAAAAACAACAACAGTACTGGATTCAGCAATGGTAACAGTTTACTTCTTAATAACATTGCTCATGAGATTCATCATCATCTGGTTTTGCTGTGCCATCAGGTTGATCATATCATCCTGCCTTTTTGCAGCTGCTTCTTGTTTCTTCATATCATCTTCATGCTGCTTCTTTTTGAACTCGAGCTCCTCTTTCCTTAGCTCAAACTCTGCATCATTTCTTTCTTTCAGATAGGCCACAGTATCACCAGATGATCGTCTGAATTTTTTCTTTGCACCAGAGCTCTCATCTCCTTCCTGGGACTTCCGCATCTGAGTATCAGATAGTTTCTCCATGGCTTTCTTTCTGATGTCAACTGCCTTAGCACGGTCTTGATCAGCTTTCTTGTTTTTCTCCTCATTTTCATTCTCCTTCTCACCCTCAGAGAGATCTTCCAGCGCAATTAGTTCTTCCAGAAGAACATCCAACTCACTGATTTCTGGTGAAATTCCACTGGCCTTCTTTTCACTCTGCATTTGCTTTCTGTATTTTTTAGCCAGTAGTGAATATCTGTCACGAACAGATCGAACAGTGACCTTGAATTTAGGTGTGTCGATGTCTTCTAGGTTGTTGGCAACTGTTTCCCACATTTTGGCACGTTGGGTAGTTTTACGCTTTGCAGAGAAGGGATTTACAGCTAGCATTTCGCGACAGAGCAGCACATCATGTGTTGTTGACCATTCCATTGGTCCTTTGATTCTAAAAACAAAATGCAAAGGTTACACAATCTCCCAGGTGCTGAGGTTGTTTTACCTCTTAGTGGGTTGTGTGGGCAAGGTACCATTTGCTTCTCAAAATATCTATCCTATATTTAACCAAAATATAATTTCCATACCTTTTTCAGACATCTATTATTGAAATGAGATCCCTATTTAACTGTGACCTGAAGCAAGATTTGATTATGCTTTGGAAAATTGAATTACCCTCCTCTGCTCCTTTTTCTCACGGGTGTTGTTTAAAAACAATATTTGCTACAGTATAATCAATCTAATTTTTTAAAACGGTTAAATAAAATTATTTCGCTCCCAGGAAAGTGTGCAGATGCCACTTACGCAGATCACCGAACACTGATATAAATGTGCTGTGTATGAATACAATTTGTTATTACTAACAGCAACATTCCACATGTAAATTATTTACGCCCAAATTCTCATTTACATTCAGAGAAAATTAATTACACACACAAGGTAAAATTGAAATTTCCAGCCGAAGACACCAAAGCAACTGCAATAACATCTTGTCAAGAGAATAAAAAACTAAGCACGTTTGTTCATGTCGAGGAATCTATTTAGAAAGACCAACCAAGTGTATATCAATGTGCTTTTGTTTACATAGCTCAAAAATTATTTTAAACCTTTTTCCAATATCTTGCTTAAAGGCAATTACGAATACGGGACTAGCATTTAAGGCAAAGTCCAAATAATTAAGTCGGCTCGTCAGTTTAAGCGAGGGAACCGAGTAAATAAACATCACCTTGAAACTGGAACAAGACACGAAACTGGCATGCATTGAAACATGAAAAAGCTGGATGTTTTAGCGTCGTTATAACTTTCTAACCGAGCCAAACAGACGACTGTGGAAGTGCTTTTAAATTTTGTAGTCGATAGTTAACAGTAGTTAACAAAACAGAAATGAATTTTACAGCTATTTGGGAAATGAGTTCACTTACAAAGAATTGGCGGGAAGATTTGTTGCACTCTGTTTATCAGCTTGCATGTTTGACTCGTCAAGTGCGAAGAATTAAATCTCAGTTCACTCTGAAAACCAAATTAAAAGTGTTAAAATAATTTTCTTCTTAAATATGGTTTTACTCGAAGCTAACAATCAAGAAAAATATCAGATAACTCACATTATACGTTCGCACTGCTCCACGTTCTCCCTTGAACTTCAAAACTCGCGTTCTGGCGTCTGCGACTTGAGCCCGAAAACGTGATGACATGCGCAGTAAGCATGATCTAGTTCTTGAGACTTCCGGTTGACGTTCGTGACATCACCGACGTCTGGTGCTTAAGCTCTCTATTAATGGCCGACAAACTGGGGAAAATGAAGCCGAAAAACTTTCAAACGTAGGAACGACAAAGCGAAAAGAAATACCGGTTTCGAAGACCGAGCAGGAAATTTTTGAGGCAAAAAAAATTAGTAATTGAAACAACATAGAGCAAAGCGCCGGGGTAAGAACTAAATCAGACTGTGAAACCAAACCAAAATAGTCTAGCGTTGTTTTTATGATTCCAGTCCGGCTTCTTTCACCGTCGCACTATCAACAAATGTTCACAAAAGGTAGATTTTGTACGGAAAACTTTTGACACCGAAATATCAAGGCATGATACAAAAATAAAACACAGTAAAATTGAAGAGAACCGTTTAATAATATTGAAGTGTCATACGTTTTCAGTGATTCGCTACCAAAATCAAGCTAAATAAGCTGAATAAGAAAGGACTTTTTCTTCTGCTATATACTTACTACAAAAATAACATCGTTTTACCTGCAGTCAATGTAGCTCTGAGTTCAAGCAGCTCCAAATGTTCAAATAAAGAGAACGTAATGCAAAATAAGTTGAATGATCGCTTTCCCAGTTGTCTGATTCATTGTTAACATGTATTTTTGCCACATCCCGTCCGCGGCCTCTAAACCTGGAACCACTACGTTTTGTGTTCGTTTCAACTCTCCATCTATACAATGTTAAAATCATACAGCTTCAATCTGCTTTGGGCGATGAATACAACAATTTTTTCAGGAAATGTCAAACCCAGTGTACCACATTTTAGAGCCAATAATTGTACGACTTTTGCGAAAAAACTTATTCCCGGACGTTCACTTCGGAGCAGTTTCATTGATCCATTCAGGTTTGCAAAGAAACGCTGCAACACTTCGCAAGGTTTTGGCGCCTTAAACTCGTGCGTGGACTGGAACGAGGGGTTTCCAAATATGGTACTAGTTACACGTTTCAACTCCTTATGAGACCTAGAGACCATTTAAATCAGTGTCAACTATGAAGGATGGATCAAGTAAGACATGTGAAATCGAGTACTTAAATTGGAGGCAGAGACGGACCGCGAGCTTAAAAGGAGAAAGACTCGCTTAAAAAATAATAATAATAAAATAAAATAAAAATTACGTTGTACATTGCTACAAAGCATAAGCTTGTTTAAAAAGAAAGGTTTTTAACTTAGATTTAAAAATATTTATATTATCAATAGATCTAATTGCCATGGGCAGATCGTTCCAGAGTCGGGGGACAATGACTGAAAAAGCTCTGAGTCCATACGTCTTTAAGTTGTAGGGTTCAATAGCAAACCGCCACTTGTCAGAAGATGAGCGAATGCGTCTGGCAGGTTCATAAACGCGCAACAGTTCTGTCAGATAGCCTTCATTTATCAGTTTCCGACATTTCGATAAGCTTTCACTTTGAGGAAAAGGCTATACTCTGTCCTGGAACAATCGATTCACTGCTTTGAGCCCTCAAATTTCCAGTTCATTTGAATCAAGTCCACCAGAGCTTTCCCAGTTGTTTTCACCTTTTAAATGGCGTATTTTGATCCGTATAATTTCCAAAACCCTCTTGAAAATTGTTGCGTACGCCAGTCGGTCGGGCCACCATTTTTCAAAGGGTCCCCTAAACATCGGGCAGAATGCGTGGACATCATTAATTATTCATGACCGCTGAAGCGGCAAATTTAAATGGGAGCGCGGTTTGAAAAGCCCGGAATAAGAGAAGAAAGGGGCTAAATTGGCTCAGTAGCGTTGGTAAAATTCGTTTTTCTGATTTCCAGAAGTCATAACTGAAAAACCCACGCGCGGCTTTTTGAAGAGGAATGCTGTATCTGTCATTTTGTCTTTAAACGAATGAGTTTTGCAAAGTTTAAAGACTATCCCTTTACACTTGAAAATGCCAAAAAAACGGGCCTTTTTCGTATGGAAGCCACTTTCAACAGCGATTTTCTTGAAACTTACACCGACTTCCAAATTTCCACGCACGGCAAATGGAAGATTGATCTTTTCTTAAACAGAATCCGTTTGAACTTTGAAAATTCCAAAATGCGCCAAGTTCCAAAATGGCGCGTCTTGCCCGGGCGAGCTATTGTTCTGAAGCCCACGACTGAATAACAATGGTTGTCAAGACTATAACAATACCCTATTCAACAAAACTACTCAGATGTAAAATGTCTCATTAACTAATCAGTTGCCGCGAACTTTGAAACTGATCTCGGTGCACCAGCTGATTTATTTATGTTCAATGTGCCGATCAGACCGCAAGATGAACAAGGAAAACGAAAATGCCCTAATGGACATCACTTGTTAGACAAAATATTTTCTTTTAGCAAAGAGAGAACACAAAGGAATTCAAAGCCACAAGAAATGGTTTCTGATTGCTAATAGAAAGGCGCACTGATCGCAGTCAGTCTATAAACTAACAAATGTTTGTAATAGATGCAATCACGGAACCGCTTGTGTGTCGCATATCCTAATGTTCGCTACGATCGCTGTCCACGATCGAGTTTTAGATTTTTGGCTCTGTTAGGGAATGTAAACTTACTTCCCTAGAAACAAAACATCACAGTGTCTGCCGCTCTCGCACTTAAACCACAAACGCCGCCACAAACAAGCGAAATGCTGAATTTATTTACGACACAATCATCTCGCTATCGCAATGATGATTCGACATAACTTTTTTTCTGTGTTGTAACTTTTGCCCAGACGAAACCACTCTAAAATGCCCATGCAATACCGGATCAAAATGGAAAACCGTTTCCTGAAATGTTCTGCGCGAAATATGCGCATATGTCAATGATATGTTCGATTTTACGAAACAAAAGGTTAAACAATAGCGCGCTCCATTCATTGTTTAGTTTGTCGGCTACTTCATGATAATGAGTATCGCCGTGCGTTTATGGCAACCAATGAATTAAGTTCTTTCTAAGCGTCTATGAATAATAACGCGCGATTTGACAGATCTACAAACTTTCTTGAACTGGAAGTAAATGTCCCGAGAACAATAGGCATTCTGCGCGATGACCCTCCAAATAAGCGGGGTGGAGGCATTGCAATAACCTAGCCCTGTCCCCAAGAAAACTATCGTCAAAACAAAAGTCCTCATGCGTCCCCATCCCAATAGGATATCATTAAGCGACCAATCAATCGTCGTGACTTGAACAACTTACTACGACCAGAAACTTGTAGAACTAAAAGACGCTGCCCTACAGGCCCGTCTTAATAAGTATTACATATATGGCCTTGTGGTTTAAGTAATCAGCTTGATATTTCGACGTGCTATTTTGCAAAAAAAAAATAATTGCTAACGTAACTTATTTCATTATCAACATCATTAAAATAACATCTTGTCAATGATTATAATTTTAAGCCATTCTGCACAAGGATAGTTTTCATATGGCAGAACAACGTTAAAAACAAGGTCATAGTCGTCTGCTTTCTGGAGCAAAGAAAGTTCCCTTTAGAGGCCATTGTAGCTTAGTATCTAAAACCTGGATACTGACCGGAACGTTTCTATTTGTGAATCGCTTTTCAAGAAAGATTGAAAGTACGGAAATTTCGAAAAATTTGCACAATTCGCAGTCACAGTTCACAAACTGTTGACATGATTTTCACAGTGAGTGTTTTTGCCATCCTGTGTGTGAATATGATGCGCGGACGCTCGTGATCGCCACGTCACTTTTAAGCCGATCATGTACTGAAATTTAGTCAAGTTACTGTTCCGTGCCTCAGAGCGTCGGTCAATCTAAAAACCACTGAGGAAGGAGTTTATACTGTTTGTTTATTGTGCTATCAACCATTACTGTCAACCCCATAGCTAAGAAGAGCTGTAAAGCACTGTTTCATTACTCTTTCCTTATTCCAAGGTACAGAAAAAAACAAGATAATACTGCTCGGACAATAAACCTACAGTGCAAAATGCAGAGTAGGATATTTCTGGCATGTACAAGACAATGAATCCAGATGTTAGAGGAAAGGTCCTCTCTTTGTCTCCAATACAAAGTAAAATCGTGATAGGGTGAACGCATAAACGTGATTATTTGTTCATCGCTTTAATAATAAAAAAGAACCAGACCTTGTAAGTATTGACAAGGCACGAAACTAACTACTCAAAAATCACCTGATCACGAAATGGCGACGGAGGAGGTTACAAAGCTGATTAAGAGGTAACTCAGTATTCAACGTAATCAAGTAAGCAGTTTGGTGTATAAAAACATAAGCCAGGTTATTTTTTTAAACAGGAAGGTGAAGATTAAAGGGGCTACTTCAATTAAAAAACAGTAACAGTTTTCGTTCGGTTGAGAGCTAGACAAAGAACTGAACGAATGTAATCTCACTACTTTCAGAGAAAACACTTTGACCATATAACTGAAATAACGGAAAAATAAAGGCGTTACCCATGAACTTGGAAACCAACATATTACATAAAACTAAACCTTCTATACTACTACCCACTTTTCGAGTGTGCAGTTGATTACGTTCTCTAAAAAACAACTTTGCAAATCCTAATGGCTTTGTACCCCTTACGACTGTTTCAAGACTTCGTCTTGCATGGCAGGGATAAGACCTTTACGGAACGCAATGGACAACAGCTCCTCTGCGGTCTTGGTCTCAGGATACTGGCGAATGGCCCACTTCAGGTACAAGGCAAACTCCTCCCAATCCACCGTGCCATCTGCATCCATGTCAATAGCTTTCAGTGCGCGCTTTGTCTCGTCGCATCTGTAGCAGCCAAAGTAGGGGGCCAGAAACCCATTGTAGAAAGCATCAAACTCCAGCCTGTCATCTTTCTGGCCGTCTCTGAGATCCCACTCATCCCACATCGCACGAATCTCAGCAATCAGCTCTTGGGCGTGCGCTTTCTTTGGTTCTTCTTGGTCGATGATCTCGCACATCTTGTTGGTGAGCTTCCCGCCTGAACGATCAAACAAGAGGGCGAGACCTACTGCACTCATGTATTCCTCTTTCCTGTTCTTGTGCAGATCTTCCAACATTACTTCCAACATTCTCTTGCCTCTTTCAGCTGTAAACTGACGATCTTCACCAAAAACATTCTTCAGCCTGGTTGCAATCATCTCAGGGGAAGCTAGAGTTGTCATTCGCATGAGGGGCTTTTCACCAAAAAACTCGGCCATGTTAAACTCTTTCTTGCTCGGGGTGAAGTTTGGCATCCCGAAGACCATGTCTAGGGCTCTTTCGCCATACACAACCTGTCTGTCATAAGGTTCGACCCCAGTGGTGATCCTAGTGATATCTTGTGGTACCTCACGTAGAGTTGTACAATTGTACTGTTCGAGCACCTTCTTGTTTCCAAGGCGGATTAGGTTCATCAATGTGACGCTGGAACAAGAGTGACCCATAGAGGCACCTTCTATAATTAGGCTGGCCCAGATGCCGTTTGCGCCGTTTGCAAGACATTGCAGCTGGGTGCTGTCTGCCATTCCCCACTGCTCGTGTACGTGGACAAGTAAATGGCCATCCTGGAAGCCACAGGCATCCATCTGTCTACGAACGGCTGCTGTCCATGCACCAACCTCCTCTGGAAGGTACTTGCCAGATTCTTCGAACAGCAAGCCAAATGGTCGTTCATCAGGTGGCAAAGAGGAGAGGTACCTTATCACCTTGAAAATTCGCTTTGGCTTCTTCACCATACCATCTGGAAGGTCGCGTATGTTGAAGAATATCTTTGAATCTTTGGAGAGATTTTCTCGGTACCATGCCATCCTTTCAGAAAGGAGTTGGTTAATAGCTGCAACTTTGAAGTTTGAGTAGTCGATTCCTGCCCAAACCAGGTCTAATTCGATGATGGCGTTCTTTATTCCGAGTTCTTTCATCTTTCGTAAGCCGACTGGAACAGTCTCAGTATCTGGTACCTTAGTCTTTGGGTCGACAGATTCCAGGAACTCAGAGAAGGCCCAAAGATTGGTGAAGTCCTCACCTTTCTTCTTCAGTTGGCGAATAAAGGTGTCACCCAAACGAGTCATGTGAGAGAAAGAGGCGACAATGATGTGCTTGAAGCCAACCTTTTTTATCTAGAAAAATCAACGTCGAAAAGAATTAGATCTTAAACAGAGAAAATAATAGATGTTTTTATTTTTCCATGACACACTGGACATAGAACTAATTCTTTGTGCAATGTTAATTACCGTGCAGAAATTAACTGATTATTTGACTGTTGATTGGTTACACGTTCTATGCTTATAGATAAGCCCCGTGGAGATGGAAATCTCAGATATGGCCCTTACTTTAGTTAATACACCTTTAATGCACCAGCCAGAAGTAATCTGATGCACGATCTGCAATTTTTTACAATAAAAAGCCGTTGCATGTTTTTAACAATTGTTAAAACAATTACTGAATGAGGCTGAACATGATAGCGAAATTTAATAAGGCCGACGTTTGTATTTATTGCTGCACCTTGGCCTTATAATTTTTCGCCCAAAGATTTGTTTGATTATTGTTCCTGAAAAGCCCCATCGGTGAGGTTCAATAAAGTATGTAAGTATGTATGTTGTCTGCCGCGTATAACGAAACCGAGGCCATGATAGTTCTCGCTATCATGCAAAACCGAATCCAATAATTGTTTTGTTATGCACCTACTTGTGCGTTTGTAAAGACGAGTGCACAAGAAACTAGACTCGTAAAGACGCATCAACTTGTAAGCAAATTGCTTTAAACCTGCCTATTGCTCACTCTAAAAGTTCCAGAACGTTGTTCCAAAACCCAGTTTAAAGCATGTATATTTCAAAACTCAAAATTAATCTTTTCGCTGAATACAATTCCATTTTGATTCAACCTTTAGAAAAAAGGTCCTTTGAATTGCTTACGTGAAAAAGTGAGTCTGCAAAGTTCTTGGCGCGCATAAAAACTATTGTCTGCAAAATGACATGACTTCTACGTGCATAACAACTATTGTCTGTAGGAATGACGTACCGAAAATAGCATCGGCCGGAATTAGGAGTGTGCTCGTAGCCAATCAAAATTGAGATGGTTTCAGCAGTGTATAATAAAGTTCGGTATCCCACGGGTTATATTCAAAGGCACTTTCCTGGCGTTCGCCATGCCATCAGTGTTCAGATATCTACCGTGAACTGAAATTTACATTTGAAAGCATTTCCTCCTTAGTGATCATTTTAACTTAGTTTAAGTATCCTTTCCCTTTTTTCATTTCCCAGTTACTTGGCGTTATTCGATTTGTGTTGCATTTAATCTTAAGCAAATTGTTTCCACTCACACCATACTAGACACCATAAGCTACATCCAGGCTTTTCAAGCCCATGGAGTTGGTCTGTGCATATAGACTCGAATACAGAACGGAAATGTCTATCCCTCTAGACTATTGTGCTATACAAACTGAGGTTATATATAGGTGGACGACAGTGATAAACTCTGTTAGAAGTGCAGCTCAACTATGGACTAACTTTAGTGAGAAATACAAACCTGTTCATAAATTTTCCACTTGTTCTCAATGGTGTGGCCTCGGAGCTGCCCCACAGTGCTCTCACGAAGGGAATTGTCCAAAACAAACAGCTCCATGTCCTTAAGGGCTTTGCGTTTTTCTTTTTCCTCTCGTATTTCACGCTGCATGCGCTCGATGTCCATACGCATTTCCACTTTGTCCATCGTGTTGTTATTGATACTTCTGAAGCAAAAGAAGAACCAGAGGGGCTTAGTAAGAATCTCGCGGAATCTGTAAAATTTTGCGATGTTTTGGTGCAGGCGCTGTTATAATTTTAGGAAGACCGAGCTACTCTATCCACACATCTACCTGCGATTTGCAACTGCATTTCAAGTTGAAACTAACCTAGGTAAAGCCTATGTAAGGGTATCGTCTTTTTAAAGTGTAGTTACCTATGAGGCCGGTAGGGATATCTGATTCTAGCATGAAGCGGTTAGGATTTCAGGCTCCTCCGGCCTGGACTTAAAGTGCTTACATTTATGCACTAAGAAGGTTATTCCTTGCATTCTGTCTGGTTCCAACAAAAGTCTGCCGATATCTATTTGTAAGGAAAGGTTCATGAACTACCGTAAATAAACATGTAGTTTTTGTTTAAGTTTACATGTTTCTGTGAGATTGTCTTTACTTATAAGTGTCACCTTTGCTGATGACTGGCATACAAGTGATCTTTGTCTTTCTCCTCATCTGTTGCACAATATTTGTCGCTATGGAAGCGCTTTGTGTTTATTTCTTTCTATGTGTACTCCTTCTGTTTCTGTTTCTTTCTAATATCATTTTAGTTGTCACACTAAAATTGATCATTGGTCAAGAACTGAGAGATTACTTCAGCAATTTGCTGTTCCGTTACTTTCGAAACCAAACTTAGCCATTACGGAGAGCGAAACTGAACACTTACAAATTCAGTAGCCATTTGACTTTCATCAGTTCAAACAACTGGAAATAGTTCCAATTTTCATTTTGCACAGTAATGGGAAACAAAAAAGCGTCACAAGAAATGAGTGGAAAAAATCTGGAATGGATTGGAGCGTGAAATGTGGATTCTCGTGACTTCATTTAAATCGAAAACGCAAGGCTGTGTACGCGATATGAAATTGCCTCGAGTATTGCCGAGTAACAATGAGTTTAAAATTCCTTGTATTTTTCTGCTGCTTAAGACGCACTGGAGTGTGCAGAAATTGAGACCAAGATTCTGACTGTAAGAGAGCTGACGCTAGATTTGTTTTATACATTATTTGTTATGACTAGCATTTCACCTTCTCCTTTTTCAACTGACATTCGTTAGCCCAAGAAACGAGAAAGCGATATCCCTCCAAAATCATCCAAAGCGAGGCTCAAGGCTGCCTTTTGTTAAAATATAACTCACGCAAGCAAGGAGATGCTTTGACTTTATTCAAATCATGCCTACACAGTGTTATCCAAATTTTTGCGTGCGATCCACAAAAGGTTGACGACCGAAATAATGAACAGATTATAAAGACAACTATGAGGCGAGTAAATAAAAAAATAGTGGTGGCCGGAATATTGGACACGGAATGTACTGGAGGGAAAATTAAGAATGAAAAGTTGCTTTGAGGTATGTTTGACACCTCAGTTCGGCATTGACAATAGACGTGAATTCCTCCATCCTACAAAGTAACTGTTAGTTGAATTCTTACCATTTTGATCATAATTATCTACAACTATGATGCAAATTATCCTCCTTTAAATTATCGCTAACAGCTAACCTGATTTAAGTGATTAAAGAGAGCGAGGAGTTAGCTTAGTACAAGCGGGCCATTCAACGCTGTCACAATCATATGTAGCGAACATTTGCTAATTCCTAATACACCATCATCAAATACATTGCAGCATGTGAAGTTACTTTTTTTACGGACTGTAATCATTTCTTCTGATCTTACCTGAAATCACTTCTGTAGTAAATGCCTTTAATCGATTTTCTCTTTCTTCAAATGCGAGCTAAGGACAGGAACTATAGGACGAGAATAGGAGTTATTTCTGCACAAGATTTCACGCAATCATTGTGATTGCATAAAGTTTAATTGTATAGCGGCAGTTAAGTAGCTGCTATTAAACAAGAGTGTGTTCCACCCAATAATCAAACGCAACGGATCGATGCGCTTTTGCTATTGCGAAAAACGCAGGAATATTTATCCGCGGAGAAAGGATACGTTGACATTCGACAACAATAGACAACAATTTCTAACACCCAGGGGAATTCATCTAATTTCTCCGTCACAATGTTGTGAATGCTCTGCAGTCTCTAAGTAAGGGTTAGACAATGAACGCGAGTGTTCTATGGGATATAGTGTCCCGAGCAAAGGTAGAATGCCACGAGGCCGCAGGCCTCGTGGCATTCTATCTTGCGAGGGACGCTATATCCCATAGGACACGAGCGTTCATTGTCTAACCGTCTTAGAACATGGTCACACCCACGAAGAATTTCGTTTTTGCGTGCAGATTGTATTTTTGCATTTTAATTTTTTAGTTCTCACCTTGAAATCACGTTGCTATTTTGTTTACGATATTTTTGCTTTTGTACACACGCCTTTAAGTGGCAATGCTTAACTGAGAGTGCTTCACCGCGCGGTTTATCGCAGTTGATGCATAAACAGCCATGAGCCAATACACGGACTGAGGAACTCGAGGCAGTGATTGCCCTACAAGATTTACCAGATTTACACTGGTGAAAGCAGTCTTCTACGCGTTACGACCACCGGCACCAGCAAGTGGGGAACCCGCAGGGAAAGCCAAGAGACCAAAGACAAGTTCAAGTCTGTTTTTCTATTTTAATTAAGGTCTGAACATTTTTTATTTCATGTAAAGCTGTAAAGTAACGGTTTTTCTTTCGATTTGCTTTTTGCTTTGCTATTACAAGATTGCATTTTTTGTTGTTTTTTTTGACATCGCCGTTGAAGCTGTTGTTTTTATCGATTTAGTTATAAATATTCACAGAGAATTTGTGCATTCATTAGTAGTTTCTACTTAGTTATTAGTATGCTCTATATAGAGCATGCTAATGAGGCTTCCAAACAAAGGAAAACAATGCCTCATTAGTATGCTCTATATAGAGCATACTAATGACTAAGTAGAAACTACCAATGAATGCGACCATGTTCTAATTGCACAAAGAACAATTGAAAGACTTTCGGACGCTGAGATGATTGCTGAGCGAACAAACATACATATCATGGGGTTTAACAATGTTGTGAATATTAGCCTGTTCCAGGCGTTCACACAGTGGCCTTTTCTCAATATTTTTCTTTCGTTTGCCACTACCAGAACGCCTGGAACAGGAATATTCGTAAGTGTGACTAACTGTACTGGCCCCTGAACAGACTCCTAAGCGAGGAACAGGGCGTTAGAAAAATAGTCCAATTTCTGGACGCATTCCGGCTGTGGATTGGGGAGGGCAACGCAGGGTCGTCCTCACCCTCTCCCAACTTGAGTTTGTTAACAGACTTCGGTTTAGGCTGAGTGATACAGTAACAGACAGCGGTTTGCTCACACCTTTTACCTCATAGAACGCGTATTCTCAATGAAAATGACCAAAATTCCTGAAAGCTTTTACTAAGCCCCGTGCGCTCACCAAAAACGACTAAATTTTCTGAAAGCTTTCACAAATCTCAAGCCCCCTGTGGTTACCGCTTTTAGCGTCCTTCCGAGTATTTTACAGGGGGTACCAACTCTAAGAATATCTGTTTCGGGAAAACGGCAAAATTTATTCGGGAATCTGAAGATATTGCCGGGAACCGGGAGCCTCGAGAAATTATTCGGGAAACTGCAAATCATATTGGAATACTACATAATATATTTGGAGGTTGCATCTAACTTTGTTTTAAATCAGGAGACGTCTCCTTTTGTTTGAGCGTGGTTAATTGCAAATTGTAAAAACTAATTTAACCCTCTAGCTAAAAATATCCGCTGAATTATCTTGGAAAAATCTTTTCTAAGTACTGAGAGATGACGCGAGATTTTAATCAGCCAAACATGTAAACTTGGGTTAAACTGTGCACATCAACGGTGCACAACAGGATCTCCAAATACTCTACTCGGCTCTGTTGCTCATGAATTAATCTGACGATACAGGAATCTTAACCTTTATGGGCCGGTTATTTAAACAAGGTCTAACTGAAACTGTGGCTTAAGACAATGACTGTACCTCCCAAATCTGTTCACAGGCGGGTCATTTTAAGGAGATAAAAGTTATTCTTCTCTGTGCTATATGCCTTCTTTACCCTGTTTGCTGTAAGCAACGTTGAAATATCAGGGTCGGCCACTCTGAAATTGGTTTAGATCAGGGCCGGCTATTTTTAAAGTTTAACTGGTGAAAAATATTAAACAATAGTTTCAATCTACCCTTGAGGGATAATTTAAATGATATACCTTCTAGAAATCGGCTTTGCTTTGTGAGCACTTTCCTATTGGGTAATCACCGAGGCACTAACAATCTGAAATAGCCAGAATTATTTTCGCCCTTTTTAAGGTAGAATCCGGGAAAAATACTACTGGACACATAACTATGCCCACAAAACGAGATGCTGGCCCCTCTTAAGGATACCTTGTAAAATTTTCTTTCCTTTTTTTTAAATAGGGGAGCCTCCCCCATGCCAGGCATGCACGTTGCAAACTCACTGAGTTGAAGCACTAAACTTTGAATGCTATTTATCACCAGCGTCAAAATAACAATAGAACGATTGCTATTTTAGTCTCGACAAAGCTAACTGAAAAATACCGATTTCATTCCAGTTCCAAAATCATGAAATATGCCAACCTTTTGTCTAAGAGAAGCAGCGCTTGCAAAATGGACCCGTCTATTTGCTTCAGCTTGTCTTGACAAAAATATTTGCATAGAAATGTCGAAAGCAAGTCCACTCTTGCTTCAAGTTTACACGACTTACAGGAGGGTGCAAATGTCAGTTAACTACTAATTTTCCGGCCAAATGTCAGTTAACTACTAATTTTCCGGCCAAATGTCAGTTAACTACTAATTTTCCGGCCAAATGTCAGTTAACTACTAATTTTCCGGCCAAATGTCAGTTAACTACTATTTTTTTGGCCAATTGCCAGTTAGCTACTAATTGTAGTTAGCTATTAACTTTCAATTTCTTACATCGAAAACTATTGCATCATAACCCGAATTTTTCCTCACTTCAGTACGTCAATCATCCTTGGGGGTGGACCTTACTCAAATCAATAAATAAATTGCAACTTCCAGACATGAAAATAATTATTAAAAAAAACACAATCAAATCAGAAATCTTACTCATAATGACAGAGAAAGATGAGAAAGTTGTTTTTGTTTTTGTTTAGTTGTTTAGTCTGCTCGGAGGGTCTGTCATTCTGACCCGTAATCAATTATTGACGTGATCTAAGTCTGGCCAAACAAGGTCAACCCACGTTCGCGTGCTGGACAATTCATTATCTAATCGGAACAGCTTCAAGTCAAACGCACCGAGTCTTGTTGTTTAATTCTTATAAAATCTGTCAAATCATTACAAACTGTATCCATTGAAAATTTAAAAACGTTCTCTAGTTAAAAAGATTTAAAACGGTAAGCTTTCGGCTACCAGTTTGTAGCCTTTGACGAACACTAAAATGGAAAGCGAAAATTACAAATATAAGCAATAAATGTGCGAAAAAAACTAACAAACAGTAAAAAATATGCAGTAAAAAATGTGTGAAAACTGAAAGTGAATTAAAAATTATGAATAGTCATAAAAGAATGGAATATTGCCAAGGCAACGGTTTTGAGTTATTGTCGGCGTTGAGATGCCAGGATTCCAAAGTCTTGCGGACACGATAATTGCCCTTGTCAATTACGCGTGCATTTTCAAAGTCAATTAGGTGGTTGCTTGACCAAGCGTGGTTAGCAATATTTGAGTCTTTTGCATAGTTTTTAAGATTTCTTTTGTGTTCTTTCTTTCGAGTTTGAAAGCATCTACCAGTCTCTCCTATGTAGTTCCAGGAGCAGTCTCAACATGGAATTTTGTAGAGTACGTTTCTTTGGAGATCCATGGGCCAATGGCCAATACCTTAAACAAGAAGGCACCCTCACAAACAGTCTCTCCACCTGAAGAACTAGTTTCTACGTTTTTCAGATGGGCCGATCCACCAGACGCATACCGTGGTTTCGTTTGTCTTCCTTACATTAAGGGGCTAACTGAGCCACTCATGAGATTACTCCGTAACAAAGAAATCCGAGTCGTTAGCAAAGCCTTTAAAACTCTCCAACAAGAATTCCCGTCTCCAAAATTTAGACAGCCCATGGATCTTCAAACAAACGTAGTCCACAAAATTCCATGTTCAGACTGCTCCTGGAACTACATAGGAGAGAGTGGCAGATGCTTTCAAACCTGGAAGAAAGAACACAAAAGAAATCTTAAAAACCATGCAAAAGGCTCAAATATTGCTAACCACGCTTGGTAAAACAACCACCTAATTGACTTTGAAAATGCACGCGTACCGTATTTTCTCGAGTAAACGCCGCGGCGCTCTTTAAATTTTCAGTGTTTCAGATGCGGCGCTTATTCGGGGCGGCGCTCATTTGAGGGCGGCGCTCTTTAAAAAATCATATTATTTGTAAACGATAACAAGCAAATGTTAACAAAGAAAAATAATGAAATGTACCCATTTCGAACTGAAAAACATGATAATACAGGAAAATAAATTTCAGAGGCTGGTTTGGATTGACTTGTACCGTACTTGCTTATTAGTTTGGCTCCTCCAACATTGATTCAGTCTGATGATGCTTCCATTAGGCGCTGCATTGTTGTGAATGAATGCGGCACTTATTCGAGGGCGGCGCTCTTTAATAGTTTCGCTTTCATATGCGACGCTTAATTGAGGGCGGCGCTTAATCGGGGGCGGTGCTTAATCGAGTAAATACGGTAATTGACAAGGGCAATTATCGTATCCCTAAGACTTTGGAATCCTGGCATACTGCGAAAACCACCAATTCCGACAATAACTCAAAACCGTTGTCTAGGCCATATTCCATTCTTTTATGACTATTCGTCATTTTTAAATTCACTTTCAGCTTTCACACGTTTTCAGTACTGCATATTTTTTTTTACTGTTTGTTAGTTTTTTCGTATGCGAAATGAAAGTGATTATTCTCATCTCGCAGCTCTATCTAGGTTACGGCTGATTGGTTAGCCATATGAGTTATAAACTGTATGTAAGAAACTTCAAACTCTTTTGTTTCATTGATATTTGATCTGTCCAGCAATTTTTGTTTGAGTCTAACGGAACCATTAGTTTGGTTAGAAACTTGCCAGACGTGGTGTGTGATGCGTTGTGGGAGCATGTTGTGGTATCTCGATCGGTTAGTCGGTCTCCTATTATATATGCCACCGCCACCACCGGAAAAAACAGGTGAAGCAATCAAAAGCAAGCTTATTAGCCCTGCCAGATTAAGGTAGAGAGTCGCCTATGAAATCAAACTAAACGATTGTCAGACAAAATGTGACAGGTCTGCTCTCGAGCGGGTGATGATGTTTTTCACGAGCACGCCTTGTAATATTCAGCAAAACTGTGCAAGAGCTGTGTTGAACCGAATAGTAAACGTACTTGTGCAGGATGGTTACTAAATCACGAATACGCTAGTAGTACCTAGTATACACTAGCATTACGTAGTACACTAAGTAGAAAACTTTTCACTTTCAGTATTATTTTGTTTTTGGACAAAATGCAGAGAACCACTGAAAGGAAGTGATTTATCGAAAAAAGAAAGGGGTAGCCGTGCATTTAAGAGAGTTAGGCTATTTGATAGATATAGAAATACCCACCACCACTGTACACGTACACTGGTTTAGTTTTTGGTTTAGTTTCTTTTTAGCCAACGACTTAAGTCTATATATAAACGTGACCGCCAGTGAAGACGTGATAGCAGCGTTATGAGCTATATAGCAACATAGAATCAGAGCAACGTATGACAAACATAGGAGGAGTATTTGATAATCATTTTAAAACAAGATATGACATAAATATAAACGGTTCCCCGTGCACGGTCATGTGCAAGCTTAACGAACAGGATAAGACATCAGGCAAGCCATAAATGGCGCAAATAAAGAGCGTTGAGAATTGATTGGCAATTAAGAATTCTCCGTTGGAAGCTAATACCCGGTAAAATTGGATGGCAAGCAATTTCAGTTCCCCTGGTGATTTTTTTTTTATTTCTAAAGAGCGTGTTTTATTTATTTTTTCTTTCTTTTCCTTTAAAAAGCAAGAAAAACTTTATTTAAGCAAAAAAAAAAAAAAAAACTTTTTACAATGCTTAGGAACACAATAACAAAATTTTACAAAAAAAAAACGAAACAAAAAAGCCTAAAAAAAGAAACAAAAAGTCTAAACAGCACTACAATACAAAATTGGCAAAAAAGGTTACATAGTAGCTCCTTACTAAACACTAACATAGCAGAAAAAAAAACCAGCTTGGAAAGAAAAAAAAAAGGATAAAAGAGGAAAACAATTTGTAGGAAAAAAAATTAGGACAGACTGTATGTATGTACAAGGACTGAGTTAATTTTTCTAATGGCACTCAATTTCACCCCGAGATCGAAGAAACTCCGTTTGGTCTATCGAAGCAACACTCTGCTGCGAGGGTTACGAGAAACTTCAATTACACTCTCCTATTCATGAAGTATTACATCTACTCAAGCAAGCTAAATGATAGTTCCGTCACTTTATCTGAATTTATTAATAAGATCAACTTTAAGTATAAAATTGAGAAGTTCACTTGATGATCAGTTTTTTTAATTTAACTGGAAAGATTCCCCTGGTGATAATTTTTTTCCCTTCTAGAGGCAATCTTGACGAAATCACAAAGTTAGAGCGGTTGTGCATAACCTCGTGGTACGCCTCAAAATGTAGGGAAGGGGAGGTTTGCAGACCGTTTTCAGACCAAATGTGCGATTTTTTTCTACCCATCCCCCAGCCCTGAACCTTAATGGCATCACACGCGCGTCATGTTTTGACGCAGAAGGCGATTCTTGCGTTCGCTCGCCTGCTCTTTTTTTGCTCGACTTTCCCTGAGCGGAAAGAAAGACTGCTCGTGGTCCACCCTATTTCAGACCAGAAGGCCCCCAGGCTGGGGTGACTTCCATATGAAAGGGACGGGGATGCTCGTCGGAAAATTAGAAATAGAACCCTAAAGGAGACAAATCTGGGCGTGGCTCAGGCTTTATTTGACCCCGAAAAGGGAAAA
The DNA here is from genome assembly GCA_964017195.1 of Siderastrea radians. Taxonomy (NCBI): domain Eukaryota; kingdom Metazoa; phylum Cnidaria; class Anthozoa; order Scleractinia; family Rhizangiidae; genus Siderastrea; species Siderastrea radians. The sequence goes on along the minus strand of OZ024888.1, from coordinate 58,520,969 downwards.
TGCTAAAACAGACAACCAAATAAGAGCTGCGGTGATTAAAATTGCGGTAAAGATGTTCACATCGAATGCTGTTTTCAGATATTAGATTTTAGAAGCATTGTCATAAATCTTTATCGTTATCGTTCATAGTCTCCCCTAAGCGATACCTGTAGGATTAAAAATATTGGTTTTCTGTCCTGAAGACCCTAAGTGAGACCAAAATCTGCAATTTACACGCCTAAGCGAGACGATGAGCATCCCCGTCACTTTCATATGGGAATCATCCCCCCGGGCACGCAGGGTACTTTGACCACGCCACTCAAAGCCATCAAGGAGATCAAGGTCCAAGTTACTCTCCCTCGTGGCTGGTACTTTTGCATCGGAAGTGACTCAAATAACAGTGAATACCATTACCAGGTCATGCAGCGTGACAGGTTAATGTCACGAAATAGCCTCGCTGTTAAGAAATCTTTGTTGCTTTTAAAACGTTAACAATCGTATTCAATATAATTAATAAAATGTCAATTTACTGTTGACTTTTAATTTATCAGCTAACTACTATTTTTTTGGCCAACCGTCAGTTAACTACTAACCCCATTAGCACCCTCTGTTTAGGACAAAGAGGCCAAAACTATACCCTGTCCAGCGGCACATCCCCGTATAGGCTATGTAAGGGAGTATCCCCGCCCCCCCCCCCGGGTTACCGAGCTACGATGCCAGTTTGAGGGGATCGCGGAAGAAACGGAAAGGGATATTGATGGAGAGGGTCACTGGTTCAGGAGTCTGCCAGTCAGCCTATTTTATCGGCAAGGTATTATTTAAGTCTAAGAGGACAGAATCCAGTAGAATCGAATTGAGTGGCCACGGTGTTTCGTTGAAGCTGGGCACTCGTAATCAGACCTCAGGCATGAGAGACTCTCTCAGGCATGTTCCTACACCAACAGAGGCCATTTTGGATTCAAAAAGAAAATTCGTTGGGCACGAGGCCCGGAACCTCGCTATGGTATGACATCGCTTCTTGTTCTCCACAAATATTTCCGGTTCTTCTTCAGTTGCATCGAACATTTAGTGTATTGAACAAGGGTCACGAATGACTGGAAACCAAGATGTTTGATTTCCGGTAATCATGTCAGCATTGAGAAATCGATATACTGATACACAACATCGATGGATTCAACTCAATTTATTCAATTCAATTCTATTTAAACATCGTAGAATTCATCAGGAATACATTCAATAAATAATAACAAAGCATCAAATATCCTAGCCTGCGTCGCAGACGAAATTTAACCAGCGTTATGTTACATCTACGACTCAGGCTACAAATATCCTAGGCATGCTAAAAAACTGATCTTAAACATTACAATGCTAACAAAACAATGCCTTGTCTCTAATTTAAAAATTAAGACAAAGTAATCGCTTAAACTGACATTTAGCGTCGATTTATCGAGCACGACATTGATGTATACTTCTTTACCAATGGATTTATTACTCAAAGCCATGATGTATCTAAGATAAAATTGATGTATGCATTTTGGACAATTATGTATTTAAAATAAAACTGATGTATGCACTTTCGATGTTCTGTCCGTGAAAAACCTTCATACATACCTCTGTTCATTAAATGAGCTATAATTCTTGAATTGCGCCATTTCCACCACGATTTTCGCAAACAAGAATAAACCCTTAATGAATGGACAACTACACATCGGAAAAGTATTATCTTTTCCAACGTTTCTTACCATAACACTGCAATATTTTGGGGCTTCTTCCCGGGGGCTAGCTTCCTGCACATTAGTCCGTCCGCCGACCTGTGCGCACAAATATGCTAATCTCAACCCGTTGTTCTTTTCTCATTGGACAATTCACACAATAGCGCGGACATGACAAAATTTACGATCGTGTCTAACACGAGTAACCACGAGTGACCACGAAAGACCACGAGTGACCACAAGTGAGAATGCATCAAAATAGTGTGCTGACGTCATGATAACGTCATAATTACGTCATTTGGTCAAATAATCACCAATTATAGGCAAATGGACCAGTTCCAGAGACCTAAATAAGTACACTCGATGTGCCACCACCCGTACCCTTTAGTTCCGGAAAGAGCGATTTCCTAAGATTTATTTTGTGACCAGGTTCACAAAAACGTGACATTGCATTTTTAGAACAAATTTAGAATTACTTTATGGTAGGAACTGTTTCCTTTCTTTAATCAAACAACCCACATAATCTACCACACACAAATAGAACTTGTCTCTATTCTCGCCAACAGTTTGCCAACATGTTGTTGTGTCGTTCACACACACCAATTTGAGTTTGCCAAAACGAGTTGGCCAACATTAGTTTGACGTGTAAAGGCCGCTTTACATCATGAATTTCCCTTATGTCACACCACCACACCTTGTATTAGAATCATAAGGATTTCCTTCTATTGTTTGTTTCCTTATAAAAGAAGTGCAGTTAGTTAATTTAATTCAGTAGTTCAAAGTGTTCAAGACCTGCACTTACAAGCTGAGAACCCCTTGGTGAAGTAAAGCACTCCTTGTGACCTAAGTTGGTGATTGTTTTACTCAGGATTTGGTATGTTACATTTGACCTTGTTATTTGTCTAGAGTTTAGGTTTAAGCTCGATATCATAGCCAACACTGATGTACTTATCTTAAGCCAATTGTCTAGTCTTTGCTCGTATCCTCTGTTGATTCATATCCAAATTGTGTCCAGAGCATGTGTAGTTCAAAACATTGTATTTGCCTTTTCATAAATGATGATGATGCAAGAGTTCATTGTGGAAATTAGATATTTCACTGTTAGTCTAGCTTTGTTTAATCCAGCTATGATGACAGATGTTGTCCTGTCACAAAGTAACAAGTTTACAGTTTTCTTAGTTCTATGTCTAAGAATCATTCAAATTACTGTCAAGATTACTTTATTTCATTATTTTGCTGTGTTAAGCTATTATTACCCAGCCGTCAGGACGGGGTCTAGTAATACCCGTCTTTTTTCGTGGTCTATTGTTTTTTGGGGGGGTGGTCACTTGCCCCAGACCGCCGGTTTTCACTCGGCCAAACAAATACGTGTTGCAAACTTTCGGTCAACATAAGCATTATCTTCGGCCGGTTAGCGCCGATTCGCCAAAATCTTCATGAAACACGGTGTAGAAATTACGAGGGATGCAATGTAATGCAATCTTTTCGACGAGAGCAAGGACAAAGACGCCAACAAGTTTTGAAAGGCACTGATTCGATCGGGTTACTCGCGCGGACCAAAGCTTAACAAACAAGGGTAATTATTATTCAACAAATTGTCACTATGCCCATATATGGCAAGGAAGCCCTCAATATCTGTCATCCTACATGACAGATATCCTGCGATATACGTAAATGACCATATTTGGAAGTGCACTGCAGATTTTCTTTCATTGCTTGTTTGGCGGCCATTTTGAAAAGCGAAGCAGTTTTAGCAGTGTTCTCCGTAAATTTTAACTCTCTGGAAGAAACTTTCCACGATTAAATGCTCTCAAAATGTCAACAAGTATGTGCTTCAGCTCATAAAGATATCCAGCGGTTGACTTGGAATTTTTATAGTGAGAACTCAACCAAGAAAATGCTATTGCGAAAGAAGCAGCACACTTGCTTACGGAAAGTTGTGAAGACTAAAGTTGAAAAGATTTTAATTCACAGGAAGAGGACTTATTCTCGGTAAGGTAGCAACATTTTTTCCTTTGTCTTGTCATTTCCAAACATGAGTTTGGAAATAAGTCTTTTTAAGTGAACGGTAGTAAACTTCGATTTCTTGAAGTTCTGTTTTGATTTTTATTAAGCTTTATGTGTTGCTAGCTTTTAGCGTTTTTATCATAGAGCCGTAGTTTTTCTCGTTCTGAAAATGGTAGTCGATGGGAATTTGTTGAATAATAAAACAATTATCCTGCTCAATCTTGCGGAATATCCCCTGATTTAGCCAACTCGGCCTACGGCCTCGTCGGCTAAGTATCAGGTGATATTCCGCGCGATTTCGCAGGATAATTGTTAAATATTCAACAGTGAAATGCAAGCATATTTTGGCCGTTCTGCTTTGCTTCGCCAAAACCTTTAGAGAAAGTTGTGTAGAAAAGTACAAGAAATTCAGTGGAGTTGACTTGTCTGCGACGAAAGCAAGGTCGAAGGTGCTAGCGAGCTTTGAAGCTGGGACGAATTTGCCTAACTTGCTGTAACACGTAAACCAGGGGGGGCTGGCAGCTACCTTTGATCTTGCCGCTTTTGGCCTCTACATGATTGCCCCAGTAAAGAAATCTGTCAATCATTCGAAAACTCTAACGAGCATGCGCGAAGTGCAACGAAGTCTCGCGCGAACTACTCGTGAATATGTGTCTTTTTGTTCGTGGTGACTCTATTGTGGAAAAGGAACTCGTTTTTTGTTATTGTTTATTTGCTGTTAGTATTTTTGGCGACAGTACAGCGTTTGGGCACCACAGTTCTCTAAATTCTGGATCTGTGTACACTCCTGCTGTGTATTATGTCAAGAACATGAGCGTGATGGTTGTGTTATCGAAAACATAAACGTTCGCGGTGTCAACAGCCACTTGACCTGGGAAATGGCATTAAAGTTGCAGCTTTCGACCTTCCATTTCGATCCATTTCTGTTTCTGAGACCATCAAAATCGATGGAATGAAGGACCAGCTTTATTTTAGGTTAGTAGAGCAGTCAATATTGAATATGCAAGTGACAAGTTTCGGCCTGAGATTTTCCCAGTTGAGTGTTGAACAACCTACGCTCAAATTATAACGTTAAGCTTACTATATTCTAGCAGATGATTGTGGATTTCGTCATCTCAGGAAGATTTATAAGAATCTTTTTACTGTGGAAACTGTAGAATCTTCCAGCCAACAAAGCGAAAAGAGGAGATTTCGATTGCGAGTCTTCTTTAAGTCTGTTTCACAATGAAGACACAAAATCGAATGCGAAGGCTTAGAATGTATTAAAAATGGGCTTGAACTTTCACATGCACTTGTCTCAAGTTTTTTTGCGTCTTATTTACAGCTGTAAGCGTAATTACGTGTAAAACACCACGTTTATGTTATGGAATTCTTCTTTTTTTGGCTTGAGTGTTTCTTGGCGGCAGTTGTTTCTGCAAATATATTGGTTGGTTGCAGTTACAAGAAAAATAAGAACATTTGAGATGATAGAATTTTGCAACTGGAAAGGATAGCTTATAAACGACAACCAACAAAAGAAGAATGCTTAACCTTACAAACAGAGCTGTCTGAGGTTTGCTTGTTTTGATAAGAGAACTTAAAGAACTGGCAAAGTAAATACACCTAGGTTTAGGAAAACTCCCTAGTTCCATATATTGTACTGACATGCTAAGTTTAATTCAATGGAAAATGCAATGAACTATCACATTTCCAAGCATTTTCCCACATTACGCATGCAACTGTCCAATGAGAAGGTTTGTAAACATTTGCTAGGGTAATCTGAAAAGATTGAAGGATTTGCAATTATATGATTTTTTGTCTTTTGCCTGTAGCCTGTACAAGAAGCTTAATTCAAAGGAAAGACATTCAGACCCATTTTTCTTCAGTGTCAGTGAAAAATTTGTAGTTTGAGTTCAGTAACACCAGGTGAACTATGCAATAATGGAGTATTAGACAATGCAAAAGTTCTAAACTGTCCCTTCTGTTAAAAGAGCAATTGACTTCTGCTCACACCCTTTCAGACATTTGTACTTCTGGTGAGGAAACTGTTCCAATTGCCAGGGAGAATTCAGTTTTTTTGAAGATGGATACATATGAAATAAATCAGGTGTGAACTGCCTGATGTAACAAATGTCGCCATAAAGGGCTTGCAGTTTTTAAATGTTTTCAACTTGAGCAGTTCAAATGGCAAATTTGATCCTGGTCGAGACTGAATTTTTTCAAGTTTGCTTTTTCAACTGCTCAAGTTGAATGCATTTAACTGAGGATCATTATTTCAGAACTGTTACCGATAAGGTAGGGGAAAACAGGTCAAAACAGTGTTGTATTGCTGGGTGTCAAAACGAGGCTGGCATGCATTCAGTAACTGTTTATAAAGGAGATGTGAAATAACCCCAGAATGGCTGATCAACCATGGTTTAAGTGTGCAACAGTCCTTTTGAAGTGTTTTCAGAAAATTAAGGATTAACATAGCTGTCCATATATATGTCATCAGTCAAAGACCCTGTACAACCAAAACCTTTGCCCAAAACATATTTATCAACATGCATCTTGGAACACCAACGCCTGCCAGATCCAAAGTGATGGTGTGTTTGCCAGAGTATCTTTACTTTACAGACTGTTGGAACCTTTGCAAACTCAACCCGCAAATGATTGTTTTGCTTGCAAAAGCTGTTCAACATCAATTGCACTGTCAAGAAAAATTCAAGTCCCTTCAGAATTCAAATGCCAATTTTCCACAAACCCATTGATGGAGAAATATATGAAGCCAAGGTCACCAAGTAAATATGTGAAATGACTGGCTGAAGTATTGCTGTCAGTTGAGCAAACTGGCCCCTTTAAGTTTCAGTTCTCACCCCAGAGGTGTGATAGACAAAATCTAAATGAAAAATTATTTCACCTTTTTCTCCAAAATAATGAGCTTCATTATCAGGTATACCTACACACTGTAGGCAATATCTGTGACTCACGTGGCGAAGTCAAAGAGCAAAGTGTTGCAAACATCACCTCTCAGCTTTTCACCATTTAAGGATTCTAGAGAGCTGTACATGAAAAAATCTCTTGTGGACTGTAAGGTAACATAACTTGGGCAAAACAGAAAATAATTTGGATCAACAAAACCTCCACAATTAATTGTTGACTCCTCCTGGGTAGTTCCTATAAAGAAAGAAAAATCTACAGTGTATGTAAATGAAACAAGGACAAAGTCTCGAGCGACAATTCTTAGTGAAAGAGGAGAGCGAATCTGGCCGCTGTGAAATGTGTCAGAAAATGCCTCAAAACTCGTAAAATCAGTACCAGAAAAAGCAGAAAGGGCAACCAAATCAGATAGAAATAAAGGTAAAAAAAAGCGATCGAAACCTTCCCTTGAATGTTTAAACTTGGAATAACGGAAATAATGCTGAACCAACACAAACGCGCGTACACCAAATAACGGCTAATTCGGCAAATTCTCCTTCCTCGCCACCGCCATGTTTGTTTGAATAAAATTAGTACACAGTCCTACTCGGCCAAATTTCTTTACTGGTGCGATCATGTAAACTCGGTTCCAGACCTCGCTGCCAGCCCCCCCTGACGTAAACATTACGACATTGAAAGACAGACGCCGATTCGGGGAATTTCCTTGCTTTAGCTAAAGCCTTCATCGAATCATGGCCTAAAAGTAGACTTTTACGTTTCCTTTTTTCAGTAGATAACCGTTCCCTTTAGGTTTTAGGATAATTTTTTCTTTATCAATAAATCTATTTAAATTTCCGTGCCCTGTTAAATACGCTGAGATGTCAGTTCGTTTAAAAAAAAACGTGACGTAACTGATGTCACGCTATGGTCAAAACTATTTCATCAAGTTCTTCTTCGCGAGTGCCAGAACAGGTGGGTGACCAAGGAATGAGGGGAACCCAGAACCCAGGAGAAAAGGGGGGGGTGGGTGGGTGTACGGGAAGCGGGATTCTTGAGGTGGCGGAAAACGGGAGAAATTAAAAAAATATATAAACACAACATGGATTCCATAATATTTTGCATTCGAAAAAGCCAAAGAGTACGGGTGGAAGGAGGTTCGAGCCCCCCACCCCCCTGCCCCCCTTCCCACTCGGAAATGTCAGAAAAGTTGAATGTACCTATATAAATGGTTGTCAAAATGACTACTGCAGGGACTGATCAAACAACGTGATCAGTCCCTGCAGTAGTCATTTTGACAACCATTTATATGTTTTATCAATTTTGACTGATCACGATCTTTCTGACCCGACGTTGAGCAGGGTTGATCGTACAATTTGGTCTTCCGTTTTGTTTATCAATTTTTCTATCAATTATTGTAACCTATTGCGTGTTAGTCGAACCATCAACATCACCGTCAACTTCAGGATAATTATCGTCTCGAGATGCGTTTGATTGACTCTTGTCTCAAATGTACAATCTAGAGTGAGCATCGAATAAAGGATTGAGTCACATGTTGATCTAGTTCTTACTTACCATCTCCACATCCACATACAAACTTTTTCTTGACAAGTGTCCCGATTATTTACAATTGACAGAAATAGGGACGTAACCGATCCATATCAGCCAAAGCAAGTAGTTGTCCCTGTCGTTAAAATCGTTCTCAAGCTCTTCTTGTCTGTGTCGAGATTACCTAGTCTTTCAAAAAAGAGTTGTGCATTAATGTTAGCGTACATAACGCCTTGGATGACAGCACTGGTGAATCTTCTCCGGTATTTCTTTTTAATTTGATTTTAAAAATTGACTTTGTTAAGCACCACAAATTCTGAACGCTCGCCGATTTTTTTTTTTCGTTATTTTCCCCACCATGGAGCCTGTTCACATCCTACCACAGAAGTGACCTCAAGTATCCTTTTCCGTAATTACTCAGTTACAAAGAATTGTCTCTTTAGCCAATCAGAGCAAGCGGAAGTTAAAACATTTGGTCTATAAAAGCCCTTTAGTTGTATCGACCGAGGTAACTTCTGACTCCACTCACTGAAGTGACGAAAGGGTAATTCGAACTATTTTCGCTGCAGCAGCCATTTCAGGTAAGTTTCTTCAAATAATGTCAGTTACTTATTCGATTCAATCGCCAAGTTGTGTCAGTTTGCAAGATCTTTAACAAACACTGGTATTTTAGCAAACCAATGGGCAGATCTGCTTATTCAAATGACTGTTTATCAGATGCAAAAACAGTTTCATAAAAGCTAATCAAATGTAAAGTCCAAAGGGTAAAGCTGTTTTGCCCTTGTGTAAGAAAACGGAGATTGCAACTGCAAATGGCAAGTTATTGATAACAGCATCTATCAGGTGTAGCCTGCGGAAACAGCCGCCTCTCGTCGCTCCCAGCAAAAAAATGTGCACTGACTTTGCACTGAACACCACGCACGTTCCACTCGAAGGTACTGCCAAAATAGTACTTCAACCAAAGAGACGATGCTTTGCGAAAAGGGAGTATTGCGTGCAAAGACGATGGAGCGAAACTACAGCAATAAACCACAACTGGGCGAAGTGGGAGGGTAAAATTTCAGGGAAGACTGTAACCAGAACCTTAAGAGGCTCTGACTGTAAATATCGAGAATCGGTGGACAGGCTCAAAAAATCGAAAATCCTTATAACTTGCCAGAAGAACACTTTTGGGGAGCTATCTTCAAAAATATTATTTAAACTTTCTGGAAATCTATTGTTTTCGAGAAATTCGGAAAAACGGTTTTGCTTAATTAATTATGCAAAAATCAGGCTCAAAACTAAACAAATTGCGTGCGCTTGCTTTTAAACAATTTGCAACGCTATAAAACAATTTTAATTTAAATGATAGCAATACTCTTCTACTTTCTATCAATGGGAGTTACTTAGAGTTCCGCTTTATTTATGTAGTTTGGTGGCTCTTTGAAACAAAGGCATTTTACGCACTTCGGAAAAAGGCAAAAATTGGGTAACTTCAGAGGCTGAAAATGGGTCTTGGTATGTGCAATACCAAATTCAAATAAGTCTTGTGATAAAGTTCGGTCCTGATACTATTATGATATGAAATAAAAAATCTGAGCAATTCAGGCTCGCGCTGACAAAAACAAAAACTCGTGGACCAGTGTTGCCAAAATTTGCATAATTACATAACAGGAAATACTAAAGTGTTAATGGAAGGACGACTTGAAATGTGACAAATCCTTTACCGTAACTACTTTCAGATAGTCTTACTACTTGATCTTGCCTTCGCTGGTATCCCTCTTTATCTTTGTAAAATATTACGAATGATTTGGAAAATTGTTGGTGAAACTAGAGTGCAGTGAGTAATGCATGGTTCAATTTTACGTGTTACCATCCCCCCCCCCGGGCAACCCCGGGGACAAGTCCAGCCCTTCAGGCCCGGGGGTGGGGAATTGTTTGAAGCGGTCTTGCCCCGGGGGGAGGGGGGAGGGGCAAATTACAAAAAAAACACTTCTTGCTGTTCTTGTAAAGTACGTCACTTCTCGGTTGACACGATGGCGCCGGACCGCGCGGAGAAGACTGCCTATTCCCGGGGAAAATCTCTAGAATTTGTAGCAGACTGTTTAAAGAAGAATAAACTCTCAAAATTAAAATTTGTATTCGAAGGTACCTTTATTATTATAAATTGTTAAACGAATGTGCCCGCATTGATGCGCGGATGGATGGCGTTCGTAACAAACAAAGAAATATTTGTTCAGCGTATTTATGTATAAAAATGTAAGACGACTTATAAAATAGACTTTATATAAAAACGGACGCACGGCTTAATATTAAACAGAGATCTCACTCCAGTGTTCTTATGAAACAAGCTAAGAAAGCCCCTCGGTAAAATGCTGCCATCAGTTTGTTCACGGGCCTCTTGTGCGTATGCGCTAGATTTAGAATAAAACACGTGGCAAAGAACATTTCTTTACTTGCTAGCCGTATGCCAGTGCGGTTGGAGCTTTTTCTTCAGTTTTCTTTTTCAAATATAGTGTTCATGTTTTTGTTATATAGTGTCCTTCGTTCAATAAACTCTAAAAAATAGTTGAAGTTCTTGCCAAAACGTCTGGTTTTGCTACAAAACAACGTATTGGTGGTCGATGAGGAGTCCCGGGGGTGGGGAATTGTCTCTTTCTGCGTGCCCGGGGGTGGGCAATAGACCGCCAAGTGAATTGTCTCTTTCTGCGTGGGGAATTGTCTCTTTCTGCGTGCCCGGGGGTGGGGAATAGACCGCCAAGTGAGAAAAAAATTGCAAATCCCCGGGGGTATGCCCGGGGGGGGATGGTAACAGGTAGAATTGAACCATGCATAATGATATTTCGTCATGTCTAAACTCTGAAGCACCAAATTGGCCCCTCTTTGTTATACTTTATTATTTGCAGTTTCGTCGGGAAATTATTAATCTCCTCGAAAATTTAAATGGTTTCTTTTACAAATCATTTAAACTGCGAATGCGCATAAATTGAGAACTAAAAAAGGAGTCTACTTGGGCCGTGTTAGCAAGGAAAACATACGTATTACTCAAAATAAAGTCACGCAACAGCACTGAACCGTCATAACCTGAAAATATTCTGCAATGAAAATTTTATACCTGTAAATGCAAACTGTTGAAGAGTTCTCAGCGTTCTTGCAAAGTACAACCAAGCAGACTTTCTGTGCATTGATATCTCTTAGTTCTCTTATGCCTCTTATGCCTCTTATACACTTCTGCTTTCCGGAAAAACAGCGTCGTTTCAGAAAGGCACCCAAAATCTAGCACTTTGAAAACGGAGCGATTGAATCACGTACGACTTGCCTGTCGGATACCTATAGCGACTTTCCTCCCAGTAGACTGTCAGCTGCACATGACGGTATGCCTTAAACACAGGGATGCTGAAGGTATTCACTGAAGAACTGGCAAGACAAGATGCTCTGTCCCAACAGAAGATGCACGCGGTAAAAAAGCTGCCATTAAGTTGACAAGAATATTCACGTGACAACGGTCACGCAACATCTTGTGTAGCACTTTTAAAGCTTCTTTTCCTTCTGTTTAGTTTTACGTAGTAACAATATAAGCACAAATCAATAAAATAATAGACTGAAGGAATGTTTTATTTCATTCTTCGTGTGTCTTCAGTGAATAAAATCCTCGAAATTGAGCTCCCCAAGCCAGATAACTTTCGAGAAGACAAACACCAAAACTTAGCATTATGCAAATTTTGGCAACACTGGTCCACGAATTTTTATTTTTGTCAACGCGAGCCTGAATTGCCCAGATTTTTTATTTCATGTCATAATAGTATCCGGACCGAACTTTATCACAGGACTTATTTCAATTTGATATTACACATACCAAGGCCCATTCTAAGCCTCTGAAGTTACCCAATTTTTGCCTTTTTCCGAAGTGCGTAAAATGCCTTTGTTCCAAAGAGCCATCAAGCCGCATAAATAAAGCGGAACTCCAAGTAACTCCCATTGATAGAAAGTAGAAGAGTATTGCTATCATTTAAAATTAAAATTGTTTTATAGCGTTGCAAATTGTTTAAAAGCAAGCGCACGCAATTTGTTTAATTTTGAGCCTGATGTTTGCATAATTAATTAAGCAAAACCGTTTTTTCCGAATTCCTCGAAAACAATTGAAGATAGCTCCCCAGAAGTGTTCCTTCTGGCAAGTTATAAAGATTTTCGATTTTTTGAGCCTGTCCACCGATTCTCGATATTTACAGTCAGAGCCTCTTAAGGTTCTGGTTACAGTCTTCCCTTATAAGCAAATGGTTGATTGTCATGTGATACAAAACTTCACACTTACTCTTAAGTTATGGCGCGTTATCAGGGTCAAAATTAAATGTACAAACTTTTTCCAGTTTGAATTTCGAAACAAATCTTTTTGCGTACAATTACTTTCTAATTGCAGCTCTTTTCTAGTGTGAATTTCAAAACAAGTCTTTTTCCTTACAATTACTTTCTAATTGCAGCTCTTGTTGCATGCTTAATTGTGAATGTAGTTTATCTTGGCATTACCTGCTAAAAAGTACTTCTTTTTGCGCGTTTGTTGAGGTGAATAGAGTATCACTACATTAAGAATTACTTGTGAAATGTTTGTCTGTGATGTTTGCGAGCCACCCTACGATAGTCGCCTTGCACGCAAATTCATTTTGTAAATATCTAAACTCTTAGTACTCATTCTCTTGATAAGGCTCTGTTTGCAGTGCATCACTGGCGCCGTACGTCTTGCTCTGGTGCGATCGAAATCACGCTGACTTTGCCGATTTCCGGTTTATCAACATGCAATTACTTTTGAAAAAAGTCTTCCTTGACAAATTTTCTGCGAAAAGTCTTCCTCGACAAATTTTCTGCGAAAAATCAACCAGGCGTTCCAACAGACAGACCACGTGGTTTGAGAAAGTCACGTGATTCAAACGCTCGCATGATGCGCTTCAATCCTAAATTGTCACACAATTTTGTCACACCATTTAGAGATTTCTTCGTGTTGTGCTGTTTTTCTCTTCTTTGTTTTGATTTCGCTAATGGCTCCAAACGTGTTGTGCGAGTGCGCTCAACGTCTGGTAGACGGCAGATTTTATCAGAAACACAAACTGAATTGCCAAATAAATTGTTAACTTAATACGTCCTGTTGACGCGCTGATCAAATCCTTCCACACAAGGGCGCGATATACCGCCCCCGACGAGATCTCGCCGGCTCAAAAGGAAAATAGAAAAATCGGAACAATCAGTCTTGAGGCTGAAAGAAAACATGGACAGGAGCACATGCCCAAAAGACTTACGCTACGACGCAAAAGAGAACATTTACCCCGACGAAGAGTTTAAATCTGACATAAAAGCGATCAGAAAAGAAGCCGAACAGACGTTCTTACACTATCGCCGTATCGAACGCAACCAGGACAAGTTGCGCAGAGGCAAATCGTGTAAACCTAAAAGAGACAAACACTCAAATCGGGCAAGTTTAACAGCACGCCCCCAGTCTAACACATGTACGACCGGCTTTCCAGAAAGTGTACAAACTGTTGCCGCTAATCTAGAGACACGACTACAAGAAGTCAATGTAATGATGAGAAAACTTGAAGAAATGAACAATAAAACTGTTGACGCTTATCCCTGTCTGCTCTCTGAGTGCGTAAACTAGTAAGCAAAGGAGGATATAATAGAAAAGCGCAAAGTTAAGAACAAAAGACAAAAAGAAATAAAGAAAAAAACCATAAAGATACAACAGCTAAAAAACAGAATTTAACACTGTTAACAGACTTCAAAGATTTTGCCAGGAGAATGCGGCTCCAGTACATATATCACGGCGAAGATAATGACATCCACCCCTTTTATGTCAATTCTAACTGGGAACCGCCAGTTCAACAGTCAGTTCAACAGTCAGTTCAACAGTCAGTCAGTCAGTCAGTCAGTCAGTCAGTCAGTCAGTCAGTCAGTCAGTTCAACAGTCAGTTGCTTTAGAGAGCCCGTCACTGTTAAGTTTTAATACTTTTAAGCCATTTTAAAAGGCTAACACAAGCCCGTGGGAGTCGCGCAGGCCCGTTACTCTTTTTTTAAAAGAACTGTCCCCCACCCCCTCACCCTTCATAGATCTAGAAGAGTTTCCGTTCCTTCGGGAGCCCAATCTATACCATGCGACCACGAATACGCTGGTTTTTTCGGACGCCATCTCGTGAAGCACTGGGAATATCGCGCATGCTCGATAAAAATTATTTCCAGTCCTTCCAAAATAATCACCGAGAAACGGTCGAGAATTCATTCAAATTCGGGCAAGGCACTCCAAACAGGCGGGCCGAGACTACCTATTTCAGGAGTGCTCGGCCCGCCTGGATTTTTTGGCACCCGTGCCCATATGGAAATATGCATTTACACGACACAATTCAGGAGTGCGTGCCGTAAATTAGCGGCCTGCGTGCCGAAATTTTGGGGTGCCGTGTCCAAAACGCTTGTCTTGTAAATCGGGTTACAGACTTCCAACCCACCAAGAGTACCCGTTTCCTACTCTCTCACAAAGATTCACAAACCAACACCTGTTGGTCGGCCTATTGTGGCAGGAAATGACAGACCCACCGAACGACTATCAGCATTTGTTGACAGCATACTTCAGTCTATAGCTAAGTCACAAAAGTCACATCTTAAGGACACGACTGACTTGGTATATTTCATAGAAAGGACAACCCTTCCAGAGGGCACATTTCTAGTCTCTCTAGACGTTACCAGCCTATACACCAATATCCCACAAGAAGAAGGAATAAACACAGTATGCAGAGAATACGAGAACTTCTACGGGGACAACACCCCCATCCACACCCAATCCCTCAGAGAAATTCTAAGGCTTATCCTTCAAGAAAATTCATTTGATTCAACGATAAGAACTATCTCCAAATACACGGAACCGCAATGGGCACAAAGATTGCAGTCGCTTTCGCAAACATCTTTATGTCTTCGGTTGAGACGGAAATAATTAGCCAAAGCAATACTCAACCACTTGAGTGGAAAAGATACATTGACGACACGGAGAAATCTCTAAATGGTGTGACAAAATTGTGTGACAATTTAGGATTGAAGCGCATCATAGGAGAGTGAATCACGTGACTTCCTCAAACCACGTGGTCTGTCTGTTGGAACGCCTGGTTGATTTTTCGCAGAAAATTTGTCGAGGAAGACTTTTCGCAGAAAATTTGTCAAAAGTAATTGCATGTTGATAAACCGGAAATCGGCAAAGTCAGCGTGATTTCGATCGCACCAGAGCAAGACGTACGGCGCCAGTGATGCACTGCAAACAGAGCCTTATCAGGAGAATGTGTACTAAGGGTTTAGATATTTACAAAATGAATTTGCGTGCAAGGCGACTATCGTAGGGTGGCTCGCAAACATCACACAGACAAACATTTCACAAGTAATTCTTAATGTAGTGATACTCTATTCACCTCAACAAACGTGCAAAAAGAAGTACTTTTTAGCAGGTAATGCCAAGATAAACTACATTCACAATTAAGCATGCAACAAGAGCTGCAATTAGAAAGTAATTGTAAGGAAAAAGACTTGTTTTGAAATTCACACTAGAAAAGAGCTGCAATTAGAAAGTAATTGTACGCAAAAAGATTTGTTTCGAAATTCAAACTGGAAAAAGTTTGTACATTTAATTTTGACCCTGATAACGCGCCATATTAAGTCAAGTCCAAGAGTCGAGACAGTAATGTCATGTTTTTCGGATAAAAGATGCGAGGCACAACACAATACACGGATAGCCGTTCAATAGATGATTAAAATTGGTATTTGTCAATCAAACTGACTGAAAACCATTTTTATTCTACCTCCGATATTGCGTTAAGCTTTAATTTTCCCTGTCTATCATAATCAGCTAGCCTGGTCTAAAAACATAAAGTAAGAAAGTAAACTGAAACTCTAGGCGTTTCAGACATTCTCCAGAGACACTTCCGGTGACCGGCTCACAGTAGTATAGGTAACGCAACTCTTATTTATAGTTTCCGCGTTGTCTAGCAAATGGGTGATTTAAAACAGACATATCTACTTCTCGTAAATTGTGTTGATTTCTGAAAGCTCCATTTGTTGAGAGACGCATGTAGTTCCTTTCTACCACGGGTCAATGACGATCCCCATTATAATTTCTCAAACTCGCCGTCGCCACACAAACATTTACTTACAAGTATCGAAAAACTGAGAAGGACAAGCAAGAGGAAAAGAGCCAAAAGATAAGAAATGCCTTTGTAGAGAAATTGTACCCAAACATTTCCATATTTCTGTCTGAAAATTATGTTTCTGGTGTTCACTTTGGCGCTCCCAAGTCGCCGTGATTAGCGGTGTCACGAAATTGTTTACAACGGGAAAGCCATATTCTCGACAAACTAGGGGTTGAACTCGAGGCCCTGCGGGTCACTTAAAACGATTTACCCAAGGATTTGTTTTGATATTCTGATAAAGCAGTATATAAATAAGCCATGAAATTCTAAGTTCTCGCTCACAGTGAAAATTAGCTGTATTTTAGAGCTAAAATTTGGTTGCATAAAACTCCAATTATAGCGTGTTGTTCTAGATCTGTCTCGGGCATAAAAGTAACTTAGATTTCACTTCACTGGTTTATTCACGTCTCTCTTGGTTTACAACTTAGCTCTTCTCCCGATCGAATAACTCCATGATCTGACTTGTCAAAAAAACCTTAGTGATATAAAAGGCTAAAATTGATATTCATGTTTACTTAACTAATGTACTGTCGCAATCCTGTCAATCACGCCGCAGGAGACTCAAAACCTAAATTAGCTATCATTATCGGCGCACGATTTATGTCAATCCAACAAAAAACAAATGAATCAACAAAGATTACATAACAAGTAAGGGGGTTAGTTTCTACAGAAACTGTGGTGCTGCGTCGGTGGGGACGTGAAACACAAAATTTTGGATTTATCAACTGAGTTGATAAGGTAAATTGGCCACTGTAAAGAGATTGAAAGCTGCCGTTTCGAGAGTTAGCCCTTCGTCAGAGCAAATTCTTTTTGCTATGTTTATCCACCAGCTCACTGAACTCGTCTTCCATTGGTAGGGCCGTGGCAAGGACTTCTTTGGTCTCTTTGGCTTGAGCTCTGGACTCCGTTGAGGGCTCAATGTCGATATTAGGAGGCCACTTATCTGGACTAGGCAACCAGGGTGGACCGTTCATCCAGAGTGCTGATACCTATGTTAGCTTGGTTTTGGTCGGTAGGCACATGGCGCCAGGTCATTTCTTGGTGCTGCCTGATCTTCTGCACTCGGTTCACGACGAACTGGCGGTACTCTCCATCACCGTGTAGCCAGTAAAGGGCGACAGTGCTGTCCAACCAGCAGTAAATTTCTGGGTGATAATTCTCCAATGCGTCTCGAACATTAACTGCAAGGATTGTCGCCATATGGCCTGCAACGAGCTCCAATCTTGGTATGGTCAGATTCCGTTTTGATAGACGCGACTTGGCGGTGATAAGACCTTGGTTAGTCCCTGACTCTTGGTTGGCTACCGCATAAACTGCGGCACAGAACTCTTGTGAACTCGCATCTCCAAAGGCATGAAGTTGGATAGACTGTATTGGTTCGCCCGGTCCACGCTCAACCGTTCTGGCAGGCCACCATGCCACCTCTTCCACCTCTTATCCAAATCTGCTGGGATAGGCGTGTCCCATGGTAACTTCCTCTCACAGATGTCCCTGAATATGAACTTGCCACAAAGCGTCGTGGGTGACACAAGTCCCAGTGGGTCGTAGATCTTAGCAAAGTGCGACAACAGTTCTCTTTTGGTTGGTTCGACTGATTGCTGTGGGAAACAAACACTCAAGGTATCGGCGACCATGTCCCAGGGCAGACCCAACAGTTTGGTTACTTTCTTTGTCCTTCCTAACTGCTGCTTTGCAAAGCTCTGATCTTCGCTGTCACCAAGCTCATTGTCTCTCTCTAGCTCAACTGCATTCGAGTTCCACTTATGTACGGTAAATTTGGCGTCATCGAAGATTTTAGTTGATCATTCTTTCTGCTGGTGCCCTTGTTGTACTGTTGGTGCGCCAGATATCAAATCGTCTACGTACAGGCGCTTTCTGATTTGCGCAACCAATTCTGGTTCTCGTTGCTCCCATGTTTCTAGGTGCTGTTGTATAACTCCTCCCAACAGGAAGGGTGATGAGGTGAGACCAAACAGCGCCCTGGTAAATCTTAAGGTTTCGATATCTGCTTGATCTCTCGATTTCCAGTGAAATCTTAAGGCATCTCTTTCTTCCTCTTTAATACGTACTTGTAGAAAGGCTTTCTGCAGGTCTCCAGCCAGAAGTACAGGGTAGAACCGCGACCTCACCAACACGCTCCACAGCAGATTCTGTAGGGGTGGTCCCGGATACAGACAGTCGTTAAGGGATGGGAGGTTAGGCCCTTCTCTAGCCGAGGCGTCATAGACGATCCTGACCTTTGTAGTTTCTACATTTTCTCTGACAACCGCTTTCTGTGGAATATAGTATTCTCCCCCTTTCGCTGTAGCTGGAGCCGGCTCCACAACTCCCTGCTCTAGCTGTTCCTGGATTATGGCGTCATACTGGTCGTAGGTATTGGGGTGTTCAAGATTCTTTAGCAGCTGCTGCAGTCTTCTGAGGCTTCCTGACTTGTTTGTAGGCAAAGTTGGATGTCCACCCTTCCAGGGTAGGCCGGTCTCGTAATATCCTTCTGGATGGCGCGTTAACTATTCTTTGAACTCGGCGCAAACCACATCTTGATCATTTGCTGATGAGTCGGAGAGACCGAGGACATCTAGTCGACAGAGCTGTTCAAAGTCTACACTGGTTCACTGTGTGAGCAACATGGGGCTTGAGCTGTCTTCGCGGCCAGGTGACATGATAGTCCAGCCAAGGGCGGTTTTCTCTCCTACTGGTTGGAGTTTGGAGTTTTTGGTTTTTTCGCTCCCAGCACGAGATGGACTGGTAATAGCGGCCTAGAATCGTTGTCATCCATCTGAACTCCATCGAAGTGTTGGTATTTCCTCTTAAGCTCATCATACTTGGGATTTGGTAGTGCTATAAGTTCTGGCATGTCAACTTTCGATACCGATACGTTTAGGCTGATATCTTCGTTGATTGATTTAATGTTGACGTTGGACAATTGTGCCTTGGTGGTCGTCGATCCTAACATCATCTCAATTCTTCTTGTCTTTATTTCAGCAGGCTTCTTGTGCAAGGCGTTGATAAGCTTAGCAGAGGCGTAAGAGCTTTCAGCTCCGGTGTCGAGAAGTGCTCGAGTTTTAATCCCGTCAACTTCTAATAGCACTACAGGATAAACAACTTCTGCTTTCCCACTTTGACGAGCTGTCAGCATTCCTTCCGGCCTTTGTTCTGCATCACAAATCGAGGTGTGGTGTTTCTTGCTACAATTTTGGCATGACATTTTGCTGCGACATTCGATGCCCCGTGAGGGCTGGTGCAATTGAAACACAACCTTTTCGCTGCCAAGAATTCCTTTTGTTGCGCCGGAGTTTGGACTATGTTGCAGTCAGATGGCGTGTGGTCGACTGCGTGACAATAAACGCACTTGCGAAATTGATCTTTTCTCTGCTGGGTTTGGAACGAGCGATCGGGTTTCTTACGTTTCCTGTGTACGTGTGGCTCTTCTGTTTTGAAGTTGTCCACCGGATTCCTGCGTGTCCAAAGTTTAAGTGCCTCAGTAAATTTAACGAAATCCCATGACTTCCAATCCGGGTTGTTACGTACGAGATCTCCCCTGGTGTTTGGAAGTTATTCCAGCGTCAATGAGACCATTCCGTTGACTTCTTTAACGTGTTTAAGTGTTTCGAGGGATTGTACGCTGTGGGAGAGCTTCTTGTAAAATTCATGGATCCTTTTAGGGTTTGCAGTGGGCGTGTACGGCAGATCGAGAATCATTTTCACATAAGCCTTCACAATCTCGCTTTCTTTTCCAAATCGCTCCGTTAGGGTTGCTACTGCCCTGTTGTACCCTTCGGATGTATGCGGCAAGGCATCGATAGTTTTCTGTGCTTTGTCATCAAGTAATTCTTGCAAATATGTAAACTTGGTTACCGGTGGCAAGCTTGATTTTTCGATGGACTCGGAGTATAACCCCAGAATCTTCGCCAGTCAGCGAACGTTCCGTTAAATTTGGTGATAATCACCTTTGGTAATTTGGCTTGACTGGTAGGCGTTTCATGGGCGGCAGTTGCGCTCTGGTTTCTCGTTTTAAGTTAATATTGGTCATGCAATTTGAGCCTCTTCTCATGTAGCTTGATTTCAATCTGCATTTTCTCCTCTCGCTCCTTCATTTCCAACTCTGATTTTCGTTTCGCCAACCATTCTTCTAGGGCTGTCTTTAGGCGCTTGACAGCTTGGTCGGATGTGATAATCTTGGCGTCCACCTCTGCATTCCATTATTGTATGGCTTCGATATCCTCCTTTGCCTCAATTTGGACCCTCTCCAGAGCTCTCTTATTTTGATCGGCCTCGCCTGCTAAGGCTCTCAGGGTCGAGAGGTGTCTTTCTACGGCTTCCTCGCCTCCCGACTCTAAGATGGAATCGGTTCTGCCGACAGCAATTTGAAGTTGTCCTAACTTGGTTTCCAGCGCTATTTGCGTCGCTTCCATTTGGTAAGGCTGTGTGGTAACACGCTTTTTTCTCTTTTCTGTTCACTCCAAGGCGAAGTCCCTGAAGTTTACGGAGGTCCCTTCCGGAGGCGCCACTGTGGCGGAAATGAGACTATAGAGTCCGCAGGGATTCCGATACTTCACTGGTTTATTCACGTCTCTCTTAGTTTACAACTTAGTTCTTCTCCCGATCGAATAATTCTATGATCGTGCTTGTCAAAAAAACCCTTAGTGATATAAAAGGCTATAATTGAAACTCATGTTTACTTAACTAATGTACTGTCGCAATCCTGTCAATCACGCCCTAATCTTATCTTGATTAACATGCAGGAGACTCAAAACCTAAATTAGCTCTCATTATCGGCACACCATTTATGTCAATCAACAAAAAACAAATGAATCAACAAAGATTACATAAGTCACGCACAGTCTCCAACAGAGGTAGGTTCTGCTTCACCACAAAAGTAGCCTGTGAACAGGCTCCGAGGCAGAGAAAATAACGCCAAAAAATCGCTTCGCTCGCCGATTATTTTTTCGTTATTTTCCCCACCGCGGAGCCCGTTCACATCCTACCACAGAAGTGACCTCAAGTATCCTTTTCCGTAATTACTCAGTTACAAAGAATTGTCTCTTTAGCCAATCAGAGCAAGCGGAAGTTAGAACATTTGGTCTATAAAAGCCCTTTAGTTGTAGGTACCTTTTGACTCCACTCACTGAAGTCACGAAAAGGTAATTCGAACTATTTTCGCATTAGCAGCAATTTCAGGTAAGTTTCTTCAAATAATTTCAGTTACTTATTCTATTCAATCGCCACGTAGTGTCAGCTCAAAAGATCTTCAACAAGCACTGGTATTTTAGCAAAGCAATGGGCAGATCTGCTTATTCAAATGACTGTTTATCAGATGCAAAAACAGTTTCATTTGAGAAGCAGTTTTGAGAAGCAGTTTCAGTTGCAAAAAAAAAGCGTCCATAGGATAAAGCTGTTTTGCCCTTGTGTAACGAAACGGAGATTGCAACTGCAAATGACAAGTTATTGATAACAGCATCTATCAGGTGTAGCTTGCGGAAACAGCCGCCTCTCGTCGCTCCCAGCAAAAAAATGTGCACTGACTTTGCACAAAACTGAACACCACGCACGTTCCACTCGAAGGTACTGCTAAAATAGTACTTGATGTTTTGCGAAAAGGGAGTATTGCGTGCAAAGACGATGTAGCGAAACTACAGCAATAAACCACAACTGGGCGAAGTGGGAGGGTAAAATTTCAGGGAAGACTGTAACCAGAACCTTAAACACACGCGAGAAAGAACGACGCTGTCGTCCACTCTCTGCTGCAGTTACCTGTTATCATTACGTGATCATGTTGCAATTCCAGTATATCAATCACAGAGACGAGTATTTTTGGCCAACAAGGTTTATTGCACGCAAAGGCGACAAAGCCAAACTATAACAGTAAAGCACCAATCCCCCTCCCCCAGGGGGAGTACTCCTCACAATTTCAG
Organism: Siderastrea radians; assembly: GCA_964017195.1. NCBI lineage: Eukaryota > Metazoa > Cnidaria > Anthozoa > Scleractinia > Rhizangiidae > Siderastrea > Siderastrea radians. The sequence goes on along the minus strand of OZ024888.1, from coordinate 58,498,748 downwards.
ACCAAAATATGTAATTTTCCCAACACCAGTTTCAGACCTCACGTCTAAAACCCACACCGATTTTCAGACTTGCAGACCAAAGTGGTTCAATTAAAATCCATACCATCTTCTGAGCAACATACACATACGACACAACCTAAAAGCTGACACAAGGGAAGCCTCCCCCCCCCCCCGAACCACCGCCAGGACGCCAAACAGAGCAAACACTGTGGTTGAAATAGAACAGTTGTCAAATAATAAGGGGTGCAAGCTCAACAAAACGCGAAGATTTACAGTATTAAAACAGTAGCTTGGATTTGGCTACCCATAGATTCTATAATTCGTTGTTGTTGTTGTTGTTCTTCAGAATAAGCTAAGCATCACTGTGCCAGTCGGCCTCATTTGAATGATTTCGGTGGTAATTCGGCACTTAACCCCCATCAGCATTAAATTTCTCCTCCTCATACCGTGCCTTATGGCACGTGCACGTCATGAGGAATAAGGAAATGATCACCAAAGATGAATTGCCTTGGAAACAAGTTCTCCCGTTAGTACTCCATATTAGTAAATGTATGTACTCCAATTGGTAGATGTATGCAGATCAGTAATGAGAATTTGTGTAATGATGCAGGGACTAAAAAGCAACGCCGGGTCGAAAACTATGAGGCGAAACCTGGCGTCGGTTCAATCCAGTGACCTTTGCGTGCAGGGCGAAGAAGAGAAAACAACGGAAGTGATAAATTGTCATTTACAAACTAAGTTGGTGAACACGAAAATGGTAACTGTGCAGTAACAGGGCATAGCATGAAATTGGGAGTGGTGAGAAGCGGAACAAGTAGATGACACTGACTAAACTGAATCCTTTTGGTAGCAGCACTATTAGACAATGTGAACACTGTAGGACTACAGTAACAGAACTGAACAGAAAAGAACCCTAGGAGAAAAGTGATGCACGTGATCGAACACGGGTTTGGATTTGCGCAAAAACGAAAAGAATGCGACTAGGGTACCATTTCCACTTGAAGTAGCATCCACCGAATTATCTATAGCATTTTCTCCTTGAAACCAGTATTTTTGTATACTAGCTGGTACCTGTGAACAATTTACCACTTAACAACACGATTGACTTTCCCAAGTCCTTTAATTTTTTTTTCGGGTTAGCAGGTGTTACGAAAATTGTCTAGTTTTTTTTCTCTGGAACCTTCCAGAACATTCCTAGAACTCTCCAGAAGATTATAAAATGCTTAGTCATTTAAATAATTATGTAATCTCTCTGAATAGTAAATAATAATGTAATGTTACTAAAAATGGATTTTGTAGAAGTTTCTAGAACTTGTTGTGATATGTATATAAGTAAGCGATTGTCAGTCTACTCAAGCAGTTTTGAGAAGCAGTTTTAAGAAGCAGTTTAAGCAGTTTAAGAGTTGGTTACCGTGGCAGTGTGCCGAACCTAGTCAACTGGCTGTGTGCCGAGCTGTGTGCCGAGCTGTGTGTCACGTTAGAAGAGTCTGTGACGTAGTCGTGCTGTAAGCTGTAAAGACTTCTTGGGTTTGGAGTAAATCCGCTTGTTACTGTTACCGTAAACCCTGCTTTCTGTCTACGAACGAGCCACTCCTTTAACGAAACTCGTAACAGTAGGCCTCTCGCGACTTCGTCGCCCGCTTGGTCGCTTCGCGACATCATTTAAGCTCGCTTTGCTCGCTTTACTAGCAAAACACAGGGCAAAGTAATATCCATCGACTAGGTGGACTTGGAGCAAGTCCACAACACGATGTTTTGAAAGCCGACTTCAATTTGCCTAAGAGGTTGAAATTAGTCACACAACATGGCGCGGTGTTCGCTTAGTGAGAGAAACGTGCGACTTTTCTGGAAATTCTCCAAAGTGGATCTTTTCGATTTAAAACCAAATTGCGCACATCCTTGCCAGGAAAGTATAAAAATGGTGTGGTTGTGGCTTTTTGCAACTTCGCCGTTTTTCCGTGATGGGTGAAAAACAGTTAATCCGCTTCACCTACTATATATAAGATAATTTTTACAGCGGAGTAAATTTTTGCGGAAAAAAATTTCCGGTAATTTTATTATGTGGGAACTTATATTTGCGGATCGTGAAAAAAAAAAACGCAAAAAATTGCAAAAAATTAGAACCTGCAGAAATTTAGTGTCACACGGTAGATCATGTGCCGATAAGGTAGCGTGGCAGACGCCTTAAAATCGAGCAGGAAAAATTTCATCCTCAAGACCCAGGGGCAGATAGAGGGGCGAGGGAAAGTTGGAGCGGGCGAAAAAAAGTGGGCGAAGATAAGTCAAGGGCAAACGGAAAAGCCCCTTTTCCGTTTGGAAAAAAGGGCACGAATATTTTTACGAGGTTATTAAAGGTAAAGGGTTAAACGGTAGTTGTAACTTTTCAGTTTAATTCTGCATTTACATTAGCCTGTTCCTGGCTCCGAGATAGTGGGGAAAGCGTCCCTACTATCTGAGAGCCTGGAACAGGCGATTTTTACACGTGAAACATTTGATGAGTACATATTTACAAACGGTCGTGTAGATAAATGTGTCCCTTGAAAAATAACATGTGTCCCGCAACTTTGTTATTTTAAGACTTTAATTTCGTATCTGACAATGTTCGATTGCTTTGAAACCTTTTGTATTGAAAAATATATCAACTGATAACAACCCAGGTGAAGGGTCGAGAAAGATCAGAAAGCTGAGCAGACTCTTTCTTTACCTAATTCCCGTGTCGACAAGAGTTCCAGTCAAACGCACTCCAGTAATCTGTGATTACTACTAGTCTAGACCTTTATTCTGAGAAAGTTTGGGTCATCCAAACCACTTAAGTCAAAAATTACAGATGGCCGCTCTTAATGTCTTAAGCTATTCGTTAGCCTTAAGTCAACTTCAATCGCTCATAATCTGAAAAGCCCCTCACGGGGAGTGCTCAATTAAGTTATTATTATTAAATTACTGCTATCATTTCACTTTTTCTGGGAAGTGCAGCAAGATCGCCATGTTGCTAGGTAATTTATTTCATCACGAGGCAGATCTGCTTGTTCAAATGATTGTTTATCATAGCTAAAAATTGTTTCATAAGCGCCCAATCAAATGTATCGACAAAGGTGAAGCTGCCTCTCCCTTGCGTAACGAAACGCTAATTTCAATTATTTTCACTGCAGAAGCAATTTAAGGTAAGATTCTTCAAATAGTGTCAGTTACTTAATCGATTCAATCGCCATATAGTGTCAGTGTCCAAGATCTTCAAAAACACTCGACATTCCTTCAGCAATGCTTTAGAAGTTGCCTTCTACACCGACCGATCCTCAATGCATTTATGAATGATATCTTAATGCTCCTACCTGTTTAGTCGACCTCCTGCTGACTTGTAGGACAGCTGCAGGAATTTTGTTTACTGTTCCGTTCGGAAATTATTAAGTCAGTGTTTCCCTTTCACAAAATGGAGGTCGGTCCAAGCACAAAAATTGACACTTTTAAGATGCATTAAGAATTGTACGGTTGTTTCACTGATAAATAAAATTTTTATCAAAGTAGGCGAGTTCTAGAAATACAAACAAGCGAGATGAACATAAACTTCTAATTCTTAGTATTTTAAATAGTCATCTGCAATTCCTTTTAATCTCGTTGCTATCATGTAGCTTTTTACAGGAAATGCAACACGATCGCCATGTTTCTAGGCAATCTACTACTGGGCATTTCTACTTATTCAAATTAATGTTGATCTAAAAATAGTTGCATAAAAGCTAGTCAAATGTATCGACATAAGGTAAAGCTGCCTTGTCCTTATGTAACGACCAACAATTTCAAATGTAATCACTGCAGTGATAACTTGAGGATGACTTCCAGTAGCAGCGTCATATATAATAATATATAGTTAATTTATACAGCGCAAAGGTTCAGATGCACAAAAACGTCCTAGACTACATATTCGTAAGTGAGAAAAACAATTCAAAATGAAAACACGGATAGAACAAATAAAGCTAAGAATTGAAGTAAAAATAAAAAACTACCTTTATAAAAACATGAAGGAAACAGATGAGTTTTAAGATGCAAAAGTTCTAATGGAGGAGGCATCCCTGATGGCTTTGGGAAGAGCATTTCATGCACAGTACAGTTTCATAAACGTGCGATCACCCAGCGTTTTCTTTGATCTAATGCAAGGACGGCTCATCAGGATGCCTTGTTCCAAACGTCGAAGATTATACCGGGAACGTGGCATTACTATGATAGATTCATTCCAATAATCCGTTGAACAGCCATGAAGAACCTTATACAGGTCAGGAGAAAAATCTTGAACTCGATTCGCTGTCTTTATGGTAACCAGTGTAACCGTAAAAAAGGGGGACTGCAATGGGAAAATTTGGGCGCTTCGTAAATAGTCGAGCACAACCATTTTGGGCACGTTCACTACTTTCTGTATTTGACGGTCAGGAAGTAAGGTAAAGTTAGCTGTTGCAGTAGTGGAGTCTGGAAGCCATAAAAACGTCGGTGTAAAACGTTCAGCAACGTGACGTGAGAGATATTTTCTCATATGCCGTAGATTATGCAAATAAAAGAATGACGCCCCAAATAACTTGGTGATACAGTAAAGACAGTAAAAACCGGCATATAAGAACCTGCATTTTCCCAAGTTAGCCTCAAAAGGTTTTTGTATCATCGGTGTTTACTGGGAAATTAGGCTATTTAGGTCCTTAAATAGGTTCTTATTTTCTTATGAAAAATTGTTTTTGTTGCTGGAAGAATATTGGTACCGTCTATTGTTTATCTAAAATATACATATAGTTAGGTCGATCTAAATGACTGCAATCTAAACAGTTGTGCATAGTATCTACATATATGTACCTGAAATGACATTCCAAGGGATTTGGCTCATATTCATTGCCCAATAGAGCTATTTCATATTCATTGCCCAATATTTGATTTATGAATTTATGAACTGAATTTGTCTTTGAGAACTTTCTCTTTCTTGAGCTTCGGCTGAGAACTCGGTTGGCACATCGCTTGAGGTCGCAGCATTTGGCACCTGTCCCTACGCCAAACATAGCAGAACAAGTGCCTTCTGTTTTTTTTCTGTCCACAACCATGGTATTCGAACACATTTTCCCAGGAAAAACACCCGTGCTTATCGCAACTCAGTAACTCGCGTAACTCGCGTAAACATCGAATCGAGTCGAAGTACATATCGCTTGAATTCGCAGCATTTGGCCGCAGTCCCGACCTCGAACACAGCAGAGCTAGTGCCTTCCGGTTTTTGCTGACCACAACCATGGTTTCTGTGGCTGTTGCATTTTAGCCCGGGCTGAAATTTTCTTCTCAGTCTTAATCGCCAACTTTTTATTAGAGGAATTTGTTTAGAAAGCCGGGCCAGAGTTTCAACTCCGATAGCCGGGTGAAATTCGCCATGTAATCGGCCCCTACGCTTGGTTAACACCTGTGACATAAACACAAATGCTCGGACGTTAACGCCATCAAGAAAAGCTCAACTCTACCCTTATGCCGTTATGTCTATAATATTTTTTTACGATTCACTGGTGACACACAACTTCGAAAGGCCAAGGGCTCCTTTTTGTGGCTTCCAAATTAATTGGCATATTTGCAATACACTGCTCTTGCTAAATTTTTCACTGTGAAAATAGAAAGGAATTTAAGCTGGCAAAAATTGCATGAGTTTGACAGTAACTGGAAGCAAATTCCATTTTTCTTAAGTAACAAGTAACAGCGCACGGGCGACTCAAGATTGCGGTCTTTCCTTACATTATTACATAGCAGGAAAACCTGTTCTTCTCCTTCTTCTTGTTCTATGTCTTCTTCTTCTTATATAGCTACTACTACTACTGCTACTTAATTCATGTTTGTCTTGCATGCGAAAATGTGAACTATTTTACCCTTTCTTCTGCTTCAGGCACGTCAACAGCTGAACGATAGCATCATGGCGACGAAAGAGATCATTAATCATCACATTGAGCGCATGCAACGCAAGATAGATGACGAGAAAGAAAAGCGAAAAGTTCTCAGAGAAATGGAGCTGTTTGTTTTGGACAATTCCCTTCGTGAGAGCACAGTGGGGCAGCTGCGAGGTCACACCATTGAGAACAAGTGGAAAATCTATGAACAGGTAGACTACACGCTAAAACGGAATTAAATTTTATTGGAGAAACTTGCTAATAGTGATGCACAAAGAAATTCTTGGAAATTAAAGTCATCATAAAGAAGAATAACCTGTTGAAGGTCCCACCCCAGCAACATTTCAACATCTTCTAATTACACGTTAACCCTTTCCCGTCAACCTTTTTTCCTTAGAAAAACGCATTTTTACTGCTAAAGCGGTAAAGTGCTATGTTGACAAATGCCACTAAACTTTGCAACAAAAGCGTTTTCTTCCAATTTAGCTACATTTTGAGCCAGCTTCTGTTGTAAATTGTCCAATATTTTGCTTTCACGCATGCGCATAAGCCATTTGTTTCTTTTTTTGCTGATTCGTTTCCAATTTTTTTCTTGCTTCTTTTGCTTTCCTTTTTCTCTCCCTTTCTTTTCTCTTTATCTTCTACCCTTTAAACCAACGAGATAAATAGGTATGATGGTGACTAACATTACAAATAGCAAGAGTTAAATTTATTTTTGACTATGTATGTACGAAATAAAAATTAAAATAGTAAAAAAGAAGAGTTAACCATGACGTTTCGGACCCGTTTGTGGGCTATGGACCAAACGATAGAAAAAGAATGTTAATCTGGGAGGTTATGCTTAAAAGAATGGTTTAATCTGCAAAAGAAGGGTTTAATTATTATATAGTTAGGAAGTCTGCAGGCGCTTACACGAGGAAACATTTTTCCCTCCAAGTTCTTCACAGACTAACTTTTTTTGTAGGTTAAAAAGGTTGGCTTCAAGCACATCATTGTCGCCTCTTTCTCTCACATGACTCGCGTGGGTGACACCTTCATTCTTCAACTGAAGGAGAAAGGTGAGGACTTCACCAACCTTTATGCCTTCTCTGAGTTCGTGGAATCTGTCGACCCAAAGGCCAAGATACCAGATACCAAGACCGTTCCAGTTGGCCTACGAAAAATGAACGAACTGGGCCTAAAGAACGCGATCATGGAGGTAGACCTGGCTTGGGCAGGAATCGACTACAAGAAGTTCAAAGTCAAAGCTATCAACCAACTTCTTTCTGAGAGGATGGCATGGTGCCGTGAAAATCTCTCCAAAGATTCCAAGATTTTCATCAACATACGCGACCTTCCGTATGCAATGGCAAAGAAGCCAAAACGCGTCTTGAAGGTGGTAAGGTACCTCTCCTCCCTGCCGCCAGATGAGCTACCATTTGGCTTGATGTACGAAGAGTCTGGCAAGTACCTTCCGGAGGAACTCGGTGCATGGACAGAAGCCGTTCGCAGAGAGATGGACGATTGCGGATTTAAGCAAGGGCATTTGCTTGTCCACGTACACGAGCAGTGGGGACTAGCAGACAGTACCCAGTTAGAATGTCTTGCCAACGGCGCAGACGGCATCTGGGCGAGCTTAATTATAGAAGGAGCCGCTCTGGGTCACTCCTGCTCCAGTGTCATGCTGATGAACCTGATTCGCCTTGGAAATAAGGAGGTGCTTAAGAATTACAACTGCACAGCCCTTCGTGAAGCTGCACAAGAGGTCACCAAGATCACCACTGGGTTTCCCCCTTACAACAGGCAAGTCGTGTATGGTGAACGAGCTTTAGACATGGTTTTTGGCGTGCCCAATTTTCCGCCTGGCAAACAAGAATTCGATATTGCCAAGTTCTTTGGTGAAGAGCCTCCCATAAGGATAACAACACTCGCAACTCCAAAGATGGTTGCAGATAGGCTGAAGAGCCTCTTTGGTGAAGATCCTCAGTTCACTGAAGAGAGAGGCCAAAGTATGCTGGAAACGATGTTGGAAGATCTGCAAACGAACAGGAAAGAAGAGTACATGAGCGCACTAGGTGTCATCGTCTTGTTTGATCGTTCAGGCGGGAAGCTCACCAACAAGATGTGCGAGATCATCGACCAAGAAGAACCAAAGAGAGCGCACGCCCAAAAGTTGATTGCCGAGATTCGCGCGATGTGGGATGAGTGGGATCTCAGAGATGGCCAGAAGGATGACAAGCTGGAGTTTGATGCTTTCTACGATGGCTTCATGGCCCCTTACTTCGGTTGCTACAGATGCGACGAGACAAAGCGCGCATTGAAAGCCATCGACATGGATGCAGATGGCACGGTGGATTGGCAGGAGTTTGCCTTGTACCTGAAGTGGGCCATTCACCAGTATCCTGAGACCAAGACTGCTGAGGAGCTGCTGTCCATTGCTTTCCGTAAAGGCATCATCCCGGCCATGCAAGACGAGGTCCTTAAACAGTAGCGGTCGCGACTATCGCCGTGAAAAATTAGAAAGCATGCCTTGAAGTAACCATGATATTTGACTTACTTATGCTATTCCCTGTATTCATTAAACCCATTATCTTTTGATTAAGTTCTTGTTTGTGTTGCAGCTGGTTTTTGTTTTCACTTTTGGTCATTCTAGTCGCTCAGTACAAAATGACATTCAATTCAGTTGGTTTAATTCCTCTAAATTACATCTGTTTAGAACCAACCGATTTAATACTGTTCTGTCCTTCTCTTTTTAGAATTTGTTTTAGAAAATGAAAGTAAACTGAATAACAACTGAGATGAAGTATTTTAAATGAAATTAGTATCATTAACACCCCATGAATTGACTAAAACTTCAAAGCTGTAATTAACCTAGTAGTTTTTGTAAGGCTCTGAGATTTTCGCTGTAGTTCCCGAGACAGTATGGTTTAGCTAAAAAGCTATTTATCGTAGAATAGAAAATTAAACGGTATCTTGCTTAAACATGGACTGGTTAATGTGGCAAAACTACTTATCAGAAATAAGTACTTTCGTCTTTTGATGGGAAAGCTGTCGTCTGCGCGCTAAACTCTGCAACGACAGAAAGCAGAAGGCCAAAATGGTGACAAAAACTGTGCCCACGAACCATGGGTCTCTCGTTATGCTAGTTGGGATGAGCGGGCACATCCCTTAGTCAGCACCCGCGTTGTCATTTTATTTATTTATTTATTTATTTGTCTGGATACGGGATTGCAATATTCGTCATCCATGAAGTAACTAGTCACAAGACAAGCAGCTGAATGTACAACTCACCTAAGTGATATTTCTTTAAAAACACAAGCACATTTCGCGCCAGGAGCCAGAACAGCTGTTGTTTACTTCAGCTCCAAGAGATTATGGCAAGAACTAGTCTTCAACATACAAAACTTGATCTTAGGCCGAGGAGCGGATCTAGGTTGAGAAACGAGAGAAACAAAAGGAGACGGTTTTTTAGGCTGAAAAGAAAAGGAGACCGAAGAAATTCTCAAACAAAAGTAAATAGCGGCATACTCTCGAGCGAAAGAATTGGCGTGCCTTTTACTATGGAAAATGGATTAAATTACCTAAGCAGAACCCTGGACAAAACCAAAGTAATCTTGCTTTAACGAAAAGTTAGAAGTGTTAGGTATAATAACGACAGCAGTTGCCTTACTGACCGAACTACTTTCAGCTGAATGTAAACTGGGCGATTATGACCTTGGGTAACACTGGAAATGAACAAGCTGCTCGAAACCTGGAATTCAATTGATACGTCCAGTTTATTCTAAAGGTAAAGGGTTACTGAAACAAAACTTTCTACCAGAGCTTTTTCAGTAGACTGCTAGGTTACAGGACAACAAAAACAAAACCAGTGACGGAACGTCAGAGGATGACTCGCAGCCTTTCAACGTCTTGGAATTTACGAACCAGATAAGTAATATAAGCAATGCCAATCAATCAATTAACACTGAAATGAAAGTTACCTTAAGTTTTTGATATTGCACATTTCTTAAGTTCGTCGTGCCCTTGCACGCATTATGGGTAGCAACAGACTTTTGCGTTGAGTGCAGAGATTCCAATCTACAATGCCTCAGTCCCCCAGACATGTAAGTTGGTTGGAAGGCTGACACCCAGTGGATTAACATCCCATCAAGTGAAAAGGAAGTATTAATAGTTTCTTTATGTCTATAAGCATTTTGTCTAGTGAGCCACTAAACTCCCTTACCTGAAAGAAAAGCAACCTTCACCCTTACTGATGATTTCCATTTTATGTAGTTAAAAACGTTTATTTCAACTTATTTTCCAGCTTATTAACAGGAGTATCAAATCAGTGCCATCCTACACCAATGGTCAAATGTTAATTGATCTTAATTTAATTGATCCTACTAAACTTCTTCCAACCAATGGAAAGGAAACACTACTGGGAGAACGATCCAATGGTCCATGTCTCCTGAGACATCACACTCGGTTAAATGTACAGGTTGTTGAACAACAGTCGCTCATGCATGATACCAAGGAGATGCTGAAGGAGGCTCAAATTATGCAGACCGCACGCATGAAAATATTCCTGTCATAATAGCTGTACAGCTTCAAAAGGAGCCCATATCCTTAGTTACTGCGTTTCAAAGAGAACAGGACACATCTGCAACCATGTGTAAACTATTCTCTCGTGATAAAGACCATGAAACATAATTATCTCTCATTATTTCACATCACGGAAGTCCTTTCACACATTCACTCCTTCAGTGTGATTTGAAATCTAACAATCTATCAGCTTGATGAAGATGTATCCGTGTAGGATAAAGATAGAGTAGTGAATATATGAATATCATATATTAGAACTGCGGAATGAAGAATTAAGTGTAAAGAAGATCATCGCTGTTTTGACACAACTTTTGCAGTTGCGAAAAGAAAGCCTGAAAATAAAATTCAGGCTTTCATGGGATTCGAACCCTTAACCTCTGCGATACCGGTGCAGAGCTCTAACCAACTTAGCTGACAAGCCAGCTAGGAGCTGGTCATTTTGTCGGTTCGTTATAAACCCATGGAGGATCCTCATCCTTCACTATTTCATCTTCATCCCCCACGGGTTTATAACGAACCGACAAAATGACCAGCTCCTAGTTGGCTTGTCAGCTCAGTTAGTTAGAGCGCTGCACCGGTATCGCAGAGGTTAAGGGTTCAAATGCCATAAAAGCCTGAATCTTTTTCAGGCTTTCGTTTCGCAACTGCAAAAGTTGCGTCACAACTGTGATGATCTTCGTTACATTTAATTGAAGATGTATCCACGGGATAAAATAATCTGCTCCTTAAACAAATAAAACGTATCACAAACAGTTCGCTCTGCGGATGCGACCTTCTTTGTAGTAATGCGTGGGAGCAGAGATTCTGTGGTTAATATTTCCGCTAGTAATACAATTCGTCCTTAACAGCAAAGCGTTAAAAGCCTTAGAAAAATCTTGGCTATTATAGCCGGTTTCACTGTCAGTTATTATTCGCCCATAATCACAAAGCAGCGGAAATAATTTGAAATTTGCAGATCGTATGGTTGTCCGTTAACTCATTTCATGCTCAAGTTTCCCTCGATGTTTATTTATTTACCAGTTAAGTCTTCGCTCTTAACAGAGTATTACAGACTGCTTTAAATAATAATAAAAATTTTAAAAAAATTACAACAATGAAAGGAAAAAAAATTACTAATCAATATGTAAGATTACACAGGGATTGCCTAAATGAACAAGGCGAAGTAGATGCTATAATTTCTGGTGGGAGATTGTTCCACTGTGCAATTGTCCTAGGGTGAAAAGAGTTCTGTTAATAATCACATGTACAACGTGGCTGCTCAAATCGATGACTGAGAGACGAGAGCCTGGTGCCCATTCTCCTCTTATGTTCTTTCTGAAGTTTGTTGCATTCGTAAGTGGCTAATCCATTACTCTGTTTGTACAGCATACAGAGACGTGCATCTGATCGCCTGAGCTCCAGAGATCTGATGGTTTGTGACCATGGGCGAATGATGACGTCACGGCTCAGATTACTTTGCCATAATTCGCTCCTGGTTATAAAATAATTAAGGAAATTTGCGCACGAAATAAGTTTAAAGTAGAAGTACTAAAATGAAGAAGCAGAGGATCTGCTAATTCCTTCACTATTTTGTGACCATAGACGGATTATAACGGCCAAGTATTGTTTGAAACGCCTAGATTGCACACAATCTAAAGTCAGGCCCAGTAAAGTAAATCTGCCCCAGTCTAGTACCAAGGTGTTCCTCCGTTCCTTTACTCTTTACTCGATATGCATTCGGACTAAACCTGTAGAGTCTAGAATTAAGGGGTCAAAACGTCCTGTTCTACATTGTAGGAGAGAATAATGTGAGACAAGCAGTTATAGATTTTAGTTTATTTTGTCTCATTAAACTCACCTTTTTCTTAACAGTGACATGCTTATTATTCGTTATTCGCGCCTTTTGTGTTAGCCAAAAATGGCATCTATATTGTTTTCTTGTGCTTTCGTCACTTGCAAAAATACCATAGGAATATTGAGCTTCTTGGAATATGACGTCACTTTGCCCAACTGGGGACCGGTCACGCAAAGGTGACGAGCTCTTTACGGCGAACCGTTAAGTGAGTTATTGAAGGTTTCTCAGACTGGAGATTCAAAAAAAAAAAAGATTCATCAATTACACTTGCGCATTATTTATATCTTTGTGGATCACCAAAAAATTGCAGCCAAACACATGCTGCAGAACTAGGTTGCCTTGTCTCACCGGAAGGATTCTGAAAATAATGCGCAATTATACTGGAGGAGGAACATGCCGACTTGTGTGTTTTGCAGTAGGGAGAAATAGACATGTGGTAAGTCTATGAACCGCTACTATCAGTGCTGACCCGAGGAGTGTTATCACCTTGAACGTTTTCTTGTTTGACACCCAGTATTACAGACATACTAGTGGTGTAGCCATGGAGACAACAATTGGTCCTAATTACGCGTACCTTTCTACGAAATTCATTTAAGGTGGCTCGCGGCTATTTATTTGCGCGGAGGCTCCATTTTATAAATCGAAACTTTCAGCAAGTAAGCGTTAACCGATTTCAGTGATTTTTGGTATTCTAAACAAAGAACGTTCAAATTTTACAAAACTTTTAGTTTTAGGGCAAACTAGTTCAACGATTAAGAGATACAAGCGCTATTTGGAGACCAGCCTTTTCAGGAAAATGCGAATATTTCCATTAAACAAATTCGTTGGATTTCGTCGAGGTTACACGCTTGAAACTAGGTAAGGTCGTTTGTATATATGCTGGATTTTGTCATACTTAGAAATAAGGGAAACCAAATCGGTAGTTTTTGCACAAGTAGAATAAACTTGAATATCTTCACTATAAACACACTGTTCTCCGTTTGTTTGTACATTTTACAGGGAGTTTCCGATCTTTTCCGATTTTTCAGCAGTGTTTTAGGTGGTACGAAGCTGTCAAAAAATACATGCGATCTTAGCATTACATTAGTGTTCTTCCAACAGCTGAGGCAATTACAAACATAACATTTTTAAGCCAAAATTTAACAATCAACTGTGCCGATTTTGTAGAAACTTGCTCACAGCAAACCTGTCTTAAGTCTTAGAACTTATGGAGCTCAATTAGAAAAAAATCCTATCATTGTTTGATGTAAATATTCGCCTTTTCCTGAAAAGGCTGGTCTCCAAATAGCGCTTGTATCTCTTAATCATTGAACTTGTTTGCCTTAAAACAAGTTTTTGTAAAAGCTTTGTAAAATTTGAACATTCTTTGTTTAGAATACCAAAAATCATTGAAATCGGTTGAAGCTTACTTGCCAAAACAGATTCCATTTATAATAGCGACACGTAAACAATCGACCTCATCGCCTGATGAAGACTAGCAGTATTGCAGTCGAAACGTCGCGATCAACAACTCAAAGCGATTCCATCGTGAGACAAACGAATAAACGTTCATCTTGCCCAATGACCACCTTCTTCAACACCCACTTTTGCTCCATAGAATTACTGCGTAATGAGTTGGAAAAGGTGTCTTCCATTACCTGCCAGCAGGCTCTACAAGTCACGTGTAGAAACAAATAAAGATGTTACACAAAGTGCTAAAATATATACCACACCAAAAATAAGCTAATTTGCCGTTCTCTGCTACTTCAGTAAAACCGATTATAATTGATATTGTTTCAAACTCGTTTTGCAATGTCCATGGCCTTAATCCTCTTCTTATTGCTTAAGGACTTCGTCTTGCATGGCCGGGATGAGACCTTTGCGGAAAGTAATGGACAATAGCTCCTCTGCGGTCTTGGTCTCAGGATACTGTCGAATGGCCCACTTCAGGTACAAGGCAAACTCCTCCCAATCTACCGTGCCATCTGCATCCATGTCAATAGCTTTCAAGGCGCGCTTTGTCTCGTCGCATCTGTAGCAGCCGAAGTAAGGGCCCATGAAGCCATTGTAAAAAGCGTCAAACTCAAGCTTGTCGTCTTTCGTGACATCTCTGAGATCCCACTCATCCCACATCGCGCGAATCTCAGCAATCAGCTCTTGGGCGTGCGCTTTCTTTGGTTCTTCTTTGTCGATGATCTCGCACATTTTTTACGTGAGCTTCCCACCAGAACGATCAAACAAGAAGGCGAGACCTACCGCGCTCATGTACTCCTCCTTCCTGTTCTGGTGCAAATCTTCCAACATCACCTCTAACATCCTTTGGCCTCTTTGTTCCGTGAACTAGCGATCATCGCCAAAAACGTTCTTGAGTCTATCTGCAACCATCCTTGGGGTTGCAAGCGTTGTTATTCTAATGGGAGGCTCTTCACCAAAGAACTTGGCAATGACAAACTCTTGCTTGCCTGGCGGAAAATTGGGCATGCCAAAAACCATGTCTAGGGCTCGTTCACCATACACCACTTGCCTGTTATAAGCCGGACACCCAGCAGTAATCTTGGTGACCTCTTGTGCAGCTTCACGAACGGCTGTGCAGTTGTAACTCTTAAACACCTCCTTATTTCCAAGGCGAATCCGGTTCATCAACATGACGCTGGAGCAGGAGTGACCCAGGGAGGCTCCTTCTATAATAAGGCTCGCCCAGATGCCGTTTGCGCCGTTTGCAAGATATTGCAACTGGGTGCTGTCTGCCATGCCCATTGCTCGTGTACGTGGACAAGTAAATGAACATCCTGAAAACCACAGGAATCCATCTGTCTTCGAACGGCTGTTGTCCATGCACCAACCTCCTCTGGAAGGTACTTGCCAGATTCTTCGAACAGCAAACCAAATGGTCGTTCATCAGGTGGCAAAGAGGAGAGGTACCTTATCACCTTAAAAATTCGCTTTGGCTTCTTTGCCATACCATTTGGAAGGTCGCGTATATTGATGAATATTTTCGAATCATTGGAAAGATTTTTACGGCACCAAGCCATCCTCTCAAAGAGTAGTTGGTTAATGGCTGCAACTTTAAATTTCGAGTAGTCGATTCCTGCCCACACCAGGTCTAATTCGATGATGGGGGTATTAATTCCCAGTTCTTGCATTTTTCGCAAGCCAATTGGAATAGTGTTTGTCTCTGGTACCTTAGTCTTTGGGTCGACAGATTCTAGGAACTCAGAGAAGGTGTAAAGGTTGGTGAAGTCCTCGCTTTTCTCTTTCAGTTGGCGAATGAAGGGGTCACCCAAGCGAGTCATGTGAGAGAACGAAGCGACAATGATGTGCTTGAAGCCAACCTTTTTATCTAGAGGAAAACAGGCGTCAAAGCGAATTAGTTCTGGAGGAGAGGACATGACTCTTTCCTTCAAACAGTACTTCAGTGTGTAGCATAAATTCAGGATTATTGACCTTTTTATTGGCTTACGTATTTTAATACGTAACCCAATAAAAAACCCAACAAAAGACCCTTAAAAGAGTTTTACTTAAGATGTCTTTGGAGAATGTAGAAACATCTTGGTTTTGCGCATGAACCGAGATCTCAGTAAACAGTTAAGTTGTAAGGAATAGGATTCCAAATCTACAGCCAATCTTTAGTGTTTTCAAGACAAATGGTCAACTGATCACTTATAGGCATGGAAGAGGAAAGGGTATAATGCATGTACACTTTAACAAAGTTTAATTCTTTATTTACCATATGCTTTATCCAATTCAGCATCATTCAATTTGTTTCCATGACACTTAAAGACATTTTATCTAACATCAATGTATGGCTCAAGCTATCCCTCTTAACAATGTAGCGTTGGTCTGTGCAAACAGAGCTGAAATTCAGACTCTTTTAAACTAGCACCTTAAAAATTGAGCCTTCAGGTGGGCCTCAGTGATAAAAGTATATTAAATCTTGCCACTTTACTTGTAACCTCAATTATCCCAGCGAGAACCACGAACCTGTTCATAGATTTTCCACTTGTTCTCGATGGTGTGACCTCGCAGCTGCCCCGCTGTGCTCTCACGAAGGGAATTGTCCAAAACGAACAGCTCCGTTTCCTTGAGGACATTTTGCTTTTCTTTCTCCTCTCGTATTTCACGCTGCATGCGTTCGATGTCCATATACGCTTCCACCTTGTCCAACGCGTTTCCATTCATGCTTCTGAAGCACAAGAAGAACCAGTTAGGCTTAGCAGGTAATTGGTGGAACATGTAATTGCAATGTTCATGTACAGTAATTGTTTTACTGAAGAATAGAAAAGCTCCTGTTTCCACCTAATTACCTTCCACTTGCAAGGGCAAGGAGCTAACAACAACATAAGTGAAGTGCATGCAAAGACAACGGCCTATTTTGAATCTTTTGACCCGTAAGGAAGATACTTATCTCCGATTCCTGTAGCATGAAGCGAGGATTACTGCCCTCTCGGACAACGTCAATCAATCAATCTTAATTGCTCGCCCTTATCAATGTTTTTTCACATGCAAAACTCTCCATTTCATATTTCGAGCAGGGAATTTCTTGATTGCAGGCTTTTCAAGGAAGACTCCCTGTTTGATTGCCACAGTGTTCTGTGTGACAATCAGGGTTATTTCAGGCTCTTTGTTATGTTTTTCTTACAGTATCTATTTATAAGAAAATTAAGGAAAGACCGAAAATAAAATGAAATGAAATGAAAATTTGTCAGTTTAGTTTTTCATTTGCTTTTGTAGCATCATATGTCACGTGGAGTGGAATACCGGTAATTTTTGTACTTCACATAATTGTTTCAAGAGGACTGTTAGAATCACAATTTAATTGGAAGAAATATACTATTGCGTGATCCAAGAATATTTCATGAATGCTAAGTGGATGCAACTTTGATGTGGGCACATATAATGGTAACAATGGATTCATGTAGTTTTTCGGCTGCTATGGGTGCACTGGAGTGCGTAAAAATTTAGACCATTAATATGACAGAGTTGTCACAGCTAGATTTCGCTTTTCACATATTAATCTCTTATTTATGTTTTGCACTGTTTTGTGTAGAAAGTTTGAAGTAATAGCCAGCGACTGATTGAAGCAAGCTCGCATTTTGTTAAAATACACCGTGAACACGCAAGGCGGTACTTTGACTTTTAAACATTCTGAATTCATGTCATTAAAATTTCATTCCCTTCTGCCTGTGATCTGCAAAAGATTAACAGCTGAAACTATAAACAAATTAATGAGGGAAAACTTTCCGACAAGTTGATGAAAACACATTCTTTATAGAATGCTGAACCTGTGAGTAACTAAGAAATCAAAATCTGGATAAGCCACACTTGACGCCACTTGACACGCTCGTATTACCGTAACAGTAGGTGAACTGTGTAACATCATCAACTTTTTACCCCAGACCTTGACGGATCTATGCCTCCATACTATTGTTTCTTTTCTTGAAACTGTTACTTAAAATGCAACAGTAAAGTAAGCGGTCAATTAAACTAGCAAGCCTGTCAACTCAACAGAGTCGGGCATATGCAGCGAATGGTTGCTAATTGCTTCAACGCCATTATTAGATGCATTTTTAGATGCAGCCCTTTTTTCACGATCTGTAATGATTTTATGTTATCTTACGTGAAACTGATAAGTTACCTTTCCTTTTCTTAAAATGTAGGGAACGCTATGGGAACTCTATCCACCATGCGAATTGAATGAGAAAGTCAGTATGCATAAGATATTTGCATGTAAACAGTTCTATTCAGTGGAGTAATAGTTAAGCGGCTACTCCAGACAAAAGCCACTTGGGTTCATTGATAAAACCGGGAGCCATAATCGGGGACGGAGACCGCAACTAAGTGCCATTTTCAGTAGTAGCTTTGGCCCCATCGAAAAAGACAAATGTGCTATTTTTAGAAAAAATGCGCCATCGCGCGGGATACACGCGCGTGTATGTTGCGAGGACTCCGCGCAAAGAAAAACAAACAAGATGGCGTCGGAAATTACCTTCGTTGGAGATGAAAAAAATCAGTTTCTGTCATCACTGTCACTTCCAAATTTGAGGCAAGCCCTTGGGGAGAACTTTCTGGATCGTGACTCTTAATATGAGGATTATACAAGTGATTCCAATTATGGCAGTGAGAATATTTTACGCAAACCCTGTGGCGAAGATGCGTCGGACATGTCGGACGAGGATTTCCCTGTTAGCTGGATGAAACGTTTTGCGGGCAAAAAAGGCGTCGAACTACGATAAAACAGTTGAAGGCGAATCAGGCAGGAAAAGGGAAAAGACATCCCGAAAATATATTTCCTCTGAGGACGTACAAAGATTGAAGGGCAGCCGCAAAGACTGTAATATGAATGTCCAAGCACGGTGTGAAGAAAAGTCACGCACTGATAAATCGAGAGGAAGATACATACATTCGTACAAACAGATACATACATTCAAACTACCTAATCAGGAAAGAAGATGTTTGCCGAGATTTCTCAGCGTATGTTTTATGAATTAATGTCCGCCTTTACCGAAGTGGCCGAAATGAAGACAAAAAATTGTGAAAAGTACGCTTTATTTTCAATCAAGGGGCGGTGCGTTATCAATTGTCAACAAAATAGAGAACTGGAAAACATCAAGGAAAAAAAAACTACTTCCGTCGATGAGAAGGAGAAAGTTGAAGTGAAACTTCATGCTGCTCTAGTACTGAATATTACTTACTGGGCAATTTACGAACCTAGAAGGGATACATAGCGCAGTGGACGTGGCAAGGGTTTCAACGACAGAGTGAGCTGAATTTTTTTTTCTCCGCCAGCAACCCGGCGAGAAAAATCACTTTGTATCGAAGTTACATTTAGGAGAAATTACAACTGAAAGTCACCGAGACACAAATCTAAGGTGTTTCAGAGTGCTTCATTTCTTAGGACGAAAAGAAACAGTACAAATAGAAATTTAAGCATTGAGCGCTGTGTTTATAATTTCTTTCATCGTCAAGTCAACCACTTTTTCTTAAAATTTCACAAACTGTAGGTTTTATACGGAAGGCTTCAACCTCGTTCCCAGGGTCCTCTCTCTTCCTCCCTCGAGAAAGTACCCTGGTTTCGGCTGGTCACGTGTCTCCCTTAAGCAAACAGGTCCCCACCAGGGTGGACTCGCTTATCTTCAAGAAGCGAAGGGAAAAGTGAGTGCAAATCTTTTCAAACTGACACGAAGACAGAGGAATGGAAGTCATTAGCTCACGTTTCTTCAAAGACAGGGACGCTGAAAAAATCTACAGTCTACTATCTGCGGCGTTTCAGAAGCACAAATAATGCAGATTTCCCATCAACAAAATGTTTTACGGTAGGCTCGACCTGTTTTGAATTGGCCGAAGGCGTTTGATAAGAAGCTGCTCGTATTGCCCGAACAAAATGTCACACACTCATTTGTTTGCTATATATTTTATTTATTGGCCTAATAATGCAAGTAAAATTCTGATAATAAAAGCTCACGCTGCACTTGTTTATTTTTATCTGCAAGCTTCAATGCAATGGCATAATCCTGCAGACCAGAGTACAACCTTCTTGTCAACAAAGCTCTTACTTACAAATGCTATTTAGTTTAGCACGTTTTTCATTTTGTCATGTCACTGTTTTGTGGTGAAAAAAGTTAGGTTCTTTTTCGGTCAATCGGCGGTGTGAGAGCAATTTCGCCTACTCGACAGGAATAAAACAAATTACCTTCAAATTCTTACAAGAACGGTGGTTTCAGTCGGTTGGCGCGGCGTATTTAACCTGATTTTACCATCGCGCCGTTTGTCTGTCTTGTGTACGGTTGCCGAACATTCTGCTGCTCCTTGGAGATGCCAAAAATAAATTAGTCCTTCCTAATCCTTGACACTCCATTTCATTTCGAGCTCTGTAAAGCATAAAGCCGACGGCCCTCTTTGTTGTAAATTTGTTATGTTGTGACTCGTGCCGGCTTCCGTTGACTATGACGATGGTTAGCGACAGTGTTTTGAAATTCAGAGACTTGTAAACGTGTTTTTCTGAGACGAAAATAACATGGACAGCTTCGATGTCGAACGTTCGTATGTCTTGAAGAAATACTTGTCTACAAAAGGAGTTCTTATCACCACAAATATTCCTGAATAAGCTTACATCACCTCCGGTACTTTCCACCATTCTGACACTAGTGACAATGTTACACTTTGCTACCCTTCCCCTGTAGCACATTCTTGTTAGCACCCAGATTTTGGGTGCCACGTGACCAGCCGAAACCAGGGTACTTTCTCAAGGGAGGAAGAGAGAGGACCCTGGGTACGAGGTTGGGAAGGCTTTGACTCCGAAATATCGAGACAAGACAAAATAAATCACAGAAAATGGGAAAGAAGCATTTAATAAAAATTGTCAAACTTTTATGGCGAGTCAGTACAAAAGTCACGCAGCAGTCTGAACAACAAGCATTGAACAAATTCAGTACCAGAAAGGGCGACATTTTTTGGCTATACCACGCAAAATTGATACTGGTTTACCTGTACTCGTTGTAGCTCTATCTGTGTTCCAGCAGCTCCAAATGTTCAGATACAAATCGGATGCCATGTGAAACACGTTGAATTGCTTTCACAGTTGTTTGAGTGTCGCTTTTACCATTCCGTCCGCGGGCTCTAAACTGAGAACAACTGCGTTTTGTGGTTTGCATTTAAACAAGTAAGATGGTGAATTGGAATGTTCCTCACCTCCGTAGTCTTGTTTCAGTGAGCTGCATAGAAATTATCGTCAAGTTAAAATATTAATTCTGTCTTCAGTTCGATCAAACAAACACATGGTGGCTTCGTTGTCAGCGTTGTGCGAACAGAGCCACTACAAACTCGTTTATTTAAGCTTCCGCAGCATAACGGTGAGATCGTACAGCTTCAATTCGCATTGAACGATGGTTATAACGATTTTTCAGGAAAAATCAAACACGTACCACACATTCAGAGCCCATAACTGGAAGAGTTTTTCCAAACCTTGTGCTTGTACGTTTACTTCGGAGCAGTTTCATTATTCATTCAGCTCCGCAAACAAACGCTGCAACACTTTGCAAGGTTTTGGCGCCTTTTTCGGTCTGTCATGTGACTGCGATCGATTCTTGTTCCCTTTTATCTCGGACTTTCTCTCTCTTTGTATCCCTTTCTTGATTTTATAGCAATTAGTGATTGCGTTTTTTAATAATAAAAACAATTATTCTACTCGGGCTTGCTGGATATCAAATCAGAATTATAACCATTTTGGCGCTACCTACGCACCTCGTTGGTTATCTATCATATCCAGCGCGCCCTCGTTGTACGCAAAATTGCGTGTACCCACGCGCCCTTATGACCTTGAGGGTGGCGCAATTTTCTCTAAAAAAAGCACATTTGTCTTTTTCGATGGGGCTGCGTGGACCCCGCGCTTACGGTCTCCGTCCCCGATTAACGCTCCTGATAGAACGCAATGGTTCGTTATAAATTCGCACTGGGGCCCTCACTCTTAAACGCCCCAGGCTAGAATAAGTTATGGAAAGAAGCAAGCCCGGAGGCGAAAAGGAACGGGAGATCAGAATAGAAAAGCACGAGTCATCGCTGCAGGGAGGAGGGAGGGGCACCATGCGAAAGACTTGCGTCCGATTTAGCGCAAAGAAGAAAAATTGCGATCAGAGCAACCAATTTATACCAAGCGAGTAAATCATTTGCATAATAGATCCCTCCTGTGGGTTTAAAGATGCACGGAGGTTTCACAAATTGGATTCTAACGAGCTGGGAGGCGTTTGTGCGTGATGGCCCCAGTGAGAATAGTTGTAAATTCCCATTTGGGGCCCTCACTCCCTAACTCCCCAGGCTAGAAAAAGTTATGGAAGAAGCAAGCCCTACGGCGACCACTTCCGGATACCTCATTGCTTTGCAAACTCCCCGTAGAAAATGCTGTATAAATAAGGAAAAAGTCTAACTCTCCCCAAAACTAAAAACTGAACATACATAGATAAACTTCATTTACACATTCAGAGACCTATTGACGTTATAGAGTAAAACTTCAATGAAACAAGAAAGCAAGAAGTCATATGAGTACAAGTAGATACCTGACACTATAGATGAACAAAGCCCATTTACTCTAGGCATATAACTAGGCTAAAAGAGTTACAAAATGTTTGTGATGTTATAACAATTATAAGTTCGCAAAGGATGTTGACCTGCCGAGGGAAAACAAGCTTAAACCCCTGAGTTCATTGCAAATCTTCCGAGGAAACAACATCCAGTGAAGTGGAAACAGATTAATTGGAGGAGACGTCGCGTCGTTTCGAACAGGATATTTCCCTAGCAAGACTGATGGTGCAACGAAAAACAGTTGGATAACGAAAACCTGAGTGACACCCTTAGGCACCATAATTGGCGAGGGGACGGGGCCGGCTACGCAAGGCTTTTCCCCTTCCCAATCGCACCACAGAACGACTATTGAACCTAAGAGGTATCCCATCTTGATGAACGAGGCTTCTAGATAACGAGGTTTCTACAATGAAAGTCACAATGCGCAAACGCCAAAATTGGTCACACAGACCCGAAACAAGCCCCACAGACGCGAATGCCGAAACCGGTCAGACAGATTTGAAACAGGCCACACACACGCGAACGCTAAAGCTGACCACACAGACCCAAAATGTCACACAGACGCAAATGCCAAATTTGGTCACACAGACCTGAAACAAGGCACAAAGACGCGCGCGCTTAAGCCGTTACCCCGGACCTTGGCGGTTGTCCTCAGGGAAAAAATTTGTATGCGAGCCACTTTTGAGGAAAACATGGCAAACAATATATCGTTGGAAAGGTTAATAAATGTAGATTTTGGGAAAAAATATGAATTGCTAATTTCTTCAATTCTGCAAAACAAAAACAAAAACAACCGCGAATGTGACCATGTATGATTCCATTGAATTAATAGGGTATCAAATCTAAGCGCATTGGCAAAATAACTGCACAGTGTTAATCACAAAGGATCAATCATCAAAAGTGTGTCAGCATTTTTCGATATTCTGACTGGTTGTTTTTTAATTAATCTGTCAAGTTCGAGCACCAAAGAAGATCGCCACGGGTTGAATGTTATAAATTTCAAAAATCCCCGACACACTTTGGTTTCACAACATCTAAGGAATGTTCAGAAGTCCGCTGAATTTTGATACCCTATTAATTCATTTATCTGATTGGTCATTTTCGCGGTCATCATTGCAATTTTCTTCTGCAGAATTAAAAAAGCCGGCAATTCATTTTTTTTTTCCGAAATCTACATTTATTAACCTTTCCAACAATATATAGTTTGCCCCGTTTTCCTTCAAAATAGCGCGCATACGATTTTTTTCCCGAAGGACAATGGAAGACACCCGCGAAGGTCCGGAGTAACCTTAAGTTGGATACGCAGAAACAAAATAAGTCACACTGACGTGGAATTAAAGCTGAAATTGGTCACACCTATGCGAAACAAGTACCACATACGCAACACATGCAAAAACTTAAAACTAAAAACGGCAAAAAATTTGGTAAAATTTATTATCAAAACCAAATTATCAAAATTATCAAATTATGAAATTATTATTTATCAAAACCAAATTTGGCACCGTACACGGAAAAACCCAATTCCTCAACTTAGATGTAAAGTAAACGTTGTTGTATATTCGCAAACGCTAAAAGTTGTGCAAAAAATTGTTACACACACAGACACGAAGGCTACAATATGAAGCAAGAAACCACCCCGAAAAACGAAACCCGTAGCCAGCAAAAACCTGGACGACACCGTGAAGATACAAAACATCATCTTCCAGCCAGTGCTGCCACCATTTAAACTGTGCGAGGTAGCGTGACGTCACGTGGACTACTTGATCTTATACGTTAACTGTATTTTGTAACGGCTGCTCTCGGTTAGATTCAAGTGATCGGTGGAAATTCTCCCAAAAAAGCTGAATTTTGCATATTTTGATCTCAAACGTTGATATATTGTAAGCCAGATGAATAAACGTAACTTAACTTGTGCTGTTAGTGTGGTCTTTTGCGATTTTGTGGCGTAGTATTTGATTATATTTCCAGTTAAAGCATTAATAAAAACAGGTTACGTTACTTTCATTTCTTTTAATGTAACATACCCAAAGACTATTTACAAGAAAACCTGTCGCTTATCAAAGATGGGCCTTTAAAAGCTGGAGTTATATACAGTTGTAGACACTTAGATTCACGAATTTTTTTCTACTGGGTATTATAAATAAATTTTGCGTGATCTGTTTTGGGAATTGCGAAAATACATATCGCAAAAATGAAAACCCTCAGCAAAAATACCATACCAAAACGTAGATGCTAGAATTAAACCTTTCAATGCTCCTACAGCCCTTGCATTTTCAGTATTTTTCGATACAGTGATAAATGGCATGCGTTTTTTATAAAACTGCGTTACCTGTATATTTTTGCGACTACTTGTCGAAAGTTGATCTTAACCTAAACGCCCAGAGTTAAAGGTTTCTTTTGTAAATCAAGTTTTATGTATTTCATTCAAGTTATACGTATAATGTACTTTCTTGTCTTATCCAGAAAAGGCTACCAAAAGCCTCAGAAACTCCAAGGCCCGAAAGATATGCCTCATTTATCAGTTTCGGACATTTTGATAAGCTTTCTCTTTGAGGAAAATGTATACTCTGTCCTCGAACAATCGATTCGTTGCTTGGAGCCCTCAGATTTCCAGTTCATTTGAATCGAGTCCACCAGAGCTCTCCCAGTTGTTTTCACCTTTAAAATGGCGTATTTGATCCGTATAGTGTCCAACACCCTCTTGAAAATGGTTATGTACACCAATCAGTCGGGCCATTATTTTTCAAAAGGTCCCTTAAACCTCTAAATAAGCGTGGTGGACGCATTGCAATAACCTAGCCCTGTCCCCAAGAAAGCCACGGTCAAAACGTAATAAGCCCTCACAGCGCCCACCCCCATAGGATATCATTACGCAACCAATCAATCAGCGTGATCTTAGTGAACAACCTACCACGACCAGAAACTTGTAGAAGTAAAAGGCGCTTCCCTACAGGCCAGTCTTAATAAGTATTACATATATGGCCTTGTATTTTAAGCAATCAGCTTGATATCTCGACGTCCTATTTTGCAGACAAATAATTGTTAACTTATTGCATTATCAACATCATTACAATAACATCTTGTCAATGATTATAATTTTAATCCATTCTGCATAAGGATAGTTTTAATATCGTAGAAAAAAATTTTAAAAAAGGTCGCAGAAGTCTGCTTTCTAGAGCAAACGAAGTTCCCTTTGGAGGCCATAGTAGCTTAGTATATAAAGCCTGGATACTGGCCTGAACGTTTATAATTGTGAATCGTTTTTCCACAAAAAGATTAAAACTACGGCAATTTCGAAAAAATTGCGTACTTTGTAGTCAAGTTCACTGACTGTTCAAATGATTTTAACAGTGAGTTGTTTTTTTTTTTTTTGCCTTCCTGTGTCTAAATATGCTGCGCGCGTGGACACTCGTGATCTCCACGCCACTTTTAAGCCGATCGTGTACTGGAATGTAGTCAAGTCACTGTTCTGTGCCTCAGAGCGTCGGTCAATCAAAAACTGCACTGGGGAAGGCGTTTTGCTATTTGTTTATTACGCTATCAACCATTATTGTCAACCCCATACCTAGGAAGAGCTACAAAGCACTGTTTCATAAAAGAAAACAAGATTATACTGCTCGGAGACAAAACTTACAGTGCAAAATGCAGGGTAGGATATTTCTGGCATGTGCAAGGCAATGAATACAGATGTTAGAGGAAAGGTCCTCTCTTTGTCCCCAATGCAAAGTAAAAAAGTGATAGGGCGAACGTCACATAAACGTAATTATTTGCTCACCGCTTTATTAAAAAAGACAGACCTTGTGAGTATTGACAAGGCACGAAACTAACTACTCAAAATCACCAGATCACAAAATGGTGACGGACGAAGGTTACAAAGCCCATTAAGAGGTAACTCTGTATTCAACTTAATCAAGTAAGCAGTTTGGTGTATATAAACATAAGCCAGGTTAGTTTTTAAACAGGAAGGTGACAATTAAAGGGGCTACTTTTTTTCAATTAAAAAAGGAACAGTTTTTAACCGGTTGAAAGCTAGACAAACAACTGAACAAATGTAATCTCACTACTTTCGAAGAAAACACTTTGCACGTTGTTACTGAAATAACGGAAAAGTAAAGGTGTTACCCATAAACGTAGAAACGATCATATAACATTAAAAAAAACTTCTGTACTACTATCCACTTTTCGAGTGTGGAGTTCATGACATTCTCTCAAAAACGTCTTTGCACATGCCAATAGATTTGAACCCCCTTACGACTGTTTCAAGACTTCGTCTTGCATGGCCGGGATGAGACCTTTACGGAACGCAATGGACAACAGCTCCTCTGCGGTCTTGGTCTCAGGATACTGTCGAACGGCCCACTTCAGGTACAAGGCAAACTCCTCCCAATCCACCGTGCCATCTGCATCCATGTCAATAGCTTTCAAGGCACACTTTGTCTCGTCGCATCTGTAGCAGCCAAAGTAGGGGGCCAGAAAGCCATTGTAGAAAGCATCAAACTCCAGCTTGTCATCCTTCTGGCCATCTCTGAGATCCCACTCATCCCACATCGCGCGAATCTCAGCAATCAGCTCTTGGGCGTGCGCTCTCTTTGGTTCTTCTTGGTCGATGATCTCGCACATCTTCTGCGTGAGCTTTCCGCCTGAACGATCAAACAAGAGGGCGAGACCTACTGCACTCATGTATTCCTCTTTCCTGTTCTTGTGCAGATCTTCCAGCATCACTTCTAGCATTCTCTTGCCTATTTCAGCTGTAAACTGACGATCTTCACCAAAAACATTCTTCAGCCTGGTTGCAATCATCTCAGGGGAAGCAAGAGTTGACATTCGCATGAGCGGCTTTTCACCAAAAAACTTGGCCATGTTAAACTCTTTCTTGCTCGGGGTGAAGTTTGGCATCCCGAAGACCATGTCCAGGGCTCTTTCGCCATACACAACCTGTCTGTCATAAGGCTCCACCCCAGTGGTGATCCTGGTGATCTCTTGTGGTACCTCACGTAGAGTTGTACAATTGTACTGTTCAAGCACTTTCTTGTTTCCAAGGCGGATTAGGTTCATCAATGTGACGCTGGAACAAGAGTGACCCATAGAGGCACCTTCTATAATTAGGCTCGCCCAGATGCCATTTGCACCGTTTGCAAGGCATTGCAACTGGGTGCTGTCTGCCATTCCCCACTGCTCGTGTACGTGGACAAGTAAATGGCCATCCTGGAAACCACCGGCATCCATCTGTCTTCGAACGGCTGCTGTCCATGCACCAACCTCCTCTGGAAGGTACTTGCCAGATTCTTCGAACAGCAAGCCAAATGGTCGTTCATCAGGTGGCAAAGAGGAAAGGTACCTTATCACCTTGAAAATTCGCTTTGGCTTCTTCACCATACCATCAGGAAGGTCCCGTATGTTGAAGAATATCTTCGAATCTTTGGAGAGATTTTTTCGGCACCATGCCATCCTTTCAGAAAGGAGTTGTTTAATAGCTGCAACTTTGAAGTTCGAGTAGTCGATTCCTGCCCAAACCAGGTCTAATTCGATGATGGCGTTCTTTATTCCGAGTTCTTTCATCTTTCGTAAGCCGACTGGAACAGTCTTAGTATCTGGTACCTTAGTCTTTGGGTCGACAGATTCCAGGAACTCAGAGAAGGCCCAAAGATTGGTGAAGTCCTCACCTTTCTTCTTCAGTTGGCGAATGAAGGTGTCACCCAAACGAGTCATGTGGGAGAAAGAGGCGACAATGATGTGCTTGAAGCCAACCTTTTTTACCTAGAAAAAGCAAACGTCGAAGAGAATTAGATCTTGAACAGAGAAAATAATTGCTATGTTTATTTTTCCATCGCACACTGGAGATAGAACTAATTCTGTGTACAATGTTAATTACCGCGTATAGCCTTCTGCTGCTGCAATAAATGAAAACCTTGGCCTTATTAATTTTCGCCTAAAGATTTTTTTTATTGTTGTCCCTGAAAAGCTCCATTGGGGAGGTTCAATAAAGTATGTATATATGTATGTTGAGGCTGCCGCGTATGACCAAACCGAGGCCTCGATGGTTCTCGCTATCTTGCAAAATCGAATCCAATGATTGTTTTGTTATGCACCTACTTGTGCGTTTGTAAAGACGAGTACACAAGAAACTAAACTCGTAACGACACATCAACTTGTAAGCAAATTTCTTTAAGCCTGCCTTTCTCTCACTCTAAGAGTTCCAGAACGTTTTTCCAAAACCCAATTTAAAACGTGTGCATTTTAAAACTCAAAATTAAGCTTTTCGTTGAATACAATTCCATTTTTATTCACCCTTTAGTAAAAAAGTCTTTTGAAATGCTTACGTGAAAAAGTGAGTCTGCAAAGTTCCTGGCGCGTATAAACACTTTTGTTTGCAAAATGACATAACTTCTACATGCATAAAAACTATTGTCTGTAGGAATGACGTAAAGAAAATAGCGTCGGTCGGAATTAGGAGTGTGCTCGTAGCCAATCAAAATTGGCACTTTCCTGGCGTTCGCAATGACATCAGTGTTCAGATGTCTATCGTGAACTGAAATTTACATTTGAAAGCGTTTCCTCCTTAGTGATCGTTTTAACTTAGTTTAAGTATCATTCCCCTTTCAGTTTCATTTCCCATTTACTTGGCATTATTCGATTTGTATTGCCTTTAATCTTAAGCAAATTGTATCCGCTAACACCATACTAATGGACACCATAAGCTACATCCAGGCTTTTCAAGCCCACGGAGTTGGTCTGTGCATATAGACTCGAATACAGAACGGAAATGCCTATCCCTCTAGACTATTGTGCTATACAAACTGAGGATATATATAGATGGACGACAGTGATAAACTATGTTAGAAATGCAGCTCAACTATGGATTAACTTTAATGAGAAATACAAACCTGTTCATAGATTTTCCACTTGTTCTCAATGGTGTGACCTCGCAGCTGCCCCACTGTGCTCTCACGAAGGGAATTGTCCAAAACAAACAGCTCCATGTCCTTAAGGGCTTTGCGTTTTTCTTTTTCCTCTCGTATTTCACGCTGCATGCGCTCGATGTTCATACGCATTTCCACTTTGTCCATCGCGTTGTTATTGATACTTCTGAAGCAAAAGAAGAACCAGAGGGGCTTAGTGAGAATCTCGCGGAGTCTGTAAAATTTTTGCGATGTTTGGGTGCAGGCGCTGTTATAATGTTAGGAAGACCGAGCGACTCTATCCACACATCTACCTGCGACTTGCAACTGCATTTCAAGTTGAAACTAACCTAGGGAAAGCCTATGTAAGGGTATCGCCTTTTTAAAGTGTAGATACCTATGAGGCCAGTAGGGATGTCTGATTCTAGCATGAACCTGTTAGGGTTTCAGGCTCCTCCGGGCTGGACTTAAAGTGCTTGCATCTATGCACTAAGAAGGTTATTCCTTGCATTCTGTCTGGTTCCAATAAAAAAGTCTGCCGATATCTATTTGTAAGGAAAGGTTCATGAACTACCGTAAATAAACATGTAATTTTTGTTTAAGTTTATATGTTTCTGTGAGATTGTCTTTGCTTATAAAGTCATCGGGCAGAATGGCTAGACATCGTTAATTATTCATAACCAACAAAGCGGCAAATTTGAATACGAGTTTGCTTTCAAAAGCCCGGAATAAGAGAAGAAAGGATCCAAATTGGCCATGTAGGGTTAATAAAACTCGCTTTTCTGATTTATAGAAAGCCGAAACTAAACAACCCACGCGCAGCTTTTTGAAGACGAATAATGTATCATTCTACAATTTAAGCGTAAAACGAACGAGATTTAGAAAGTTTTAAGACTGTTCTTTTGCACTTGAAAATACAGATAAAACCAGCTTTTTTTGTTATGAAGGCCGTTTTCAAGAGCGATTTTCTTAAAACTAAACTGTTTTCCTAAAACCCACGCGCAGATTATGGAAGATGGAGCTGTTTTCGAACAGAATCCGTTTAAAGTTTGAAAATTGATGAAGAGGAACCACTGTTCTTTTCAGTTTGAAAACTGCTAGTTGGAGGTGTGTTCGAAAATGGCGAGCGAGCTATTGTTTTAAGCCCACGACTGAATAATAATGGTTGCTAACTGACAAACAATACCCATTCAAGGAAACCACTCAATTGTAAAGTAGTTCACAATCGCCGCGAATTTTAAAACTGATCTCGGTCCACCAGCTGATTCATTCGAAAACTTCCGACGATCCGATCACGCAATGAACAAACAAGAGAGCGAAAACGTCACTGATCGGGAGCTCTTTTCAGAGCTCTTCGAAACCCCGATCAACCCACTACTCATTCATATGGTACCTCCTTTTATTGATGAAATCTTCCCGATGTTTCACCTGCAAATAAATGGCGAAGCAGTGTATAAATGGAGAGATGTTTATGGGCGCCCGAGGACAGTGTTGACTTACTGCAAGCGAGTATTTTGCCTCTTGGCTACCAAATGACGGAATCTGCTCGAGAGCGTGTTGGGAACACAAGCGCCGAAAGCATTAGGCGATTGTGGCGAAAGATGCACTCCACCAAGGACGGGAAAAAGAGAAAAAGAATAAAAGTAGAGACCTGGATAAAACTGGCTATAAGACCGGACGAGATCAAGCAGACTCCAAACGACGTGTTGGCACAGCTCACAGAAGACAACAGCAAACTTCTCGTGGCCGTGGAGGAAAAGGCGGCCGATTTGTAGGACGAGATGCGCCATAGACTTGCACACCCTGGAAAAGAGTTTACAGAAGTAGGAAAGAAGCAGCAACACAGACATTTAACACAAATAAAGTAAGTCGCCTTTAATATTTGCAATAAACAATTTGGTTACCAAGGGAAACACTGCACGCAAATATGGCTCCATGACCTGAAAAAATAGGCTAAGTAGAATCATCTTCTGTTATTTTTTTTTTTGTAGGAAGAGAGCTCAAGATGCACTGTGGTTTGCAGAAACGTACGGATTGATGCCTGAATCATTAATGCTCCAGGACAAAACTGGATTATTGCATTAAATTAACTTAAAGGAAACTCCAACAGGTAAATAAACTCCCAAACATATATTTAATTTGAACTCAAAGATAGTACACAAAACAGAGGGATAACTGTCCTCTTTTCACTTCCTTGACAGATGACGCTGAAAAGGAAAACACACCAATAAGTCAAAGACACCTTTAAAAAGCCGAAAGATGCTAACAGCAAATGAAGACTTTTGTTTACTGCGGTCAACTGGTTTCGTGATCGTGTCAGTTAAAAGTTCCAATTCTGCTTTTTCTCGTGTCTGAACGTGAGAGGGCCTATTATAAGATACTGAATCGAAAGCTAGCCAGAAAAAGAATTCATTGCACATGAGCCCAAGGTTGAATGAAGCATGGTTTTCAATATAATGCATGGTAGTCGTTCCACAGTTAAATAAGGTCTATAAGCCTTAATCTGCAAAAATATTTAAAGCAGAAGAGAGTGACGCTACGAGAGCAGTACAGTTTTTTTTCCAAGCCTGCAGGTAATTTTATATACACCGTGCGAATGATACATAATGTAATGCAATGTGAGAAGAATGACGGGTGATAGGTACTTATGTAGACCGGTAAACGTTTTGAATGTTCACAGTTGAATGGTTGATGTGGCAAAATACTTCTATTCTTTTAACAAGAAACCTTTTAAAGCTGTACCTGCCCCATGAATTTTTGTTCTGCTTTTATTCCACCGCTATTTAAAAAAAATTAAAATAAAAACTATCTTTGAGATTTAAATTGAAAATTTCAAACAAATAGCATGCAGTCACCGCTCTTCAAAACTACAAAGAATTTAATATGTACCGAGTAGCTTAATTGGAGACGTACTCGTGCTCAAAGCAGGCATGCAAAGGATTGAGTGAGTTTCCGTCATGTTTTCGTGTAAACGAGAGCCATGTTAGAACTAAAAACGTAGTTAAACAATCAACAGCGTTTTAATCGGTCACTAAAGTTTTCCATAAATGGCGGGTTACTCGTTGACGAGCGCAAAAGATCTCTGCGTTGGAGGCCTATCTAAACCAGTTTCACTATTCTTCTAATATTCTCTTTTCAAATTTAGAAACATAGAGGAACTTTGTATGCAAATTCATGTAGTGCAGTCTTTAATAGGAGGTGCGAACCAGTAAGTAAAATCTTACTTGTGGTGTGAAATAGAACTCTACATAAAATAATAAAATAACAGACTTGTATTTGCGTGATCTTGAAATACATTGACATTAGGCTAACTTTTGTTTATTTCTAAAAAAGCATTATCATTGTGTATTTGCTTAAAATTAAATTTATCAAATCAATTTCTGGAATTAAAAGTTATCATATGCTGATTAAATTATAGAAAACATTCTGAAAGGGAACTTCATGGTACCCAAGAACATCAAGTCTCCAAAACTGAGATTCCGTGAAGGCAAAGCTTTCTCTTATCTAAGGTTATCCAATTTCCTTTCTGATCATCGCTGGTCAGTTATTGCCACCTCGTAAGCTATTAAGTAAGTGGGTAGTGTCAATTTTCAAATAGCATTTGCTGACATTAGACTTACCTCTTCAGCAATCAGTAATTCGATATCTCTGGAACGTTTGGTTGTAGTTCTTCAGCCGTTCAGGAGTGAGCACTCAAGTGATGTATATATTGTTCAGGAGTTGTAGGAAATAAGTGTGCACGGTTACATAACCAACATACCTTTTGAGGTGGTTACGGTTCACACAGTAATAGGCGGGATGAAAAATTATTTTGACTCGCGGTGCAGTGAAAATGATTAAAGGTGGATAGACCGACAAAAAAACCTACGCCACCGCCAGTGCCCAAAAAATAACGTTTCATCCTACTACACTAAATTTAGCTGATTTCGTGACAAATTTTACTCTAGTAATTTTTGGCTGGGGATAAAAACGCTAAAGTGGGTTTAAGCTTTCAATTTTATACATATGTGAAAATTCTAATGAGGAGTTTTACCTTTAGGCAATTCAAAACAGATACCATTTAAAGATGCTAACAGCACATGGAGACTTTCGTTTACAGCGGTCGACTGGTTTCGTAACCGTGCCGGTTAAAAGTTCCAATTCTGCTTTTTCTCGTGTCTGAACGTGAGAGGGCCTTATGTTATGATACTGAATGAACGCTAGCCTGTAAAAGAATTCATTGCATGAGCGCAAGGTTGAAATGTAAACATGGTTTTTAATATAATACATGGCAGTCGTTCCACAGTATAAGCCTTAATCCGCAAAAACACTTAAAGCAAAAGATGGTGACGCTAGCCTTCGAAAGCAGTACAGTTTTAAACACCACACAAATGACACGTAATCTGATGCACTGTGAGAAGAATGACGGGCGATACGTTCTTCCATAAACCGGTAAACGGTTTTTGACCTGATATTACAGTTGGTTGGTTGGTTGGTTGGTTGGTTGGTTGGTTGGTTGGTGTTGCAAAATATTTCTATTGGTTTAACTAGAAACCTTCTAAAGCTGTCCCTGTTTCATTAATTTTGTTCTGCTTTTATTCAGCCGCTGTTAACTCAAGAAAACTGGAAACAAAAACTATCTTTGAGATTTAAATCGAATATTTCAAACAACTAGCTGTCACCGCTCTTGAAAACTACAAATAATTTATAATTTGTACGGAGAAGCTTAACTGGAGATGTACTCGTGATCAAAAGCAGGCAGCCAAGAGACTGAGAAAGATTTCGAAACGTTTTTGTTTCAACGAAAGCCATGTTAGAACCAAAAACATAGCGTTAAACAATCAAAGCATTTTAAATCGGTCACTATAACGTTTCTATGAATGCAGGTGACTCGTTGACGAGCGCAAAAGATCTCTGCGTTGGAGACTGATCTTAAACAGTCTCATTAGGGTCATCAATTCTTATAATATTCTCTTTTTAAATTTAAGAAAATACAGGAACTTTATACATGTAAATCCATGTGGTGCAGTCTTTAATAGGAGGTACGAACCAAGTAAGTTAAATCACACATGTGGTGTGAAATAGAGCTCTACATAAAATAAGAAAATAACAGATTTGTATTTGGGTGCTCTTGAAATGTATTGACGTACTTTAACAGTAGGCTAACTTTTGTTTATTTCTAAAAAAGGAACATCATCATTGTGTATTTGCTTAAAATTATATTTATTAAATCAATTTCTGGAATTAAAAGCTATCAAACGCTGATTAAACAGTACAAAACATTCTGAAGAGAAACTTCATGGTACCCAAGAACATCAAGTCTTCAAAACTAAGACTCCGTGAAGGCAAAGCTTTCTCTTATCTAAGGTTATCCAATTTCCTTTCTGATCATCGCTTGTCAGATATTGTCACCTCGTAAGGTATTGCTTAAGTGGGTCGTGTGACTTTTTTTAAATAGCATTTGCTGACATCAGACTTACCACTTCCGCAATCGAAGATTCGATATCCCTGGAACGTTTGGTTGTAGGTCTTCCGCCGTTCAGGAGTGAGCACTCAAGTGATGTATCGTTCATGAGTTGTAGGAAATAAGTGTGCACGGCTACATAACCAACATACCTTTTGAGGTGGTTACGGTTCACACAGTAACGGGTGGAGTGAAAAATTATTTTGACTCGCGGTGCAGTGAAAATGATTAAAGGTGGATAGACCGACAAAACAAAACCTACGCCACCGCCAGTGCCCAAAATAACGTTTCATCCTATTACACTATTTTAAGCTGATTTCCTGACAATTTTTTACTCCAGTAATTCTTGGCTGGGGATAAAAACGCTAAAGTGGGTTTAAACTTTCAATTTTATACATATGTGAAAATTCTAATGAGGAGTTTTACCTTTAGGCAATTCAAAACAGATACCATTTAAAGCAGACACCTTTAAAAAGCCGAAAGATGCTAACAGCACATGGAAACTTCCGTTTGCGGCGGTCAACTGGTTTCGTGACCGTGCCGGTTAAAAGTTCCAATTCTGCTTTTTCTCGTGTCTGAACGTCAGAAGGCCTCATATTAT
This sequence comes from Siderastrea radians, assembly GCA_964017195.1. NCBI lineage: Eukaryota > Metazoa > Cnidaria > Anthozoa > Scleractinia > Rhizangiidae > Siderastrea > Siderastrea radians. The sequence goes on along the minus strand of OZ024888.1, from coordinate 58,463,467 downwards.
GATACTAAATCGAACGCTAGCCAGTAAAAGAATTCATTGCACACGAGGAAGGTGGAAATGTAAACATGGTTTTTAATATAATACATGGTAGTCGTTCCACAGTATAAGCCTTAATACGCAAAAACACTTAAAGCAAAAGATGGTGACGCTAGCTAGTAAATTCATGTAGTACAGTCTTTAATAGGAGGTGCGAACCAAGTAAGTAAAATCGTACCTGTGGTGTAACATAGAGCTCTGCATAAAAATAATAAAATAACAGACTTGTATTTGCGTGATCTTGAAATGTATTGACGCACTTTAACGGTAGGCTAACTTTTGTTTATTTCTAAAAAAGCATTATCATTGTGTATTTGCTTAAAATTATATTTATTAAATCAATTTAATTAAATTGTAGAAAAGACTCTGAAGAGGAACTTCATTGTGCCCAACTAGACATTAAGCCTTTAAAACTGAGATTCTGTGAAGGCAAAGCTTTCTCTTGTCTAAATTTATCCAATTTCCTTCTGATCATGGCTAGTTAGTTATTCTCACCTCTTAAGTTGCTACTTAAGCGGGTTCGTGTGATTTTTTTTTAAAATAGCATTTGCTGACATTAGACTTACCTCTTCAGCAATCAATAATTCTATATCTCTGGAACGTTTGGTTGTAGTTCTTCAGCCGTTCCGGAGTGAGCACCCAAGTGATGTATTGTTCATCAGTTGTAGGAAATAAGTGTGCACGGTTACAAAACCAACGTACCTTCTGAGGTGGTTGCAGTTCACACAGTAACGGGTGGGATCAAAAATTGTTTTGACTTGGGGCAATGAAAACGGTTAAAGGTGAATAGACAGACAAGATAAACCTTCGCCACTGGAGTGATCAAAAATCACTTTTCATCGTACCTCACCATTTGTAGCTGATTTTGTGACACGTTTTTACTCCAGTAATTTTTGGCTGGGGATGAAAGCTCTAAAGCGGGTTCAAGCTTTCAATGTAACCGAAAATTCAATATAGCCGAAAATATCATGCGACATCAGAGGGCCCTGATGTTTTGACATGAGATCGATTGCGTACCAATTCCCGCGTTATCGAAGGGTCTATTGTGTACAAAAGACGAAAAAAAGTAGGAAGAGATCCTGCCTGTTTGCCTCTGTCAAAAAAAAAAAAAACGGCAAAGCGTAAGTGTACAAAGAATTTTGCTTGGTGTGGACAGAAAAACTTTCCGCAAGCGACAAAAGCTCGTATATTTATAATCAAGAAATGTGGTTGGAAGAACGCCAGTAGAGAAGAACGAGAACGCCGTGTCTGAGAGCCGCTTAAAGATACCGACAGAGTCGATGGAAGACGCGGAAAGAGAAGACGATGGAGAATACTGTGGAGAATAGTGGCAACGATTGAAAGGGAGAATGATCATGTTAGGCGAAACGCTCGCAGAAAAGTTCAATGAAGCTGCTTGTTGTCGAGTTTGTCAGCCGGACGTGACCTTCCTCGAAAACGTAAATTGCAAAGTAATAAAGAAGTTTATTGTTATCCAACTGCTTGCATTTGTGACAGGACGTTCTCTCTTAGATCTTGAGCCGAGTGCGTGGCACCTTCTTCGCGGGTTTCAACGTGCTTTCCTTTCGCATTTAGGGACCGTGCAATAATTACCTGGAGGGGGGGGGGGTTGGGAAACCAGAGAGGGGGGCATAGGGGAAAATCACAACTAGAGAGGGGGGGTTGGATGTAAAATTTAATACATATGGGGGGGTATTACGTTTTACACCCTTTTTCACAAACTGGAAAAGTGGCAGAAGAGCTATATTAGAGTTCAAACATTCATACTTGCTTACACGAGTACGATAAAAAAGCAATACTGATTCAACGGTAGGGAAACTGTATATTTACCAATATTTCAAAAGGCACAGCCTTTCTTCTTCAGGGTCTTACAGAGTCATTCTCTGTAAGACCCTGAAGAAGAAAGGCTGTGCCTTTTGAAATATTGGTAAATATACAGTTTCCCTACCGTTGAATCAGCATTGCTTTTTTATCGTACTTGGTTCTTTATTTTTTGCTGGTTAGATCCTTTACTACAGGATCCGGTACTTTTATTTTGTTACGGTGGTCCATGCAAAGTTTATCGCTTACACTGGAATTAAACTTGGAAAATATCAACTCCAGGTGCTTTGATCTCTGAACCGGCTGATTATTTAATATTTTCCTATCTGTCGTGCAGTAGGAAAGGAATGCCTCGGTAATATATTGAAATAGTGCTACTTTATTGGCACCAGGAGTGCTGTTAAAGCTAGCATGGATTTTGATTATGTTTGGGGGGAAAATACCACCAGAAAAACGCTAAAAATGGCATTTCCGAGCGTCTAGATAGAGCCCCCAGACCCCCCTTAAAGCTCGCGCCTTCGGCGCTTTGCCTTGGTTATCAGAAAAGTCTGGCTACGGCCCTAGCACTATGATGTTATTCAATGAAAAAGAAAGATGCCAATGTAGAATAGCCTACATTGTATTATAATTAAAGAGAATGGAAAACCTAACTGTTGCCTTTAATAGTAATAAATTGAACTATGTAAATATAAACAGTTCGATTACTTTGCAAAGTAAGCTTATAAACTTCTCCCAAGTGTCCAGATAAAGAAATTGTCCAACGAGGGCAAAGTGTACTTACTCCTCTAAAGAAAGGTGTTTGCAAGAGTTCTGTAGAACACCTTGAGTTCTTGGATGCAAAGGCGAAAAAAAGAGTAAGAGAAAGGAACGCTCTCCCGTCTAATATTTCTTGGAAAAATGAAAAAGATGTGGCAGCGCTTACGAACAACCAGCTAAAAATGTATTTGAAACATGAACATGGTCTCAAGATAAGCAGATAAGGCTGATATAACTAAACGAGTTCTCCGGCCAAGCACGTGGAAATGCTGCCAGAGATGCTTTGGAAGATGAAGAATTTAATAACTCGTGTGGAGATGACACAACTTCAGAATCAGAGTCAAGTGATTCCGATGGAGAGAACACATACGTTGAATAGTTATTTGAAGTACCTTTGTGCCTGAGGAAGACATCCAACACGTAAATTAGGTATGAGGGAACCAATGCGGGAAGGAAGCAGGGGAGCGGGGGGGGGGGGGGGGGCAGGTGACCTTAATATTATCAGTAGGTGAGGGGAGGTTACAGTTAATTTTCGCTCAGTGAGAGGGGGGGTGTGACTTAATTTTGAGCCTTATTTTACCCATTTACGAACCCCCACCCCCTCAGGTAATTATTGCACAGTCCCTTACTTTCGTCTTTCGGGTCCCGGCAGCTTGATTAGTCCTACCCTTTCTTCTTGTTGATGTCTTTGGCATTGTACAGCCGACGAAAAGTTATGAAGGTAAAATTTCCAGTGCGTTACGACCCTTTGAACGGCACGCGTACACAGACCTGAACGAAATTCGCTTTTCGATAAAAATATGACACCTTCTTGGAGGCACGTTTGCGCTTATCATACTGCAGGTACTTATCCTTACACCTAGGTGTTTTAATCTCATCAGGCTGGAAAAAGGTCTCCTCATCTATTTTGCCCTTTCTCTCGAAACTAATTTTACAAGAAACTGAGCGCACGTTTTAGGTGCGCGTTCAGCGAGTTTTCAACCAATTTAGCTCAAATTTGGCGAGAATGTTGCCAGTAATTTGACACCAAAACTGTGTCTCCGAATTAGTTTTTTTGCGTTTTTTCAAAAGTTATGACCCGTTAAAGAAAGAGAAGGGGTGTTTTCTCAAACTTCAAAGTTTAACCGAGTGCAGAAAACAAACCAGGCCAGATAAAAAATTCCGAGACGCGTTTTTTGAGACAAAGGTGTGAAGAATTCGGCGCGATGTTCGTCTCACACTCCAGACCATTTTCGAGTGGAGCGAGACCGATTTTGTGAACTTTTGAAAAGTACATTGGTGGTAAAGGAGTGTTGTCATTTGGGGTTTACTTAAAAAGCTCCCAAAGACAGAAGCAAAACGTTACAGTATGTGCCGCTTGTGCACGCAAACCACAGACTAGGGAAATGCTGAATTTATTTACGATCCGATCTCCCTCGCGCAGGGATGATGCGACATGGCTTTCTTCCTGTGTTTTAACTTTTGCCCAGACGATACCACTCTAAAATGCCCATGCAATACCGGATCAAACTGGAAAACCGTTTCATGAAATCATAAAAAATGTCTACGCGAAGTATGCGCATATGTTCGATTTTACGAAACAAAAGGCGAAACAATAGCGCGCTCCGTTCATTGCTTAGTTTGCCGCCTACATCATGATAATGAGCATCGCCATGCGTTCATGGCAACCAATGAATTAAGCTCTTTCTAAGCGTCTATGAATAATAATACGCGATATGACAGATCTACAAACTTTCTTGAACTGGAAGTAAATGTCGCGAGAACAATAGGCATTCTGCGCGACGGTCACCTTTGCTGATGACTGGCATACAAGTGATCTTTGTCTTTCTCCTCATCTGTTGCACGATATTTGTCGCTATGGAAGCGCTTTGTGTTATATTTCTTTCTATGTGTACTCCTTCTGTTTCTATTTCTTTCTAATATTATTTTGGCTGTCACACTAAAATTGATCATTGTTCAAGAACTGAGAGATTACTTGAGCAATTTGCCGTTCCATTACTTCCGAAACCAAACTTAGCCATTACGGAGAGCGAAACTGAACAGTTACAAATTCAGTAACCATTTGACTTTCATCAGTTCAAACAACTGGAAATAATTCCAATTTTCATTTTGCAGAGTAATGGTAAACAAAAAAGCGTCACAAGAAAAGCGTGGAAAAAATCTGGCATGGATTGGAGCGTGGAATGTGGATTCTAATGACTTCATTTAAATCGAAAAAGCAAGGCTGTGTACGCAATATGAAATTGCCGAGTATTGCCGAGTAACAATGAGTTTAAAATTCCTTGTATTTTTCTGCTGCTTAAGACGCACTGGAGTGTGCAGAAATTGAGACCAAGCTTCTGATTATAAGAGAGCTGACGCTAGATTTGTTTTATACATTATTTGTTATGACTAGCATTTCACCTTCTCCTTTTTCAACTGACATTCGTTAGCCCAAGAAACGAGAAAGCGATATCCCTCCAAAATCATCCAAAGCGAGGCTAAAGGGTACCTTTTGTTAGAATATAACTCGCGCAAGCAAGGAGATGCTTTGACTTTATTTAAATCATGCATACACAGTGTTATCCAAAATTTTGCGTACGATCCACAAAAGGTTGACGACCGAAATAATAAACACATTACAAAAACAACTACGAAGCGGGTAAATAAAAAAAAAATTGGTGGCCAGAATATCGGACACGTAATGTACTGGAGGGAAAATTAAGAATGAAAAGTTACTTTGAGGTATGTTTGACACCTAAGTTCGGCAGTGACAATAGACGTGAATTCCTCCATCCTACAAAGTAACTGTTAGTTGAATTCTTACCATTTTGATCATAGTTATCTACAGCTATGATGCAAATTATCCTTCCTTTAAATTATCGCTACAGCTAACCTGATTTAAGTGATTGAAGAGAGCGAGGAGTTAACTTAGTACAAGCGGGCCATTCAACGCTGTCACAATCAGCTAATTCCTAATACACCATCATCAAATACATTGCAGCATGTGAAGTTACTTTTTTTACGGACTGTAATCATTTCTTCTGATCTTACCTGAAATCACTTCTGAAGTAAATGCCTTTAATCGATTCTCTCTTTCTTCAAATGCGAGCTAAGGACAGGAACTATAGGACGAGAATAGGGGTTATTTCTGCACAAGATTTCACGCAATCATTGTGATTGCATAAAGTTTAATTGTATAGCGGTAGTTAAGTAGCTGCTATTAAACAAGGGTGTGTTCCACCCAATAATCAAACGCAACGGATCGATGCGCTTTTGCTCTTGCGAAAAACGCAGGAATATTTATCCGCGGAGAAAGGATACGTTGACATTCGACAACAATAGACAACAATTTCTACTTTCTCCTTCACAATGTTGTGAATGCTCTACAGTCTCTAATTACACAAAGAACAATTGAAAGACTTTCGGCCGCTGAGATGATTGCTGAGCGAACAAACATACATATCATGGGGTTTAAAACAATGTTGTGAATATTAGCCTGTTCCAGGCGTTCACACAGTGGCCTTTTCTCAATATTTTTCTTTCGTGCGCCCCTACCAGAACGCCTGGAACAGGAATATTCGTAATTGTGACTAACTGTACTGGCCTCTGAACAGACTCGTAAGCGAGGAATAGGGCGTTAGAAAAATAGTCCAATTTCTGGACGCATTCCGGCTGTGGATTGGGGAGGGCAACACAGTGTCGTCCTCACCCTCTCCCAACTTGAGTTTGTTAACAGACTTCGGTTTAGGCTGAAGGATACAGCAACAGACAGCTGCGGTTTGCTCACACCTGGGAATTATCAGTCTATTTGTTAAAAAAAAAAAAAAAAAATCCCTGTACCTCACAGAACGCGTATTCTCAATAACAATGACCAAAATTCCTGAAAGCTTTGACTAAGCCCCGTGCGCTCACCAAAAACGAACAAATTTTCTGAAAGCTTTCACAAATCTCGAGCCCCCTGTGGTTACCGCTTTTAGCGTCCTTCCGAGTAGTTTACAGGGGGTACCAACTCTAAGAATATCTGTTTCGGGAAAACGGCAAAATGTATTCGGGAATCTGAAGACTTTGCCGGGAACCGGGAGCCTCGAGAAATTATTCGGGAAACTGCAAATAATATTAGAATACTAGCCTTACATAATATATTTGGAGGTTGCATCTAACTTTGTTTTAAATCAGGAGACATCTCCTTTTGTTTGAGCGTGGTTAATTGCAAATTGCAAAAACTAATTTAACCCTCTAGCTAAAAATATCCGCTGTATTATCTTGGAAAAATCTTTTCGGCTAAGTACTGAGAGATGACGCGAGATTTTAATCAGCCAAACATGTAAACTTGGGTGAAACTGTGCACATCATGAACGGTGCACAACAGGATATTCTACTCGGTTCTGTCGCTCATGAATTAATCTGAAGATACAGGAATCTTAACCTTTATGGGCCGGTTACTTAAACAAGGTCTAACTGAAACTGTGGCTTAAGACAATGACTATACCTCCCAAATCTGTTCACAGGCGGGTCATTTTAAGGAGATAAAAGTTATTCTTCTCTGTGCTATATGCCTTCTTTACCCTGTTTGCTGTAAGCAACGTTGAAATATCAGGGTTGGCCACTCTGAAATTGGTTTAGATCAGGGCCGGCTATTTTTAAAGTTTAATTGGTGAAAAATATTAAACAATAGTTTCAATCTACCCTTGAGGGATAATTTAAATGAGATACCTTCTAGAAATCGGCTTTGCTTTGTGAGCACCTTTCTATTGGGTAATCACCGAGGCACTAACAATCTGAAATAGCCAGAATTATTTTCGCCCTTTTTAAGGTAGAATCCGGGAAAAATACTACTAGTGACTATGCCCACAAAACGAGATGCTGGCCCCTCTTAAGGATACCTTGTAAAATTTTCTTTCCTTTTTTTTAATAGGGGAGCCTCCCCCAGGCATGCACGTTGCAAACTCACTGAGCTGAAGCACTTTACTTTGAATGCTATTTATCACCAGCGTCAAAATGACAATAGAACGATTGCTATTTTAGTCTCGACAAAGCTAACTGAAAAATACCGATTTCATTCCAGTTCCAAAATTATGAAATATGCCAACCTTTTGTCTAAGAGAAGCAGCGCGTGCAAAATGGACCCGTCTATTTGCTTCGGCTTGTCTTGACAAAAATATATGCATAGAAATGTCGAAAGTAAGTCCACTCTTGCTTCAAGTTTACACGAACTTACAGGTGTCTACACCTGACCCCGATCAAAGAAAAGAAACATCCTGAAGAAATTCATTCTGTCATTGGTCTTGGTCTCTCAAAACAAAGATGTGCACAAAACACACGCCGAACCTTCAGTCAGGCGGGGGCATCCAATTAACCAGTTATTTCTCTAGAATACCAGTTCGGAAGATAATAACCGCCTCAAAAATTCGGGTTCAATCGTGGGAAAATGTTTGCCTACATGTCGTCTCAAACCCTAACCTTTGTAACATAGGAAAATTAATTCCTTTTGTTTTATGTCGTATATAATACGAAATTAAGTCAGGTAGCATTTTTGAAGAGCAAACAGCAGCTCGGTAATTCGGCCGTTAAGATATGTGTTTCCTATAACGCTCTGCGACTTAAAACAAAAAAAAAGTTTCAGCTACAGAAACCGAACAAATCAATCAGTGTTATCGTATTTAAATTAATATCCATTTTGAAGGCCCTGAAACAATCGGAGAAAACAGAAAAGCACATTTCATGTATTTTGCTTACATTTTCCTGTCTGGTGCCGATGCTTAGCGTGCTACAGATTTACAATAAACAAAGATCAAAAGTGTTTGAATCTCCTTACAGTGGCCAATTTACCTTATTTTAACTCAAGCTACTATCAATTTGAAAAGATGCCTTCCCGGACCCACCGAACCAACATCTTTAGAAATTATTTTTTGACATTTTAGTTTTCAATGCGGCTATCTGCTTACCATATTTTCTGAAGGCCTATATTTTGCAACAGCATCGTTTAGAACTGCTGGCTGTTGCTAATACAGTCAGTAAACACAATGCAATTGGCTTTCCTCTTTTAGCTTCCCACAGTCTATTTTAGTAGGAACGTGGCCTAAATTTCAACCGTCTCCTCTGCTTACCTCTAAGAGTAAGCGACCAGAAGAGACGGAGGAAATGTAAGCTGCGTAACATCGGCGAAATGTGGAAGCGGACGAAAAGATAAGGTGGGTTGATACTGAGGAGAGACGGAGCACCTTTTTGTCTCCTTCAATTCTCCGTCTCTTTTTCCAACTGTAATTTTTGATATCGCTTATTATTTTTGTGGGAGCTTTATAACAAAATCAGGAGGTTGTTCCAGATTTTCGGGACTGCCGCCATTACTGTGTAATGCTGTTCAAACAGCAAGTGTTCGAGTTGACACCCTACGTTAATTTGTCCTAAGCCGCGTGGCCAGGGATCTCCTATAGCACGGCTTTTGGAAAAATAGAGTCATTGAATAAAATGCATCATTTCGAGCTTTTTTATGATTATGGCTGATTATGTCGATCACAAGAGCCCTTATTATTAGGTTTTTAGGTGCCCCCACTCAGACATAAAGCGACTCGACTCCATAACAGCGTTACTAAGCCTTATTGACTTATTTCACTCATTGATCGCTTGTGAGTTTCGGTTGGTTCGAAAAAGGAACCTAAAGTTTCTCCAAATATATATTTTTTTATTTGTTGATTTTAAAATATGTACTTTTACCACTGTTGAAGTATTCCTTTGAAGTGTGCACCAGCGATTAATCTTTTCCTCGAATTATAAACTTCGGTAAGCAAAGTAAGTGCCACTACCAGGTGCCATTAGTTTCAGTCTCTCTAATCTTCCAGAAGTTTAAATTGAGAGGAAGAAATGCTAGAGGAAAAGACGAGGCACTTGTCAAATAGTTTGAACATGTTGTTTCTTTTACTTTTCGATACTTTGATGTTTGTAAACAGAGTTAATTATTTATTCGATAGTATGTATTGACAGCTGTATTTTTGAGCTTTTGTATTTGCCGGATCATGCAAAACGAATCAATATAATTCCTTCAATATATTCCCTACATTTTACCTCCTAAATCGTTTTGGAAAGTTCTTAGGGTGCAGTCAGAATGTATTTCATCTTGCAACGAAATAAAACGTGTGCAAAGTTTTTATTTATTTATTTGTGATCGATATACCCAAGTGTTTTAATTTTCAAATATTTGCTTTCTTCGCGGCGGGAAATAACAATAAAAGTTGTCATTTTTGAGAGCAATCAATGGAACTCCGTGAAAGGATTTGAAAGTGATCGATACCATTAGCAAAAGAGCCAATCAGATGCGGTTAAGAAACCTTCTTTCACGGTGTTCAACACAACGTCACCTTGGCGACAAGGTTCAAAAGGGGTTCAGAAATCGCGATTTCGTCTGCAAATGACGTGGAAATCGCTAGTATAAACCCTAAAAAGTGCCATTAATTGTTGTAGAGTCATCTCTTCCTTTAGTCAATGGAATTTGTACAACATTTATAGCTGCGCTGGTTCGAATTTTGAGCATTGACAATGTCAGAAGCACCACAAGACGAGACAGCAAGATCGCGGGCAGCTTCACCGCCGAGCAGCGAAGTTGCGCCTCCTTTGGTGTCAAATGCAAAAGGTATTTATATCTTAACGTGTGTATTAGCTCTAAGTTTACTTTAAAACATTTCCTCAGGCGAGTACTTTATGCATCTTCACGTTTTAGGTCGCATATAAGCTTACGTATTGCTCGCGACGGGAGGTTTTCACGAGCGCGCGTTTATACCTCCAACATTAATTTTACATTGACTGCGTTTTTTGTTAGTTTTGCGTAAACACTGTTTTGTTCAATATTTTGCTGGGGTATATTAAAATTACGGTATTCTTCTTTTTCAGATGAAGAAACGAAGAAAGGTCCTAAGAGACGGGGTGCTCCAAGGTCGGCGGGAAGAACGGCTGCAAATGTTGGCCCGGTAAATAATAGTCAGACAAATCGACCGGTTGTTTTGATTCGAATCGCTACATTTACGCAGATTGATTTTGCATGCCTGGATTCTCTCTAAAATACGACGAAACCATGTTAGGGGGTGAAAATGAGATCTACATGAAATGTGAAGTTTTATGATAAGCGCACTAGTGACAATCATTTTGATCGTCGATCGAATTCAGTTGAACACTAATTGTTATTTAAAATTTGTAATATGCTTAAATGCGTCGTAAATCGTCGTGTATTCAAGTCAATTTTAATATTTTATGATATCTAATCTTATTTAAACGACAATAGGCGATAGGGACGATTTTATGGTTTGCAATTTAACTACAAACTTCAGCCTATATCATAAAACTGTGTAAAACTGGCGAGATTGCTCAAATAAAATTTTTCGAGCAAGCTGAAGTCACAGTGTTCATTGTCGACCGCAAGTTCATTGTATAACTCGGCACAGTTTATGGATAGTCTCGGTTTTGTCTCTTGTGATAACAGAAGAAGACAGTAACCCTTGTTACTGGCTCTGAAGCCATGAAAGAAAGACAGAAGCAAGCGAAAGCGATCAAAGAGAGTCGCAAAATGACGGTAAGGGTGCCAAGTTTGTTATTAATGAATTGTAAACAAATTGTTTGTGATGTCTTTTTCCAGTGCAAAAGTACAGTTAAAAAGAAAAGAAAAAAAAAACGTGTGCTTACATAACACAATGCAAACTGCACGGTCAGCCAGATAGAATTTGAAAGTTTATGTGAACCTGTGCTGCAGTGCAAGTATGGGAGTTTATAACATGTAGGTGGAAGTTCTTTTGAATTCTTCCAAACTCCAGCCATGATTACATAACCTCACTTTAGGGGTGGCGATTGCAAGATGGCAAGAGTAGCATTTTTCTCGGCAAGTGCGAGACTTTTTGACTGCTTAGACTCCGGGATGGCTATGTAAAGAAATTGAGACCATGAGACGCAAAGAACTGCTAAAAAATGGGCCTGCGAGACCCGTGAAAATTACTATTAAATATTGCAAGACCCAAAGTTTTTGCAAGTCCTTCGTTACCGCTTCATTTGCAATGGTAGATGTACCCAGCAATCAGCGGGGAGAGGTCCATTCCACATTACATTCCAAATTGCAAAGCTTTCAACCTTTTTATAAATATCTCCTGTTGAGTTGGTTGCAATTTGATGGAATCTTTAGGGGTATCTATATGCTCAGTGCAAGGAGCCCACACATAGAGTACCTGGTATAAATGTTTGTATTTTGAAATTTATAAGAAAATGTACATTGTGCAAGAATGTCAAAAGGTATGTAACCACAAATTGTTGTAAATAATATTCATATTTTTAATATTCAAATTAAATAAACGTATGCTCACCTTGGACAATTGCATCTTGTTGTCCTTGGGGCTCAAGACAGTGATCCAAAAACCAACATTGTCAAATTTTACTGTCTGCCTGAAGAATGACATAATAAGCAAAATGTCCAAGATAGTCGTCAAGGTTTATGGACTCACCCACTTTGTGCGCAGTTCCTGTGCAGATAGGTGCATTTTAAATTTCTAAGGAGAGTGCAAAGTTAAAGTTGTTTGATTCTGTGCTCTAAGATAAATAGCTTATGCAAAATACCGGTAGGTAAGTTTAATTTTTACAATATTTTAGTGTTTTTTTTATACTGTAGGCTAAAGTACCCCTGATTTCAGGTCACCTGTTTTTTTTTTTGCTTTTAGATGGATAACAGGCACACCTTCGTACTTTCCAAGGTAATTTCTTCTTCATGTACATGCTAGCTAACGTTGTCTCATGCCCAGGGGGGTACTCCGGATTTCAATTGTCAGGGATGATCGAATGGGGACAAAAATCAACCCCCCTCCCCCAAAAAAAGTCCCTAGGGCTTCCAACAAAACCCCCAAAAATCCCTGGACCAGAAATTAACCCCCCAAAAATCCCATGCTGAATTTCCCAGCCTCAAAAATTTCCACAAAGGATTAAATGATGTAACACACACACACAAAAAATAGAAATTGAATGTTTGTGTTTGTTTATTCATCATACCATCTGAACATCTGGTAGTCATTTCTAACAATGCTGGAGACACCCAAGAACATCTTTTCTTTCAACAATAACATTGTGTGGTTCCAGAAAATATCCATACCCCTCCCATGGAAAGTTTTTGGTTTGCATCCCCCCACCCCTTAGGAATTTCCATTCCAAGGGGGTCTTTGATGACCCCCCCTCCCCCCAGGAATTTCCACGTTACGCGAACATGGTTTTTGTTGTAACATTTACTATTATAACATCCATTTTCAACATATAATGCTTTGTTATTGTTCTATACTATTTGCATGTTTGCTATCCGGTTTGAAATGTTCTATGTTTTTGACGAAAATTTGTTTAAACCGAGTGTTGTACATAACGTTCTATCAATGTTGGTGCCGAGGGTAGCCATGAATAATTTGGGTGCCGAATGCCACGTAAACAACGAAGCCAAAATTGTGAGAATTGAAATTGTGTTTGCCACACTCAAACCTGCCGTCAAAAGCGAAACTGTTGAATGTAAATTACACTAAAAATCGACGGTTATGATGTTCGAAAGAGAATTAGTCAAGAGTAAAATAGCAGCTTTTTTTCCTGGGATTATGCACAAGTGAATTTGCATACCGTGAGTCTAAAAATAAATTGCACAGAGGGATAAGAAATCGAACGTTTCTTCCCGCACTTTATCCTTAGTTTAAAATTGAAATAGTAAATGAAGGTCAAATGGAAACTCAAAGATAATGACAACTGTAAAAGAATTTGTAAGAAATAGCTAATATAGGCTGAACTTCTAGTTTCAGTTCAAAAACGCATCAAATTTGAATAATGTGTGAAATCTGACCTTTTCAAATTATGAGCGTCACTGTTTATGTAAGGCAACAATTCTATCTCGATGATAACCGGTGAAAAGCAGCTGAAAACCTTTTGCTGGATTGCGTGATAAAAATATTTTTGTATTTGTTTAAACAACTTTGGTGTTTAACGAAAAATGTTCCCATTGAAAGGATTGAAAACGGTGCAATATTCACCGAAAGCCAAGGAGACACAGAATTTTCCGTAAACGCGAATATGCAAATCAGGTCTACCGAAATTTCGTACAAATCAAAGTCGCAAAATTTGGCATTTCGGTCAACATATTTGCGTAGTTTTGAAGGTCAAAACAGCCTACGTAAGTATTACTTCGTGCTTGGGATCAATCATGCATTGCTTTCAATTTTTCATGTTTCTAATCACCCTCTGGAAAAGGAGCTTCCTATGAACCCCCCACTCCCCTCGGAAATTTCTGCCTTTGAACCCCCCTCCCCCTCGGAATTTCCAGTGACCTTCCTTGGGGGGGGTATGGATATTTTCTGGAACCACACATTATGAATGACAACTATAAACAAGACCACCCCAAGCAAGAACATTACGAACAACTCTACTAATTAAGTCATTTACAATTATAAAAAAAGTGTCCCCAAAAATCCCTACTTAAATCAAGACACCCTAAAAATACTTGCCAAATTTTCCTACCCAAAAAAATCCTGGAATTGAAAATTTAAAACCCAAAAAAATCCTTCCATAAACCCCATTACTTCAAACCTGGAGTACCCCCTCCCCCCCTCTGGGGTTTCGTGCAGTGTTGATAAAAGCAGTAATCTCATCATCAAGGATTTGTTACTTTCAGTGCCAAAATTAACTACAAAATAAAGAATATCCCAGAATACAAGTACCCTGTTTCATAAAATTTGGGAGTCTGAGTGGGTGTGTAAGAGCAGAAGTTTCCTGCTTGCAACCCTCAGCTCCTGGAAATTTACTGAGAGCAAGGTGTAGAGCGTGACTTATTAATAAGATGTGATTTTTGTAGATCGCTGAATACATAGGAGCAGACTCTGCTGTAGTTGAAGACTTCATTTTGGGAGATGAAAATGTAAGTTGAATTTAAATTCTCTTGCATGCATACCATCAAGGTGTTCTTTTTAAGATGAATATTAAACACATTTCTCTGATCATCGTGGAATTTGGCTTGCTCTGTCATGAATTAAATTGCTTTGTCTTGTATTGTTTGTTTTTAAAGAAACAATTTTTGAGACAAGAATTAGGTGGTGAGAGATCATTGTTGTCATAATGGAGTCACCCAAATTGTGTTTCCAAGCAAAACTATTAATTTGAGTTTTTAATTCTAAAAGTGAATTTGTTTGGGCTAGACATCTCATTAGCAGCTACGTCTGGCATTGTGTTGAGTGTGTGGAACTTTCCACAGAAACACTGAGATGTGTTTTGTATTTTCTTAATAAGCAAGTATTTGCAGTTTAGTGTCCTTCATAGCTGCTGGATTCAAGTGCCAGTAGTCAAAGTATATCAATGAAAAGAAAATGTAGATAAAATGAGACCCTTGTCGGCCTTTTCTGATGCCTTGTTTGCCAGTGAAAATGAAAAATCTGTCTGTTATCCAAGAGAGCCAGGTCACTGCTCATGCCAATAATTAGCAGCTTACTGATTTAGTGGATCTTTATCAAGATGACCTACCCTCTCCTTAGCTACATGTATTTTCGTCTAAATTTTGGAGGTGGAAAATCATGGTTCAGAACAGGTGAATTGCTTCTGATTTGTGTGCCTTGGCACTAACAGTATGTGATCCTGACTACTTCCCTAACTTGTACATACTCCTGAAAATTGCTGCGACCCTACCAGTGACCTCTTGTGAATGTAAGCATTTTCATAAGCACAAGGAAGAGGTGAAACAATTACATGAGGTGCACCATGGGAGAGAGTGGGCTCTCCTTGCTGGCTGTAATGCATATCAAATACATGATTTGTCAGTCAATCTAGAGGAGGTAGTGAAATTGTTCGAGGGCCTACACCCGAGGATGATGCAGTTTACCAGCTTGGTGTATGATTGAACAGACTTGAGAACCTGAAAGACTGGAATGTATATTGATCTGTTTAAAAAATACACTTTTGAAGATATCTCACTCAGGTAAAATAACAGGTTGCGATTAACCTAAAATGGTACTCAAAATGTGAGAAGTGGGGTTTCAGAGAACCCAGCTTGAACCCCCTAGCTGGCGCACAAAAGAGTTTTCGGGTAGATACGAAAAAGACATCAGCTATGCGCCTGCCTGTAGTTTGCATGTTGCAGTACTGA
Source organism: Siderastrea radians (assembly GCA_964017195.1). Classification (NCBI taxonomy): domain Eukaryota; kingdom Metazoa; phylum Cnidaria; class Anthozoa; order Scleractinia; family Rhizangiidae; genus Siderastrea; species Siderastrea radians. The sequence goes on along the minus strand of OZ024888.1, from coordinate 58,447,749 downwards.
ATTCCTGGCCACATTTTAACTATAGCCCTATATTCCTGAGGGAATGTACAGGAATGATAACACTGTGCTATTTACAGTGTACATATCATCTTGTGTTCGATCAGTACAAATGCAGAGTTAATTGTTTCTGAAGGGCTCATAACTGTTATGGTAAGCTCTTTATCATCCTGCTTTCTAGTTTGATCAGATAGAAGACTTCTTTGCTGCAGATGGCTCCAGGCGAATCATGTTTTTCTACCAGGAGTGTAATGTAAGTTGCCTTAGAGCCAAGCCTTTTGTGTTCCCAGTGGTGGATCCAGGATTTTTGTAGGGGGGGGGCTGACCTGACTGAACGATATCAGAACAATCGAAGACAAAATCCCCTCAGCGATAGTTTTGTTCCCTTTCTTAATCTCAAGCTTAAGTGTCATTGCCTGAGAAAGTGTTCCAGAGGTTGGAAATGGGGGTCAACCGATTTCGAAGAAATTTGCTGCAGAAGTTAGCCTTGATGAGATATTCCAAAAGCCAATTTGGTTTTGTTTTCTAACTTTTGGCTGAAAAGTTTCAGGGGGGTCCCATCTGGGGCCTTCAATTCACTGAAAATCTTGTTTTTTAAGGAGTAGGTTTAGAGTTCAATAAAAACAAAACTAAAAATCCTTTGGACTCATTAATGGTCATTTGCAGTCACACCCTCACATAACTCACATATTGTCAAAAGTAATAATTTAAAAGCCATCATAGCTTTATTTGTGTTTAAACACTTCAACTTGATTTGGTCAGGCGTACTTTATTTATAAAATCTGGGAGAAACAGTAACTTTGGTTTTAAACTCTACTTGAGACTGTTAAACTGCCGCAGAACTACAAAATCAGTACAAGAAACCAATCTATTTTTGCTTTATTTGAAAGGTAAATATACAATACTATAAAGCTAGTTTGCACTCAAACAACTTAGCAGATCGACTGTTACACTTAGTTATACTGACAATTCTTCCAAACATAGCCTGGCTTTACTTACCTAGCTTTTTTAAAGGTCCTTGGCTTGTCCTAGGGGAAAGTAATTTCTCCAAGGTATTCCAAAAAACCCATATATTTCTCGAAATCGTGCGAATAAAACCATCCTGTCGTCAAATCACATTGCCTGGTGATAAAACCTCATTGCCTGATGATTCTGCATTGGTTTACAGACGAGTCCATCATCCTACATGATCCTATGTAATAGGAAAATGTTCTGGTACCGCTCTTTGGCAGTTCAGTCTTCTATCGAGTCTTTCAGCAGGAATACTCATCGCTGGATGTAAATAATGGGACACATTCGGTGTAGAGAGTTTATGTGATACGCAGGATTCCTCAAAAGTACAACGCACGTCCTTGGAGTGGATTTCATGACATAAAAGACAACTCCGAGCTTTGATTCATTTGTAGTGTTTATCCGCCATTTTGGAAGTGGACGCGGGAGAACTGGGTCGACTTAGCCCCAGTATCAAAAGCTATGCACACTTATGCACACAATTTATACAAGTTTCAAATCCATCGATTATGAAACAAAAAGAATCCACTGAAATAATCATACATGCTTTTGATCTGTGGCTAGCAAATAAGGTTTTTGGTTGCCTAAAAAAATTAGACCGGGCAACTGCGTGACAAAACGTTTTCATTCTTACGTACCCAAATCAAATGAAATCACTGAATTGCGTATAATTTACAGCGGGCATGTAACGTAATTCAAAATAATAATGGTAAAAGTAAAAATAATTATTATGATTATGATTATTTGTAATGAATCAGTAAGGAGCAGTTGCGCCGTTGTTAGGCAGTTGGACCTCTGACTGGACTTCCGACCCCCCGGAAAGAAAGATTTTTTTTCTGACTGCACAATGACAGGGTTCAGAAAACCATATGGTTATTTTATTATTATTTTTTTGGTCTGATTGTGTTGTTTTGTTTGTAGACCTTCATTTCAAGACTCTTCTGTCATATATAAGCCAAGACTAAAAGAAGTAGGGGATTCTATAAAATAGACATTTTTGCGTATTCTGAAATGAATTATCCCTCCATGTCCAATTCAAGCCCTGGGTTTCACAACTTTAACAATCACTTGAAGATCGCTCACTAGGACTGGCAGGATTTTACTAGCTCAAAATAGCGTCATTGAATGATACTTTACGAGTAGCTGGCTCATCATGTCCACGTTTGCTTTTGAGTGTCCATCCTTGGTACCTTCATTATTTTAAACACCTGGGTGAGGTATTCCTTGACGGCAGGTGAGATTCTGCCAGTAGCTTTCTGCTTCCTAAGAGTCCATCCCTGGCAAGCCTCCTGTTGTACCGTAGATTCAGGATGGTATCGACTGTCACTAATCTTCTGACTCTTTCCCTTGACAGAAGTTGCTGTAGCGGCCCACTGTCTTCGTATAGTGTCGTAAACACATTCATTCCCGGGTAGGATGACGTGGCATCCAGTATCCATATGCTCATCAGCGTCGTCAAGTGTGCTAAATGTCAAAATAGATGATGGGGCCAAACTGGCATATGTGTTTACGAGATCACTGTTACAAGCTTTCGATTCTCTTTTGTTCCTTTTGTGCTGTTTCCTAGTAACTTCTTGACTCCACTCGCGTGCTCTTTCTAGACCAGAAACTTCCTCTTTGCTATCAGTGTTTAATCTTCATACCCTTGCCAACACCGTATGCCTGCTATACTTGCGACTCACTTGCATGCCATCTTCATCAAAAGAGAAGTTATTGTACCTAGTAATACCTGGAATCTCGTTATTTCCAACGGCTGTTGGCATTTTGGAAGTATCGATTTTACAAACTGCCACCCGGGTGCCTCTAATACTGGTGGAGATTTCAGTCCACTTTTCAGGTTGTCTGCCCTCCCCATGTCATTGTTTTCTGATACGTAATTTCTCAGACGTTACTTGCATGGCGCAATTTTGTGGTCAGTAATATACTTCAATTCCCTGCTTGAGCATCTGAAAAATCATAACGTATAACTTCTATACCCGTTCGCTTACTTGTCGAGTAAATAGATGACAACAGTGAGGAGCTATGGTACCAGCCTGCCTTATCACTCCGTAACGCAGTTCTTGAAACAGATGGGTGAGTTTCCTTTACGTTAACCCTGCACTTGTGCAGTCAGTAGCCCTACCAACACGTTCAATGAACTGAAGTCCAATCAGAAGTCTCACTAACCACGGCTCCACTACGCCTTTACCGTTTCACTGCAAAAAATAAATAATAATAATAACAAAATAATAATAATAATAATAATAATAATAATAATAATGATGAATATGAATATATGAAATAATCATATATATGAACTGCGGATAAAGATAGAATTATGTGTAGATCATCGCAGTGAAGGTGTTTCAACTTAAGCAGTTGAAAACAAGAAACCTGAAAAAATTCAGGCTTGAACGGGAATGGAACCCATGACCTCTGCGATACCGGAGAGAAATTCAAGCCTGAATTTTTTCAGGTTTCTTGTTTTCAACTGCTTAAGTTGAAACACCTTCACTGCGATGATCTACATATAATTCCAATAATAATAATAATAATAATAATAATAATGATGATAATAATAATAATAATAATAATAATTATTATTATTATTATTATTATTACTATTGTTCCGAATTATGTTACATGCCCACTGTATTATGCAATACCCCCCCGGGGGGGTAAGGAACTCCCTTATTTGGCCTTGACGGATACGTGCTGCTCAACAGGGCATGGTTTTCAGGATCTTGCATCCTAAACAGAGTATACAATATTACTTTTTAGCGTCTTGAACAAGGTCTCTTTTTTGGACTGGACTCTTGAACCCTACATGTGGGTACCAGCAACGTTTTAAATCTCATTCTATGATGTCATTCATAAAAAATATTCTTTTTATGTAGGAATATGGAAATAGGCAGACAAAAACCGCAGAACACAAGCAAAATATAAATGCCTCTTTTCTTAAACAGGGTAGCAAAATGAACGGATCTTATCTCAAACGGGGTCAGGGTTTTAAGGCCACGGCGGCACACCCCCAGCCAAACTTTCTTCAACTGCCCCCCCCCCCTCTCACTTCCCCCGGTATACAATTCCGTGATTTGATTTGATTAGATTTGGGTGCGTGGGAATGAAAACGTTTTGTCACGCAGTTGCCCGGTCTAATTTTTTTAGGCAACCAAAAACCTGATTTGCTAGCCACAGATCAAAAGCATGTATGATTACTTCAGTGGATTCTTTTTGTTTCATAATCAACGGATTTGAAACTTGTATAAATTGTGTGCATAAGTGTGCATAGCTTTTGATACTGGGGCTAATCTCGACCCAGTTCTCCCGCGTCCACTTCCAAAATGGCGGATAAACAATACAAATGAATCAGAGCTCGGGGTTGTCTTCTATGTCATGAAATCCACTCTAAGGACGTGTGTTGTACTTCTGAGGAAACCTGCGTATCATAAAAACTTTCTACACCGAATGTGTCCGATTATTTACATCCAGCGATGAGTATTCCTGCTGAAAGACTCGATAGAAGACTGAACTGCCAAAGAGCGGTACCAGAACATTTTCCTATTAGATAGGATCATGTAGGATGATGGTTGGATGATGGACTCGTCTGTAAACCAATGCAGAATCATCAGGCAATGAGGTTTTATCATCAGGCAATGTGATTTGACGACAGGATGGTTTTATTCGCACGATTTCGAGAAATATATGGGTTTTTTTGGAATACCTTGGAGAAATTACTTTCCCCTAGGACAAGCCAAGGACCTGTAAAAAAGCTAGGTAAGTAAAGCCAGGCTATGTTTGGAAGAATTGTCAGTATAACTAAGTGTAACAGTCCATCTACTCAGTTGTTTGAGTGCAAACTAGCTTTATAGTGTTGTATATTTACCTTTCAAATCAAGCAAGATTGGTTTCTTGTACTGATTTTGTAGTTCTGCGGCAGTTTAACATTCTCAAGTAGAGTTTTAAAGCAAAGTTACTGTTTTGTCACAGATTTTATAAATAAAGTAGGCCTGAACAAATCAAGTTGAAGTGTTTAAACACAAATAAAGCTATGATGGCTGTTAAATTGTTACTTTTGACAATATCTGAGTTATGTGATGGTGTGACTGCAATTCGGTCTTAAAAGCCCCTAAAAAATAAATGGGCCAAATTTTTCTCAATTGATTTGGATTCTACTTACATTGGGGTAACTCGTGGTAGAAGAATCAATTTTAGCTAGTTTGGCAGTTAAAAAATATAAAGGTGTGAACTTTGGCAAATTTGGGTCGAGGTTTTCACTTCAAAATCTGGCCAAAACCAGTGCCAGACCCCAGACTGCCAGATCCCTCTATGCCAAATCCCTACATATGAACTGAAAGAGTATTTATAGTAGAAACACACCATACCATTAATGAGTCCAAAGGATTTTTAGTTTTGTTTTTATTGAACTCTAAACCTACTCCTTAAAAAACAAGATTTTCAGTGAATTGAAGGCCCCAGATGGGACCCCCCCCCCCCTGAAACTTTTCAACCAAAAGTTAGAAAACAAAGCCAAATTGGCTTTTGGAATATCTCATCAAGGGTAACTTCTGCAGCAAGTTTCATCGAAATCGGTTGACCCCCATTTCCAACCTCTGGAACACTTTCTCAGACAATGACACTTAAATGACCCCAAATAGGGGGTGGCTAGCCACCCAATCCACCCTCCCAGGATCCGTCCCTGGTTCCAGAAACATTTTGTCCTCTGAAGCAGGTGATTTTTGTGTACATGTATTGCGCATGCAATTGCATGAAGTTGTTTAATATTTTTGAAATTCAAATCCTAATGATGTTTAACCTGCGATCAGGCCGAATTTTAGCATCGCTCTCATATTCTCTTATGTTGGTCGCTCGCTAAAATAGGGCCTGATACAATCTCTCACAGAAGTTCATGTCGGCGGCCAAATTTTGGCCGCGGAATCTCGCAATCTGATTGGCCCTTTAACAATAGAGCTGTCAACGGAAGTAAATTGTCTACGAGATTTCGAGCCGACCGCCATCGCCAAGGGACAACCAAGGAACAAGTCTGCCGAAGTAAAATGTGTTGCTCTAATAAATTCTCGTCGTTCTAGGAGAATTGTCACCATTTCTTTCTCTCCTGAGAATGGCGTTCGGTTTGACGCAAGCTGTCTCTCACCTGGAGCAGAGAAGTACAGCAACAGTGAAGTATGTATTCTGTTTTATCGCATCGTGTCGCGGAATTTTCATTTGACGGCTTTCAACTAGTATTGATAACATGAACAGAGTAGTGGCTGTTTCCGCGTCTTACGAAACCAAACGAACAGCAGACGAGCAAGTATCTTTCGCCAAGAATGATCAACAAGTCAACCGATAATTCGGTAAACTTAACGGTGAACTAATGTTTGGCTACCCTGCGAGCAGATCGAAGGGCCTCTGCTCGCACGGTAATGTTTGGCGAGAACTGCAATCAAGTCGCAATAACGATTTTCAGTTTATTCATTCATTGTTTAATACTTATGTCGTTTTATTGATCTCTGACATTGACATCAAAAGATCTGACTAGTTTTATAATAGATGTTTTTCGTTTTAAAATTCGCTGCTGCTTAGAGATAAAATTCGCTGCTAATTTCAAATATTTATCACTTCTCGAATTAAATTACAAAATACCCCTTTGTTTATAAACGATTTTATTTATATTTTTATTCTAAAGAATGAAACTGAAGGTATTTCTCTTAATTGTCCAAGGTTTTTTACGCAGAAAATCGATACAATTGGGAAGAGAATATTTCCAAATACCACCTGAAATGGGAAATGATTCAAGCATGCAGCATATTTTGGTACATCACAACCTCGTCGTGTTTTGAATTTTCATTCAGTTTCAGATCAGACAGAGCAACCATGTACAGTACCGGAACCTTCAAGTTAGCAATCGTGTAAATTTGAGTACTTGTGCCTAGAAGATATATCGTAGCCTATGATTTTCTTTTTTTGCCGACATTTACGTGACTTTCTGCGAATTGCCGTTATGGGAAATTTGCATACCGAGGATCGTGCAAGCAGAAGAAATTTTGATTGGCTGTTTGTTGAATGTCAATCAATCAAAAAAAGTGGGCGGCAGACGTTCCGTAGAAGAATTGTATCAGGCTCTATTTTTCGTTTCGCCCGTCCCGCCTGAATGTTTCACCAAGCGAAACGAAAATAGAGCCTGATCGCAGGTTAAATGATGTTTTAATTATTACTTTCTTCTTTATTTTGTAGATAAACAGAGTTGATCTCAGCTCACAGGCTGCAAATTCACCCAAGAAGCTCTTCATCTCATCAGGCAATACAGAGGTAACCTTGATGCCTGATGACCCATAGAATCCTTTAAGCACCAATATCCAATTTTTGTACTGGTCTCCTCATAGTTGTCATAGTGCTAATTGGGAAAATGCATTTAAGCATCAAAACAATTTTCCTAACAGAAGAAGGTGAATAATTACTCTGTTCCCATGAGCATGGGAAATTAGGTGCCAATTTTATTGTCTTTGGGGCTTGAACGAGGTTAACTAAAATTGTTAAAAAAGCAGACTGAAGAATTCATCACATTTGTGTTTGTTTAGTGTCACTGGACAACCAACAACATCAGTGGTTTTCAGCTTGAACATTTTGCTCACAACTGTGAATGACCTTTTTGTTGTTTTTCATAGGAAGTCTGTGGCACTTGCCTGATTTTTGTTCGTTCGACAGCTAAAGCAATCACTATACAAAATATTGCACAGGTAATTATGATTCATGGCTGTTTGTTGCATAACTGTCCCCTTTCTGAAGAAACATGTAGAAATCATGGCCCCCAAAACTCAGCTACAAACACAGTCATGTAAATAACATAATCTTATGGTGACTTTTCTACTTGAAAACAGCCATCAACATGAAAGCTGTTTATTGCTAGCATGTAAGTTAATATAAACCTGCAGTTGATCACAACACAAAGGGGACAGCACCAGAGTGAAAATGTTTGTATTGTACATGTAATTAATTATAAGTTTGCTTTTCCAACTGTATTTTTCTAAATTTCACAGGGCCCACACTGATAGCAGTTGCATTACTGAAGTGGTTACCCTGTATAAATATTTATTATTATTATTACTATTATTATTATTATTATTATTATTATAAATTATATCAGTTTATTTTATTGTTTTTTTTTCTTACATAGGAAGTGAACTTTATGGCAATGGAGGTTTCTAAAGGAGATGTCTTGGCAGGATTTCAACAACTTTTAGGAGGCATTATGATTCCTGCACTCCAACAACAAGAGGTAACAACAGTTTTTTTAAACAGTCCATGGATCATCAATAGCAGGAAATATTTTATATTTTTAATTTCCATTTTGTATGTTATGCCCTATTTAACTTCTGTGGGCAAAGGAATGATGTTGATGATTTTTAATACATGTAGAGCTCTTCTAGCTTTTAATTACATTTAAAACTAACTCCATCATTTCAACTTAAACAGACACATTCCTCTAATACAACAGCCCATCATTCTGCTGTCCCACTGGGGTGTTTTGTAACTCTTACTTTGCATTTCCCAAAGAATACATAACATATTTAATATTTAGATGCTCCTACTGATACAGATAGTAACTTGCTGTGTGTCATTGCCATGGTGTCTCTATTGTGTTTGTGTAAAGTTTATCAATAGTTGAGGGCTCCAGTGCAAATTATTCTGGAATTTGAAACTCTGACACTTGAATAAAGTTCTTATAATTATTATTATTATTATTATTATAGCAGAATTCACGACTGTATGCTAAACGCTAAACTAGCTACACAGGGTGCATAGCGTAACCTGTGAGCCTTGGAGTAAAAAAAAAACAGATATATATAAAATTATATATAATAACAATGTTTATAACTAAGAGGTACCTATGGAATAAAAAAATACTAAAATTATTATTATTATTATTATTATTATTATTATTATTGTTATTATTATTATTAATTATTCTAATTTATGTTTTGCTAGAACTGGGGTGAGCTTCAGAGTACTTCTGGACAAGTGCAAGAATTTCTTGAGTCGCTTAATAGTTTTGTTGGAATTCTGGGTGGGGCAAGAAGTAGTATGAAAGGAAGGTGAGACAATTTGAATCCAGGAGAGAAGTGTTCCACTATGAGTTCCTGAAGTTTTGATGCTTTTGTCATTCGCTTGGTTTGCATAATTTTGTCAGTGTTTGTGTTATCCTTTTACCTTCAGTGAGTTCACTAAAAACTAATGTCATTGATAGTACTGTATGCAGTTTTTATGACTAGACATAGGCTGCCTAGAAATAAAAATTTGGTGGCATTTTGCATGAATTCTGCCGAAGTTGATTTGTTCCGTTGGTCAAGTCGGTGTTCCCAATCAGAACATACTTCATTGCTTTGCATACATTTTGCCTGATTTGCATCTTATTACTCTAAATTGACCATGCAGTAACCATTTTGTGACTAAGAATTCTGTGAGAGGAAGTTCAAGTTCCTTTTTGCCCTACACGAGTGACGTGGGAGTTACACGAGTAGATCAGGGAAAAGTATTTGAACCTAATGTTGTACATGTACTTTTTTTAGGACTTGACTAGACTTGACTGTTCAGTTTGATTAATTTCTATACATTTTTTTTCATTTTTTTCTCCGGGTTCTCCAGTTTTCCTCGCTCCACAAAAACCAACATTTCCAAGTTCAATCTGGAATCAGTGGACAAAAAGCCACTCTGTGGAGATGCCACTGTGAAATTCCAATTTATTTATTTTTATCTTATTTTTTGCCTGAAAACAGGGTCCAGCTTGGAGATCATGATTTGGGACCATTACTTGATGGTCTGAAAAGACCCTCTGATTATGTGCTTGCTGGTAAGGATTGATTCTAATTTGATTCTTATTATGAAGTATCTAGATTGTGGAATTACAATAATTTAAGAGTTCTGTTTTGGTAAATGTATCTAAATTAAAATGTTTTGTTTGGTCAACAACCCACTCTTGTTCTCTTAGCCAATAACCCTGATGTAGTTGACAAGCTTGAGGGACTCATAGCCCAGTGGTCCAAAGTAATTGAACAGGTTCTTGCTGAGAGTGAACAGGTAGGTTTATTTAACCCTTTAAGCATTTTCTCCCCACTTTTCTTCATATATTTCTTATGGTACTACTTAGGAGAATTTGCATACATGTACAAATCAAGACATCTTATCTTTGGTGATCATTTTCTTTATTCTCATGACCTGTATGTTTGAACAAGTAGGGATATTGTGAGGGGAATTTACATGCTTCTCACTATTGGGGCTTAAAGGGAAAACATTGGAGTAGCCCCGCAGTTCTTAACAACCTCTAATTTCATTGGACCTTGGTATCACGCAGCTCTATTGTTTTCGGGGCTAGGGTCCATTGTTTTGTTGTTTGGTGTATTGTTTTCTCAGCAAATCAGAGAAGACCTTGTAAGAGCTGCGACATCGCCCAAACATTCCAATCTTGGTATTTCCAACCACCTCAATGAAGGCTGAATGCTAAGGCTATCCATTGTGTGGAGCTTCCATTGTGTATGCATTCATAGTAGCATCTTGTAGGATATTTGCCTGTGGTGATTTCCATCACAAGTGGGTACTTCCCCTGTGACTTCCTATTGGGAGGACTTTGCCTGTGCACAGGAAATATCCCCACAGGGAAATCCTCCACAAGAAAAAGTGACCGCGATGCAAGTGCACATGGTGGAGGCCACCACAGGCAAACTTCCTACAGTGGGAATCTCCAGAGTGAAAGTCTCCAGTCCCTCTGGCAGAAGCCTTGAGGCTGCATTTGTAGAGATTTCCTGTGTCGGCATAATTTCGATTGTGTGGACTTTGCATTTGGAGGCTTCTAATGCAGGGACTTCTTAGTGTGGTGACTTTCCTGGTGGAGACTTCCACTTTCCCCATGTAGACCGCTTTGCCTATGAAGGCTTCCACCAGATTGACTTTGCCTGTGAAGGCTTCCATTGTGGAGACTTTGACTCAACAATGCAAGCCTCCACAGGAGATATATCCACAACGTACCTGTCCACAGGGTATGTCTCCATGATGCAAGCCTCCACACTGGATTTTTGTGCAATTCCAGTACATGTAGACTTCCCACAAAGCAAGTCTCTACTACAGAAGGAAACAAGAGAAAGTCTCCACAATGAAAGCTTTCACAGGTATGCCTGTGGAAGCTTCCATTGTTGATAGTTTATCTGTGGAGACTTCCACTGTGCGAACTTCTCCTGTAGAGGCTTCCATTGTGTGGTCTTTGTCTGTGGAAGCCTCCATTGCGTGGTCTTTGCCTGTGAGGGCTTCCATTGTGGGGATTTTCCATTGTGTAGGCTTTCACTACGGGGGCTGTACCTGTGGAGGCTTCCATTGTAGGAACTTGCCTATGAGGGCTTCCATTAGAAAAGCTTTGTCTTTGGAGGTTTCCACTACGGAGACTTTCCATATGTTAGCTTCCACTGTGAGAATTTTGCCTGTGGAGGCTTACCCTGTTGAAACTTCTATTTTGGCAACTTTGCTTGTGAGGTCGTCAATTGATGAGACTTCCCCTGTCAAGGTTTGACTGTGTTGAACTTTGCCTTCACCTTTTGGTTTTATATAGAATAGATTGTGGGGTCTAAACTCTGGGCTCTCTCACTGGGGGGGGGGGGTAGTGCAATCCTGATGGCTTTCTTTTTTTGTGTGGAAAGTTTCACAATGGTGTTACTTGCTGTGTAGGGTTTTCCATTGAGTGGCTTCAACTGTGGGTTGTTTTGCTCTGCTGGTGTCCATTGTAGGGTAGTAAATGTGGGCAATGTAACATGCCTGGTCTTGGCTAGTACATGGGTAAGTGTGACAATTAACTTCATCTTTAACTTCCTTAATTGAGTTTTTGTTTTTTATTATTTTCAAGATGAGGAAAGAGGCAGATGACATTGGTCCAACAGCAGAACTTGAACACTGGAAAGAAAGAATGGCTAAGTTCAATGTGTATGTTGGCTCTGAAAACGAACCTACTAAATTATAGGATTACAGTGCTTTGGTCTGGCTTTGAATAATGAAAAAAATACATGATACATATCCTAGGAAATTGATAGACCTTGTGGATCACGTATATGGCCAGCAGGGCATCTGGCTATTAAGAAAACAAAAGTGTGGGCGATGTTTAGTGTGTGGCCCAAAAGGTTGTGGGAATACTTTGGGTGGCACTAAGTTTGGTGGCTGAGCATTCTCCTCCCCAGAGCTGCAATCCTTTTGGGCAGCAGGTGCCATAGATTGAGAGCTCTGGCAGGGTCTGAAAGCAGGAAGTCCACGAATCACAGACTTCCGGCTTTCTGCACAGCCTCAGAAATTGAAACAATAATGATTACTATTGGTTACAAAAATGGGCAGCTATTGCACTTGCATGTTATCCTGGCCCCCGCCAGAGCTCTTGATGCGTGGGACTGGCCAAAAGGATCGCAGCTCTGGGGACAAGAATGGTGTCTGAGTGGCATGGTGCTGACAATAACATGTTGCTAAACCCTCTACATTAACGTGTTGCAAGTTTGTAATGAGCTGCTGTACTTTGTGGTCACTTTATCTTGGGCAGAAGGCTTCCCTCACTGAGTGGCATTGGAAGTCCAACTGGTTGTGAAACCAGTCCTTACAGTGGTCTTAATGGTCAGTTTACCCTTAAACTACACTCATGTTAGACATAGCAGCACGTAGTAACAAAAACTATTCCAACAACAGTTTTTTGCTCTCACTAACATTCCATGTTTCCTTAAGTCTTGTAGATCAGGTGAAGAGCCCTCACTGTAAAGCTACTGTAGGAGTTCTACGTGCAGCGAAATCAAGAAGTCTAAAACACTGGAATGATTTGGTAAGAGAGTTTTGTTACGATTACCCTCTAGACGGAAAAGTGTGAACCTGTGATTTGACTTACTGTTGTGCAAGCAGTGAGGGACCATTAACCACAATGAAAAACTCACCATCCTGCTGCAATGTTCATTTCTACTACAGCTTGCAGTTTATTCATCTTGCAACTGACTAGTTTTCTCTTCTGACAGAATAAAAATATTTCAGAAATAATTCTTTTCTAACTTGCACTCTAATCACAATTCTACTTGTTGCATAGCTATTTTTAAAGTGTGTGAGAGAGAAGTAAGGTGTTCAACAAGCAGGATGACAGTGGTCTTTCTTCAGTAAATCTTTGGACTTTGTAAACTAGACTGAATTCGAATATGGTAGTCTCTTCTTCAACCTCACTTGTGATGGCACTTGCCACTTCTCCCTTCTCACTAGTTTAACTTGGGTGACAGCCACAAAGCTGCTTTTGTTTTTATTAAACACAATTTCAAACACTTTTAAACACAAATTTATAACGTTTGTTTGAAATGAACGTAACAGCTTCCAATTTGCATTGATTCCTATCTTTAGGATAAAAGAATTACAGACGCTGCCAATGAAGCCAAAGACAATGTGAAGTACCTGTACACTCTGGACAAATTCTTTAGACCTTTAATCAAGTGCTCTCCGGTATGTATACTGAAATGTACAGAGCAGTGTGTGTTTTAGATCAAGTAATGGCATTTGTTAAATATACTCATGTTCATTTGTAGGTCTTAAGGTCGTTCATTCATAGTTCACACAGTTAACAGTTAGGCCGGTACACTAAAACAATTAGTTTTTGGTCTTTTGTTGGTTAACATCTACTGGTTACATACAGCTTGCAGGTATTTTGTTTTGTGCGAACCAAAGTTTTCCAGTCATGGTAATTTGTATGTTACAAGCTACGGTTATGTCTTTTGTTTATCCAACAGACTGAAATGGTTGAACACATCCCTAGTTTGATGAACGCCATCCGAATGATCCACAGCATCTCGCAGTATTACAACACATCAGAGAGAATGACATCTCTGTTTGTCAAAGTCACAAACCAGATGATAACAACCTGTAAGGCTTACATAAATCGAGGTGTTATGAAGATATGGGAACATTCGAGGTGAATAATGTTTGTTATTGATGTGTTTGTATTTGGAATTTTCAAGAAGTGTGTGCTTCTTCTTTTTCTTCTACTGTCATCAGTAACTTGTGATTTGTATTTTTGTTTCAGGGAGGTGTTGTCAGGAAGATTGAATGAGTGCATCAGACTCAATGAAGAGTACCAGAGGAGTTTTCATCGAACGAAACAAAAGCTGCGAGAAAATCCCAATGAGCGACAGTTTGAATTCAGGTGAGTCTTCTCCAGACCAGTTACAGTCTGTTATTGCTGCTGGTGGTAATTTCCCTATACTAATTTGTTTGTTTCTACCACTTGGCTTCATTTCCAAATGATTGTAAGAAAAACAATGCAAAACTGTTTAAGTGTGACATTGAAGATTAAGCAGAGAACCAAGGAATGCTCACGGGTCTTGCTGGCTCATGCCTACTTTGACTGCTTTGGTTCTCCAAGGAACATTTGGATTGCCCATGCAATGCCTTGATAGTATAAAGATGCTGTAAAATATGCTACAGTTGGTCAACATGTAGTGTATTTGATGAAGGGACACTGTCATGGGGATTTTTACGTTTGGGGTGAAAATGTGCTGAAAATTTGAATTAAATGCTTTTTTTTCACGTACACAGAGTACTCCTAGAATGTCAAGAAAGGAAATCAAATGATTTTCTCAAAGGGAGAACAAACCATAGTCCGTTACTGGTGATTTTTCCACGAAACAAAGGGAAAGCTTGAAAACATCAGCCTGCTGTTTTAAAGTTGCAACCATATCCATCCTAGCGATCTGCAGGAAAACACACTCAACTATAGTCTCAGAGAACTGGTAGAGTAATTTTAAACGAAATTCAACCAGTATTTTTGGATTTCTGCTGATTAGAATATGTCCTTTTGCTTTTCAAAGTTATCTAGATATTGGTGACAGTGTCCCTTTAAGAGAGCTATCAAGGTGTTTGACTCATAGACAAACATGTAACATGAAAGCTTTTCTTCCACAGTGAGAACTACATATTTGGCAAATTTGATGCATTTTGTAAGAGGCTAGAGAAAATTGATGACATGTTGAACACAATGGAGAATCTTGCTGGTCTGAATAGCATCAAAATTGAGGTTTGTTGAATAAATTTTGCTCTGGTGTTTGTGAACAAGCACTGTTTTGTGAGTAATGTCCTGATACTTGTTATTTCTATGTTGTGCCTTTGTTAACCCCTCAATGCCCAAAATTGATCATGGCTCCTGATAGTGCATTACAACCTCCTATCTTTTGTGCAGCTAGCAATCTATTAACATCACCTAGATTGCTAGCTATTGTCAGTTCAAACTAAACTTCTCAGTCTAAGGCTTGCTCAAGTGTACTATATTTGGCCGCATGCCATCAGACTCTTGTTACCTTTGCAGTTAAACGTTGAAAAGGAACTAACCATACT
Organism: Siderastrea radians; assembly: GCA_964017195.1. Taxonomy (NCBI): domain Eukaryota; kingdom Metazoa; phylum Cnidaria; class Anthozoa; order Scleractinia; family Rhizangiidae; genus Siderastrea; species Siderastrea radians. The sequence continues at coordinate 58,432,383 of OZ024888.1, read as the reverse complement.
GTTTACTGCGCTTTCAGCAACACTCAAACTCTGAACTTGAAACTGAGCTATAACCACTGCAATCTTACTGCCATCATACACGATTATGGCGATGACCAACTCAACACACACCGAAAAGCAAAAAGCAATTGCATTGTGTGAAGGTGAACGTTTGAGCCCTTAAGAGTTTGAATGGTCTTGAAAACAACAGTAGCAACAGTCTAAAGGGATATCACATGATAGCGAGAGACTTATGAACTTGTCCTTTGATCTCCTTGTGTTTGGCTTTGTGGTAAACAGTTTGTTTTTTTTCTTTCCAGGGAATGGAGACTATGATTGTCCGTTACAATTCCATTGTGACGAGTGTAAAGAAGAAAGGTTATGACCTACTTGATCACAGGAAAGGAGAGGTATTGAGTGAAATACTATATAGTGATAAGTACAACACAGTTTTCCAAAATTTGTTCAGGGCATACAGAAAACGTAACTTCTAGTTTTCCCAAAAGGGCAAGCTACTTTTTTTGCGATTTGGTGGCATTCACGTGCTACTAAGTAGCTGCTAAAGGTAGTTGTCTTTTGTAGCTATACAACTGGCAAACAGCTTGTCCATTGGGAAAATGGATGTAAAATACTTAACTGCATTACAATCTACTTAGTCGTGGATGACTAGATTGGACGTTCCCAGGATATCCAGCAAATTCACCATTTAAGTCAAGCTAAATTACCTGATTCCCATTTTTCTTTGGTTGAAATTGATTGCAATGACGTACAAGTAAGGATTGAACTGCTCTACTGTTTAACCACTGTCTGTTGCACAGCTTTAAGTGGTTGAGTACCAAACTGCAGACTACAGGATTCCCAAAATGGATGACATAAATTACTGTGAACTTACAATGTCTTTTGCAGTTTGATATTGACTATGAGGAATTCAAACAAAACATTGATGGCCTGAAACAGCAACTGCAGATGTTTGTTGACTCTTGGTTTGAGAAACCACTATCTGTGAGTTTTATACTTTAACTTCACTACTTTTACCTCACAATACTAGATCAATGCATGCACCAGGTTTGAAAAATGAAAATGTTGTAAACGGATAGTGTAATTACCATTTCACTTGTCTACGTTTGACCCTCATTTAACCAAGCAATCCAAGCAGTAAAGGCAATTTTGTTTATGTTCATATTTCTGTTCAGACCTTGAGGGCACTAGAATTGTTGCAGAAGTTTGAGAATATAGCAGGAGTCCAGCTGTATCTTGATGACAAATACCAAAGAATACTGATGCAGTATGGAAGGTACTTCAGCAAAGATACATATGTAGTGAACATAATACATGATTAAACTGTGATTTGGTGTGGTTATTGAAAAAGTCAATGGGGTGACCTGCTACATTTGAAACGTTCTCGAGCCTTGGCCTGGACAAACAGGAGACAAATAGATAAAGAACACAAACAATGCACATAGCCTTAAAAACAAAAGAAGATTAAGGACAACAAATAAAAATAGAGCTTTAAAGTGGCGTAGGTCTACTGATGAAAGGAAGACCTTGGCAATGTTAGGTGAAGGTAATGGTGATTATAATAAGGCACAGAAATTTATTTCCATCTTGATGGTAGAAACAGCCAGGGAATATAAATGGAATATCAATGACAATAACAGCCCGGAGGGAGATCAAACGATACTAGCAATTGCAAAACCTGACAGCAAGAGTTCTGCAATGATGGGAAGAGCCAAAATCCGAGTTCATTGTTTTATGCCAGTCAAGATGCACAAAGTTTGTTTGACTTTGTTTATGTGCCCAATTAGACTGCAAGAAGTGACCATTTTTTGTTTGAGTATAATTGCGTGAAAATAAGACAAACGTGAATACGAGATTGAAACCCTTTACTTGGGCCTTAAGTAGCAGGGATTGAGTGTCTCTTGTTTGTACTTTGGTGTTTTTGTTCCTGTAGGGACCTCGAGGCATGCAGAAAACTGTATCAGAAACAGAAGAATGACCCACCAATTTTACGAAATCTTCCACCAGTAAGCTTAAAATTGTACTATGCTTTTGTAGCTTCTGCAATTAATTATGTTCGTTTTTTGCCTATGAGCAAAATGAGGCATAAACCTTTCACTGTTTTGTGAATTGTAGGTGGCGGGTAAAATCACCTGGGCTCGACAGCTGTTCAGAAGAATTCATGAACCAATGCGAGTGTTCAAGATGTATCCTGAGATTCTAAAGGTAAATGAAACGATTTGAGTTGTTGTTTTGAACTTCTGTAAAAGAGAGGGTGGTTTTTAAGCTCAAATTAATTTCGTGTTGTAACTTTTCATATATCATCTGTAGGGAGAAGATGCAAAGAAAATCATTCGTACTTACAACAAGATGGCAGCTGTGCTGGTAGAATTTGAGGTATATTTTGCATGACACGTTTTTCCTTCATTTGACAGTATATTGAAATTTTTAGGCAAAATGATTTATATTAAGCTTTGAAGGTGCTTAGCAAGAGCCAGGTATAATTTGTAACTTTTATACTAAACCTTTGTTTAAATTTAGAATTAGCTTAACACATGCCTATGCTGGATGCAATTTTGTTGGCACTCACACATTTTCCTTTTTGCCTGCCTAGTTACTGTATCATCGTGGATGGTTCAGAGCAGTGGAAGCTGCTAAAAGTGGATTGAATGCCTCACTGCTTGTGAGACACCCAGAAACCAAGGTTTGTCCATGTTGTGTGTATTTTTCAAGTCAACATCATTAGAACCTGCCTCTGCTGTGAGTGATCGAGGTTTTCTCCTACAATGTATAAGACGGCTGCGCAAAGGCAGGCTACGTTCGTTACTGCCAGAGGCCAGTTACGTAGACGTATGCTTGAAACTTAGCAGGCGTTGCAAGGATATTTTATGTTAGCATTGGCATTATTTGCCGCTTTTGCGCAAATTGTCTTTGCTCTTTGGACCTTAAACAGAGTCACTACCAGAATGAGATACTCTGATGTGTGTGGCCGCTGAGTTGAGTTTGAGTAGCAACCCATTTTATTTGACTAACGTTTTTTTTCTTTTCTCAGCAACTCTTTGTGAACTTTGATCCCCAAATCCTTGAGTTAATTCAGGAAGCCAAGTGTATGCGAAGGCTAAGCCTTGAGGTAAGCAGATGTAGTCATGTTTAACAACATTTTTCCTGTTCAGTGTAGATTTGAAAACTGACTCTAAAGTTGAGGTGTTGTGTAATTGCATGTACAGTAAGTTGGTTAGTGTTAAAATAATTCATTTTGCTAATCAGTTTTCTTATCTGAATGTTATATTTATGTTACAGATCCCTGAGGCAGCACAAGTAATGTGCCTGAAAGAGGAGCAATTCAAAACTTGCAATAACAGGTTTATAAAAATGTTTTTTTTCATATTATCGCTGACAACCCAGTGGGCAAAATCTCCCGTATTCATTCCCATTCCTGTAACTTTTAGGTTTTTACTCACCACTCACCTGTGCCTTATTACAGAGAATTTTTGCAACATCATGTTTTTGCAGTTTCTCAGTTTAAATTACAAGACTCTGATTTCGTTAAAGAAAAGAAAGTCACTTTTTCATAAGTAGAAATTTCGACACACTCCCCAATTTCTTTCAAAAAAGTTATATCGATTTGCATAGGTTTTGTGTAAAAGTTTATAGATCTAAATTCTCTTGTTTGATTCTGTTGGTAGACTCCAAGAGGTATTGAAAGAGTATGACGAAGTTGTTTCAGGTATCCCTGAAAATGTGCTGCCTCTCATGAAGCCATTCACCAACCGTGTGGATGAAACTATAAAGCCTGGGTTGACCATGCTGAACTGGACGTCTCTCAATGTCCAATCATGTGAGAACTTAAACATATTAAAGGACAGAAAAGTAGAGATCTTTTTTCAAAGTTCTGGCTTTGTGTATACACAATAGGCAAATTGGAGCTCGGTGGTGTTATCATGTAAATCTGCTCTTCAAGCACTTTTCAACTACTAGTGTACAAGTGACTAGTGTACTGTTCACCCGTTCACTCCCAAAAGTAGCCGTGATTGAAACTAGACAAAATTACCTAATTCCACTTCAATATAAAACAAACAAACAAACAAACAAACAAACAAACAAACAAACAAACAAACAGAGAGACAGACAGACAGACACAGACAGAGATACAGAAGGACAGACAGACAGACAGACACAGACAGACAGACAGACAGACAGACAGACAAAGAATTAGACAGCACATTAAAGTACCTGCTCAATAGCTTTCGTTTGAACGGTCGCACTTCAGGATTTTATATACAGTCTCAAAATTTGAAGCAAGAGTGGATGACCTGGAAAAGTAAGAGAGAGGGTTGCGAAAGAAGTGTTTATTCATGTAAATGACTGAAGGATATAGAGAGAGGGTTACGAAAGAAGTGTTTATTCATGAATCACTGAAGGATATACCTTTTTTATCCTCTTTTCCAGATATCAATAGTATCCAAAAATCTGTTAAAGGACTTGAAAGGTTAACAAAGGAGGTAAGATATTTACGGCTTGCCTATAGTACTGCATAAGGTTTTTTTTTCAATGCTGTGATTGTAACGTTATGGCTACACAAGGCACATTTTAGTTGCCCCAGAGACCAAAGAGGAACTTTTTTAAAATAAAAAATTGCATTGCCAGTGGTCCGTAAAAATCCATCCTGTAGCCGCCATTGCATAGAAAAGTTTCAAGGAACTTGAACTGTGACCAAAGAATAAGCTTTTCACATAAACCGCGCTTGAGACACTACATATGAGCCGTGTCCGTATATGAAATTATGTTCAAAAAGTCCATTGACCCAAAATGCAGCTCGATTCCAGCAATCCACCTGTAATGGCCAGGCTACTCAGCACAGTATCGTAAGGTCTTTGGACAAAGGTGTTTTGATAACAGCAATGACGCAGACGTAGAAAGGCTAGTTGATCAATGGTGCAATGCCATTTACGAAGAAACCACTGTCGTTACTTTGCATTGATGTAAAGAGAGGCAGACCACAAACCTTTCCTACCTCACTTTTTGTCATTCCTGTAAAAACCAGTTGGTAAGAAATTGAAATTCAGCAGGCAGCAAAACGTTCATATCATCTGCCCAGAGGAAAAGGTGCTTCTTTAGTATGTCACAGTTTAATTGTATTTATACTGTAGCTAGTGGTAGATGTGAACTGTACTGACCCGAGGTGATTTGTCCGTTTTAGGTGAAGGACATGCTTGATTGCAGAATAGAAGCTGTTCTGCAGGACATTGAACTAACACGACTGTGTCATCTGCCAGAAGACGAAGCTGTTTCTGTGGAAGAATTTGTTAGCGTGACTGAAAGAACGTGCCATGAAGCTGCGGAATCTTTATCCAAGTGCGTTTGCCTTTGGAATCATGGATATATAGATGAAATCATCCATGCCAACTCTGAGTGTGGACTGAAATTCCAAATTTGAGCTCTGTCTATTATTAATATGCGCGTTATTGTACTCATTCCTGTCACTGGTTTATGTGAGCTCACAGTTGTAGGAAATACTGTGTAGACATCTGTCTGGAATACTTTATTCACTCTTTGAACAACCAATTTTCCAAGGGCAAAAGTCCAATAACAAATTCTAAGGTTATTTAGTCTAAGTTTGGAGAAGGTCCAAAGAAATGTCAGCGGGACTATTATTATGTTTAGTAACTTTCGCTGTCCCAATATTTCAAAAATTGTCTTTTAGTTGTGAATTACAAAACAACGAGGGAAACAACATTAGTGAGTATTTTTTCCCGATTATTCAGGTTCAACCATTTGGTAGAGTCGTCTGTGAACATTCTCCTTCAGACGCTGAAAGACAACTTAAATCCAGCAGAGTTAATTGGCCTTGATAAACAGAACTACCCCTGTTTGTATCCGGAATCCAAGCAGGCTAAGAATAACAAGGGCAACAGATGCTGGGAATGCATGCCGTGTTGCTACTGGGCCTTGTTCATCTTCTTCAATCAACGATGCACTGACGCCTTGGTTAAATCCACAAGGCAGTCACTGGATGCGATAAAACGTCGCATGCAGGCTGCTAGTAAGCACAGCAAGGAGAGCAGTGATGCAGAATCTAAATCACCAGCTCTGTTCAAGGTCAGTGCCTGTTCTGACGCGCCCACACTGCGTGAAGTATTGTATCCTCATCGCTTCCGCCTTCTTGTCTTCCTCCCAAGCTTTCTTTTAACTTTCCCTTCTTTTTTACTTGTACCCTTGTTTCTTTCTCACTTTTGCCCAAGCTTTCCTTCAACCTTTTCGCCCCCTTCTCCTTTTTCTACCTTGTCTCCTCTCCTTTTTCTCACTTTTGCCGTCGTTTTGTATTTTGTTTTTTTCCCTCTCGTTTTCCCTTTCCCTTTTTCTTTTCATTTGCCTTACATCCTTATCTCTCTTTCATTTTTCTTCAGGCTGATATCGTGTTAGAGATCCCATCAATTGTTATGAAGCCAAGCTTGGATGACATTCAACAGGCTCTGAACAGAACAGTGCAGATCATGCTTAAAACAACACAGGTAGGATGAAGAAATTGTGCTAGACGTGTACTGTGCAGAAAACGGAAATAGAAGAGGCCTCCACCGAAAGTATTGGCAAAATCTGAAAAAAACGTGGACTGAAAAAAAGTGGAGTACTCCAACTAATTTAAATAAAGTGACTTGCATAACTATATTATTTCCGATCACTATTATGATTTGCTGTCTATATGAAAGCTGTGGCTACCTTGGATCCTTGTCTTGGTCAATTTGATGAAACCCTTCTTCTCTTAATGTCAATTTTGCAGCATGTCTATGAATGGGAACAGCATGGAGTTATCCACCAGCCTCCAGTCATTGTCGCTGAAGAGGGTAAAGTTCTTCCTCCTCTGGCTCCCAAGTCTCTTTACAAGATTGTGTCTGAACACAAGGATGTCACTAAGGTGAAGTTGTTTTTCTTCAACACTACGTATTTAGTGGGTAGATACATCATACTTGTAGAAACTGAAATTAGAAGCCTTCTTTGTTTTTTAACCCAATATTTGAGACATCCCTTTATCTTAAGATTGTGGTTAACCCTTTTTACACCTTTTCCATTTTTTTGCCTTTTTTCTGAAATTGAATCAGTTCTAAACATAATGTTAGCGAATGGTTCATAACAGGTGGTGACATTGTCATGGTTACTGCCTAATTTGGTGCTGCTTGCTCTCCTTGGCTTTGCCCGTGTTGCTCATTGCCGGCACTTACTTTCCATGTCCCTTTTGCGTTTGTAAAAGTTAATTGGAGATTACAGTGTATCTATTAAGTGCTAAGTCTTGCGACATCAAAACAAGTGTAATGCAGTGGGTTAAAACGGGAAGCTTTGTTAAATTTCCAGGTGGTTATTACCCTGAGCTCGGTTGTAAGTTCGCTGAAAATGGATGCCACCAAAGTTCTTGAGGAGATGGACCAGTTCAAGGAGTTATGGAATCAGGTAAAACTTTGCTAAATATTGTTACGTGTTATCTGCATAAGAGCAGTTTCTGGGATGTAAGGACAAGTCTACACTGTTACACTGTGAAGGGAACAAGAGATCCAAAATCGACTAGAAATCCTAGACAGCTTTATCTCCTGCACTGCGCATACAGACTGTACCTACGAAAACGAGAAGGAATATGCTCTTTTAAAATGTGAACTCGACCTTATTTACGAAAGAAAAGGGCAAGGTTCTATTCTACGCTCCAAAACAAGGTGGATTGAACAAGAGAAACACCGACCAAGTACTTCTTTAAATTAGAGAGGAGGAATTATAATCTTAAGACAATCAAGAAATTAGAACGATCGAAGTGTGAATTTTTGACCAAAGAAGATGGCATACTCAAAGAAATTGAATCTTTTTATACCAAATTGTACCCCTGTCCTCCTAGATGATAATGATCTGTTCGATAGTTTTGTCCAAAACTTGGATATCCCTAAGCTTGACGACACACAGAGAGATGAGTTAGAGTCTGAAGTTACCCTGAAAGAATGTAGCGACATACTTCGGACTTTCAGCAGTGGGAAGGCTCCAGGAGATGATGGCTTCACGTGGGAGTTTTATAACTACTTCTTTGATTTGTTAGGACAGGACCTGGTAAACTGCTTCAACTATGCATATAAAAAAGGTGAAATGTCAGTCTCCCAACGGAGGAGAGTTATAACCCTCGTTCCAAAGGAGGACTCAAACCTCCTCTCGCTGTCCAATTGGCGGCCGATTGCACTATTAAATCTGGATTATAAAATAGCATCCAAAGTCATCGCGAAGGGAATGGAGAAAGTCCTGAGTGCTCTAATTAATCCGGATTAAACAGGCTTTGTAAAGGGCAGGTACATGGGGCAAAACATAAGACTAATCAACAACATTTTAGAGCAAACCAAACTCCAGAGCATACCAGTGATACTTTTGCAACTTGACTTTTGTAAAGCCTTTGACACTATTGAATGGCGTTTCATTCATAAGGTCATTGCCCTTTTAAACCTTGGTGGCAGTATTAAGCGTTGGATTTCGACCTTTTACACAAATTCTGAGAGTGCAGTCTTAAACAACGGATTTTGCACTAACTACTTTAAATATAAGGGGGTGAGACAAGGATCCCCACTGTCCCCTTATTTGTTTATTGTAGGAGTTGAAATTCTAGCATGCAAGATAAGACAAGACCGAGAAATAAAAGGAATAAGTATTTTCCACAAAGAATTTGAACTAAGCCAGATCGCCGACGACACAACCCTGCTTTGTAGAGATTGTAACTCGGTAAATAGAGCTATTACAGTCATGGATACTTTCGGAGGTGTATCTGGCCTTAAACGGAATCCATCAAAAACGAAAGCGCTTTGGCTTGGATCTTTGAGTAATTGTAAGGATAACCCTTTCAACTTTAAATGGCCCACAGAACCATTCAGAATACTAGATACATTTGTATCCTGCGATGAAAAACAAAACGAGGAAAAGAATTTTAGACAAAAAATGCAAAAACTAGACACTATCCTTGACATATGGAACGCCAGGAACCTCACTTTTTGGTAGTTGTCTTATAAACAAAAGCTTTGGTATCTCACAGCTGGTTTATTCTATTTCCACCCTTGTTATTCCAAAGGATTGTGCTCAGGCGGTCAATTCTAGCGTTTTCAAATTTATTTTGAGAAAGAGAAAGGATAAAATCAAACGCAAAGTTATGTCACTAGATTATAAAAAGGAGGCCTCCGCGCTCCAAGCATTGAAATAATGACTAAGTCATTAAAACTTGCTTGGATATCTAGATTCTTGGATTGTGGGCGAACGCATGCTGAATCATGGAAGGTTATTCCCAACCACTTCCTTGATAAATATGGCGGTATAAACGTTCTGCTGTGGTGCAATTATGATGATAAGTTTGTTGAACGGATTAAATTGCCTCACTTCTAAAAATTGATATTACAATACTTTTTAGAACTAAAAATTTCCTTTAACACTCAGTTGTGTCAATGTGTTTTAACAATAAGGAGATTTTAATAGGAGGCCAAACTTTCTTCTATAGAAATTGGTTTAATAAAAACGTCTTTCTTATACAAGATCTTTTGCGCGAAGATAGGAAGCTGCTCTCCTACTCGGAGTTTACACGAAAATATAAAATACGATGTAATTTTTTAATTTACCTGCAAGTTGTTTCAGCAATTCCCAAATATCTTATTGAGCTGGCACAAAAGAGTCACATCGACAAAATAAATTTTCTTTGCTCAAATTTATTTCAGCTCGCGCCTGATGTCTCCTTAGACCTGCTCAAAATGAAAAATAAAGACTATTATTGGCTTCTGATCGACAATGCAAAACATGAAACAAAGGCAAGCTCAAAGTGGAAAAGAGACTTGCAAATAGACGAAACAATCCTAGAAACCTCCTTTACGCGTGTGAAAAGCATTTGTAGTGACAATAAGCTTAAGGAATTTTACTTTAAGCTTCTGCACAGAACTGTAGTCAAAAAAACAATTGTTCATCTGTGGTGTAGAGGACAACTCGCTGTGTTCATACTGTGGACAAAACGATTCAATAATTCACACCTTTTCGAAGTGTCACTGGACACAATTGTTCTTCCTTGAAGTCATCAAATGGTTCAATGTTGAAAATGTCACCTCTTTCTCGTTATCTCCAAGCGAATTAATCTTTGGAATAAAAACCGGTAGCAAAAAGCAAAATACATTTAAAATTAATAAAAAACTGAACTTCACAATTTTGTTCGCTAAATACTACCTATAAGCAATTTTAACCTATCTCTAAACGAATTATCCTTAAACGAATTCATAGTCAAATTCACCTGGAGATATGATTTAGAAAACCCCACTTCAACCGATTGTTCCATGGAATATTTTGTTTTGTTAATTAACGCGACTGCTATAGCGTGTGAAAAATTTATTACTGTAACTTTTCATAATTCTGCTGCAAACAATATTGTATTCGATTATTCTTATTATAGTTGCTCTATGTCTTTATTTGTAGATGTGTGTGTGTGTGTGTGTGTGTGTGTGTGTGTGTGTGTGTGTGTGTGTGTGTGTGTGTGTGTAGGGGGGGTGCTCTGTACCTATAATTTGTAACTAGTAATAATTATCATAACAAATTGTTATTGTTGTATTTATTGTAATCGTGCTTGTAATTGTTTGTGCCTCGAAGCAAAATAAAAAAAAAATAAAAAAAAAAAGCTGCTACAATTCTTTGCTGATAAATCCTGTTGAATAAATAGACATTGAGAGATTCAGGTTGCATAATGGGAACTTTTAGTTTAAGACTTCTCAATTAAATGTTTGAGCTGTGTGTTACGAAGTTTAAAGAAAATTGGTAACTGCCCGATTACACTGCGTTAAAAGCAACAGACAGTGCACCGAGAAAGAAAAACTATGTTATACATTTTTCAATGCTGGAGTTATTTTGCTATTTTCGTAATGCTCCTCTTCCAAAAGGGCTGAGTGTTTAAAATAGGACGTAAAACGATTAGGGAAGTGCAAGTGCTATGATTGGTTAGTTTGACTTCACTGTGTCTTTCATAATTCACGGACGTTTGCTGCACTTAGTGTTTCTCTAGGCACTTCTCTTTTTCTTATAAATTCCCACATGCTTGTTAAAACTATGCAATTATATGCACTTGGTCACCTTTACTTTTTTCTACTTTTTGTGTTCATATTACCGAATCAACTGCTGCTTACTTTAAAGGATCCCAACACAAAAGTGAAAGAATTCATGGAGTCAAAGCCACTGCTCTCCGACTTTGATGCACAAATCAAGTACTACCAACGCTTAGAAACGCAGATTGAGGAGTTGCCCGGGAGGTACCACATAGGCCCTGTAGAGTATCTAACTGAGAGGATCAAAGAAGCTTTGGTCACAGAAACTAAGGCTTGGAAACAGGCGTTTGGCAAGGCATTAGCAGAGAAGGTAACTGCGACAGTCTTAGAGTACGACAAGAATGCTATTACTAAAAAAAAGTGAAATACACGTTTTCGTTGGCATAAAACAGACTGTCAGGTTTCTTCCGTCAATTTCACTCTTTTGGCAAACCCGTACGTCTTTATGTCAGTTTCGTCATTCTCTTACTAACCGAACACTGTATTTGTAAACCGTTGTTCGCTCTATGCCTGGCTGAGTGCTGTATTTACACATGGGTGTCGTTTCTGGAAAAGAAACGATCTAAAAGCTGTAGTGAGCTTGTGGCAAAGGTGTGTTACATCTCACAAGAAGAGTGGAAGGCATTAAATATGTTTTGTCGTTGAACCGTACAATCCCTCTACAGTCGTGTTTGCTGATGCTGAATGACTACTATTGTATCTGGCAGGCAAGTGGAGACATGGAAGAGATTTTTGAGTTCATTGACAATCTCAACAAGCGACTTGCCCGTGGTATTAAGGACCTTGATGATGTAAGGAGCAGTATGGCTGCTCTTAACGAGATCAGAGAAGCTGAAATAAGGTTTGTGCTTTAGTGTGTTAATCCCCTAGAACGCTGCGATTTACATTGTCAAAATTACCAAGTAGGTGGCTTGGGGGAATAATAAAAATCAGTTGTCCTCGAATGGGGTCCTGAATAAAGGTGGTCTGAGGTGTTGCAACTCAGTTAACCATCCAAAAAAAGGAGTACTGGCCATTGTTGTCGTGAGGCCTGTTGTTTCCCCACACTCCAGCAGTTACATGTATATTTCTGTAATAGCCAGGCTTAGTCCATTATCTCTCCATCCATTGTGGGCCTCTGTTATCAATTGCTGCAGCATTCTGACAGAAGGCTAATCATTGTATAACTGCTCGATCAGAACATGAAGGCCGTATCATATATAACGGACTCTTTTTGTGCGACAGGATTGACATGACAATCGGTCCAATTGAGGAATCCTTTGCTATGATGAATCGCTATGGCCTGGTTTATTCAAGCAGTGATGCTGAAAGAGTTGACGGTCTCACTTATGCGTGGCGTAAGTTACATGGACAGGTATGTGTGGCTGCTGTAATTTCTTGAGATTCTGTAACTTCTGCAACTGTTTCGCTGCGGTGCTGCGCTAGGGTTTAGTAATGAGCTGCAAAAACATGACACTATTTCCTCTCTGACAATACTTCAGTCAGTCGTTAAAAGGTGATCGGCACAAGGTATAGACTGGAAGGCACTGCAGCCTATTGTATAACAGGCCACTACCTCCGTCTGGAAAAATAGTCCTGAAAGTAATAATGTAAAAGTCTTTCCAAATGAAATCCTTTAAACTCCTTAGACACTGTTGTGGTTAATATACTTTCTCAGGTTTTTTTAATCATAGTTACAGTGGCGCATGTTTAGTTTAGCACCTAACAAGCACTACCCCTGCTCGAAAAAAATCACTGTGATGTAAATATGTAAAAGTCTTCCAAAGCGAAATCCTTTGAAACCCTAAAGTACTTTTTAAGTTTGATTCAAGTTCTCTCGTTAGAAAAAAAAAATAGACTCGTTGCAGCTTCTGCCCCTATGTGGTGTTGTATATGAGCTGAGTGAGTTTGTTTTGTTTCCGTCAAGGCTGGCACAGTAGCAAGCCACCTCCTTCAGATCCAACCAACATTCAAGGCAGACCTCTTGGAGGGCGTGGAAAAGTTCAAAGTCATGGTTACAGCCTTTGTTCAGGAATATAACGAAAAGTAAGGAAAATGGACTCGAATCAAGGAATGTTTATCCATAGTATCTCTGTTAATGTACTTACAAACGTTTCGTTTTTTTGCACCATAGAGGCCCCATGGTTGCTGGAATTCCTCCTCGAGAGGCTAGTGATCGTTTGGGCATTTTCCAAGCGAGATTTGACGAGCTGTGGAGAAAATATGAGACATACTCTGGTAAGCAGACTTAAGACTAAGCTTTCTTAGCCTACACTCATGTCGGCGGCCAAACAAACAATGACTGCATCATTTATACCCGTAAACGAAAGACAAAAACTTAGACAGCAAGAGTAGGTTTTAAGTGTGTCACGTGCTCATTAAGATAGTTGTTCCTAAGCAATATGAAAGGCCTCTCTGATTGTTAATTGAAATGAGAAGTGGTGGTTATAACTGGAGCCACGTGCTCCCACGTACGTGTAAAAAGTTGCATATTGACAAAAGTAAATTTCTCCAACTGACAACTGCGGTTATTAGTCAGTTAGTAGTCAAATCCCTGAGTAGCTGCCTCTACCGTTGGAGGTTAAGATTTGGAATGTCGCTCTGTTTTTATCCTCGGCAAGCGGCCATCCCGAAGGTAAAAATCCAGTTTCAAGCAATCATCTTTCAGCGTTGGTTGACAAGTGTCGACAAGAAGGAGGAAAAGAAAGGTTTATCAGATTACAACGGATAAGAAAGGCAAGAAGAACAACTGATATGCAATCCATTGGTATTCCCGTGTTATATATAAAGTACTAATTGGCGTGGACGGACTAACCGCCTTCTGTAAGTGACCATCCAGATCTTGGTGTGGTCCCTTATGAGATGTTTGTAACCCTGTCACGGGGATTTTGCTGGTGTGTTGTCGAAACTGTTTTGAAATTATGATAACGTACTTTGGTCACACACAGAATGTTTCTCGAACACGAAGAGGAAGATATCAAGTGAATTTTCGAAAGGAAAGCACCCATAATAATAGCCCCTAGTTATCCGCGGTTAAAAGGGCCTATTAATAGTTTTACTGCACTAGTATCGTGTCTTTGGACGTAACTGTACTCATAAGTGTCAATCCGACTATTGGCTTTCCAAAGTGGTACGAAAAACAAATGACATGGTTCCTTTAATTTGTTTTGGCATTTGGACACGTTTCCACAAGAGAGGTTGAAATGCTTGGCGGTATCTGATTATTGTACTCTTTTTAAGGCGGCGAGGAGCTGTTTGGATTGACAGTAACAGAGTATCCAAACCTGCAGAGGATCCGCAAGGAGCTGGGATTGCTTCAGAAACTTTACAACTTATACAACTCTGTCATCGACAATGTCAATGGCTACTACGATATTCTGTGGCAGGAGATCGACATTGAGAAGATCAACAATGAGCTGTTGGAATTTCAGAACAGGTACATACGTTGCTCTCTCTTGTATAGCTCAATTACAAACCAAGGGGTCAAAAATCCAACCAAACACACAGTTAATGAAACAAACAAACAAACAAACAAAAACGCAGTTCTTGAAAAAAAAAAACAAACAAACACAACAATTAAAAAAAAAAAACAACAACAACAACAAAAAAAACAAAAAGCAACAAGTGGAATGCCTGTAGCTTAGTACAGAGAGCAGTTTTGGATGACACCTGACCTGTTAAGAAACCTCGGAAAAACTTGCGAGCTGGAAACGTGGACCCATAAGGCTCAAACTAAGTGACAAATTTATCTCTGTCCTCATCCTTCCGATACATACATACTTTCTCTCTGATGTTGGAGAGAAAGAGAAAGAGAAAGGAAAATACTGATTAAAGTAGATTGGAGTGCCATTAACAATGCTATGAGCCTGTCCTGTTTGGAGCTGATTGCCCAATTTTGTTTTGTGTTGCAGGATTCGAAAACTGCCGAAAGCCTTGAAAGAGTGGCAAGCCTTTTTGGATCTCAAGAACACAATTGACGATTTCAGTGAGTCTTGTCCTCTACTGGAAATGATGGCTCACAAAGCCATGAAACAGCGCCACTGGGAAAGAATTTCCACCATAACTGGTGTAACATTGGACGTGGAATCTGAAACGTTTCAGTTAAGGCAGCTTATGAGTGCTCCTTTATTACCAAACAAAGAAGACATTGAGGTATGGGATTATTATCTGACTGCACTGCTATTTTGATAGGCTTTCTTACAACTGCTGTGGACAAGGCGAAATGTTTTCTGAATGAGGGGGTTTTGGAATGAATTTGAATCGCATGGGTTTTTATTGCAGTATAAATCGACGAGAAGTCTTGTTGTCTTGTATTTGCCGTGGACAGCATGCAATTTTTTCTCGTCTTTCAAACAGGATTTCAAAGCCAAAACCACTTCTTCCGGGAAATAAAGTGCGGATTATAAGTGTAACGACTTTCAGACTTGTTTGTTGGAGGTAGCAAAAAAGTATGGGGTGTTATTGTAACTAAACGCTAGCATTATGTCGTTTTAGGATGTGTGTATCGCTGCTGTCAAAGAACGCGACATTGACTTCAAATTGAAGGGTGTGGTGTCTGAGTGGAGTACACAGGTGTTTTCATTCTCAAACTTCAAGAATCGCGGTGAGCTGCTGCTCAAAGGATCTGAGACATCTGACATAGTGTCCTTGATGGAAGACAGTTTGATGATACTTGGTTCACTTTTAAGCAACAGGTATTTGTTTATGGATATTTGTTTGCCGTTTGTATATTACAAGTGCCACGTGAACTGGCTGATGACTGTTAAAGGGTTGTGCAATCACTGTTGTTTATTTTAAAAACCTAGTTTGATGGTCTCGATAAGCTTATGTTTAGCGAAGGTAGAACTGTTTATTTTAAGCTTTAAGCGTCCTTGTGTGGACTTCATGAACAATTCATACTCAAAGATGCGTGTTCTGGCCGTTTGCGCGGTCTCAAGCGTGCACATGCAGCTGTAAAGGGAACTGCTACTGCAGGAACGTCAGAGTTGTTCCCCCTTCGTAGATGTGAGACCTATGGCCCGTATACGAAGGCCCAACTACTGACGAATGCCATATGCCCATACTCACAAAGTATCTGTTGAATTTCAGGTACAATGCTCCATTCAAAGCCGAAATTCAGAAGTGGGTTGCAAAGCTGACTGGCTCCACAGAGATCATCGAGAACTGGCTTGTTGTGCAGAACCTTTGGGTTTACCTGGAGGCTGTGTTCGTCGGTGGAGACATCGCTAAGCAGTTGCCTCAGGTTTGTGTTGTTTTATCAGATAATACTTTTGTTACGTGTACGTTCTTTTTACTGAATCTCCTGTAATGACTCACAGGAAGCGAAGCGATTCAGTCAGATTGACAAATCCTGGGTAAAGATAATGAACCGTGCGCATGAGAACTCTAATGTGGTACAGTGTTGTATGGGAGATGACACCCTTGGACAGCTTCTTCCACACATCCTGGATCAGCTGGAAATCTGTCAGAAATCTCTTAGTGGGTAAGGAAGCAGATCTTCTAGTTACCTGTAAAATAGTACTTTTTGAAGTTTCCATTAGGACTTTGAAATCATTATGACCCGGTTTAATGAATTTCAAAGTTTGCGACCGTCTCGCTTAATATCCAACGTGCTGTGTTTCTGTGGTTTAAACACAAGTGTTTATCTCGCCTTTGTTAAGGCCATGACTAGTTTTTGTTTCCACCTTTGCTACATTACCTGGCATTTCATAATGCAGTAATTATAGTCAATGTCCATGTACCTTATAAAAATGAAGGCACCACCCTTCAATGGCTTATGGAGTAGGTTCTTGTTGTATTTCGTCCGTTTCTATCTTACGAAAACCCAGGCAGTCAATGACTTATTCTAAGCACGCACACACTAAGAAAGAATGCCTTGGACTTAGTTTCTTCCTGCATTGTTGAATCTTTATTGATAAACTTTTCTTGCTAATAATGCTTAGGTACCTGGAAAAGAAACGTCTGGTTTTCCCGCGCTTCTTTTTCGTGTCTGACCCCGCTCTGTTGGAAATCTTGGGTCAGGCCAGCGACTCCCACACTATCCAGGCTCATCTGCTGGGCGTATTTGATAACGTGAAGACAGTCACGTTCCACGAGAAGGAGTATGACAAGATCCTGGCCATCAACTCACGGGAATTAGAATCTGTTACCTTGGAGAATCCAGTCATGGCACAGGTGATTTAATATCTGTCTATAACTCGCTGTTTTCATTGACATTTAATCCATGCACAGTTTATTTACCTCAACTTTGATAGAGCGCCGAACGTTACATGTATGTACGTAGCATGATGAGAGTTCTGACAACTAATTTTGACTGTTTGCTGGGCAAAAATAAAATATCAAATAGCACCAGAGGAAAGTAATAGCTTCCATTTGCATCAGAATTGTCACACATTCCGATTCTTCTCTACAGGCTGAGAACGTTTACTAAATTGAAATTCTAACACCTTTGTACATTCTACGCTGATTAACATACAGGCCCCAGTTGTTCAAAAGTTGGATAGCGCTATCCAACTTTTGAACAACTGGGGCCAGAACGTTAAGACTATAGACAACCTTACTAAAATGTTGTTTTTTCTTTATTGGAACTGAAAAACAAAGAATAAAAAAAAAAGAAAACAAGAAAAAAGAGATTTAAATCATTGTTATGCAGTGAAGGATATCATGAGATGCAGATTATGAAGATAGGGCTAAACTGTGTTTCAGTTTCTTTTAATGGAGGCTGCACCAAGTCCCTTGTTTAGCGAACATTGTATACAGTATGAGAGGTATTCGTAGCTCATACATGTCTGCATTCTACCACTCTGTTACTTGTTTAATCCAATTCAATCGTCATTTCTATTCCGTTCTTAGGGAAACGTAGAAGTGTGGCTGAACACACTGTTGAAGGAATCAAGATCATCTCTTCATTCTGTTATCCGCACAGCCTCAATTGCTATCAAAGATCCTAGCTTCAAGCTCAAAGATTTCTTAGATGCCTACCCAGCACAGGTAAAACTGCTTTTTAAGATATGTAGACAAAGTATAGAGCTTTTCAATTCGCTGTCAAAGAGCTATGCTAATTCACACCATCCTGTTACTCTAGGTCGGTTTACTTGGAATTCAAATGATTTGGACAAGAGATGCAGAAGACTCCTTAACATACGCAAAATCTAACAAAAAGGTGAGATTTATTAACTTGATTGGTTTGTACTTAAGGTAACAAATGACAAGAACTCAGTTTAAAGAGTTCTTAAGAGTATGGAGGTGTTTGTTGCTTAAAAGTAGCGAGAGTGCGATGGTGATGATAGAAATGGATTACAGTTAATGAGAAAATGGATCGAGTTGATTAAGTAGACGTTTTGTACAATTGGTGTTGCACATTTCATGTTGGGACAGAATTGCTCAACCAACTGCTACAATAGTAAATATAACTACGATCAGGATGTTATGAAAGGCTGTTTTTAAGGCAACGACATTCTCTGATGCAGATGCGCCATTTCATATTGTAGATCATGGATGAGAGAAACCAGTTTTTCCTGACCATGTTGAACGAGCTGATTGAGGTGACTACACAGGAACTGACTAAGGTGGAACGTGTCAAGTTTGAAACCCTTGTCACCATTCATGTCCATCAGAGGGACATCTTTGATGATCTGGTAAGTTAAGTGCACTATGGAGAGAATTATATTTCACAGACTCCGTTCGAAATATATGAGACAACAAATGGTAGGAATTCCCCAGTTAGTGCTTCAAACCACTTTTTAACGCATAGAAGGGGTAGATCCCCCATAAAGTCAAAAGGGGCCTGGGTATACCCACAGGGCCCTGGGACCTATGTCTCGTGGTCCCGTGATGCTTTGGTGGCTTTTTTCCTTGTGCTTCAAACCATTCGGTAAGTATTCTGATTTTGTCCTGCCTTTTTGCTAATTTTTTTAACCTTTTGCAGGCTATTCCTCTGTGTTTTTGCACAGTAGGTTTCTTTCTAGCGATATTTTCTCGCTCTTCAGCTATTTTCATTCGCTGAACATGTCCAGCAGAAAGCACAAGTCCCGAAAAAGGACTCGCTCCCGGTCGCCATCTTCGCGCCAAAACTCCATCTCGTCACACGACGCACAAAGTGAAAGTTCTCCGCCAAAACGGCGCAGGGACCTAGAAGAAGATACTCTTCAGAGGATTTTGCACTCGATTGAGAGTCTTTCTGGGCGATTAGACTCATTGGAATCCCGCTCAAATCAGCTAGAATCTGCTACGAACACGGACATTGATGCCTTGTCGCTAATGGCTGATGACACGCCAAGCTTGATGGAGATAAACGTTCCTTTGACGACCAATAAGTCTCTTGAGACTTCTTCATCGCCCATTAGGGCGCCAATAGAGCCTATTGAGGCACCAATAGAGCCTATTGAGGCACCCGTAGAGCCTGTTAAGGCACCAAAGGATTCAAGTAAGACTGCCGACGAAGCAGCGAGCCTTGATCATGGTCTGTTTGACCCTGTTGCTCAGTCAACCTCCTGGAAGCCATCATCTTCATTCTCCAAATTTTTGGAGTCTAATTTCCGGAGGAAATTAACGTATCAACAATCGCTCGTTATCCTGGAGGACTGGGCCACTCCTGAGGTGGATTCTTTATCCGCCCCAAAACTGGATCAACAGTTATTGAATCAAGTTCCCAGTAAACTGAAAAGGTATGTCCAGGAGAGAGACAAAGAAATGTTCACGCTTCAGCGTGCCCTCTTAAATTCCACTGCTCCACTTTGTGGTCTTCATGACTGCATCGAAAATGGTTCAGCACCATCTTATGAGGAAATCAAATTAGCCCTGGAACAAGCCCTTTGCCTTTTAGGCTCAGCAAATACCCATCTATCGATTTTGCGACGACAGAGAGTCCTTGCATCAATAAATAAGTCGAGGATAAACCTCGCAGAATTACCTCTACCAAATGCCAAGTCTTGGCTTTTTGGAGATGATTTTCCCTCATTAGCCTCAAAGCAGGCTGAATTGTCTAGAGGCCTCACAAAAAATTTGGCACAAAATACAACCAAGCCCTTTCCTAGGCGTGGTACTAGTTCCCAGTCTCAGACCAAGCATCGAGGAGACACCTTCTCCAAATATCAATCTTCTGGGTATTCAAACACCTCTAGATTTCAGTCAAATTACCAGGGAACCCGTTCAAAAAACGGCCCCTTTCGTCCCCATTCCCAGAAGGGACGTCAGCAACACTCTCAGAGTGCCTAGCCACTTGGAGAACCCTAACATCGGACCCACAGATCCTTTCAATTGTCTCAGGGTACAAGATAACTTTTTTCAAAACTCCTTTCCAAAAGTTTCCTCGGTTTACCCAATCATCGGGTCAGGAGGCACTTCTAATTTCACAGGAAGTCAACGAGTTGTTGCAGAAAGGGGCCATAGAGAGAACCCCCTTTTCAAGAGATGGCTTTTACAGCCACCTTTTTCTTGTACCCAAAAAGGATGGACCTATGCGTCCGGTGATAGATCTAAGTTATCTGAACAAGTTCATTTTAAACGAGCATTTCCAGATGGAAAATCTCAGTTGCCTAAAAACGTTGCTTTTGAAAGGAGATTTTATGACAAATATAGATTTAAAGGACGCTTACCTGTCAGTTCCCGTCCACCAGTCATCCCAAAAGTTTCTTCGGTTTATTTGGGAGGACACTTGTTACCAGTTCAAAGCCCTCCCATTCGGCCTGTGTTCAGCCCCCAGAATTTTTACAAAACTAATGAAGCCAATCGCAGCATTCCTGAGGAGAAAGTCAATACGAGTCCTTATTTACCTGGACGACTTCCTTCTCTTAGCTGCTACAAAGGAGGAAGCTGTGAAAAACACCCATCTGTTAATAACTCTCCTTCAGTCCCTAGGATTTATAATAAACTTCAAAAAGTCATCCCTGACTCCCTCTCAGGTTATCACCTTTCTGGGTTTCAAAATAGACTCAACGTCTATGATGCTGTCACTCCCAGCAGAAAAGATCAACAAAATCCTAGACTGTGCTCACCGTCTACTAGCTCCTCAAAGGATCACTCTACGAAACCTAGCAAGCTTAATTGGTTTACTCGAGGCCTCTCGGCCAGCCATTTGGCGAGCACCACTCCATTTCCGCCACCTGCAATGCGAACTCATATGGGGCCTACAAATGAACCGAGAGTCTTACGACGCCCTAATTACTCTGTCAACAAGTGCCAGAGGAGAACTCGCCTGGTGGTTGGAAAACACCCGCAGTACAAACGGCAGCCCTGTACACCTGCCTCCTCCAGATATGTTAATCACGACCGACGCCTCCATGAAAGGCTGGGGTGCGGTTCATCACTCCCTCGAGACCAATGGCAGATGGTCACAACAGGAGTCTCTCCAACATATCAATTACCTGGAGCTGAAAGCAGCCTTCCTGGCCTTAAAAACTTTTCTCAAAGACAGGTCTCACGTAACCGTATCTCTGCAAATAGACAACACAACCGCCATCGCCTATATCAACAACAAAGGGGGTACACATTCCCTCCAACTCCTGACCCTTGCCCTGGAATTGTGGGATTGGTGCCAGGCAAGAGACATCTTTGTGATAGCTTCTCACATCCCAGGAAGAGACAACGTCTCTGCAGACAAGGAGTCGAGAGAATTCAGGGACATGAGCGAGTGGAAGTTAGACCCATCCATCATCCAACCCTTTCTATCACATTGTCAGACCGACCTGTTCGCGAGTCGCCTAACAAACCAACTGAAGGATTACATCAGTTGGAGACCCGACCCAGGAGCCATCCACACAGACGCCTTCACGATAACTTGGGCTCCTCTGCAAGGCTACGCCTTTCCTCCATTCAACTTGATATCCAGAACTCTGGAGAAGGTAATGATAGAACAAACAGAGATAATTCTAGTCGCCCCAATCTGGCAAACCCAGCCTTGGTGGCCGGTTCTGTTGAGGCTTCTAATATCTCAGCCAGTACTACTGCCAAACAGTCCAACCCTCCTAACAGACCCGTCCGATCTGAACAGAGTTCACCCGATGTATCCTCGCCTTCACTTGGCCGTGTTTCACATTTCTACCAACGTTTCCAAGCTGAGGGCATTCCGACAAACGTTGCCGATCTACTCATCGCAGCAACTCGTACCTCCACACACAAGACCTACGAGTCTAGTTGGAACCGTTGGTGCCGCTGGTGTTCTGGACGACAAATTGATCCTCTTTCGTCATCTATAAATGACATCCTGATTTTCCTAACAGAAGTCTTTAATGAAGGCTTAGCATACCGATCGATCAATGTCCTTCGATCAGCTATTTCCTCGACTCACCCTAAGATAGATGGCTATTCCGTTGGTCAACACCCGTACGTTACTAGACTCCTCCGGGGTGTTCTGAACAAACGCCCTCCAAAGCCCAGGTATTCACATACATGGAACGTTGATATTATGGTCAAATACATTATTTCATTGGGGAAAAACAGTTCCCTATCGCTTAAGGTTCTGTCAATGAAATTAGTTACCCTGTTTGCGTTAACCTGTCCTGAACGGATTTCTACTTTGGCAAATTTGGATCTCAGACATTGCTATGTGCATCCAGAAGGGGTATCTTTCCAACTCACTATCCCAAGAAAAACTGGCAGTGCGGATAAACCAGCAGATGCATTCTTTGCCCGTTTTAACCAAGACAAGAAGCTTTGTCCTGTGGAATGTTTTAGACATTATCTTAAATTGACAAGGAACATTCGACCAGTCATTCCATCTTCTCTCCCTGATAAATTGTTTATCTCATTTAAACGCCCTTTCAAACCGGTCACTACCACTACATTGGGGCGTTGGCTGCGAACCTTTATGAGCGCAGCAGGAATTGACTGTCAAATTTTCAAAGCTCACTCAGTACGCGGCGCCTCTACGACAGCAGCCGCCAAGGCATTTGTTCCACTGTCAACTATCATGTCTATGGCTGACTGGTCTTCCTCTTCAACGTTCAGAACTTTTTATTATAAGCCCTTGTATAAGACTTTGCTATCGGAGTTTTATCCTCAAAGTAGTTGTAACATCAGTTACTCTCCGGTTGAACTTTCTGTCATGAAACTGTTGTTCAATGGAACCGTAGTTGAGTTTTCTATGCCATTAAAATGTTTTTGTTACATAGAACTTTGAATGTATGCTCATATAATGGCGTTAAAAACTACCATTTGTTGTCTCATATATTTCGAACGGAGTCTGTGAAATATAATGAGAATTATACTAGGGCCGCTAAGCGGCCTGAAGTAATAATTCGGATTATATAAACAGACGAAGTGAGAAATATATGAGCATCCCTCCCTTTGCCCATCCCTGGCATGGGTCTCCTTTTACCTGTTTATTGTATGGCGTCAAAAAGCCACCAAAGCATCACGGGACCACGAGACATAGGTCCCAGGGCCCTGTGGGTATACCCAGGCCCCTTTTGACTTTATGGGGGATCTACCCCTTCTATGCGTTAAAAAGTGGTTTGAAGCACTAACTGGGGAATTCCTACCATTTGTTGTCTCATATATTTCTCACTTCGTCTATTTATATAATCCGAATTATTACTTCAGGCCGCTTAGCGGCCCTAGTATAATTCTCATTAACATAGTGTCGAAAAGGTATTGCTGTTGAAGCTAAAACGTTCCGCTGTGTAATGTGCTTCTAATCTTCGAGTCTGTTGATGAAATAGTAGGAGGTGACCGTTGGTGATTATGACCTTTGATGGTGTTACCTCCTCAACAGTTCTTTCCAATGGTGGTGTTTCTGTCTTGTGTAAGGGCACGAAACGAGGTCTTGCTCGTTGATCTCCATCTACTCCTGTGGAAGTAGCTGCACCTAAATATATCAAAAACGTACATTGATGCAGCTCTTTTTTTCTTGGGCGTTCTACTTCGCTTAGTTTTTTTTTTGATTCATGCCTTCCAAAGGTAAATAGCAGTACTAACAGAATAGAATCACTGTGCCATGTAAATAGCAGATGATAAATACCGCGAAAGCACCTCGAGCATCTAATATTCCGTCTTATTTACTTTGCAAGCATCCAGCACAAATTAACTACCACCAAGTTTGAGTAAACGTTTGCTGGGATACATACATCACTCTTTGTATTATGTGAATGTATGGGAAATTTTTACGTTGCAATTTTATTCATGAAGAAATTATAGCAGTAGAAAATAAAATACCAATTCATCTCCAAGAGTAATGCTACTGAGTATTGTCTCAATAGTGTCGGAAGAACATCAAGATGCACACAGACTTTGAATGGTTGAAGCAGTCACG
This sequence comes from Siderastrea radians, assembly GCA_964017195.1. Lineage (NCBI taxonomy): Eukaryota > Metazoa > Cnidaria > Anthozoa > Scleractinia > Rhizangiidae > Siderastrea > Siderastrea radians. The sequence goes on along the minus strand of OZ024888.1, from coordinate 58,408,101 downwards.
ATTCTATTTCCGTGAAGAGACAGATGAGTGTGTTGTATCCATAACAGATGTTGACTTTAGTTATCAAAATGAATTCTTGGGCTGCACTGACAGACTTGTGATCACGCCTTTGACAGACAGGTGGGCACGATTTTCTAACTTTTTTAATAATAATAATAATAATAATAATAATAATAATAATAATAATAATAATAATAATAATAATAATAATAATAATAATAATAATAATAATAATAATACGTTTATCTAGCGCTGTTTCCCGGAGGTTCAACAGCGCTTTACAGATGTTTAAAAATTTGCTAAAAATTAATTATAACTTTTACTGTATGTTTCAAGTAGAATGGCTTTGAATAATGTAAAATGCCATTTTGCACCTTGAGAAATTATTCTTTGACTGTCTAGGGCACGCGCTTCTGTATTATGATTGTGTAGACAACGGAGTTTGCCCTCAATCTACCGTTTGTTTTCTTTTCGTCAGATGTTACATCACTCTGGCCCAAGCCCTTGGGATGTCGATGGGTGGAGCTCCTGCTGGACCGGCAGGAACAGGAAAGACAGAGACAACAAAGGTTTGCTACTTTACATAATTTTGTGGGCGATGGCTGAATACTGTCTATTCGGTTGTTTATTTAAATTTTGTCCTGTGAGAAATAAGAATGCAGAATTCCTGGATAATAATTTTCTTGTGGTTTGTCCTAGGACATGGGTAAAGCCCTGGGTAAATTTGTTGTTGTCTTCAACTGCTCTGATCAGATGGATTATCGTGGTTTGGGTCGAATCTACAAAGGTAACTTGACTTGTTTATTAGCTGTGATTAATGGTTAGGTTATCTTTGCACAACCCCAGTGTTTTCTTTCTTCTCATTCATTGACGTTGTTATGCAACAAGTGAGCCTGAAATTAACCACTTCAGACTGGATAGTCGCCTTATTTGAGCGCGTTGTAAGCATCATTTTTTAAGATCCTATATTTCATTGAATTTTGGTCGATATGTACTTCATGTTGGCGTGATCCATGTTTCCCGCCCTTTTTGATTCATCATTTGATGTGCTTACTATCTCCATTCCTGTAAGACTACGACTAAATGGCAGGTGCATTTATCATCGACACGTCAATTGTTTTATTCTCTGCTCTTCCAGGACTGGCCCAGTCTGGAAGCTGGGGATGTTTTGATGAGTTCAACCGGATCGAGCTGCCTGTGCTGTCAGTAGCTGCGCAACAGATTCACGTGGTGCTTACGTGCAAAAAAGAGCGCAAGAAAATGTTCATATTCACTGATGGGGATGAAGTTGACATGGACCCTGAGTTCGGTATCTTCTTGACGATGGTTAGTAAGAATAAGTCATTCAATTCCATAGCTGCTAGAGGCAAACAACAAGTAAATCTATGAATGCAAAAAGTGCAACCAGCTAATTCAAAGGTCTTCCGCCGTTCGCTCTGGTGCGTTTCTGTTACCCGATCGGAATTTTTTTTTTAACTGTGAAATTTATTTGTAGGACTGTAGAACTCACTAGGACCTTTCTAATGTAATTTTTGTTGCGGCTCCTTTACAGAGCTTGGCAATGTTTTGGATTTCCAGATGGCGCAACTGACAAGTTATGCTTGTTCTGATTTCTTTATTCACCTATCAGTAATTGTTTTCCCTACAGAGATATATAGGTCATCCACCCGTGGACAAAATGTGGTTTGTTCGGTTCGGATCGAATTCTATCCCCTCCTCTTGTTTTTTTTTTTTTTTTTTTCAATTACATCCACATATCCATTTGCGACAAACCTGTTCCAATATGGACCGCAAAAAAAGGTGTTAATATAATCCATTTATTTTACTCAAACAGAACCCAGGTTACGCTGGACGACAAGAGTTGCCAGAAAACTTGAAGATCATGTTCCGAACAGTCGCCATGATGGTGCCCGACCGACAGATCATCATCCGAGTCAAGCTCGCTTCCTGTGGTTTTATCAGAAACGTTAACCTTGCTCAGAAGTTCTTCACGCTCTACAAACTGTGCGAGGAACAGCTAACCAAGCAGGTTTGTCCGCTGTTATGAAGGACGGTGCCTCCTTTTGTTACTGCGTTAGTTCTGCGCATCTCGGGATATTTGGGTTTCTTAAGGAATTTGCCCACTAATACCACAATACTGTTGCGCGGTTTAAGACTATGTGGAAAAAGCAGATCTTAGCAAGGGCTATCAGAATAAAAAAAAAAAAAGAAATGGGGGGGGGGGGGGGGGTTGGTAACCGTGCATTTTTCAGAGATAATTAAGCTTCAATTTGGAAAGAAATTGCCATACATTCTTTGTATTGTAACGCTTTTTTTAAATTATGGTTGCTTAATTATCAAATGCGTGGCTACCCACATTTTTCATTTTGGATTCCAATAACCCTTGCTAAGATCTACTTTTTCCCCATAGTCATAACCTTTGCAAACATACATCTGTATTAGGAGGCACCGTCCTTAAGTATATTAGACTGGCTACAGTAACGTGAATACCACCGAAGAAATATTTAAATGGTCGTTGTATAAGCTGTGTTCTTGTGTTGCGCCTCTTGCTCCTTCAATAGACCACGATACACCATCAACGCAGTGATCGTTATTAAGTGGTTGTGATTGTTACAGAGCTACTGTAGATGTTTGAGTTAGAGATAGTATTCCTATCTAACGAAACCAGACTACCCGGCCACATGGCTTGTAACCTCAGTAGCAGATAAAGAGACTTCATCACCAGTGAGAAACCAAATCGGTACTCTGTGACTCGAGTGTTGATCGAGTCACTCAGACTGTTTAGGTTATGAGATGTTTTCCTCTCACTGGCCAAGGATACGATTAGTAGTACACCCGTTTTTTTTTTCTAAATGGCAGTACAAAAAATGAAATGTAAAATGTTCTCATGAAACAAACTGCCAGGAAATATGGTTAACAAAGATTTTACTGAACTTCTCCCTGTTTATTTCAGGTGCACTACGATTTTGGTCTTCGTAACATCTTGTCCGTACTCAGAACTCTCGGCGCAGTGAAGCGAGCTAATCCTGAGGTACGTGTTATAAGTCTTTGCAGTTACATTATTCAGTAAACTTTTTTCAACAAGTAGGGTCCAATGCAAACACACTAACAACAATAACAACATGAGTAGCGAATTGGTAACGTTATTGCAGTCCACGAGATTTTGAGTTGTCCCTTTGTTTATTTAGTGGTCCAGTTAATCTCCTCGTCTATGGATATGTGTCCTGTGCTAGAGGAAAGGTGGGAATATCATGTTTAGACACTGTTGTTGTCACGAAAATCCTAAAGGACCCTTTGTTTATAGTTCCAATAAACAAACAAACAAACAAACAACCTTTCGGCTACAAACTTTTCCTGAAATGCTTGAAGAAGTATGCAATTTTCATGGTCAGACACTACGACGTGTCTAGAAGATTTTCAATGGTCTTTTGTTTATAGTTCTCAAAAGATATCCTCGTGTTCACACGTTTCATGTTCTAGAAGAACCAGGTGATTGTCACAGTCAGTTCACGAGGTTTCCAGTGGTGTCGTTGTTTAAAGTTCTGTACGTTCTATTCACAGATTAAAAGCTGCTTTTTTCACGTGTTTCGTCAGCTAGAAAAAAAAAACACACACACACAAAAAACAAAAACAAAACAAAAAACAGGTGATTATTTTGACCGCACACTTTTGTGGTCCACGAGATTCCTGTTACCCCCTTTGTTATAGTTCTATGAAAACTCTCTGGCTTCTTTTTGCAGGACAGTGAAGATCGTATCGTGATGAGAGTTCTTCGTGACATGAACTTGAGCAAGTTGGTGGACGAAGATGAGCCACTCTTCATGAGTTTGATTGATGATTTGTTCCCAGGCCTCACGCTTGACAAAGCAGGTTACCCGGATATTGAACAAGCCATCGCTGATTGCGTGGAGGAAGCCAAACTTGTGAATCATCCACCTTGGACACTCAAGCTGATTCAGGTATACTTCTTCAAAACTGATTTTAGTTGGGGAGTTTTATCTCCTTATATTATATTAACACCAATTTATTCTTTCATCCGAAGTTCAGGCATACGATATGTGTCATGTAACTGGATTCTTCATTCGGGGGAGGGGGGGGGGGTGGGTATAAACTGAACGTGCAAAGGTCGAGCGCTTACACCAGTATTCAGAAAGATCAGGGGTTCTAAACCCGTTCAAGGCAGAATCTTGTGGGCTTTATTTTAAGTCACTACTTTAAGGACCACATCTATCAGTCTGTTCGTCCAGAATTCTGATGAAGGTAACAGAGCGTACTTAAGACGTATTAACGTAATAACGGAATGAAGATAGCAACGGGCTTAAGACGTGCTAGTGTACTAAGGGAACTGAAGACAACAACAAACTTAAAACCTACTAAGGTACTGAGGAAATTGGAGATAGCAAGACTAGTGTCGTACAAAACGTGTACATGATTTTTTTTTTCATGTACACTTTATGAATATGAACTCCTTTTGTCTGTCTGGTTCTTAATTTTTCAACAGACTCTAAATTAAGAGTATTTTCTGTAGCACAGAGTCACGCGTAATGTACCTAATAAGGTGCAATTACAGCTCTTAAAACTAATGATCTATGTGTTTTCTTGTTCACCAGTTGTATGAAACCCAGCGTGTCCGTCACGGAATGATGGCGCTAGGCCCTAGTGGTGCTGGCAAGACTAAGTGTATACACATGCTTATGAAGGCCATGACTCAGTGCGGCGCACCTCACAAAGAGTTCCGTATGAATCCCAAGGTAAGGAACCAACAGACAGTGGGCAAAATACCACCGGGAAGAATCTTTTCCCTGTTGACCCAGTTTGCTATTGTTTATTCATGGCAACCATTGATATACTCTGGAACAAAGACTTGACTCCAGAACGCGCGAGTTTTGAACGTTAGGATTTTCAATCGCGAAAGTCTACAACTTGTTTTGCTCGGATTAAGCTGAAATAATGTCCACATGCAGGGAAGACATGTATCTTCAATAATCCGCCGTATAATCTAAGATTGGTGCCTATTTTCGAAGAAAATGAACCCTGAATCTTAATTAGCCTCGTTTCCCATACTGCAAAAAGCGAAAATTGCTCATTCTTTTTTGGATAAAATTGTAGTTTTAGCTTTGCACTTTAAGAATCCGCTGTATATTAAAAGTGTTCCCTCCAAGTATTACAAAATGACCATTACAGCCGGTTCGACCCTTTTCTCTATAATTGAGGTGCTTCTATTGAACGTTCACGCTTGAATGACCCGCCATAGGAGCTTATTAATATGCGTAAATATTCGGCCATTCTGCGCGATGTCTGGTGGCCCAGGTACTGTGCAATTTCTATTCACCTAATACAATGTCCACTACTTACGAGGGCAACTCGGTCCACACACCCAGAATTACGTTAGTACATCAGTATATAAGAGTGCCATTCTAAAGCAACGCTCAAAAACTTCCATTCCAATGACTGTAGTGATGGATTTCATCTGCAGACTGAAAATTTGAACCACATGTAATAGCATGACTCCTGGTTTGATATTGTAAGAAGGAAGGTGTGAATCGTTACATTTCTTTACTCCATCAATATTTGTTTGGGTAGTTGTATGAAAACGAAAAAAAAAATATTATATAGGATTGACATCCCATACCCCAATATACCACTTTACTTTAAGTTACGCCGTCTTGTCGGTGAGGTTCCGTCAGTCCTAACCTTTCTGTATTTTTTAGGCCATTACTGCTCCTCAGATGTTTGGTAGACTTGATGTCGCTACCAACGACTGGACTGACGGAATTTTTTCCACACTTTGGAGACGAACGTTGAGGGCCAAGAAGGTGTGTTGTGTTATTTAGTTTAACGAACTTTTTCATCGAGCGTTGCGTTTTTTCCAAGCATGCCTAAGAAGGTGGTACTTCCCCAACAAGCATTATTTTCTTGCGTCACGGCTCTTTTTGCAAAGTCATAACACTTAACGAGAAGAATGTCAGCCATAACCTTTTTCGTGGCGCATAGATTTAAGAGCATTGTTATGTTGATTTTGACACGGAAGACCATCGCAGTTGAGTACGCAACTTAAGTGGTCACATACATAAGTGCGATCGTCCATTTCATCTGCAGTTCACATGTATGTTTTTTTATATATTCACTTGTTCAATTCAGACTTAATACCAATTGTTACCCTTCCCAGGGGGAGCACATCTGGATTGTTCTAGACGGGCCGGTGGATGCCATCTGGATTGAGAATCTCAACAGTGTGTTGGATGACAACAAAACACTCACCCTGGCCAACGGCGACCGTATTCCTATGGCTCCAAACTGCAAAGTCGTGTTTGAACCTCACAATATAGACAACGCTTCCCCTGCCACCGTTTCACGGTAAAAACGCATTTACGGACGGAGGCATTAAAATTAGCCTCAGGTTTTCAATTGCGTATTGCATACGTTTACGTTTTCCCAAGATAACACTGTGCCACCTTCAGTTTAGATGAATTGCGTAAATTGGATCACTTTGAGAGGGTCTTCTTTCAAGGCAACAGAAAAACTGCAAGAAGCGCTGAGAAATACAGTAGCAGAGAGGGTAATGTGAAACCTAACCAATCAGAGAGCTGAATTTGGATGTCATAACAACAATGGACCAGCCACGTGCTCTCATTTCTCAAGTTGAACGTTTGCTTGGGGTTAATTTGTTTCCGTGTCTTTATCTTGAGCTTTTTTGTTAGGTGTGCGGCAGAAGGGACTAAAACAACAACAACAACAACAACAAAAAAGAAAACAAAACAAAAAACAATAAAACAAAAACAAAACAACTAAGGTGGGTGGGGGAGTGATTTGGTTAAACTACCTGAATTAAACTTGTTTTATACCTTTTTCTTTCAAAGGAATGGTATGGTGTACATGAGCTCCTCAGCGCTGGACTGGAGACCTATCTTACAGGTAGTTGCTATTCACTGTTAATCCACCCCTGCATCGTGCAAGTGTTAATCAATGTGATGACTTTTGCTTTCAAGGGTTGGCTGAACACCCGCCCACAGCTAGAAAGAGACGTTCTCTTCCCACTGTTTGAGAGCGTTTTTGACGAGTTAAGGACGTTTGTGATTCAGAATTGTGTTCCAAAGATGGAGGTACGTTATTATTGTGTGAAAATGGAAACGCTAAATAAAATAAAATAAAATACTGTTTATGTTGAATTGTTCGACGACTCATCAGACGGGAGTTTAAACCCTGGTGAGAGCAAGCAAGTCATTAGTATAACGAAAGTCAACATTTATGGTTTATTCGTCTCGCACCTGAGTGGTTCACCTTTGTGACACAACATTCCAGAAAACCTAGAATTCGTGCTTCTTTATTGCATTTCAATACCATAGCGTTTAAAGGTACTTACGTGGCTATTTGGTGACAATTGTGTGCTTGTAGTGGATTTATGCATACGTCAGTAAATTTGACCTGAAGTATCCATTGAGAGAACAGCTATTGAATGAGACTGTCTTTATATCATCTTGTTTTCAGGTTTTAGAATGTAATAACATTGTCCAAGCCATGAATCTTCTGGAAGGTTTAATTCCCGGCGAGGAGGCTCCTAAACAGGCAGATGCCAATTTTCTGGAAAAACTGTTTGTGTTTTCTCTGATGTGGAGTGTTGGAGCGTTACTGGAACTCGATGACCGAAAGAAGGTACAGTATTGCGCTTTATGTTTAACATCCCATGTTTATTTTTACCATGTTTGTGGAAAAATAAGTCTATTAAAATGTGATCAGATAGAAGTAGTTAGTTAGATCGGTATTTTGCCCTGGAGCACACTTAAAAAAAAAGGAGGGGGGACTATAGTTAGGTGCTACGTTTTCCTTACGCATTAGCCGTTTTTTCTAATTATCTGGGACCTTGATGTTTCATTCAGTCCTGTAATGTAAAATGCGAGGTCTCTTAAATCTTGCAGAATTTTTTCAGGATTCTAAAATATTTGTAAAGAAGAATGGGGGGGGGGGGATGTATTTTGATATTTATAATTAATAGACGGACACCAGTGCGATGTTGCTGTTGTTGTTGTTTTGGTCAGCAAATGTAAATGAGCTCTCTTTATGATCTATTTATTTTCTGTTTTAATTTTGCTTTTAGATGGAGGGGTTCTTAATCGAGAAAGGCAGTCTCCAGTTACCTCCAGCTGAAGGACAAGACACAATTTTCGAATATTTGGTGAACGAGCAAGGTGATTGGGAACACTGGTCTGAGAGGGTAGGTCGAATTCACTAGTAGCTGTGTTTAGGAATAACTGGAAATGTACTATGTCACCTATGTTAGTATAACTGTGAGAAGCTACTACAAGACTTGTTGAAATCAAAGGAATCCCCTTCTCCACAGAAAAAAACCCCGATTCAGTTTTGTATAATTGCTATGCTTCATGTAGGTTTCTAAAACTGCACAAATTGGGACCCGGCTGAACGATTTTCACTGGAACTCTCGTTAAAGGGGTGCAGTGATTAATAATATTTTCAGATAAGAAAACGACCACCATAAAAAAGGAAATACTACTACTACTGCTGCTGCTGCTGCTGCTGCTGCTGCTGCTCCTCCTCCTCCTCCTCCTCCTACTACTACTACTCCTCCTCCTCCTCCTCCTCCTCCTCCTCCTACTACTACTACTACTACTACTGCTGCTACTGCTACTGCTACTGCTGCTGCTGCTACTGCTGCTGCTGCTGCTGCTGCTAATAATAATAATTATAATAATAATGTGTTGAGTGGTGGCCGCAATTGACGGATTGGTTGCATTAACGGCGTCCTCGTAAAGGGGAAATCCACTGTATTATTAAGATACCTAAATGTTTAGTTCTGTTACATCTTTTTAATATTTTCAGGTTCCAATTTACGAATATCCCAAGACTAGCATTCCTGAGTATGCATCTATTTTGGTTCCAAATGTTGACAACACACGAACAGACTACCTCATCCATACATTGGCTAAACAAAGCAAGGTAGGTGTTTTGCCTTGTTTGATCTGCTTTTGATCGGCTGACACCAGGCATGTAACGCCAATCGATCTGATCTTCTCTTGGATTCTGTTGAACAGTCAGATCAGATTAAGTCTTGCTTAAAACGATGCTTTATCCCTACATGGCTGCAGAGGCAAACGTAAATGAGTAATAATCAATTTTGATACGAAGATTTTGAAATACCTGAGCAACGACTTTACCAGGTTTTACGTTTCTAAAATAAGCTTATGTTCTGTCCTTATTGATCTGCAGGCGGTGTTGCTGATCGGTGAGCAGGGTTCAGCTAAGACGGTCATGATGAAAGGTTACTGCAACAAATATGACCCTGAACAGCAGCTCTTCAAATCTCTCAACTTCTCGTCTGCAACGACGCCCAACATGTATCAGGTAAGACTTCCTAAAAGTGAATGACAACACATTCACACAGGACCTAAATGGGTTAAACAATTTGCAATTAACTCCCGTTTCCGGAATCTGAAGCAACAAAGAGTTTGCATCTTCGCCAGAATGGTATGCAACTCAATCGCAGGCCATCCCCAAACATTTTGTCCTGCAGCTTTTGTCAGCAAGCTTTCGCAAAAACCATTCGTGAGCTTTGGTAGAGAGAGGGTTTGTCAAATAGGGGTGTGTTCAATAAAGGTGCTTCACCTTAGGACCCAGAGCAAGAGTGGAGAAGCGAGACTCAAACAAGACCCAAGCGCTAGACACCAGCACATTTCGTGTTAAGTTTAGTCAATTCTGCAATATTCTTAATCTGTTTAGAAATAACCTGCTTTTGAAAAAGGTTTTAAAAGTTTCAAAGGGGCCACCATTCATCTGACCTCCACTTTAGTGGGAAAGAAGCTGTTTTCCCTTTTGCTGTAAACGTATATATCTCTCCTATCTGTGGTTGCTTATGTTATCATTTCTTTTGTGTTTTAAATAGCGCACAGTTGAAAGCTATGTGGACAAGCGAATGGGTACAACATATGGTCCACCAGCCGGCAAGAAAATGACAATATTTATTGACGACATCAACATGCCAGTAATTAATGAGTGGGGGGATCAGGTAAGCAAACTAGAATTTGGAAAATGGCCAAAAAAAAATGGCTTTCTCGTCTTTCACTCAGTTGTTGTTCTTCAGCCGATGCCATTATCTGCAGTGTACTTACAAGTCTCGTGTAGTGCTTGATGTTGATCGGTTAAAGCAAACAACACGTGTTTGACAAACGCTCGTCCGTAAAACGCAAGTTTGCAAGAAACGAGAGAGGTTGTGATTGTTCTAGCAAGCGTAGTTGTGTCTCTTGGCAACCGTTTGTCAATGTGTATGCTAAGTGTTGTGACGACGTACAGGGAGATCACGTTTCCAAAACGTCTTTTTTCAACTTTACTTTTTACGTGGAGCAGATGTTGCTCCTCGTGGCACAGTCAGGTGCTAAAAACCTCTGTAATGTTTTAACACTTTTGATTCGTTTTTGAAAGCCTTTTTTTCTTTTTTGAAAGAAATTCTTGAGAACGGAATAAGGCAGTGGAAATAACTGCCTAATAGCTTTCATTTGAATTGCCACACTTTTTCATTTCGTCTACAAACTCGAAAGTTAGAAGCACCTTTAGTATAATACAAAACCACAAGAAAAGTACTGCAAAGTAGCTTTGAATTGAAATATCTCACTTTCGGAAAATATTCACAGACTCAACAGTGAGAGCCATCTTGTAAAACACTATAAACAGAACCATATAAAAGTACTGCTCAGTAGCTTTTCTTAAAGTTGTCACACTTTAGGATAAAATGCACAGACTCAAACGTTACAACTAGATCACATGATCCACGAGCGAGAGCAATCTGTTTGCGAATAACATGTTTTTTTACCTTTGTATTAGATCACGAATGAAATTGTCCGACAACTCATGGAGATGAAAGGCTTCTACAGTCTCGACAAACCCGGAGATTTTACCAACACTGTCGACCTCCAATTCGTGGCCGCCATGATCCAGCCTGGCGGAGGCCGTAACGACATTCCAAGCCGTCTGAAACGGCAGTTCACCATCTTAAACTGCACGCTACCCGCCAACGCTTCCATCGATAAGATCTTCAGCTCCATCGGTTGTGGTTACTTCAACAACGAGCGAGGCTTCCCTGCAGAGGTCCAAAACATGGTCAATCCTTTAGTGTCGGCAACGCGAAAGTTGTGGCAGAAAACCAAGATTAAGATGCTGCCCACGCCGGCTAAGTTCCGTTACATTTTCAATCTGAGAGATCTCAGTAGAATCTGGCAGGTGGGAAACACGATAGTTCGTTCGTGCATGTCTTAAAACGCTTAGGGGTTTTGTTAGTTAACGCAGATTATTTTTCTAGTCTAATTGCTTCATTTAATTAGAATTTATTTGTTCACTGGTGCGTTTATTTATTCTGTATAGTTTTTTTTTTTCACAGTCGGATTTTTTCGTAATTCTTTTCCATGTTTCGGAATGTTCCCGAATGTTCCATGCTCCGGGTTTTATCGACGCCCTTTCTGGAGAACGTTTTGTTGTTGTCATTATCATTCAGTTAGGTGTATTGATGTGATATTTTGAGCCTTTGTATGCTTACTATGTGCCCTATACCTATAATAACGTCTGCAAACTAGAGTAAAATGGAAGTGGAAGTAGAATTATAGTAAGACAAGGAGGGAGATTTTTTGAAATTATGTGAAACTTTAACATTTCACCAGGGCATGCTGACTGTAACCTCTGAAGTGGCGACAACTGCCAAACTTTTCCTGAATTTGTGGAAGCACGAGTGTAACAGAGTCATCGCCGATCGCTTCACCAATCAACAGGACAAGGATTGGTTTGAGAAGGCTCTGAAACAGGTCGTAGAGGAAGATTTTGATGCTGAAACTGCTAACATGTTGGATGCGGAACCCTACTTTGTGGATTTCATGAGAGATGCCCCGGAACCTACTGGTATGGGAATCGATTGGACACTTTGTTTATTCATGTTAACATTTTTGTCTGACCAACGTAAGGACCTGGCCACATGTCGATTTAACAATTCCATTCGACACTGTCCGCATTGTTGAATTCGGCAAGTTAAACGCTTTTGGGCACCCTGTTGAATGGCGTTTCGTAATTCTGATGGTAGTTGAATGGTGTTCAATTAAGTTTGATTGCCATCACAGGCAGCCCAACAAACAGTCCAATGTTGGATGATGTTGAATCAGTTTGAGCGATGTCTGAATGCTGCTACAGGAGGGTCTAAGATGGGTTAAGCCTTTTAAGCCCCAGCATCATTATACAAATTCTCCTTAATGGACTTCATATATTTTATTGAGCACTATTTGGGGGAACTTGTTTCAACATCAAGACAGTTCATCTTCAGTGATCAATTCCTTAATTCTCAGACTTGTATGTGTTATAATGCACTAATATGATAAGGAGAAATTTGATGCTGATCACTACTGGGGCTTAAAGGGCTAAGCGGGATTGAACTCAAACTCGAGGTGGGGCGTGGGATACATTGAACTTTTAGAGCGCGATACGGGAGAATCGCATATCGGTAGGAAGAGGGATGTGCTCTTTTGTTCGCGGAATGCTACGTAAAAAAAGGTGACATGTACATGGGAAGACGTTTAAGCGACGTACGTTCTTCGTGCGCATTCGCGCGTTCCTCTTGCTCAACTGTCCCTTAACGAAAAAAAAAGAACTGCTTGTTGTTCATTCTTTGTGTTACAGTGAAGTGACGTTCTTGCCTTGTCAAAATTTCTAATTCCCTGTTTGGGTGGACTTGTCAAAACGTTCAAATATGACGGAATAAACTTATTAGTGAATTCAGCATTCTTTTTCCTTAACAAAAAAGGCTTTTAAAAGTATTTTTTTCGGTCCTTTCATTTTCTTTTTGGACCACAATTGAATTATACTGCTTGGTTTTATGATGGCTTTTACTCTTTTTGTGCGACGGTATCTCTCTTCAACATATTGACCACTATATGCTCAAACAAATCTAGCTTAACACATGCACAATTTCCTTCTTTTGCTGTGAGAAACGTCCATTTAAGTGCAGCAGAATAGTGTATGGATTTTCTTTTTTTCTTTTTGCGACGTGCAAATTTTAATTGTTGTTATTTGGCTGAAAGTTAAATGAAGACATAACCAAATTCCGATCCATGTTAAATAGTACCCTCCCTTCGTTATAGTGCCATAGTTTTTGCCTACTTCTACTTTTCAATCTTCTCTCACTTGTTCTTAATATAGATCCTCCGTATTAAAGACTTTACTTTGAATTTTCCACTTCAATCTACTTTTTCTCTTCCCTCTACTATTTCTTGTTGTACTTTTCTTTTCAGTTCTTCCTTTAGAAAACAAGGAAAACAACGACAATAAAGCTGCCAAACCAAACGTGCCTCCAAAAGCTTCTTCTGTTGGGCCCAGGGGCCCAGGTAAACTTTGCTGTGGTTCCTCTTACTCCTTTAACTTAACTGTTCTCTTTGGTCGTGGATTATTTATTTCTCTTCGTTTTTTTTGTCGGGAACTAAAGAATTGTTCTTAATTTTGTGTATTGTAGAGTCTTCTCTTGGTTTCCTTTTATTCTCCTTTTTACTTCCAGAGGAAAACATTGATTCATCCGCGTTGAATGTTGTAAACGTTTGAGTCCGCGGATGCAATTCTTGAGTGCTCTAGAAAGCTTCTTTGTTTTGGTGGTGTTATTTTTTTCCCTTACTTGAAACTTTCTTAAAAGATGTTTACTTTTGCACGCTTTCTAGGGGAAGGGTAAGTTCTCAACCCAAGTGTTCTTCAGGAATTTTCTCAACTGCGAATATCCCCCAACAATCCTACTTTGTCTCCTTCGTTGTCATTTTCTTCTTTGCTGGTAAATCTTACCTTGCTTGGCGTCACTCAAGTATGGTTGGTCCAGAAGCTATAAGTGAAGAGTGTTGCATGATTTTTGGCTTTCCTAAGCTTCTTTCTATCATTTGGTCCGTTGGAACGCGCTCTGTGTAGTTACTATGAGGGCATATGAGGGCATATGAGGTGTAGGTCTATGAGGGCATATTTGAGGTGCTGACATGGCTTGAAAAAATATACCACAGCCGATAAGAGAAAAGGAGTTCTCTGCATAGCACTTAGTTAGGCATACTCTTAAATGTACAAGAGAATGCTTTAAAAAGCTATTATTAAAGCAGAAGATTCAGGAATCATCAAGTCGTCATCGTCATCGTCATCGTCGTCGTCGTCGCCATCATTATCATGCTCTTACATGACTGTGATAAACGCTAAACGGTTTTTATAACGGTAATATATCAACACTGATCACGGGATTACACCCGGAACATCTGTTCTGGTAATAGCTTCGTGAAAAAATCGAGTTTGTCCTGTATCACTAGTCTGAAATTATTCTGCTGCAGGTGAGGAACCCGAAGATGCCGATCTGGAGGCACCAAAGGTTTATGAGCTTGTGGAGACTGGGGACATTCTTAAGGAGCGACTCGGCACGTTCATGGCGCAATACAATGAAATGGTGCGCGGAGGCCACATGGACCTCGTGTTCTTCAAGGTACAATTTACTTCCAAGACAGTGGTGTCATTAAGCAAAATAACGGAACTTTTTTTCCCCTTAAATACAAGCGTTACGTGGCAATTTTTGACGAATAGTCTTAAGAATGCTCAGAAATGTTGCTGTTGTTGCTCTTCCCTCAGATAAGGATAGAATTACCAAGAGTCGTGACGTACACCCCTCTAGCACAAGTGTCTTAAACTGTAAGCACCTTGAAGTTCAAGAAGTCGCCTTTAACCTTACTAGAACCCTTAGAATTGTTTACACCTAACCATATCTCACAAACGCTTCATGGTCAATTGTTTTAGGATGCCATGGTTCATCTCATCAAGATTTCGCGCATAATCCGCACTCCTCGAGGCAACGCTTTGCTGGTTGGTGTGGGAGGGTCCGGAAAGCAGAGTTTGACAAGACTGGCTTCATTCATCGCTGGATACGAGATTTTCCAGATAACCCTTACAAGGTATTTTACAATTACCGTCCTGAAATGGTTGTGAGAAAACAAAGGAAATCACTACCCTGACGTTGGTTTGGATACCGGATTTTAATTAGCATCAAATTTGGCGAACTTTTCCTTTGAATTTCTCCAAGAATTACGAATGGCTTGAGAAGCCATATCAAAAACTCCAAAGAGTTTTTCATCAGGTATCCAAACACCTCAAAGTCGTTTTAAAAAATCGGCTGCACCTCGTTTTCAACGCACTTCTCGGTGTTTGATGAAACACTCTCGTGTTTGATATGTTACATGAATAAAGGGGCTAGTGAAACACAAAAATTTGGATTTATCAACTGAGCCCATAAGGTACGTTGGCCACCGTAAAGGAATTCAAAAGCTGACGTTTCGAGCGTTAGCCCTTCGTCGGAGAGAGGAATTTAGCTTTTCAATTTCGTTACGGTGGCCAACTTACCTTATCAACTCAGGTGATAAATCCAGATTTTTGTTTTCTTTTATTATCATCAACTTCTTGCACGGTAATTAGGTAATTTTTGTGTCCCGGGCTATAACAGGAGCGACAAATAGCTGTTGTCTTAACCGGATGTTTTCGGGCGCCGTTTGTTCTCGATATGGCAGGAAATTTATGTCATAGAAGTGTAAATGAGTTCGGGATGAAAGTTAAATCGAATGAAGAAGCTTGCATTCAACATAAGAGCGGAAGGAATGGGTTATTTGTTGTGGTCTGGCCTGAGAATTGATGTCAGTGCGGCGTCAGACTTAAAGGAAGTACTTAAAGTGAACTGATTCTCTAATTTGGTCCCAAGCTATAGTTTACGAGGCTGTGATTTTCCGAATTTTTGCAGTAAATGCAGGTCCTATCGCTTGTATATCTCGCTTTTTCTCTCTGGTAATCCCTCCTTATAGGGATACTTTGGCATTTTGTTGTTTTCATTTTGTTGTTTTCACTGAGTGAACGTAAAACCGAAATAATCAGTTTCGACCTTAGTGGAGGCAGCGTGGCCGAGTGGTTAGGGCGCCGGACGTGAAACCCGGAGGTCCCGGGTTCAAGTCCTGCTCTGAGCACTAGCTGGAGTTGTTCTCGGAAGACCCGAGTTCAACTCCTTGGTCACGCTTGTAAACAGCCAGCTGGTTTACCTCCTGTCGGTTGGGGTCCTTAAAGCTATTATGTTTATTTGGATTATTTCTTTCATTGTTCCTGAAAAGCCCCTTACGGGGAGTGGTCAATTAAGTTATTATTGTTATTGAAGCGTTCAATTGCCCTTTTCAGGTCCTACAATGTGTCCAACTTAATGGATGATCTAAAAGTGCTGTACAGGACTGCTGGTCACCGAGGAAAAGGGATCACGTTTATTTTCACAGACAATGAGATCAAGGATGAAGGTTTCTTGGAGTACATGAACAATGTGATAGCTTCAGGAGAGGTGCGATATGACTCGTCCGTCATTGTACTGACACGTTTGCTAAGGGTGTGCCAACCCCTAAACGTCCAAGCGACGTGAAAGTGAAATGTGGACAATTTTCTTTAATTTTGCACTTGAAAAAAAGAAACAAAACAAAACAAAACAAAAGGAAACGATAAGAAAAGTATTGTTCATACCTTTTGTTACGCTCTAGTTTGATTTGCTATGGAATGGGTGAAAAAATAGGGTTTCGGTTAGTTAAAGCACGTTGCATGATTTGTTCTGACCACTGCCAGGCTAAGGCAACGCATAATCGCTTTACTAAAAACCAATCGGAACCCGCTCTGGCACGAATCCGTTTGTTATTAAGTTCATGCTGTTGCCTTTATTTCATTATGATCAGGTGTCCAATCTGTTTGCTCGAGACGAGATTGATGAAATAACACAGGACTTGATCAGTGTGATGAAGGCCGAGTATCCAAAAAGGCCACCGACCAATGAAAACCTTTATGACTACTTCATTACCCGCGTGAAGAACAACCTGCACGTCGTGCTGTGCTTTTCACCAGTAAGTTGCAGAACTTCGAGTAATAAGTAATACTAGCATGTAGTATCTGGAGACATGTATTTCGTGTCTGATTGACCAACTGATAGACCTACAGACGGTCACACAACGTACTGGCAGAGTGAATTACCGAACAGCTCACTAACTGACTGACTGACTGACTGACTTGATGTCTGAGCGATTGAGCAACTGACTAACTGACTGAGTGACTGACTGACTGACTGACTGACTGACTTGACTGACTGACTGGCTGACTGGCTGACCAACTGACTGACCGACTGATTGACTGACAGACTGGCTGACTGACTGGCTAACTGACTGACTGACTGACTGACTGACTGACTGACCAACTGACTTACTGAGTGACTGACAGACTGGCTGACGGAATGACTGACAAACTGACTGATTGACTGACTGATTGACTGACTGACTTGATGTCTGAGCGATTGAGCGAGTAGCTGACTGACTGACTGACTGAATGACTGACCAACTGACTGATTGACTGACTGACTGACTGACTGACTGACTGACAAACAGACTGACTGACTGACTGACTGTCTGACTGACTGACTGACTGACTGACTGACTGACTGACTGACTGACTGACGTGACTGACTGACCGAATGACTGACCAACAGACTGATTGACTGACTGACTGACTGACTGACTGGACACACGATCATCTGAATGATCGACCAACCGACCGTCAGACTGACTGATTGACTGATGTAAAGTGGATTAACTTTTCAATCTTTTGCGGTCGATGAACTTAAGTGTTCGAAACGAAGCATGAAATCGTTTAACTGTGACATATGTTTTCATCGTCATTGTTGATAGAAAACTTGCAAACTTCCTTCTCTTGTCTGCCAATACAGTACAGCAATCTCTTGACTCCAAACTGTTTCTTTTTTTTAAATTGATGTCTCTAGGTGGGAGAGAAATTCCGTAATCGTTCCCTGAAGTTTCCCGGACTGTTCAGCGGTTGCACAATGGACTGGTTTAGCCGCTGGCCTAAGGATGCATTGATTGCTGTGGCCTCACACTTCTTGTCCTCGTTTGAAATTGTTTGTTCTCAAGATACAAAAGCGGCTGTGGTCAACACGATGGGTGTCATTCAGGTGGGATTTTTAATTGGCTTCACGTTTTTTCTTTCCTTAATTTACACGACGGTGGTTAAAGAAGTGCTATCCCGATGTCGTAACAATAATTTCCTCTTATTGGGGTGTGTTGTAATGACGACGAAAAACCAAAACAAGACTGATTTCATAAATACAATTACAACAAACGTAAATAATGGAATAGACCAATCGAAAATCGAAATGAAAACGTGCTACTGGTTCCAAGCGAAGGAAAACACGCGCATGCCATTCTTAACTCGTATTAGTTTTGTCCCGATTGGGTATTTTGCTCTGAACCAAATTAAGGCTAACAGGCAGCTACTTTTAATAGAATACTGTACTCATGAGCCCTCATCCCAGAGTAAGAATTAGCTGGACGATTTGTATTTGTTGTCGTTCTAGGATAACGTTGCGGAGACGTGTGTTCAGTACTTCGAGAGGTTCCGTCGGCAGACTCACGTGACCCCCAAGTCGTACCTGTCCTTTATCGGTGGCTACAAAACAATTTACAAGATGCAGCACGAGGCCATTGGTCTCCTGGCGAATCGTATGAACACTGGTCTTGCCAAGCTCGTGGAAGCCAGTGAATCAGTGGCCAAGCTTTCTGAGGAGCTCGTTGTGAAAGAGAAGGAGCTGGCTGTAGCGTCAAAGAAAGCAGACGTTGTTCTGCAGGAAGTGACTGTCAGCGCTACAGCCGCCGAGAAGGTTAAGTCACAAGTGCAGAAGGTCAAGGATAAGGCGCAAGCTATTGTCGACGAAATTGCGGTGAGTTTAATGGCAGGGAATGTTATTTTGTGACCTCATCGATCTCTGACTGAAAGGGTTGAGCTTAAAGACTTTATTTGCAAAGCATCCGCCATGGTTCTCTGTTTAGCCGGCTGTGCCAAGAAATCGATAATGCCGTGTCAGAAAGCATTACAATTAGCAGTTATTTATAGCGGAGCCAGCACGCTAGCGCGTCAGCGGAGCACCATTGCTATGGAAATTTGGTAACCTAGCAAGCCAAGAAATTTTGGTAGTGACGTAAAAGTCACGTGACCGTCCGTCCGTACGTCCGCACTACAGGGTAACCAATACACTTCATTCACTGGATATAACCCTGTGCTGAATCCCGTGTGTTTTTGGCGCGAAATCGCATGTTGACCCGCGTTGTAGCAAAACAAGCAAAGACAACAAAAGTCAAAAACAAATTTGTTAATGGAAAAAAGGTCAAAAGAATACTCAGTTGTCTTTTTGGTGGAAGGGGAAAAGTTCAATTTAGGCGAAAAGAATTAGGCGATAAAGTTCAGGCGAAAAGTTCAAATTTGCCTCGTCGGTTCTGTTCTACCCTGCGAGCAGAGGCCCTTCGATCTTCCTAGATAAGTCGGGAAGAGGAAGGGACCTCTGCCAGCCGCCTCGACTTTCTTTGATTTGCCGCTCATCCACCGAAACGGATGAGTCAGTCCGGTTTGAAACCAGTTTTTCCCGTTTTTCCTCAGTGCGCATGTGCCTTGTTAGAAATTGCTGACTAAATACGCGCCCACGGTACGTTCGGTACACTCCTGAAGTTCACAACAGCGGAGGTTTCTCTTTCGAAAGATGTCTTTGATAAAGCCGTGAAAAGTGCACTGGGAAGAGTGAATACTCATGGAATAAGCAATCTCACACAACACCAGTCGAAGACCTTGCTTTATTTCCTGTGTGGTGAAGATTCTTTTGTCTGTTTGCCAACCGGCCATGGAAAATCGCTAATTTACCAACTGGAACAAAAGAATCTGGATTGCGGTTGCTTTCGGACCAAACTATTTTTCTTCTGGTTTGAGCGGGAATCGATGCGAAGGGCTACGCGAATGTGCACTTCAACGCTTATTTTTGTGGCGAAATGACATTTATTTTGGTCAACGGCGAGACAAGCAAACGGCAAGAGAAACAATTATTTGCCGACCGGCGGCCGGTAATTTTGAAGACGAAACGGCCTCAGTACAAAATATATAATTTACCGCATGACGTCCGAGAAGTTTAAATACGAAACAAACTCGACACAAATGCGTTTTGTTGAATGAAAGCCGAGAATGTTGAGGACGAAAGAGACTCAACACGAAAATACTTTTGAATGACAGGAACAAAAAGAGGGACAAAATAAAATAAATATCTCGAGGACCAAGATTTCTATGCGAGCTATCCGTGACTTGCTAATTGGGAATCACTGGACTTTAACAACATGTTGACAGTCGACAAATCGCAGTTTCTTGATCAGCAAAAATATTTCGAGGCTGATAAGTTTTCAACCTGTGACATAAATTCGAACAGAATTATTCTCAGCCTTACGGTTTAATTAAGGCTTTCCTCAAATCTCTTGTGTTACGACCGAAGTCTTGGTCAGAATAGTTTGTTGTGGACGCGGCTGTCGTTCAGTAAACATGTTAATTGAAGCGAGGCCAACAAGGCTCGGTTAAATTTGAATTTAGCGCATGCTCAACAAGGAAAGTCGAGGCGGCTGGCAGAGGTCCCTTCCTCTTCCCGACTTCTCTAGGAAGATCGAAGGGCCTCTGCTCGCAGGGTAGTTCTGTTCGAACTCGGTCGGCACACCGCTTGAGTTCGCAGCTTTTCGCAGCGGATTCGACACCAAATATAGCAGAGCTAGTGCCATTTTGGTTTTTTCTGTCCACAACCATGGTTTTTACGGCGTTCCGAACACATTTTGCCAGGAAAAACACCAGCATTTTCATGCTGATAGGCAGCTTGTCACGAAAAAAGAAATAAGTATTAAAATTAACTTCCAAGGTGACCATAAACGCTCATGGCCTAGTGGACTAATCACCGGCTTCTGACGCCGCCGAGCCGGGTTCGGCTCTCAGCGAGGGTAGGAATTTTTTTTTTTTTTTTCCTTTTTTCTTTTAATTTAACGACTTGAATGAGAGTATTTTCACAAATTAATAACTGCCAGCAAAAACAAAAAACAAAAACAAAACAAAACAAAACAAAAGGGGGAGGAGGGGGGTGGGGGCCTCCGCTTTTAGGCTTGGCTAAATCTATATGTTAGAAGCGGATGTGAATAGTGGTGGGTATTTCAGTGTCGATCGTGAAGGGGCGAGGTAAATATCTACCACTCTTCTCCGACACTAAGGTAAACAATTTTTTTAGTATATACCAAACCAGTGGATAGCCAGTAACAAAAAGTTGCTTGTTGTACGCTGAATCCAGAGAAATGCCGGGCGGTGAATAGCAGATAATATCCCGAGTTTTTGCCAATAAGAGGGCGCGACAAACGCTATCCACGGGTTTGGGATATACTAAAGTAAGCTATCGTGGAACGTATGGGTGTTTCGTTTTTAATGGCGTAACGGTGAGTGAGGATAGAAAATTAAGAAAATTTGTCTTTAGATTTCCAGTTTCCAAACAATCGTCAGTAAATTACTATCCTGAAAATGTTCTGTTTCAGTTTTGAAGGTTGAAAAGTTATCGACCGTACAGTTTTAAGAGATTTGCACTGGAAAGTGATTCCGGCTCGCTAGATTTTTTTTTGGCAATAATAAATGCATATATCTTCCCATGCGATAATAATGCAACCAAAAAAGAAAGAAAAAGAAAACCTTCTCATACTCAATTTGACTCCAGTTTATTGCTTTCTGTTTACAAATTATTAATTTGCATGGATGACGAGATTCAGGGGCGGCCACTTTCGATTGAGATGTTTGTTAAGAAGCAATAGAGAGTTTTTACTCACGTGACCAGCAGCTATTTAAAATTTTTGGAACAAAAGAAAGTGTTTACATAATAAAAGACTTCAACTCCCACAGGTTTGGCTTGGTACACCTATATGGCCGTCATTTCATTGTTTTTGGTACACCAATGTGGCCGTCATTTCATTGTTTTTGGTACACCAATGTGGCCGTCATTTCCAGGGCTCGAGACTAACTTTTCAGCTTAGTAGCCAAGTGGCTGGTGAGAGGTTTGATTTCACTAGCCAAAATAAATTTTCACTAGCCAGACTTTTTTTTGCAAAATCTCATACTGTGTTCAATATGTCTAATTTTGAGCCGAGTTAAGTACTGTAAACATGCCTCTCTGTAATGTCAAGAGTGAAGAACTTGAATGTTGACCATTCTTTCCAACGGTTAAAGATCCTCACACGTGGAATACAAAGTACTACGTGCCTTCAGGGCAAATTCCTAGGCACGATGTAGTTCACGCCTCTCTTTGCTGTTTCGGTCAGATCATGGCGAATAACTCGAACAGTTAACCTTATATGAGCATGTCATCGTACGGAGAAACGTTGGGAAGACAAGACTAACATTGTATGAACGCTGCAAGCTACGGAGAAACGTCAAAAAGACAAGACTGATACAGCACCCAACTCACGTACGGAAAACTGCCGTCTACAAGAGAATACTAGTAAATTACAAGCGTATTTAAGTGCGGAGAAACATTGAGCAGAAAAACTAATAAGGTTCGAACTTACTAAGGTACGGAGAAACGTTGAGAAGTCATGTCAAACACGTTGGTTGCAAATGCACTACAGTAGGGAGAAACACTGCCAACGTACCAAAATACAGAGACTAACAAAATTCGCAACTACAAACTTACGGAGAAAGGTTATTAGACAAAACCTATTCCGTAAGAATATAGTGGGACAATAAATTACGGAGAAACGTAAATGAGACAACTAAAATCGCACCAACGTACAGATAAACGTTCAGAAGACAAGACTAATACCGTGTGAACATACTAACGTACAGAGAAACACTAAGCAGTGTCCACTTATGGTACGAATGTACTAACACACTGAAAACCTTAGGAAGAGCAGAACAATGTCGTGCAAACATGCTAACGTACAAACAAACGTTGAGAAGGCTAGACTAATAAATCGACAAACCTACTAATGTACGGAGAAACGTTGTGAAGACGTTACGTAAAGAGAAACGCTGGGAAGAGAAACTATTGTACGAACGTAGCAATTAATGGAAAAAAGTTGATAACAGAAGACTAAAGAATTGTGTGAAGCTACTAACGTGTAGACAATTATCATCTGAACGCACTATGGACCTTTCAAGGAAACGTTCTGAAGACGGCTAATTTCGTTTGAACGTAGAAATGACGGAGAAAACGTTGCCATCTGAGACAAGAGTTAGTAAGGAAAAACGTTGAGAGGACAAAACAAGTGTCATACAAACACTATGATATCCTTCTACGGAATACGTTTTAGTTTCTGCTCACTCAATTTGCTTTTGGGATCCGATCATCAGAAGCAATATTTAGTTTGGTTTCCATACGGTGCTTTAGTGCTTTGAAATTTTCACTAGCCAAAATGGCTAGTGAAAGTGCAAAACTTACTAGCCAAAACGGAATTTCTACTAGTCTGTGACTAGTTGGCTACCGTTAGTCTCGAGCCCTGATTTCATTGTTTTTGGTACACCAATGTGGCCGCCATTTTATTGTTTCTGGTACACCACTGTGGCCGCCGTGACGTCATTTTCAGTTGTCACGAGCGTGGGATTAAGAAAAAAATCTGAGTCCCCGAAGAGAATCGAACCCATGACCCTCCGTACACCGGTCGGGCGCTCTAACTACTAGGCTACTGGGAGACTTGTGGGGAGCATAGGTCATATTTACTGGGTTCGCTTTGACGCGTCCAACTGCTAGGATAAGCAATGTCGAAAGCACTGTGTGTGATAATAAAGAAGGAAAGATGGTGATCTTTTGTTGTTGTTTCTCATCCAACAGGAAGACAAAGCAGTCGCAGAGGAAAAGCTTGAGGCCGCCAAACCCGCTCTGGAAGAAGCAGAAGCCGCCCTGCAGACCATCAAACCAGCTCACATCGCAACCGTCAGGAAACTTGCTAAGCCGCCTCACTTGATCATGCGCATCATGGACTGTGTGCTGCTTCTGTTCTTCAGGAAAGTTGATCCCGTGACTGCAGATCCTGAGAAGCCCTGCTGTAAGCCGTCCTGGGGTGAATCTCTCAAGCTGATGAGTGGCGGAGGCTTCTTGAACAGTTTGCTTACCTTTGCAAAGGTAAAAAAGACGTTAAAACAACTTTAAAACAATTTTTGTTTGTTTGTTTTTGATTTGTTTTTAAACTACTTCGAGTACCTGAATAGCCTCCTAGGGTTTCGTCACGCATTCCTTCCCCACGAACCCTAAGAGTGTCTGCTCAGAGGCCTGTGTCACATATGAACCTAGTTATATGGCCTCGCTCACCACGAGTCCCCCATAGCTCAGTGGTTAGAGCATCCAACCGGCACCTGGAAGGTCATGGGTTCGACTCCCGTTGGGAGGACTCAGATTTTTTCTGAGTTATAACGACTGTGTCAACATTTCTTCTTTTAAACAAAAGCTCGTTCACAGGAAAGTTAGCTTTTGACTTCAAACAAAATAAAGTTACCTTGTTGCTTGATAAACTTCAAATTTCAAAAGTGGAAAATGCTCCTAATCTCAGCACGACACTAGCTTTCTTTCTGAAACTCTTTTCATGTTCTTAAAAAAGAAACGAAATGTCTTATCCATTTCTCTACAAATTCGGCCAAAGTAATTCGTTGCTTTTCTTTGTTTCTTTCTGTTGTCCTTTAGGATTCCATCAATGAAGAAACTGTTGAACTGCTCACGCCGTACCTAGAGATGGAAGACTACAATATTGAAAGTGCCAAGAAGGTTTGCGGAGACGTAGCTGGGCTTGCTTCATGGACCAAAGCGATGGCCATCTTTTACGGCGTCAACAAGGAAGTTCTTCCTCTTAAGGTAGTCTGAATGTTTTGGTTTCCACGTGAAGTTGCACTGCGTCGATCGATCGGGGGAGTTGTTAGATTGTAAAGTAAACGAAGGTTTGTGTATGCCGGAGATTTATTGACCTTCAATCTCATCAGCTGAATGTTGGGCACATTTAAACGTGTAGATGGGATTTCGCTGGATAAATGAAATTCGAATAAATTGGCGTCAAAAGATTATACGCTAACATTCTGGCCCCATGTTGAAAAGTTGGTTAGTGCTATCCACTGGATAAATCTCTATCCACTGGATAACGCAATTGGTTTCCCTATATGCTTATCCACTGAATAGTGATTACCCTGTGGATAGCGCTATCCAACTTTTGAACAACTGGGGCCAGGGCCTCCATTTATGGGCATTTCTAACGTACTTTGCACCGTTTTTGCTTTCAAAACTGTAGGCTAATCTGATTATTCAAGAAGCTCGGTTGCAGAAGGCAACAAACGAGCTGAATGAAGCCCAGGCACAATTGGATGAGAAGCAACGTGAGCTGGATGCCGTACAAGCCAAGTACGATCAAGCCATGCGCGACAAGCAAACTCTTGTTGATGATGCAGAGGCGTGCCGGAGGAAGATGGCCAATGCCACAGCACTGATTGATGGACTGGGAGGCGAGAAAATACGATGGACCGAACAGAGCAAGAAATTCGACCAGCAGATTCAAAGGTGTGTTTGGCTTTTGTGAAACGGAGTGCTTATTTGTTCCACGCCTGGTCTCGGAACTGGCCATAAAATTAAGTGCACTGTAGTTTTCATCGATAATTTTTTGCTAGGCACATTCTTCTTTCTTGATTCTCCATAATCTTACATCCTGGGTAGATGCTTTCAGCGAAACGCAACTGACTGTTTTTATAGTCTAAGGATTGTGGCGCAAACGGCGGGGAAAAAATAAGCACTCGATTTTGACTATAAATGTTTACTTGCGTTGAAAATCTTACTGTTTTTGGTTATTTTGCTCTCTGGGTTTTGCCTTTTGCACGAAGAACCCATAGAGTGGTAGGGAAGGCCAACTAAAAAGGGTAAGAAAGTGGCGTATCGTGCATTCTGTAGTGTTTGTGTCATTAGTTTATTATGAAAAGGAGGAATCGTATTGTAATTGTTAAGTTGGTGCATGTTCTTCAGGTTGGTCGGTGATGTTCTGTTGGCTACAGGATTTCTGTCTTACTCTGGTCCATTTAACCAAGCGTTCAGAACTCTACTGCTCGATAACTGGAAGAAGGAAATGAGAAAAGTTAAGATTCCTTTCACAGAGGTAATACATTTGTTTTGATTTGCTTTGTTTCGCTTTTGTAGCAACTATCATCTATGGTTTACAAAGCCTGGTGCTTAACTAGTCGTAAAATAAGAGAAAACGTCAATGTCTAGGGTGTATATTTGGAGATATAGAGTCATCAGTCTCGTCGAAATAAACTTAGAAATAACCTCGTTGGTATTTGCTGCCGTTATTCTTATTATCCTATTGCTTTTTGTGTGAAAGACGCGCGAACCCGTTCGAGTTAAGTAAATCATCTTGTCTTGTCTGTCTTACACTTATGGGTTCTTTCAGCGTATTAGGAATAAAACAAAAATAACATTGTATGGTCTCAATCAAGGGTAATCTCTCTTCACATTTGTCCTGTATCTTTCAGGATCTGAACTTGGTGAACATGCTCACGGATGCTGCAACAATCGGGGAGTGGGCTCTTCAAGGACTACCAAGCGATGAGCTGTCAGTTCAGAATGGTATTATTGTCACCAAGGCATCGCGTTATCCACTTCTTATTGATCCCCAGGTAAAAAATTATAATAATGGTTATTAATGAGAGTGAACACATAACATTTTAAATACACTCAGACACCAATGGGCTTTCTAATCATTTCCCATCTATACATCTGTTCACATCTATGAGTTAATTCTCTTAACGAAAAGCTTCTTTAACGTAGTTTGGAGCTTTCACGAGTGCGCGCGCTACAGCAACAACAACAACAACAACTTTATTTCAGTTCATATTAAATTCAGAAGTCGGGGCGAAGCGCGGATGAGAGTCGCCCAAAGTTGACCAAGAATTGAAACTTTTTAAAATCTTGTTTGGCGTGATGTTCTCCTGAAACTCTCTTGCGCTGTCGAAGAGTTTGAGTCTTTTGAAGAATCGCTCTCAAAGAGTTTACACTTTCGTCGACTCTTGTTCTCGTTTTGCCCGATTTTAACACATAAATATTCCCAAGAAGAAAAATTGTCATTCTTGAAGGCCTGGTTGTTTATTTGTATGTTATCGTTTTATTGCTTAGGGCCAAGGAAAAGCTTGGATTCGAAAGAAAGAAGGACCGAACGAGTTACAGGTAGGCTTAGCGGCATTAGCTTTCTTGATTTCTTTTCAATTCCAGCTCGAGGATGGGATGCTCTTACCCTTTAATGTGCCAATTTTTTAACGAAATAGCACTCGTTCAATATACCTAGAACAAAAATTACACCTTTTTAATACCTCAAAGATAAGTCATAAAACAGGTGATTACAGCGAGCTTTTAGTCATTCAGAGACTCGAAGCTTTCGTTTATTTTGATGTGTGATCTCCCTACTTAGTTTTCAGTTAAAGATGTATTTTGACGATCCTTTAAAATTCTAAACAACTTATTTCCACACGGCAATCTTGTAAACTAGTTGTAAAGCTTCTTTTTTTGTGTGTGTGTTTTAGCTTAACTGATGATTTTCCGTGTTTAAATAAATATTACATCACATTTACATTTCCTTCACCCTTTCGTAACTGCAAACGCAAATAAAGCAACCCTTTCGTATTGCTCACTGTAGAGAATACCCTCAGGGCTTCTAAATTCGAACTTTTAGTTCCTACAGTTCGCACATTCATTTTAGCTTTGGGTTTCCCTGAGGTTGTGCGGAATCCATTGTAGTTTCATAACCGTGATAAACTAAATATGCTTTCTGATTTATTCCAGAGTTAGTAGTTTGTGTTACATCAAAAGTGTGTCACCTAGATGATTACTTTATTAAGTTTAAAACGTGTCTGTTTTACAGCGTACTTATATTGTAAGGAGACATTGTTTTTTGAACACTCGTTATTTATTCACTTTTATGCAGGCCACCGCTCTAAATCACAAATACTTCAGAACTCACTTGGAAGATGCTCTCTCCTTGGGAAGACCGCTGATCATAGAGGACGTGGGCGAAGAACTTGACCCCGCGCTCGACAATGTATTAGAGAAGAACTTTATCAAGTCTGGAAAGACGTACAAGGTAACGTTATGTGAATTTATTTAACGGAATGAGATAAGCCAAGAGAGGATGAAGGGAGAGAGCGAATCCCCCATACATGGGTCTCTTCCGATGAAAATTATTTGAAATCTATTTTTGGTTCTGTGTCATACTGCGTGGTTATTTTAAGGACGACATCTTATTGGTCAGTTAAAATGACGTCATGTAATTTTAGATTGTTGATATGGGAACAACAGATAAAAATAACCTTCGCAGCATGGGTGCGAACTAATAATTCAAATAATTATCATGGGGCACGGGGATTCACTCTTACTTCATCCTCTCTTGGATAAACCTATTATGCTGATGGATGTTGACCTTTTGTAAGGTAATTCAAATTGAAGGCAATGCGGAGTTACACACTTTCGGCTGCACAAACAGTACTTCACGTATAGCCAACTTTATAGTTGTTGGCTCAGTGCCGTGACCTTTGAGTGGAAACGAGGCTGGAGTCGACCCGTTTTGTTACAACTTTTTGTTTTCTCATATGTAATGATGTTGATCATAAACTTGGTAGCAGAGGGACAACATGATTTGCATATAGAAAGCACACAACTGTAATATTGGTTTTTTGGTAAACTCTTTTTTCCCCTTTAAATTGAAATTGTTGATATTGTCTATTTCAAAGAAATTGCTATCTCTGGTTTTGTTTGTTGTTGTTTTTTTTTTTTTGCTCATGGCTACATCCATCAGTCTGTACTCACTCTAGGAAATAAGTTGTGTTCTGTAAAGTTTCTGATCACAGATAAAGGCGCCTGCACTCGTGACACTCACCTTGCTCCTTATTTGTATCCTTATAAGGTCAAAGTGGGCGACAAGGAAGTAGATGTGATGGATGGCTTCCGGTTGTACATTACCACTAAGCTTGGTAACCCGTCCTACACGCCGGAAGTCAGTGCCAAGACTTCCATCATTGATTTCACGGTCACTATGAGCGGCTTGGAGGATCAGCTGCTAGGAAGAGTAATCCTAACGGAGAAGCAGGTAACGAATTTGTTGCTGTATTTCACAACAGTGTGTTCGTTGTTGCAAATCCTAATGAAAGGTGCATGGGATCTGGAATAGATCCAGTGATTCAGAATTTGAGCCCTGGCAGTGCAATTCCCTACGGCGAATGTTTGGGCAATCTGTCAAGAGGTGGACAAGCGTCCCATTCAAGGGGTATGCTACCTCCGTAACTAAAACACATTCAATTCAGGATTCTTGCTGAATTGTCATAACGAAGAGCTTGCGCTAAAAATGTCGGGTATTTAATTGTCATGCGTTTTTTTTGCTTAGGAACTTGAAGCAGAGCGCACTAAACTGATGGAAGAAGTGACCGCTAACAAGCGGAAGATGAAAGACTTGGAAGACAATCTGCTGTACAGACTGACTAGTACCCAGGGCTCTCTCGTAGAGGATGAGTCCCTGATCCAGGTTCTTAGCGTAACTAAGACAACGTCAGAAGAAGTCAGTGAAAAACTGTTGGTTGCCGCGGAAACGGAATTGAAAATCAACACCGCTCGAGAGGAGTACAGACCCGGTCAGTAGCTAGTTTAAAGTCAATATTGGTTTGTTGCTTCGTGTAATGTCCTTCCCATTTGTCATGAAACTTCATTCTTTTTATTTTGAGTTAATGGATGAAACCAAAACGTGAATCAATGGTTGAAATCCTAAATTTTGTATTTTGTATTGGTCTTTAATACTTTCTTCATTCCATCATTCATATAACATTGTTGTTGAGATTAGAATGTCTTAGTACATGGACAGGAAAGGGGAACATCTAGTCTAGCTAATACTGCACCCCTTAACTGCACTAAAAGAAGGTACTTTCCTTTGGTGCTGTTGGATGTTAGCATTTCCCAAAAAGAAATACTCGAACATTTCTCAAGAAGGACAGTATCGATTTGGTGCACAGTCTTTTCCAATCTCTCCAAATCGAATCCGATTATTATTATTATTTTTTAGTGGAATTTGCTTTGTTGGTTATTGTTGTTTGTTTTCTTGTTTTACTTTTATTTAAATCTCAGTGACGAATTTTTTTTGTCGCTCTCCTCTCCTAGTGGCCACAAGAGGTAGCATCCTGTATTTCCTGATTGTTGAAATGTCCTATGTGAACGTTATGTACCAGACCTCTCTCAGGCAGTTCCTGGGATTGTTTGACATTTCAATGGCGCGTTCCCAGAAATCTCCGATCCCTGCCAAACGAATCCAGAACATCATCGAGTACTTGACGTTTGAAGTGTTCCGGTACACGACACGTGGCTTGTATGAAGAACACAAGTTCCTCTTCACCCTGTTGCTCACTTTGAAGATTGATTTGAACGAGAAGAAGATCCGCCATGAAGAATTCCAAGTTCTTATCAAAGGTACTCATACTCATTCGATAGCTATTTGTAACAGTATTTTCCGTTGTTTTTAACTCGTGGCTGCGATAACAACCAAAGAGATTAAGGGAACACATTGGCGCATTCCTCTCGTTATTTCCGTGACTGAGTCGTGTAAATTAGGTGTTGTTCGTGTGATGTTCGGTATTCCCAAAGAGAGTAACGTCGCTGTGTTTTCAGGCCTTGTCAGAGATGTTCTCGTTAGGTTTAGATGCTGATGTATCAGATAACTAGGGTAACGGGGTTCCTGCTGATTATCGTGATAACTCGTGTCGTTTATCAATGATTTCATGCTCATTAGTATTAGTGAGTATTTATACATTATGTAAATCCAATTCTTCGGAAAACCGTCGCCTGGTTAGCTAAGTTCGTAGGACACCAGACAGACAGCAGACCGGGAGGTCGCGGGCTCCAATCCCGGCCGGTCGAACTGTCGTCGTGTTAAAATAACTGAGGAAGATGCTGCCCTTTCTGCGAAGTAGACGCATGACTTAGACCTTAACATGACTCTGTGCTATGCCGCAAATGGACTGAAAGCAGTTGGTTTTCGCGTTTTGACAAGCTTGTGTTCGAATGTCACTCTCGTAATTGTCTTTCAACTTGTTTTTCCTCTTTGACAGGTGGGGCCGCGCTCGATCTGAATGCCGTGGAACCCAAACCAAAGAAGTGGATTCTGGATATGACTTGGTTGAACCTGGTGGAGCTCAGCAAACTACCTCAGTTCACTCAGCTTCTGGGACAGGTAAGCTTTTATTTGTTCGTTGCTTGCTAAATTGTGCAGCGAATTACATAGAACCATCACGGTACCAGTCACAGGGCAGTTTGTTAGGTTTTATTTTATTTTAAAAAAATATTTCCTACCCTTCTTTGCTGTTTTGGTGGGTGTGCTATTCCTAACCAAGCCAATTTAAGAGGTATAGATCCATACGTATAGTTAATCCACTTATGTCTAAATGGGACTTGTGGCACAATGTGTTCGTTATGCGGAGACTCGTTTTATCGGGGTTCTTTTCCATAGATTTTGCTATTACTGGGAGGACGATTTTTGGGGTTCGTTATATAGGGGTTCCACGGTTCTTGCTGTCTCTGTCACCCATCGCAAACTAACTTAATTCCTGGTCAGTAAAGCGTAAGAAATGAGCAACAAATACAAAGAGTTCACAAACTGAGCAGAGGCTTTAGAGGATGCCGAACACAACGGCACCATGGAAACACCATGGAATTTGATTTTTCTTGTAAAGGTGAAGTTATCAAAGCTAGGCGACATTGAAATTTGTTTCACGTAACGACAAGTAGTACCCTAGATTTACGGGTAGATGTAATAATTTGCCACAGGTTGCAAATAACGAGTCTGGCAAAGCTTGGAAGGTATGGTTTGACTCCGAGGCCCCAGAGGATACTCCTATTCCAGATGGATACCAGGGCTCTCTCGACACATTCAGAAAGCTGCTGCTTATCAGAGCCTGGTGCCCAGATCGTACAATCAACCAGGCTCGGCGCTATATCACCGATTCCATTGGAAAAGAGGTAAAGTATTATCATTGTGCAAATATGTTGGAAGGCTTGAAACCATTTTCTAGGGCACAAAACCAGAGAGGAATGCTGTTAGATAGTCTTAAAATCAGATCAGTAGTTAGAATCAGGTTGGAGCCCAATTATTGAACAACACCGCATGACAGTTCGCGTGATAGCTGTCATTTTAGTACATGGTGCACTTAAGCTTTTCATTCGCATAATCGAACGGGGAACCACCTTCTACAGCACAGTAAACGGTATTGTAATGAAAGCACTGAAATGTTACACCTCATCCACAGACTCGTGCGCTCTTTTTTTCCTATTTTGTTTTTTGTTGTTTTTTTACGTCACTTGTTTATCGTAACTCCAAGAAATAGCCGCTTTCTTCCTTGATGTTTCTGCTTTGCTTCTCAGGAATTTGTCTTCCGCAATGGACTTATTTTGTTTTTGCGGCGAGTGAATCGTAATTTTCTTCTCTAGTGCCCTGATATTGAGATTAGAGAACCAACCACCTATTCCCGAAAAATGTTCAAAGCTTCTTTATCAACCTCATGTAGCAAACAGTAATCTGGTTTGTCACGCAACACTTTTTGCGTGACCAGCCAGTTAACATCATACATACATCTGTAAAGGAAGCAATCTAACCCCTGGCTGTTTCTTTTAATAGTACGCAGAAGGCGTGATTCTCAACCTGGAAACGATGTGGGAGGAAAGTGACATTCGAACACCGATGATCTGTTTCTTATCGATGGGTTCCGATCCTACAGCCTCCATCGAAGCCTTGGCCAAGAAACAAAGACTGAGTAAAGTGCCCACTAGATGTTACTCTTTTAAAGAAATTTAGGCCGATTTCAAACGTTGAACTTCTCAGGTGGCGAATCTAATGCAAATTAGTAACTTTTTAACTTTTGCTGATTCGTATCAGATTCGGTACATGAAAAGTTCGACGTTTAGCTAAACGGACCGAAGACTTTTGCGGATGTTACTTTGTTTTCGATTTTAACAGTTTTTATAATCCACCAAAGCAGGTAATGCATAGATTTGTTACGGGCATAGAAATTTTCTTGAAAAATTTACTTCACTACAAAATTGCCATGCGTGTCACTAACGACAAACTTACGCGATAAGAAAACATGAAAACAGCCTGTAAACCTTATGTAACCTATTTTTGTGAAATTCAGTTTTGTTTGCCTGTTTGTTTGTTTGTAGATTTGTTTGTTTTTCTATAAATTAACTTGAATCACCAGCTGAAATTAACTTGAATACAACAAAGAAATCTCACATTTGCTTGTCTCGCACAGACTGCCGGGCTATCTCCATGGGCCAAGGACAAGAGGTGCATGCGCGGCGGCTGTTAGCGCAATTTATGAACGAGGGAGGCTGGGTCCTACTGCAGAACTGTCACTTGGGGCTGGACTTTATGGACGAATTGTTGGAAACGGTACTAGAAAATTTTATTGATGTTTTGAAATTCTGGCAATAATATGACCAAGGCATTCAGTCAGCTCACGAGATGGCGTAGAACGAAACCGAGCAACACTGCCTTCTGAAGTTGTCGACGTTACTACAGCTTCCTGTTTACTCTCTGGAAAATCGTCAAAGTTGATATTTTCTATTTTTCAGTTAAAGAACTTGCTGAATCCAACTTCAAAACATTCAGCGTAGACTGGCTGCACGGTTTTGGAAGAAAACCAGTGGTTTCCTATTCCCCCCAATGGCGTGACAAGACGTCGTTTTTCAATTTTTTGCACTCTGATAGAGAAATAGCCTCGCTTCCATGTCCATCGTTTCAATAAGAAAGGCAATCGCGTAATTTCAGATATTCTGTTGCATTAACTAATTACAATGATTGTTAGAACTGAAAGGATTATTGATATTTCATTTGCAGATCACGACAACTGAGAATGTTAATGAAAGGTTCCGTCTGTGGATCACAACTGAAGTTCATCCTAAATTCCCTATTACTCTGCTCCAGTCCTCCATCAAATTTACTAATGAACCGCCGCAGGGAATCAAATCCGGACTGAAGAGAACATACGCTGGAATCACACAGGTCTGTCAGAATTGCATTTGTCTATTTTATTTATTTTTTTTTGCGTTTGGATCCGAAAAGGTCACTGAAGAGAAATTCTGTGATATGCCGTGTTGAAACGGGATCTTATGGAAGCTGCTTCATGAACTTCAGTACCTACCTTGCATTTTCCTTTAGCTTGCTGTTGGCTTAGTCTTCCTTAGCCCTTAGGTTGATTTTTGAGGTTTCTTGGACAATTCGTCATCCATTACTTCAAGACGGACAGCTTAAGCAGTTAATTAAGCTTTTTGCTTTCCAGCAATGCAGCACATTCATTTCCTTAAGACACTAATATTGCTTTAGGAAGTAGCTCCTGGTAAATGGGCGCTTTCTAAACAGTGTGGGTTGTTTGCTAAGAAAAAGAAAAAAATGTGTAACTTCTTAATGAGAAACAAACTTGTAGAAGTTGTAAGCGAACGAGTTTGTACACGGAGCAGCATAGGAAAAGCACACTCAAACTTTAACGAATGTTTGTATAAGGCAAACATCAAAAGTTTGGGAGAACACGAAATAGCCTTTTTTATTCTCACAGGCTTCCGCTCATGTTACCATAACTGAACGGAGACGAGTAGAAAGTTGTGTAGTTCCTCATTATGAAATTGTATCTTGTTTATCTTAAGGATCAACTTGATGTGACAAACATGCCGCAGTGGAAGCCGATGCTGTATGCCACAGCGTTCCTTCACACTATCGTACAAGAGCGCCGTAAGTTTGGTCCTCTGGGATGGAATATCCCGTATGAGTTTAACTCCGCTGATTTGACGGCCTCTGTGCAGTTCATTCAAAATCATCTGGATGATATCGATCCAAAAGCGGTAAGTTCTATACTCAACCCTGCTAAACCGTTTGATAAAAATTTAAGTAAATCTTTGATCACGGAAAGTGCGTTTCGTGTACTTGTAAGAAAGGAATAAAGCTGCAGCTTCGTAAAATCGCAAGGTTATGAAAACATTTTGTTTACACGTATCTGCGACCTAGCATATCCATCAGTTTTGGACCCATTCATTCGATTTATGGCCGCTCCGTAACAGCTCTCGTGTAAGTAGCCCTGTTATAGCTTTACATCTTTATTTGACTTAAGTTTGTCTTAGAGTCTGGGCAGTGTAACCTTTGGATTTTGTTTCCTGTTTTTGTTATTTACGATTAAACATTTTCTCCTGTCTTCCGCCGCCAGGGTGTGTCCTGGGTCACTGTACACTACATGCTTGGTGAGGTCCAATACGGCGGTCGTGTCACTGATGACTTTGACAAACGCCTGCTCAACACATTTGCCCGAGTCTGGTTTAGCCAGGAAATGTTCAAGGATTCATTCAAGTTCTACCAAGGGTACAACATCCCCCGCTGTGCGCAGATTGCAGACTTTAGAGCTCATATTGATGAGATGCCTTTGTCAGATACACCAGAGGTATGGCAAAATAATCTTAAACATCCCTTTCTATGGTTTAGATTGTAATTTTGAACTTTAGAACGGTTGAGCCAATTTTTTATGATTCATTATATTTCACAGTCTCCATTAGAACGATATACACTTGTTACTTAATATATTTCTCACTTAGTCTGCTATTCCGGTTTGGACCACACGAAGACTGCTGCATAAGAATATCAAAGACACAACCCAGTAAAAATGCGTCTTTTGTCCTTTTAACCAGCGGTCTTGGTGAACTGGAAACTGGATTATTATTACTTTAGGCCCCGGTTGGTTAAAGGGCAGATAACGCTATCCATCGGATAAATCGCTATCAAAACGAAGTGCACTATCCACTGGATAGTGATTTATCCGCTGTGTAGAGTTATCCGCTCTTTGAACCACCGGAGCCAGCACTAATATTACATTATCGTGATCTAGTGGTCTCTTTTGATTGCGTTCGAGACGACGTTATTTTGCAATAATGTCGTCTCAAAATGCTGGCTTGTGATTGGTTTAAAAACTGTCATGACAACGCGGCCAAGGTCAAACTTCAAAACTTTTCCTCACAAAACCGCCGGCAAAATTTTAGTTTTTGCTCAGTAATATAGTTATTTTTTTATTTGCGCGCGCAGAACTTTGCAACTCATTACGTCATTCGTTCGTCTGTACTTTAATCACAAACTCTCCTAGACCAATCAAAACACGCGTTTCACTCTGTCCATTGTACAATTACCCTTAATCCAAGAGCAAAGAACATTAATCATCTGGAATCCTTCAGGTTTTTGGTCTTCATCCAAACGCTGACATCACATACCAAACGAAAACTACTTCGGACGTGTTGGAGACGATTGTAAACATTCAGCCGAAAGACAGCTCCGGAGGATCAGGAGAAACCCGTGAATCGCTGGTGGCGCGTCAAGCTACCGAGATGTTAGACAAGCTGCCTGCGGACTACGTACCTTTTGAGGTCAGAAGACTACTTTAATTAATTCACTTGTCATGCTGCTATCCTGTTTTCTTTCTTTGCTCGGTAATCACGTTTTCATCGCAATGGACAGGGGGCCTACATAAACTGTGAGACCGTTGGTCGTTTCAAAATATAAGGAAATGTATGGGAATACCGAAACGTTCCTATTACGAGGGATATTTGCATTAAAGTTCAAAATAAACGTAATCCTACCTCAATCGTTGTGTTTTGTCGTCATTGTGCCTTAAAACGGCGAATCGCTTATATTCGCCGTTTAGAGGCACAATGACGACAAAACAACGATTGAGGTAAGATTACATTTATTTATTTATGTAAATATTCCTCGTAATATTTCACATCAATAGGAACGATTCGGTGTTCCCATACATTTCCTTATATTTTGAAACCACAAACGGTCTCACAGTTTGTGTGGGCGCCCTGTGCTCAATGTCGATTACCATTGCGTTAATATATTCGTCACTACTTCCCTAGCTCTTCAGTGACTTACGGCGTTTACACTTTTTTCCATCGAAATGTCTAGAAGACCTGCTGTTAATGGTCATTGTTGTATTGTTTTTGTGGCAATTGCTTTCAACTTCACATCGAACAGTTACAGAGCATTTTGTGTTGCGTACTGCACAAGTAATCCGGTTTCACGCATTCTTTGAACCAATCAAAGAGGCTTTGCCTCGGTTTAAGAACCTGTCAAAATCACAGATGACATCAAACAAAGGAAACAAAACATTTTAAACAATGGCGTACAGCAAAACAATAGTTAACCAAAACAAATAAAGTCTTGTCAGGTTCTTACACCGAGATAAATCCAGCAAAAATCTCAGCGAAAGCAAAACCGAACCAAAAGATTGACATTTTCTCAAAAATTAATGCTCTATCCTATTACCGTTGTATATCGTCACAGGTGAAGGCACGCCTGCAGAAAATGGGAGCATTGACATCCATGAACATTTTCCTTCGTCAAGAGATTGACCGCATGCAACGGGTGATAACACTTGTTAGAAACACTCTTCAGGACCTTAAACTCGCCATTGATGGTACCATCATCATGAGCGAAAACCTGAAAGATGCTTTGGACAATATTTATGACGCTCGAGTGCCGGCCCTTTGGAAAAAGGTTAGTGAGCAGTTTATATCTTCTCTTTGCTTTGTCTTCCCGAAGCCTTCTTTATTTACGCCCATGGTTGAATTTGCGCGGTATCTGACTGTAATACGTAACTCAAGATTTATTTTGGGGTGAAAAGATTAAAACCTTTGTTATAACATTACATTTGAATTCTCCACTCAAGGCCGCCTACAAAAATGCTAGGCTTTCATTTTTGGATGCCAACAGGATCCACTCGCCGTCAAATTTAATGATAATAATAACAATTTACTGAGTAAAATCCTCTTGACTGAAGCGTCTCTTTGAGGTGTGTTCCTTTATTTTTGCAGATCTCCTGGGACTCGACCACTCTGGGTTTCTGGTTTACAGAGTTGATCGAGCGGAACAATCAGTTCTCCTCTTGGCTGTTTGAAGGAAGGCCCAGTGCATTCTGGATGACTGGTTTCTTTAATCCTCAGGTTTGTCTACTAATATAGCTCACACAAGGAACTCGTACGCATTTTAAGGAACCTAAAGGACATGTTCATACAATAGCCAGACCTCTAATCGAATTTAGGCTATCATTAAGAGACACCTTCCTGTACCTGCTAGGAGCATGGGACGTTGTTCTAGTGACGTTACCACCAAAACAGGTTGTAGGAAAGAATATAAATTACTCAAGTTATTCTGCCATTTCGGGTTGAAATGTCATTGACGTCAATGGTTTATGTTATGGTAATTTTTGTTGGTGGTGGTGATGATGATAATAACCATTATGATATCGATGATGATGACAAGGACGACAACGCAAACAAGCACTAAAGTTAAATGACACAAACCAACTAACATTTGCATTTTACTGCCGTGCATGATGTGAAAGGCTTCAGTGCCTGAATGCAATCGTTGGCTAAATTTTGCAGTTCAAATCTCGCGTGTTGATGAAAGGTTCTGCAGCTGCACATAATCGAACATGAAAACTAATGTCTCGTTTGTCTTGTATACGTCAGGGCTTTCTGACAGCCATGAGACAAGAGATTACGCGTGCGCACAAAGGATGGGCCCTTGACAACGTAGCGCTAGCCAATGATGTCACAAAGATGATGAAAGAGGATGTGTCGTCAGCGCCAGCCGAAGGTGTCTATGTGCATGGTCTGTTTCTGGATGGCGCTGGCTGGGACCGAAGAAACTGCAGGCTCACGGAGCCTTTGCCGAAAGTTCTCTTTACTGCGCTACCAGTGGTTCATGTGTACGCTGTCAATACCGCAGCTGCAGTGAAAGACTCGAAAGACA
Organism: Siderastrea radians; assembly: GCA_964017195.1. NCBI lineage: Eukaryota > Metazoa > Cnidaria > Anthozoa > Scleractinia > Rhizangiidae > Siderastrea > Siderastrea radians. Next base: position 58,369,372 of record OZ024888.1, on the reverse strand, counting down.
ACAAAGATGCACTCAAGTTTTACGAATGCCCTGTGTACAAGAAGCCAAGACGCACAGACTTGACATATATTTTCTGCTTGAATCTCAAGACTGCGCAACACCCCGATCACTGGATTTTACGAGGTGTTGCCCTATTGTGTGACACAAAGTAGTGTTGTGTTGTGACTAAATATTGGGCAAAATCTTTATCTCACCCTGTGGTGTGACACAATAGTTTGTGTGACTTTTTTAAAACTAGCTATAGTAGCACATAATAATCTCATCACGCCCTGTTGCGTGGCTTAAAACAGTGTAGCATGTCATGTTTGTTTTGGTCGACTGTTTTGAGACATTATTATCGCGCCGTGCAGTATACTGCGTGACATCTGCTTACGACTGATCATGATTGTTTTCTTGTGACGCTTTCGTAAGACATTTTTTTTCATTTTTTTTTTTTACTCTTAAAGCAACTGGTTCTGCCCTAGTGTACCGATTCATGTATTGTTTTCTGTGTCAATGAGATACTGTTTCGGTATACAGTAGAATTTGCTATTTAGTTATACAAGAACTTTTTTAGGCTATCTTAGAAAAACGATGGTTCTTATGTCTGGGTTGTTGCTGTAGTGTACTGTCACACTGCTTCTGTAGGGCGCCCATTTTGTGGCGGTAGACAAGGGCAGAAACAAAGAAGCAATTAATGTATTATCGTGTACTTTGATGCCAAAAAGCTTTAACTGTGGGTGGTTTCTAAATTATTTTTTTGTTAAATACCCACAAAGTTTGTTTATTAAGATAAACTATTTGTAGAATTTATTTCTGCGCACTTATGATGTAATAACAATACTTGCGTGTAATATTCGGCCACTGGTAAGAGAATTTACTACAAGTGTGTTCGATATTGGCAATAGTTTATGCTTAAGGTGCTTTGATTGTGCAGATCAAAACGAAGAGTGAATTAATTTATATTTATTTTAAAAGGAGTGAATGCTAATAAAACAACTTTATAAATATGATAAATATGCAAGTGGTGTCTTGTTTATAGCCCCCTAATTAGCAAGGACAACAAGATGCGAGGGGCGTCGTCAATTTTAGTTAACCAGTTAATGACTGGTCCCGAGGAAAACATCTCTGTGAAACCTTGCCGCAGGCCTTCATTCTTGTGCCAAAAACCTCAGAACCGCTGACATACGAGGCACTTTCCAATCGATATATCCCCGGTACAATTCCTGATTTGTTTCTGAGATATATAACGAAAACTAGTTGATCGACAGACCCACATTCTTTTTACTTTCACGAAGAGAAAATAAATAAAATCATTGCCACTTTTAAATAAACGCGGTAGGTTACCATTGTTTGCCCTTTGACGTCATCGTTATCTCCTAATGTGATAGATTTCGCAAATCCTACCCGCTCAAACAGTTTCATTGCGACCACGAGCAAGCCAATGAATGCGTGCTAGGTATCTGGAAGAACTCGACCTATATAACAATCTGCCTAGGCCTTTTATCCCCAGGAGAACCAAGTTAAAAAATTAGACCCAAAAAGAACCTATACCTATTTGAAAAACTAATAGAACTACACATTTGACCTTTTGTTATTTATTTTGTCTTACACTTTTGTTCCACGTTCACATTGGGACAAGTTTATATTATTTTAGTTGTAACTCGGTTAAATGGCAGGTAATGGATTTCCTCCAATGGCAATATAATTCGAGAGATCGTTGTAGTTAATCATCGGTTACCTAATGGACTAGTGTATTAGACGCTGATCATCGTGTCATAGTAAGAAAACAGAAAGTCAAGGAGGGAGGTCGCGCCATTTGTTTTTTTTAGGTCAAATTAATTGTTTTTTAGTTTCGCATGTTGAAATTTACAGCGAAAATTACTGATGCAGTGAACTTGCATTTTGTTACAGAAGTCAATAAAGTACTTTTTGTCTTTTTTAGAGCTTTGGAAACATTTTGAATCACTAAATAAAACATGCACAATTATTGAATTTGGCCGGCTTTCGTATGATATGAAGAATTATGCATACTGTATCTCGGAGGCTGAAATCAGCCAAAGCCGAAAAAATCCTCGATCTGCCTAATTCTTCATATCAGACTCAGCCTCATCCAATAATCGTTGATTGTACGCGCCATTCGTCTCACACACAGTAGGAAGCATTTTTACGAAATAGTCAGTTTACGCTGTCAAAATGCAACCTCTCGGGAGAAGAGTTGGGACATCAATTTTCAATATTTACATATCCGCTTTTAAAACAATGCACTCTTTAAATCGAATTTTTTGTTATATTTTTCGCCATTCTCCGCTTACTCAGGCGGGTTTGCGTATAAAGTACTGGTTTGAAATAACCATTACTGACCTTGGCAAATGCTATGTTTACTTCTCTGCTTAAGCTGCTTGACAAAAAAAATCCGTTTTTTTTTTCATTAATGACATAACTATGATCAACATTTTAGCATTTCATACATGAACCTTTATCAAAATTAATAGTTAAAATGCAGTTAAATAAAGTAATTTGATTTGATTTGATGCGCTAACGCGAACGTTCTGTTAACAAGACTCATTTACTTGTTCTGTTACACATCTTATTTATGAAAGGTATATTCACAGTCACCATGATTTTTGCCCCTAAAAGTTCTTATTTTCTGCTTGGTGCTTCTCTTTTTGCAGTTGAAATACGCAAAAACAATAACCTCTTCCTATTTGTCAAAATTTACAAGCAAAATCATACACCACCGTTGTACAAAGGGGGTTGATGAAACCCCTTTGGGTTTTTGTTGTGTTAGAATCAAGGTTAAAAACATCGAAAATATTTTACCTTTGATAGAGGGCCTGTGTTGTTCTGTACAGGTACAAGTTTAACGGGTTGTGGCGCGGCTGGAAGCCAAGATGTCCGCCATAAAATTAGAATTTATAAAAAACGGGGAAAATTAAAATTTTTCATGCTAAACCCCTAGAATACACACAATCAAACACTTCGATGCTTTTTGTCAACATTTTATACTTTTCATTGAAAAGGTGAGAAATAAGCATTTTTATTCGCAAATGCCTTGGCCTCTTAGAACGTCATATCTTCTTATGGGATGAGCATACAGCTAGTATGTGTTGATAAACCTAGTGAGTACTGATAAAAAAGAAAACAAAAAGCGGGTGTCTTCAAAAAATTAAATAGAATCTTTCAGAGTGGTGGCATCCACTTTCCTCCACTAGTACGTAGAGAGAGATGCTTAATTAGGCACAAAACTGCCAAAGCTTAGTCTTATTTACGATGAAGCTCTGCGTCTGAAGATTAAAGTAAATAATACATGATACACCAAACTTGAACTAAATTAATAATAATAATAAATAAATAACTTAATAAATATGTTGCTAATATCTAGACACGTTCAGCCAATAATTGGCTATGAACATCAGAATTATTGAACAACAGATTACTAAGGTAGAGCAGATAAAACCATTTAGGATCAAGCTTGTGTCAGGATTTTTATCATTGTACAGATACTTTTTTACCATTTGATAAAAATAATAACGTAGATTTCGGTTTTTCGCAGGTGCAATGAAAGCTTCCATACTTGCCAGTGTAATTTGGCTTCTGTATACATTCCTGCTTCGTACTCCGGAATTTATCTTGCCTTCACCTGGCTCTTACATTGCTCGCATTATCGGGGTTGTGGTTTTCTTCGTGGTCCCAGTTGTCAATCATATTGGAATGTTGTTCGCCATTCGTCGTCAGAACAGTCAATTGGGTGACGCCGTTGCCTCTCAGCAGATGTCAGCGGTGTTGCAGCGTGCATGAAAACAAAGTAGCGTTTGATATAATGATTGTTGCCATCATGATAATGGTTTTCCTGGTGCCGTCTTTGTTTATGAAGATTATTGAATTGCGATACCCTCGAGTGTACTCCATTGTGTCACCGTGGGCATTAACAGTGGCATTTATGACGTCATCGATCAACCCCGTGTTTTATTTTGGGCGAAATGAAAACCTACGAAATGCAGTGAGCTCTGAACACGACCACTGAAGGGCCGTATTCGCGTATTCTTTTGTCCCCTTTCAGTCTGGGTTGTTTTGGAGTTCCTGAGTTCTGTGTCCAACTAATGTTCCTTCTCCGGATACTCAGTGGAAAACTATAAATATGGTTCTCCTCCTTTATTTAGGTGATTAACTCACGGATTAGCTCATTGTGTTGTTTGAGTCCGTTCTACCGAGCCGGGGTGATGGCTGCCGGGGAGGGTACTCATGATCAATTAACTTTCGTACGGAGTGACTCTGCCCGGAGGTTCAAACCCTTGCCTTTTTAACATTTATGAAATAGAGGATGGTGTTCCATGTTCTGAGACAAAACAATGCACGCTTGAGGTCTAGAAAAACTGCTAGTCGACTGTGAGTGCGTTCACCAGTTTTTTCAGACCTCGAAAGTGCATTACTTTTTAGAAACACCACTTTCTAATTGTATTTAAACCAAGACTTAGTCCGTTGAGCTTCCAAACTTACTGAGAAAATGCTGATGGCTGTCTACAAACATGGGCTACTGCAAACGTGAATTAAGAACGTTAAAGCCTGCAATAAACAACACTTTCAAATTTTATGAATGATTTAATAAAAGCTGCAAATGAATTTTCTTTTTTCTTGTTTTTTAAGAGTTTTTCTTTGCTGTCCTTAAAAAGTGTTGGAAGTTTGGAAAAACCTAATTTGAGCCGTTAAGTTACGTTCCTTGTCACTGAAATGTTGTCTGCTTTTTTCAAAGAATCAGCCAGATGAAGGGAAAAAAATCTGGACATGCATTTGTTCTTTGCAAATCTTGGCCCATTCGTTCGACAGCCGGCTAATACATTTCTTTTCAGCATTCTGTTTTGTTCACCTCTTTTTGTTCTCTGTTGCCGCTCCTGAGATGATAGTTTTGCAAGGGAGTCTAATTCCTTGTCAGATTACTGAAGCGCAAAACTGTCATCCCCTGAGCAGCGTTTTCTTGTCAATGTTCTCACGCCGTATTTTTGTCTTTCAGGTTATGATCTTCTCGACAGGGTTTTCCGTTTTGCATTTTAAGTGCAGTAAATCAGCCTCTACTTTTTCCATTCCCGGCTCCGGGCATTTTTTAATGCTTTATTCCCTTAAGGAATGTAAATAAACATAAACATAACATAATTAACGCATTATAAATGGCCATTGAGCACGTGGAATAAGATTAACAAGGAGTACGCTTACAATACATGCTACAATACAATGTAACAATACATTACATATTTCATATTTATTTAAGATACTAACTGAAGGGCTCAGGAAAAAAAAGAAAAAGAAAACAAGAAGGTGGGGGGGGGGGTGGGGAGGTCACAAAAATACGCCAAGCATTACTTATCAATTTTTAGTTGCAGAATTAATTAAGAAATAAATTCAGAGATGTCCACTTTCTTTTGCATTGTCTTCCAGGCATAATAACATTGCTTTGAATGAAGCAAGATAATACTTAACTCTTTTATGTGATTATTAGAAAGGTTAGAAGCTGGGGCTGAAGGGTTGAAGAATATCTGTAATGTAGTCAGATTCACGTTTGTTTTGTGCAAATCTTTAAATCATTGAATGGACCTCTCGCATATATTTAGGAACGGCTGACACTCAAGGAAAGCATGTATAATAGAATCGAGCTTGTCACACATAAGACATTTCTCAAAATTTGCCAGATCACAGTATTTCAGTTCCTTGTTACTAACTAGAATTCTGTGTAGTGGTTTAAAGTTGAATTGTCTTAATTTATTGCCGCCTGTTATTTTATAACTTGTTCCGATGCAAGGCACCCATTGCTCAGCGATTTGAGGTTTTTTTCCGCCAAGGATTTAATTGCAGTGGGTACTATATAGATCGTTTCTATAAACAGTTCATAAAATTGCTTACATTTCATTTTCTTTAGATCAAAAGTACTATCTTTGGAGAGTTGGTTATCAAAATTCCTGTGGAGTGAACTCAATTGCTGGAGATCATTATTTATTGAAACTTGGTCATGTTGGTTTTTAAGCGACGCAGGAATGGCCGAGGTGATTTGGCAGTAATGCAAAAAAATTAACGTTTGTATTTATTCCTGAACTCTTGTAAGGAATTAGAAAGAAAGTTATGTTGGCTTGTGAGTAGATCTTGTACGAAAAGAACGTTTTCTCTACCCATGTCTTCCAAAAAAGCTGATTTATTTTCAATCATTTTTCTTTTGTTATTCCATAAGGGCGAACTGTGGTAAACAGAATGCGCAACGTTTAGAACGTCTTCAGAATCAAGCAATGTGTATCATTTTAGCTGCGCATAGTAAATCTTGCACTCAGTACATGCGTACTAAGTTGGCTCTTTTATCATTATCGAGTAGACGTCGTTTTCTAGGACTTCAGTGAGTTTATAAGATTGTTCATAATGTCAACTGTCCCAACCAGCTTAAGAACTATCTGGTTAAGAGATCACAATTACATAATAGACGTTATAGGGATGCTACTTTATTAGATTTAGGAGATACTATGTCCTCAGCAATGGGACAGTCATCATTCAAGTTTGCCGCTGCGAAGGACTGGAATGATCTAACGAAAGAGTTAAGAGAACCGACTACAATTTCCAGTTTTAAAACTAAGGTTTTTAATTATTTCTCGGAATTAGATCAAAAGCAACATGTTTGTACTGTTAAAGAGCATTTTACTTTTCTTTGCATCTCGGTATTCTTGTACATTATATAGTTATATATTGTATTAGGTTACCTCGATTTTACAACGATCTTTTATGTATAATCAACTTTCACATGTTTATATTGCTGATCACCGGTTTATACCAGCTGTTCCTCTGTGTTCAGCTGATCGGTTTTTTCATCAGGGTAGATAAAGACATTAGAAGATGAATTCAGGTCTCAAGGGAGTTTCATAATGGTGCATAGTTCTTTGAAATACTGAAGGAGTTTACGGTAGGAAAGGGGGCGTGGGTATTTAAATTCTTTCCCTCCTGTTTTGCACGTTTAATCAATATTTTACACCTAGTCAGGTAAATATCATTTCTTTCAATATTTTATCGTACCGCGTGCCCGCATCTCCTGCTGCTCTCATTACTCTCATATAGTTCGCTCATTATGCTGTCTTGTTAGTTCTGTCGCTCCAGAGCGGAAGTTTTGTTTCACGGCAGTTCTTGTTTCCTGACTCTGTCGAGCGTGCACTAGCAACAGGAGCTCAATTTCGCTAAATCTATTGCTCCTTGGCCTCGTCAGTATGTTATGTGGCTCCAGAGCAGAAGTTGTTTCGCGGGAATTTTTGTTTCCTGCTCTGTAGAGCGTGTACTGAGTAGCAGTGGCTCCATGTTTTATAATTTTATAAATTGTTGCCTCATGGCCGGTGATTACTTTAATATTTCCAGTGTAAGATGTTTTGTAATTTTTTGCTACCTGGCCGATGTTTATTTCATGTACTTTCCGCTTTGAGATGTTATTTGCATATGCTGTTGCGGGCCCAAAAGGCTTCTGCTTTGTCACGAGATTTATCGGCTTTTATTTTGTCACTCGTTACGATTTGTCGTCGTTGGCATATGCCTTTGTTTGAGTAGGCTTAAAAGGCTTCTGCTCTCTCACCAGATGTAATTTGCTTTTACCACAGGTACCCCAAGCTCTATGAGAGATATATAGACCGTGTGACCTTTGTTCTGCGTTGTGTGAGTGTTGTAATATGAGCGTGACGGCGGCCGTTGCGTAACAGCGAAATTATAAGGATTTGTATGGGAAAAAACGATTCCTTTCTCTCTATATATCCTTTACATGTAGAGAGAAAGGCATTAGAACTTAAAAACTCACTGGAATCGCGCTAAATTGCTCCAAAAACCACATAGGAGAAAGAACAACAGACAGAGGACTTCAGGTTAGGTTTTTTTTTTATTAAAAACACGTTCGCATTTTTAAATTAAAGTCTTAATCGTTTTTCCCATACAAATCCTTATAATTTCGCTGTTACGCAACGGCCGCCGTTACGCTCATATTACAACACTCACACAACGCAGAACAAAGGTCACACGGTCTATATATCTCCCATAGAGCTTGGGGTACCTGTGCTTTTACTTGGCTCCTCGTGACGTATTTGTTTGCTGTTTTCATATGCCTTTGATTGTTTTTATTTGAGCAGGTTCAAAAGGCTTCTGCTCTCTTGCTCGCTTTTATTTGGTTCCTCTTTCTTATTTTCATATTCCTTTGTTTGTTTGTTTGTTTTTATTTGAGCAGGCCTAAAGGCCTCTGCTCTCTTGGAAGATTAATCGTGTTTTATTTTGCTTCTCGTATCGTCTTGTTTGCTCTTTCCTTATCCTTCGCTTATCTATACAGGCGCTTCTTTACTGGTCCACGAGATAAATCTTTAATTTACTACTCTGTTCCTCGTGGCGTTTTATTTCGCATTTGTCAGTGTCATTGCCTTTTTAGAAGGCCCAAGAGGCTTCATCCTTTGTTAGAAGGTTATTTCGACTTTTTTCTTGATTTTGTGACATCTCTTTGTTTTACGGAATTAATTTTTTTGTTTTTAATTTTGGGCCTTTTTGCTAGGTCACGTGTGCCTTTCTTTTGAGCTTGGGTTTATTTTAAGTTCGCATATCCTGCAGTTTGGGTGCTTTTGGTTTTGGCGCGTTTTGAGATTTGGGGGTGCTGTTTTCTGTGGTTGCCTGGTCGAGTATATTTCACCCTTGTGGCCGCCAGATTTCCATATCTTAAAGGAGCGTGGGTAAGACCGGTGTAAATGGAATACTGTATACTGAAGTCTTACCCAAGCAAGTATAAGAGCTGGATACGCATAGAATTCATTATCATTTCGATAGAAGACACGGTAGGTTATTGTTATGGCGACATTGTGTTACTCCTTACAGGTTCTTCACTTTATGCGGTGCCTCTTTCAGATCATTTTTGTTTTTCTGCCCTCCTCATCCCACCCCTTTCTTTCACTGGCTTGTACCTTTCATCTGAAAGAGGCCGCCAGATTCCCATAACTTAAAGGAGTGCGGGTAAGACCGGTGTAAATAGAATACTATTTTGCAGGCGTAGTTAAATGATCTTTTCTTACCTGGATCGCATTGGAAGTTCATCGTCGGTCGCTATGAGACACTGAGGCCGCAAGTTTACACTGTTTGAAGCTCTTTCGTAACAAACTTTTATACAAAAATCCTTGTTTTTGCATTCACTTCGTGCTCTCAGTATTTTTGCGTGTTTTTGAATGAAAATGAACGCGATGCCAAGCAACATACGGGACACAAGTGTTAGATAGTTTTTGGCCACTCATCTGAAAAAAGTAATGCAAGCTCAGATGCAAGGGCACGTATACAGTAGCTATATTCTAAACTAATTTTGATCATATCCCTATTGTAACTTACGGGACAAAAATTGAAATGCTGTATACCTCAAGTACGGAAATAAATAAAATAAATAACCTTTATACACGGTGTGTGTTAAAGCCTTTAGCTTGTGGGGCCGTGCCCATTTATATCTAGAAAGAAATAACAAATAGAATATAACAAGTAAGAATCCCATCTGGCCTGAGGCAGACCAGTTGGCTATCTACAAGCATGGCTGAGGAGTTAAACTCGGGGCTACCGAGAAACAACTCCACCTATAAGTGCATGGCCAGAGTTTGATATGAATCCGCGGCGACCGAATTGAAATCCAACGCCCTAACACTCTCGGGGCTTAAAACAGATGACCATAGTGGGCTCTTAGACGTCAATGCCCTAAGCTTTCAACCAAAGTTTTAAACCCGTTTTCGCATTCAAATTTAGCTGGTATCCCCTATTTTATAGCGTATTTTGGCGTATCTTTAAAATGCTATAAGAAAACAAAAATCAAATGTAAAGAAGATCGTCGCAGCTATAGACGCAACTTTTACAGTTGCGAAAAGAAAGCCTGAAAAAAATTTAGGCTTGTATGGGATTCGAACCCTTGACCTCTTGACCTCGACACAGGTGCAGCGCTCTAACCAATTGAGCTAACAAGCCAACTGGGAGCTGGTCATGTAGTTGGTTCGTTATAAAACAGCGAAGGATGAGGATGAAATAAGGAATATATGAATATAATATATCAGAACTGCGGGATGAAGAATTAAATGATTATGTGATATTCATATATAACTAAAAACACAACAAGCAGAACAAATCTTTTTCTGGAAAAAGTAAATCTTAAGTGCACACAGCAATCTTTTTTCGTAAAGGGGCACGGATTTTTAATAATCTTAACAAGTCTAGAATCAGGATATATGTAAGCACTAGCATTTATCTTTTTTGACTTGTAATTAGCATTATTGTCAGTCTTTTTTCCCTTTTTAGTTTTTAACAGCAGGACCTGATGCCGTTATCTTGCCGTTGTTCTTCTTCTTCGTCGTCTTCTTCTTCTTCTTCTTCTTCTTCTTCTTCTTCTTCTTTTTGTTATGTACAGATGATCATCGCATGCAGTTATAGACGCAACTTTTGCAGTTGCGAAAAGAAAGCCTGAAAAAAAATAGTTGCGTCTATAACTGTGATGGTCTCCTTTACATTTAATTCTTCATCCAGCGGTTCTAATATATGATATTCATATCTTCATTATTTCAAAACAAAAATCCCTACCCTTTCGTATACTGTAATCGCAAAAAGGCACCATTTTCGGGCGGAGCCCCCTTGTATAGCCGACTATTGTAAGTAACCCCTCGGAGAAAACTGTGGGTTTGAAAGCAACTGTTAAGTCTCAGGATTAGCAACTTTTTGTGACTATTTTATTCACCCTTTCCTATTCTCCCAAATATGAAACAAAAATATTGAAAAGCATGCAAAGACGTAAACAAGGAAGTTCTAACATTTCGCGGCAGTATTTATCTTTCGCCGCGAACGATGGCTTGGCGTCCTTGTTACATGAGGGATTTTAGCCATCCTGTCCAACCAATTACATATGAGAAAATTCATACGGCAACTAGAATAACTAGAATATACAGTTTGTTACGATGGGGGACACGCTGTATACTGTATGCTAACTACAAACAGTTAAAAATGAGTGGCTTTGAATGGCATTTTGTCGTTTCAGGGGCACCAAAGCAATCTAATTCGTGGAAAATGTTTGCGGAAACGTGACTTTATTTTTTAAAATGCTTTTACCATTGATATGATGTGAATTATGCAGTTAAGATGGACTTCATCCCATCTCTAAGTGCTTTGTTTCTCAGCGTGCAAATTATAGGATTTAAAGAAGGGATTAGAAAAAGCATTGTTACTGCCCACGGCTCCAAAAAAATGTACATTTTTGGATTGAAAGCCTGAATGATTTTGTTCAAAACAGCTGGTGCGAGCGACAGTAGTGGAACCAAACTAACAACAGCCATGTCCAGAGCTACTTTCTTCTCTCGCCGAAACACCACCGACATCTGTTGGGACACTTCTGCGCCTGCTGCGAAGTTGTTATGGCGACGAACGGCCAAAAACATTCTCACATGATTGACAATTGGGACTGCAATGAAGGTAGCCTGTGCAGCGATGGCAAAAACCACTAGAGCGAAAGAGGGTAGCGCAAACTGAACTATGCCTGTTAACAGAAACCAGCTTACTCCAGTCAAGGCAATCATCTTCAGCACGCCTGTAAGGATTAAAATAGACGTACACGGATTACTTCCTGGAATTTCTGACTTATCTAATTGTAGTACTTTTTTGTTGTTAAGCAAAGAACCAGGCAGATATGCAATAGCCAGCCAAGAGTGGTCCACAATTTCGACTTGACTCCCTTAAGCTCCTTCGGCTGGGCTGGGTTCCGATTTTAGTCTAACCTTGCTCACTTGATACTCCCAATTTTAGGGGAATGCTGTATCACTGCTAAATGCAACGACAACGCTAAATATGATGCCAACCGTAAAATAAATACCTCTCATTAGCCAAGTTCAAGGTCCGAACTGTAAGTTACGGACAGAGTTTTTCCCGCTCAATTTATGGCCCAATCGTGAGGCGCGCGGGCCATGAATCATGCGTACAGTACGGACCAAGAATATTATATCTGTTTAATCGGAGAAAAAGAAAAACACTGCAAGTCAAAAGTTGAACAGGTTCATTTGACTGACGAGTGTCAAAGAAATAAAAGGTACGAATTTTGAAAATCGTTGCTCGTCTTCAGCGTGAACTGGGGACGTTGAATGAAAACTTCAAGGCTTTATTTTTATTGTCTTATTTTTCGCCTGGAACATATCTACTAAGCAAGGTTAAGAAATATATGTTATTTACCGGCCGGGAGGTCCGTATAGGGAAAAACTGTGCCCTTGGTCTTGAGTACGGCCCTCGGCCTGCGGCCTCGGGCCGTACTCAAGACCAAGGGCACAGTTTTTCCCTATACGGACCGACCTAGGCCGGTAAATAACATATTTATTTTTTTCCCAACATTTGCGAGTTTGCAGATCAATCTCGAAAGGTTGTCAGAACGCGCGTAAGTTTCACTGAGTCAGATGGCAGGAAACCGTGGAGCGAATGTAATCATAAACACTTCAAACTTTTTTAAAACTTAAGTGTAATATTTTCGACTAGAAACTATCGTATCAACACGGAAAAGGTTGTTTTTCAAGAACAGACACGCACATGGAAAATCCTGCCCGGCATAGGGATAAACAACCCAATTAAATACTTATAATTAAGCTTAAGCTTACTAAAAACAAAAACAAAGGACTCAATCGTTAGGACAGGTTTAATTGCCCTTGCGTAAAAAATGAAAGAGAATAATACTTTTCTGTTTAGCCTAATTACTTTCTTTTTATGTTTTGCTTCGTACCTGTAAACGTATGTGCTGGTTCTTTGGATATAAACAATTTAATTATTTAGCGAAATCGTTCGGTTTGATCTCAGTTTTAACCAAAGGGAACGGTGCGCTGGCTTTTAAGCTTATCTTCATTTACGACAGATGAAAAAGCAAAATTCCAGTTTAAGCCTGCACAATTTCTTGAATGAAAATATACCGAACCTCGTTAATTTAAGAGAAAAAACTGAAAAACGAAGTCATTAAAGAAAATATCGGAGTCAAAAGGCATTGTGGTGATCGCAATTTAAAAACTAAAACTGCTGTGTGAAGTGAATTTAACAACAAACTCACCAACCGCCATGCTACACAAAATTAAAACGAGTACTTGCCTTTTGAAGGTATTTCAAGGTCCTTTATTCCCCTCCTTGTTGAACTTTCCATTTACAACACACACAAGAACTGTGACTTGCCAAAAAAGTCGCATCTTTGAGCCGTAAATAAAAAAATTCTCGAGTTCAACCGAGGTATGTTGTTTTTCAACTTTCATTCAATGGTTTTCGCGCGGTTAATTCGCGCGTTTACCATAACAAAACCGGTCCGGATAGGAAAAAACTGGACCGGCGGAACGCGCGTCAACAGCCAATCAAATTCAAGGATTCCGGATTCCGGATCGGAAAAATGCTTCAGAAAAAAATAAAGTACAATAACATTGTTGAGCATTGAAGTCGTGTTCTGCGAACGTGGAACATGTGGCGGCATTCAATCATCAACAAGTCAGAATGAAGAAACTTTCAAATGACGAAGGATATACTGGAACAAATCTCTACATAACCTACTTCCATCTGCTTTTTGCTCTAAATGGTGCTCAAGTCGTTTTTCGAGCAAAGTTTATGCTGGACGCTGAACATCAAGGAGTTGCGTTGGAAATTATGAGTTTTAGTCGGGTATTTCAAACGCCCGAACAAAGGCCGACTTTTGAAAAAGTTATTTCGATGGACTCTCCACTGCAAGAACAGGAATTTTGCTGAGAAATCAACTGATGTACTTTAGGCTAACAATACTGTTTTGTTCCGTGGGAACAAATAACTAAAGCGGTATGTTAAAAGTTTCAAGCTTTATTTCACCACAATTTATGTAAACCAGTCAAAGATAAACAATTTTGCGAGTTGTTTTGAAGCTGAATTTTTTCCACTAAGATAATGGTTACTAATGAGACAATTGCCAAAACCTCTTTTGCTCTGTACAGCCACATTCATTGCAAGTTTTTACGGCCTTTGCAAGTTAATTTGCCTCGTTTTAGTCCCCTTTCTTTAGCATGTTTTGAATTACCAGTTGCAAAACAGGCTTCCAAGGTGAATTTATAATTTTAACTGCTACTTTTAGCTTCGCAGTTGCTGCTAATCAATTGCTTTTCTTTAGATGAAAGCTTTCAAAGAGTTTCGGTAAACTAAAACGTTTCTAGTCCAGCTTTTTGCTTGTTTTATGTCCCGTCTAAGACATTAACCTGCTATTTCTTCAGCGTGTAAGACTACCGCCGTAAAGCGATTTAAGGCGTTTCAAATTTTTGTTTCCTTTACGGTAAAATACGGCCCACAAAATCGACCAATCGCAACGCACGCACTAATTGAGAGATATAATAAAAATCTTTAACATAAAATGTAATAACTTACGCAAGCATACATTTAACATTTTAACGCTAAATGTAATATTAAGCTGTCCAACTTCAAATGTAACATATTTTAAAGGTTAATATAATAATTGCGTTTTGCTTCGGATATCGCAAGCCTAATATATTGCGCAAGCATGTCTCTAAAGTGGTCAACGTGACGACCGACGTTGCACGGCCCTTTCGGTCTTGTATACACCATTATTTTCAACATCAGGACCGATATTCTGATGGCGACAAACCATTTGAGGTAGGGTGTAACAAGCCCCATATAGGCCTTTGCTGGTGATTGGAAGTACTGACTTTAAGATTCTTTTTAAGGAAACCAAGAGAGCGATTTGCCTTTGATGGTTCCCACTTGAGGTCTTTAGAGACAAGAAAAGCCCCGGGGGCATTAGAGCCTTCTCGGCCCTCGTTTCCCCTCCTATCAGGGTTCAGAATATGTTATTGTCATTCAAGATACGAGCCCAATGGGTGTAGATTTTTGAAGTTCTAAGTAAAGTATGTAGGGGAACGGTAGCAAACACGTTAAAGGTACGACGATAAATTAAAGCTGGTTTCCATATGATCGTTACGATCGTTGCGATCGCTGGAAAAAACGTTCATCAATCGCTGAAGTGTGGTTTCCATATGGTGGCAACGATTGCTGAACGTTTCTTCCAACGATCGCAGCGATCGTAGCGAACATATGGAAACCAGCCTTAATTTATAGTACCTTTGACGTGTTTGCTACCGTACTCCCTACATTTTCTCCAAACCTTTCTCATGAGATAATATGAATCCTTGATAGTATGAGGTTTGAACTGTCCCCTTTTCCTAACACTCACCCCTGCTTGCCGAAGTGCGTAACGAAACATTTTGACCATAGCGTGACCCAGTTACGTTAGGTAAGAACCAAATAATTATTAAATTTTATCGTGTATCTGCCGAAAAAATGGCAAAAGTCCATATTCAAGCCATGATTTCATTTGATGAGTGATTTGATGCGAGCAAGGAACTTCCCAGGATTGGCTTTTGAGTTTGAATGACGTAATGTTTACTAGCCACGTTGTTGCGCCATCAAAATGGGAATGAGTGCCATCTCGGATTGATGACTTTCAAAGCTCGCTAGCATCTT